>CAWUFW010000614.1:1267500-2467500 GCA_963921515.1 Calotriton arnoldi | reverse complement strand
GCCACTCCAGTCTATGCCACTGCACTATACGTCACTCCACTCTACTATAATCCAATGTATGCAATTACACTGTACACCACTCCATTCTACGCCACTCCACTCTACGCCACTTTACTCTATGCTACTCCACTATACGCCACTACACTCTAAGTCACTACACTGTACGCTAGTAAGCTTAACGTTATTCCACTCTACACCACTCCACTGTACACTACTCCACTGTATGCCACTGCACACTATTCCACTGTAAGCCATTCCACTCAAACACTCCACACTACTACACTGTATCCCACTATACTCTTCCCTGCTTCATTCTACAACACTACACTCTACAGAATTTCATTCTACAACACTCCACTCTACACTATTCCACTCTACGCCACTACACTGTACCTTACTCAATGATATTCCAATGTACATCACTCTACTCTAAGCCACTCCACTCTACCCCACTCCATTGTACACCATTCTGCTGTACTCCACTACACTACTATACTGTACCTCACCCTCTACACCAGTCCAATGTACACCACTACATTCTATGCCATTCCACTGCACTCTTCGCCACTCCGCTCTATGCCAGTCTATTTTATCACACTCCACTCTATGCCACTTCAATGTATGACACTCTAGTCTACTCCTCTACTGTATGCCACTAAACTGTACCTCAATCCACTCTACACTATTCCATTGTACGAGACTCCACTCTATGCTATCCCACTCTATGCCACTCCATTCTACCCTAATCCAATCTACCTCACTCCACGCTGCTCCACTCTATGCTATTCCACTATCTGCAACTCCGCTCTTGCCACTCCGCTCTACTCCACTCTACACCACTCCACGCTATTCCACTCTACGCTACTCTACGCTACTCCACTGTAAGCTACTCCATGCCACTCCACAATACTCCACTCTACGCCACTCCACTATAATGTACCTAACTCCACTGTATGCCGCTCCACTCTAAGGAAGTACACTCTACGCCACTCCACTGTATACTATTACACTATGCCACACTCCATTGCACGCTACTCCACTCTTTGCAACTCCATGCTATGCTACTCCACTGTATGCTACTCCACTCTATGCTATTCTACTGTACGCAACTCCACTCTCGCCACACCACTCTATGCTGTTCCACTCAATGCCAATCCACTGTACGCCATACCACTATACCCTATTCTACTCTACGACACTCCACTCTACGGTATTTTACTGTATGTCACTACACTGTACCTAACTCCACTGTGTGCCACTCCACTATACGGCACAACACTCCACGCAACTCCACTGTAAGCTATTCCACTCTACCACACTCCATTCTACGCCACTCCACTCTTCACCACTCCACTCTACACTATTTGACTCTTTGCCACTCCACTGTACGTCACTCCACTCCACCCCCACTCCACTGTACCCCACTGCAATGTATGCCACTCCACTGTACGCTATTCTAATCTACGGCACTCTAGTGTAAGCCACTCCACTGTACGCTATTTCAGTGTATGCTAGTCTGATGTACGTTATTCCATTGTATGCCACTCCATTCTACGCCACTCCAGAGTACGCTATTCTACTGCATGCCACTCCACTCTACCCCACTTCACTCTACGCCACTCCACTTTGCTATTCCACTGTAGCCACTCTATTCAAATCCACTGTACACCACTCTACTGTACACTACTCCACTCTATGCTATTCCACTAGTTGCAACTCCACTCTGCAGCATTCCACTCTATGCTATTTCACTCTACCCTTCTCTACTGGACGGCACTCCAGTGTATGCCACTACAGTGTAAGCCCCTCCACGCTATTCTACTCTACGGCACTGCATGCCACTCCAATCTATGCTATTCCACTATATGCCACCTCAATCTTTGCCACTCCACTACACACTATTCCACTTTATGGGACTCCAATGTACATTAGTCTGCTGGACCGCACTCCACTGTATAGTATTCCACTCCACTGTACGCCAATCTAGTCAAGGACACTCCACTATTTGTAACTCCACTCTATGCTATTCCAGGGTACATGCCACTGTTCGCCACTCCACTGTATACCATACCATTGGATGTCACTCCACTCTACGACATTTATCTCTACACTATTCTGCTGTATGCCATTCCTCTCTACGCCGCTCCACTCAATAGCACTGTATGCCACTGCACTCTACAACACTATATGCCACTCTACTGTAGTACACTGTACCATACTCTAGTCTATTCTACCTCACTCCACTGTACTCCACTGTATGCCACTACATCCTAGACAGTTTCAGACTCTCTACAACACTACATACCACTCTACTGTACAACACACTACTCCACTCTCCAACACTTTACTCCAAGGCATGCTACGCCACTACAGTGTAGTACACCCCACGGTTCTATACTACACTAGACGCCACTCTATTATATCATACTTTAGCCCACTCTACGCTACGTCACTCCACTATACTGTACAACAGTTAAGCCCACTCTACTCTAATGTACAACACTCCAATGTACGCCGCTCCACTCAACATTCTACTGCACTTTATATAACTGCACTCTAAAACACTCTACTACTCTCTATGCCACTGTACAACAACATACTAGACTGTATGTCTCAACGCTGAACTATACAAGACTCTACTCAACTCTAAGCCACTCGACAACACTCCACTCCACGAAACTGGGCTCTGTGATGCTACATTCGTCTATACTCCACTATACAACACTCCACTGTACTGTGCGACACACCACTCCACTGTACAACACACCACTACACTCTACAATGCTCCATTCCACTATACGACACACCATGCCACTCCACTATGTAACACTTTACTCAACGCCACTCCACTCTACTCGACTCCACTGTATTCCACTCCGCAACACTAGTTTCTATGCTACTACACTGTACAACACTGTCCTTTACTATACTCTACGAAACTACACTTAACAGCACTCAATTAAATGATACTCAATATTATGATTTGAAAAACATTTTTATTAAATAATAAAAAACATTTAAATGTAATGGAAAAAAACAAAGGCTAAAGATAAGTTATGGTCAAGAAACTGAAGACATTATATAGCGTGGGGTAGATTGCAGAGGTGTAGAGTTGGGTAGATTGGCGGAGATTGGAGTGGGGAAATTTGGGGTAGAGTGGGATAGATTGGATTGGGGTAGAGTGGAGCAGATTGGAATGTGGTTGATTGGGGCAGACTGGGGTAGAGTGGGGCTGATTGGAATGGGGGAGAGTGGAGCAGGGTTGACTGTGGGTAGAGTGAGGTAGATTGTAGTGGGGTAGATTGTGGTAGAGGTAGATTGGGGAAAGGTGGAATGGGGAAGATTGAGTTAGATTGGGGCGGAGTCGATTGGGGTAAATTGGTATGAGATAGATGTGAGTAGGGTAGATTGGGGTGGTGTGAAGTGGGGTAGATTGGGGTGGAGTGGGGTAGACTGTGGTGGAATGGGGTAGAGTAGAGAAGATTGGGGTGGGGTAGAGTGGAGTGGGGGGATTGGGGTACCGGATTGAGGCAGAGTAGGGTAGATTGGGGTGCGGTATAATGGAGTTGGGTAGAGTGGAGTGAAGTGGATTGGAGTGGGAAAGATGTGAGTGGGGTAGATTAGGGTGGAGTGAAGTGAGGTAGATTGGAGTGGGGTATACTGGGGTAGAGTTGAGTGGGGCAGACTAGGGTAGAGTGGAGTGGGGTGGATTGAGGCAGGGTAGAGTGGGGTAGAGTGGGGTGGAACGGGGTAGACTGGGGTAGCTTGTGGTGGGCAGATTAGGGTAGAGTGGGGTAAAGTGGAGTGGGGTAGATTTGATTGGGGTAGATTGGAGTGGAGTGATGTGGGCTTAATTGGAGTGGGCTAGAACGAAGTCGAGTGGGGTAGAGTGGACAGGGGAAGATTGATGTAGAGTAAAGTAGGGTAGATTGGGGTGGGTGGAGTTGGGTAGAGTGAAGTAGAGTGGTGTGGGGGTTGATTGGGGTAGTTTGGAGTGGGGTAGGTTGAGGTAGAGTGGAGTGGAATAGATTAGGCTAGAGTGGGGTAGAGTGTGGTAGAGTGGAGTGGGGGTAGAGTGGGGTAGATTGTAGTGGAGTGGGCTAGATTGAAGTGGGGTCGATTGGAGTGGGATAGTTTGGAGAGGGTTAGGTTGGGGTAGGGTGGAGTGAGGTAGATTGGGATGAGGCAGATTGGGGTGGAGTGAGGTAGATTGAGGTAGAGTGGGGTGGGGTAGAGTCGGGTAGAGTGGAGTGAGGTAGATTGCTGTAGATTGGCGTGGGGCAGATTGGAGTGGTGTAGATTGAGGTAGAGTGGGGTAGATTGTAGTAGGGTTGGGTAGATTGAATTGCAGCAGATTACAGAGCAACGGTCATATTGAGCATGCAAATGGGCCACATTCTTATAACAGTTTTAACTGCATGAAATAACCAGGTCACATAAAAGCAGCTGGTCCTAGCAACAGGGTGCCTGTCAGAAACACATGATGGCTTTTCATTGATCAATAGGTTTAGTAGTCCCTCCTTAGTACTGTTGTTTGTCTTCTTGTAACCTCCCATGAGGACACCCCCTGTTACATGTGCTGTTACTTGGTAGGCTTTACTTACAACCTTCGAGCACTATTTTCTTAAATAGGTTTATCCTGCCTGCAGAACTGGCTTGACACGCTCTCCCTCAACACTTTTTTAAAAAAAAATCATTTATTTACCGTGGCACGCCTCGGCAAGAATGGCGGCCGCGCTTTGCTTTCGTTATATGCAAGCGGAACGCAGCCGCATGCCTTTCTTTTTCTGTTATTTCGTTTTTTTGTTTTTACAATGGTGGCACTCACGCTTTAACTTTAAACATCTTAAGCTACAACGCGGGTGCCGCGATTGCTTTCAAAGTAAACAAATAGAAAAAAAGTGTGCTTTTTTTCTATTTGTTTACTTTTGAAGCAATCGTGGCGCCCGCACTTTAGTTTAAGATGTCCAAAGCTAAAAAGCGGGTGCCGCCATTGTAACAAAAGTAAATAAATAGAAAAGAAAAGCGTGCGACCGCCATTGTTTTTTATTTATTTACTTTTGTTACAATTGCGGCACCCGCGCTTTAGCTTTCAACATCTTAAGCTAAAGCGTCGGTGCCGCGATTGCTTCAAAAGTAAAGAAATAGAAAAAAACGGTTTTTTTCTATTTGTTTACTTTTGAAGCAATCGCAGCATAGGCGCTTTAGCTTAGTATGTTGAAAGCTAAAGCGCAAGTATTGCAATAGCTTTAAAGTGAAGAAACAAAAACAATTTTTAAAAAATATTTTTTTACTTTTCATTGCATAAGGTCTCACATTTGCGAGAGTTTGAGCTATTGGCACCGTAATTGGCAATGCCTTTTATTTATGTGTTTACAAAACCAGCAAGCGGTGTTTACGCACCGCTTGCAGGTTTTGTTAACACTTAAATAAAAGGCATTATCATTTACAATGCCATTAGCTCAAACTCTCGCAAATGCCAAACCTATTGCATTGCAAATGCTTGTTTTTGTTTCAGATACAATAGTTTGTTGCCAAGCGACAGTTTCAAGCCTTTCCAAATGTACTACGGGACCGCATTTTCCTTTGTATACTTCGTTGCAATCTCTTGCGCTGCTATGTACCACGGTTTAAACCTTGCCTGAATTTCTGCTAGCCTGAGCTAATGTGCACGGTCAAAGAGTGCATACTTTTTTTTTATTTTTTTATTTATTTATTGAATTTTGCAATAAACAGTAAAACAAAAGCAAAAAAGAAACGCAAGAAATCACAGTGTTACATCACTATTGGTCAAGTTGCAATACTAGTTACAGAGTTCATATTCTTAGAGCTGTACAAACAGTGAGGCGTCATATACACCACACAGTACCTTATATATCTATGCAAGGGAACATATCGGTTGCTAGTCCACCGCAGGCCAGGCAGGGGACTTGCAAGGTAATAACATGCGCTACAACTGGCAGGTGGTTGTGTAAGGGAAAATAAAGAAAGGGGTGTGGGGAGGAGGATGGGGGGCCCAAAGGGTATGCCTATGAATCTAATGAGCTCCTCGAGTCAGGACCCCTCACTACAACACGTTCATCTCTTTTCCGGCTAAGTAACTTTGATATAGGCCCCAAAAGCTCTTGGGGCGATTCTGGGGAGGAAGTAATTCTCTATAAAGTTTGGACTGCGTATTACAATAAATCATGTCCTTAGACCACTGTGCAATAGTGGGCGCTGGCCCCCGGGCCCAGCGCATTGCAACTCCGCGCTTTGCTATCAGCAGACCCATGTCAAATAAACGGCGTGCATCTTTCCGTATCTGCCTTGAATGCCCTAGAAGGACCAGTAGTAATCCAGTAATGTCGCTCAGCGTATGAAATATTGAACTCCAATAATTAGCTATATCAGGGCACAACCAGGCCACATGCAAGAACCCAGCCGGATTGGCGCCACGTCGCTCACACTCTGCAGAGTATCGAAGGCCATATCTATGCAGCCGGGCTGGAGTGTAATATATTCGATTGAGGAACTTAAAATGAATAAGGCGATGTCGTCCATTCAAGGAGATGCGCTGCGTGGCCTCACAACAATAACGCCAAGTGGCGTCATCAAGTGCCTCCCCAAGGTCCATTTGCCACTCCAGCCTGGCTTTTGTGAAAAAAGTCTTACGATAATACTGCGCTATGCTGTAAATGCTGGAGACTAACTTGCTGGGGGATTCTGCGTGCAACAGAAAGGAGCGACCTCGGGGGCTCCATCATATCGCCCCCAAGCATCTCACGAAGCGCATGTCTCAACCTGTGGAAATGGAACCTCGCGAAGGGAGTAGCATCATGTCCCTCGGCCTCGATGTCAGCCCAACCGCGCACCCCACCTTCCGAGAATAAGTCCCCGATCCTAACAATATTGAGTGACGCCATCGCGCGAACCACCTCCCTTTCGCTGCATACTGGCAACTACTGGCACCACTCCATCGGAGTCAGCGGAGAGTACAAGATAGTGCCCGCCTGCCTCCTCAACACGATCTGCCATGCGTGAACAGTAGTATTGACAGAATCTAGGATACCGGCACGCCGAGATGGTGCCCGAAACAGCAGTGCAGCAAGGGGGAGGGCGCTGCTGCTACACGCTAAATATGGAAGTTGGGGGGGGCAAGATAACTGATGTACCCAATGGAAAGCATGTGAGCATTGCGCCACGCGATTGTAAAGCTCTAAATCAGGCGCCCCAAGTCCACCCATAAAATAAGGGAGTGTGAGTATTTCCCACTTGGCGCGGGATTGTTTGGCAGCCCAAGCTAACCTCACCAGTAATGATCTAACAACTCTGAAGAAGTGAGTAGGGAGGACCATCGGAACATTTGAAAACAAGAATAAGAATCTTGGTAGCACTACCATTTTCATCAGGGAGATATGACCCAAAAGAGACAGCGGCAAACGGACCCATCGGTCAACATCCTCCTCTAATTTAGCGACTGCTTTGCCATAATTTTCGCTGAATACCGTCTCGGAGTTTGTGTGAACCTGTATGCTGAGATAGTGGACCGACTCGGTGGACCAGTGCAAAGGAAAGTCTAATTCAGTAGGCTCCATAGCCGGTGTCAGGGGAAAAATAGTAGACTTGGACCAGTTTATTTTGAGGCCAGAAAATTCACCATATCGCACCACTTCTCTCAGCACCGGAGACAGATTGGACTCTGCGTCTCTAACATACAAAAGCGTGTCATCCACATAAGTAGATACTATTAGGGTATATCCCGGGAAGCGAATCCCTCTATGCCCATGATATTCTCTGAGGGCGCATGCGAGGGGCTCCGCCACTATAGCATATAGCAGAGGCGATAAAGGGCACCCCTGACGAGTGCTTCTAGATATCTTGATAGGGGCAGTTACCAAGTCTCCTACCCTTACCCTGGCCATAGGGGAGTTGTATAGTACTGCTACTAGTTGTAAGAAGGGGTCACCCACGCCCATCCCACTCAATGCTGACTTCATAAAGGCCCACTCAACAGAGTCGAAAGCCTTTTCTGCGTTGAGAAATACCGCAGCGGCTTTTGTCTCCGGCTTAGTATGCTGTATCACCCCGAACACAGTGCGCAGATTGTGTGTTAAGCTGCACACCGGGACAAACCCCCGCTTGCTCAGGCCCAACCAGCAGAGGCACCAGGGGGGCCAATCGATTCGCCAAGATTTTAGCATATAGCTTGGTGTCTACATTGAGTAGCGACAACGGTCTGAATGACGAGCACTCATGAGGGTGCTTGCCCGGCTTCAAGAGCGTGACAATCAAAGCCTCCCGCATGGAAGGGGGCATCACTCCCCTCTCACCCATCTCCTCAAACAGGGTGATTAAGTGAGGGACTAGGAGCTCCTTAAACTCCTTGTAGAAAGCGACGGTAAGGCCGTCCTGCACCGGGGCGCTTCCAGTACGCATGGTGTTTAAGGCAGTAAGGACTTCCCAAGACTCCAGTGGCCTCATAAGGTATTCTGTGTTCATCTGCCAGCCATGGCAATTTAATGTGCTCTAGGTGTTCTAAAATCGCAGCTTCGTCAGCATCCGCTCTAGAGCGATACAGGTCTGAATAATACTGACTAAAACTGTCTGCTATTTCATACGGATCTCGCAGCATCTCACCTGTCGCTGCGCTTAATTCCGTAACCCCAGCCGACTCCCTTCTATCTCGCAGCAGGGCAGCCAAGGTTGCGCCAGGCCGTTCCCCCTCCCCATACGTTTTAGCAATCGCATATTTCCCCATATGTCTGACCTCACTGTCGGCAGTTTCGTGGTATTCCTCCAAAGTTCTCTTTAGATCCTCCACAGCCTGACAGTCGTCCCCCGCGATGGCATCCCACTCTAGTTCGACCAGTCGCTTCTCAAGAAGATCTAGTCATCCTCTTAGAGAGCGAAGGACCCCCGAGTGTTTTGGCTATCCCTCGTATGTAGACCTTAAAGGCCTCCCACACCGTGGAAAACTGGCTTACGGAACCAATATTTATAGCAAAGAAATACTCTATGGCTTCAACATCTCAGCTTTAAAAACACTGTCAAGAAGTAAATACGACGGGAATCGCCACGTGAATGGGGCAGGTCTCTTCTGCGGGCTTTCAATGTCTAGTAGAATAGGTGAGTGATCCGAATAGGTGTGTCAAGCAATCTTGATTCTGGGTGAATAGAGAACCGGAGGTGAAGCAATAGTCAATTCTAGTGTAGAGGTCATGTGGAGCCGAATAGTGGGTGAAGCCCTTCCCCCGGAGAACGTGCACGCCAGACGTCCACCATGCCCAACTGGGTAAGAGCATCAACGATAGCTTTAGCAGTGGCCAACGGACGCCGGGCAGGGCCCCCGGAGCGGTCCAATGCCGGATCGAGAACACAGTTAAAATCCCCGCCCCAGATCTGTGGGAGCGAGGGGAAGCCACGCAAGCGGGCCAGCAGATCACGGTAGAATTGTGGGTTATCAAAATTAGGGCCATAGATGTTAATGATGAGTAGATCCAGTCCCCGCCCCTTACACCTGGATATAGCGTACCTGCCCCCCGTGTCTGCTTCAATAGTCTCCATAGTAATCCCAGATTTAGGATTAACCCAGGTGAGGACCCCCCTAGCATGGGTCGAAAAGCCTGCCACGTGAAAAGAGCCATGCAGACGCCTGCGCATTAGCATCTTGCTGTCTGTGGGCAGATGGGTCTCCTGCAGGAGGGCGACATCTATACCGTGTCTCCCAAGGTAAGCGACTACTTTACGTATCATCCTGAAGTCATTGAGGCCCCTAACTCTCCACGTTAGGAACTGTACTCTATTACCCTGGCGCTGTGCCATAGCTGTTGTTCCTAGCAATGCCCTTACTATGTCTGCACATCTTGATACCCCAGTACTCGTTTCTGTGAAAGTGCCTCTCTAATAAGATACATGAATGTGCTGAATACACTGTGACTATAAAAACAAAAACAAACTCATAGAAATCCCCCCCACCTACGCCATGCAATCCCCAACTTGGCATAGTCGAGAAACCCCCCTCCCTCCAAACTTGAATCTTTAGGGCATATCGCTATACGGTGGGTAACACACAGGGGCGGATGTTGCCTCTACACCGCCAAGTGCACCACTAAACTATAAACAGGATAATGCCATCTAAACACATAATATACATCCATCTAATGAGGAGCGGTGGAACCTCTATATTACATGGGGAGGCCACTACCGCCTTACCAGAGACCTTACGTCCAGGTCTAGATATAACAACCACAGCCTTCAATAGATCCAACATCTCAAAGTTTGTCCCAATGTTCGCCAGCTGCAGTCTCCCATGTTCGTGCAACAATGTCCCCTCTCTCTGCTGGAGTTCAATGACCACCCAGTCTCTGTATCCCATATCAGGCCCCAATCTAGGGGTACACCTACCCTTTCGGAAATATGTGGAGGTGCCAGCGAGATACTGGGCTAGTCTTGCTCCTCCAGGTCGCCGCCAGCCGCCTCGGCAAGCCGCTCCGATTCTCTGTTCCGCTTATCAGATTTGGTGTATTCCTTGAGGGCTTTTTGCAGGGACTTGGGGTCTAAGAAAATCTGATTTGCCATTCATGGTGACCCTCAGCCTGGCCAGGTATAACATTGCATAGTCCAAGTTATGCTCCCGCAGTCGACGTTTCAGTGGAGCAAACTGGCGCCTGGCCTCCTGTACCTTCATGGTGAAATCCGGGAACTGGGAAATCGAGGATCCCTCGAATTGAAGGTCTCTTTTCTCTCTAGCCTGTTTCAGTGCATCGTCTCTGTCTCTATAGATCAAAAGTTTTGCAATGACTGGGCGCGGCGGCGCGCCAGGGGGAGGTTTGGGGCCAAGGGAGTGGTGGGCACGCACAACCACAAACATGGCAGAAAAGGTGTCGCGGCCCAGGAGCGTAATCAGGAGCTGCTCCATAAATATCTCCATATTCCCCATTGCAGTGGATTCCGGAAGGCCTGTGATGTGAATATTACATGTCCGTGATCTAGCCTCTAAGTCCTCTGCCTTGTCCTGCAGCGCAGAGTGTCTTCGCTATCTGTTTCTGGGCAGTGTCTGTCTCCGTCTGAGCTTCCTCTACCTCCGACACCCGCCCTCAGCCATGTCCAGGCGTTCGGCGTGCTTGTCGAGCCTCTCCGACATGCGGTCCACACGATAGGCCAAGGTGTCAATTTTGCCATCAATCGTAGACAGACTTTTCTGCATTGCAGTCAGTAGTTGTCGGATAACCCCAGCAGACTCATCAACAGTGTCCATCTGTCGTTCGGGAGACCAGGCCTCCCCCGCCTCCCTGTGCCTCGATTTTCGCTGTTCAAATTGCAGCTTTGACTGCGATTTGTCCACCTTGCCCATACTGTTTTAGGGACAGACCAGGTCACCGCGGCACCCGGGGCCACAGCCACTACGATCGCAGCATACAGACACTGGGGGCCACAGAGCAAATGTTCCTGGGACACAATGAAGGCCCTGTCCAAAACCAGAGGCAGCTATAGAGCCGAGAGCAGCAGCCCAGGTGGGAAAGCAGCAAGATGCAAGAGAGGGAGGATGTCCTCCACCAGGCTGCGATCCGGGCACGGAGGCCCACACCCACCAGCCGATAGGGATGCGATCACTGCAGAGTATTTCTTGGCCACGGGGCATTGGATAACAGATGCACCAGCGCAGCAGCACCCTCCACGTAATTCAGGCCTTAATTGAGGATCCCTTAGGCCCCGCAGGATGGCTAAGTATAGCCGCTTGTCACCCGATGTTGTTTGTTCAAGCACCGGACTCACCGAATTGTCACAGCCGCACTAGATCTCTTCTCACTTTCCGTTCCGATGCTCAGGAGTCAGGAACAGCGGGGCCCAGGCCCCTCTATTGGGAGGCACATTGTGTGAGGGCCGCCCAGTCGCGGCCGCAAGGCGTCTTCGAGCAGCTCCCCAGGCCGTGGCTCACACAGCACTCCACTAGGGCCAGGTCGCTCCGTGCACTATAGGCAGGGGGTGGAGGGCTCCCCCAGCCGAGACCAATAAGCGGCGCCGCGCAGTAGCAAGCAGCTGGGCGACCGGCCCGCACAGCGCCCGCACCGGCACCTTACTTCAGGAGTGCGTCACCAGATCAGCTTCCCCGTGTCGCAGCTGGAGCCAGTGCTCCATCCGGGCTCGGCACCACTGCTCCCCCTCGACCCGAGGTAAGAAGGCGGCAGCACAATCAGGAATCGCGGCAGCAGCCAGGCGTTCGTCTTGCTCGACAGCAGCCGTCGGTCTAGGTAGTCAGCCTCTGGAGCACAGTTATTGTCGCAGTCCCCCCGTCACCGGCATGAGGCCTCACTATCCGGTCGCAACAGGCCGCATGCATACCAGCGCTTCCACTCTCTCCAGGCGCTTCGTGCGGGCCGGCAGTGCCACTAGCCGAGAGTGCTTCGCAAGTGCTTTCGGCGGCGAGGATCGGGCCAATTATTGGCAGCTTAGATGTCAGGATACCTGTCGGATAGTTTCGATGGCCTGCGGAGCTCGCTCAAAACGCGGCCATCTTGAGCCTCGGCAAGCTCCGCCCCCCCAAAGAGTGCACACTTTGTAAGTGTCCTGTATGGGAACAGCGACACACTGTAAATTGGGAGTGCTTGCAATAGTGTGTAAGACCACTGATCTGATGTCTACAGCCTGCACAAGCAGAATGTAAGCTGACAAATTCTTAAAACTAATACTCTGGGGGGCGTGGCCAAGATGGCGACCGGGTAGGACGTGCCTGCTCGTCGCTCCAGCTCAGATCCCGGGCCCCGGCTTAAGCCTTGCATTGCCGACCCGCAGAGACTGCATGCTGACCCGCTTGCCTGCTCGAGAACCCCGGGGAGCCGGTGTTTGAGGCGAACGAGTGACGGTGGGCGGAGGTCCGAGGCCCCGGGTGGCGCGTGGCCGACAACGGAGGTTGCGAGACGTTCCCCGTGGTGCGGCCTGACCGGGCCTATCGTCTGCGGCAGGGTGAGCCGGGACCTTTCCCCGCCCCAAAGAAGCTGGACAGCAGTGGCCTGTGGCGAGAGCGGGCCGTGATGGTGACCTGGCTGCGGACTGGGCGACTGCTCTGTCGCCGGCAGGCGGAGCGCGGAGCTGAGCGCTGACGACCTGTCTACTGAAGACACGCCACGGAGCTGGGGACGAAGGGTGCACAGCCCGGGGGCGAGGGGACGGACGTCGGCAGGAGCTTCCAACTGTGAGTCCGGCAAAACAGGGGGTGCTGCTGGTGCTCTCCCCCCCCCTGAACCTGCGTCAGCGTTTGTGTCCTGTGCAGTCCCGGGAGGTGCGAGACGACTCCGTGGTGAGGCGAGGGCCAGCACCAGCTGGCAGAGCTCTGTGCGCGCTGTCCTTGCAGGCCCCCCCTTGGGTGATTGGCGAGAAGCTGGGGCGGAGATCGGCCCGCAGGCCTAGAGCGGGCGGCGTCGGGGGCACAGTCAGAAGGTCTCTTGTCGCTGTCTGCAGGTGCACTGGGTGGGGTTCGAGCCGCCAGGGGGGCAGCGACACAGGGCCCGAAAGGAGAGCTGCTGGATCCCCAGGTCATGGACCACTCCAGGAGCAGGCACCGGCTAAGCCAACACGCCCCATACTAGAATAGGCCTGAGCCAAGTCTGGACTATTGAGCGCTGGCAGATCGAGGATAGCAGACGGAGCAGACAGAGGCGGATAGGTGTGAGGCAGAATCTAGACACAGCTATTGACGGTCGCTCCATTGGGAGGCTGTCAGAGAGCAATGGCGATTTGCTAGGGGCTGGCGGAGCAGCGCCCCTCCCCCCCCCCGGCACGCGCAGCGCCCACTGGGAGCCTGTGGAGCACCAACCCTTATCCCACACAATCTACGCACCGTCCTTTCACACCGAATTTTGATCCTCGCATCCAGACCCCCAGCTCCAGTTGCCGGTGGCCGAGGTGAGGGGGCCGCAGGCAGGTCCCTCATTGGAGACGTCAAACGAGGCGACCGCCAAGTGGGGGAAGAAGGACAGGTCCGTCAAGGACTTATTACTTAAGACGCAGACGTCCAACGTGGCGGAAAGCACCGACCCGGCGGACACTGGGGAATCTGACGCTCCACTTACCTGTGCTTTCATTGAAACCCTCTTTGCGTCACTCCGGGACGATTTCAAGCAGATGAAGGCCGAAATTGCGCAGGAGATCAGGGAGGTACGAAAGGATGTAGACTCTCTGGAAGACCGGGTTGACACCCTTGAGACTCAAAGCACGAACAGAGATGAAGAGATCGAACTCCTACAACAGGAGGTGCTGCGCTTGAAAGATCCACACCTAGACCTCCAGGCTCACTCGGAAGAACTGGAGAATCTCTCTAGACGCAACAACATCCGTATCCGCAATATTCCGCGCAGGGCGGAAGGCCAGAATGTCGCAGCCTTCGTGGTGGGTCTCTTTAGGTCGATCCTTGATGCTCCGGACGACATGGAAATCAAGCTGGACTGCACACACCGAGTGGGCCTGGGGAGGCCTTCCCAGGCCCCCCCCCCCCCGGATATCCTCACATGTGTGCACGACTTTCAACTGAAGTAATGAATCCTACAAAGAGCTAGAGCCTGCGAGTCCTTGCAATTCCAGGGTAATCGGCCCCTTCAGTTGCAGGACTTAGCGGCTTCAACCCTCCAGAAGAGGAGAGCCTTCTGGCCCGTCACAGCGTAACTATGAGACAGTAATATCCAGTATTCTTGGGGGCACCCCTTCCGCCTTATCTTCCGCCTCAACGGGAAGACTCAGCAAATTCAATCCGTCAAAGAGGCCTGTCAATTGCTAAACATTTCCGAGGCTGACGCTGACGGCCCGCCCTTGCCTTCTTGGTCCGGGAAGGGACAGCGGTATGGGAGACGAAGACAGTTGGCGCAAACACTTTGAAATCGCGCCCGGATCCCGACACAATTGCCAGAGAGAGACAAGCGATTCTGGCTTCACTGGGAGACGACACCTTGGGCTCAGGCTGAGGGCACCGAAAGACTGAGCTTGTGCAGGTCTTTGTCCCGGGCATGTGAGAGCAGTCGGGTGTACGTTGGTTATCGCAGGAGTCCGGGGCCCGGAGGAGCGGAGCGACCCGGTAAACTGGACCTCTTCCACCCCCATCCCGTGGGAATGCATTCCCAGGACATTTCAAATTTCTTGTGTTCTGTTTTGTTTCTATGTTGTATGTTGGGGGGTGGGTTTTTAGGTTGGGGACCCTCTTCAGACCTGCTTGCATCGCCCCTCCCACTTGGATACGAATCGTTCTTAGTTAGCATTTCCTGTCAGTCCCTGACTCTCTCCATAGAGACCTGCACCTCAGCGCCACGGCCATCCCACCAGAAATAGTCCCATGACCCGGCCTCTTAAGATCTTGACCTTGAATGTGAAGGGGTTAAATAATCCCATCAAGCGCTGAGCCATACAGTAGTATTTAGAGCACTCTGATGCCCATATCTGCTTTCTGCAAGAAATGCACCTTCTCCCGGGGACACTCATAGATTGCGTTCTCGCGCATTCCCGCAACAATTCTTCTCCTCACTTTCCGCAAAGAAAGCAGGGGTGGCTATTCTGATCTCTAGCAAATTCCCAGGGAAGATAGGGTCTAAATGCGCTGAACAGAAGGGCAGACTCCTCGCTTACTCCTTCACACTCGGTCCGCAGTCAATCAACATAGGGTCAGTCTACGCTCCGAACGAGGGCCAGGAGAAATTCCTGAAGACGGTGGTGCAGGATCTGGGTGTATCCCAAATTCTGTTACAGCGTTTGGAGGAGGCCGGGGTGGTGGGCCTAGCACTAGAATGGTTTAGATCATTCCTGAAAGAGAGATCTTTTCGAGTTTCGGCCCCCCCGGTTCTTTCCCAGGCTCATTCCATCGGGCAGGGGGTACCACAGGGCTCTGCATTGAGCCCCATATTGTTTAATCTTTATGTTCAGCCTCTTGCTAAGGTGGCTAGGAACATGGGCCTCACCATGGTCTCGTATGCAGATGATACACAGCTGGTGGTGGCCCAGTCCGATGGTTCCACTCAGGATGCTTCAAGGTTTCGGAGCGGCCTGGCCGCTGTGGCAGACTGGATGACTTTAAACTGTCTCCAGTTGAATGCGACGAAAACAGAGCTACTGTTGGTGGGGAGGGACAGGAGCCTCTGGAGTGAACAATGGTGGCCTAACGTACTTGGTTGTACCCCCACCCCTAAATTGGTGGTAAAAAACTTGGGGGTATGGATGGATGCTACCCTTAGCTTTCAAGAACATACCAAAAGAGTTGCGGGTACCTGTTTTGGCCTCCTGCGGGGACTGAGGCCCCTGCTGAAGTTTTTGATTCATCTACGCGCCAACTGATTGTTCAATCAGCCATTCTATCCAGACTGGATTATGCTAATTCGCTCCTGTTGGGAGCTAATCAGGCTGAGATATTGCGATTGCAGCGTGTTCAAAACGCTGCCGCCAGAGTCCTGCTAGGGCTCCCACGTAACTGTCCTTCTACTGGGGCCATCCGGAGGTTACATTGGCTTCCAGTGGCCAAGCGGATCCAATTTAAGGCTCTTTGCTTATCTTTTAAGATTCTGAAACTTGCCTCGCCCAGTCTCCTGGCTAACTTGCTAGCCCCGTATGTCCCCACTCGCCAGCTGCGCTCCCTGGGACAGCATTTGGTAATCGTCCTCCGTGTGAAGCGCCTTCGGGTCGGAGGTCGATCTTTCCGTTATTTAGCTGCCAAGTTATGGAATTCCCTGCCTCCTCAGATTCGCAGCTTGGATCGCATTGTGGACTTCAGGAAAGCAATTAAAACTTTCCTTTTTCCTTCTGCTTAGTCCTGTTTGTCTTCTGTATATTCCTTACGCCTACTTGTTGTGTTCTTAGCCCTGTTCCTTCTGACGCTGGCAGCGCCGGGACGCCTCTTTGCTGGGGCAGCTGTGCGCTATATAAACTCTGGTAACATAACATAACATAACATCCCCCGACCGTACAATCCTCCTGGGAGGGGGGGGGGACTTGAACATAGTCTTTGACGGAACCCTGGACAGATCAGCCCAGAGACAGGGGCACTTTCTAGCGAAGGAAAACAAATGCTTATAAGTGCGGGGCTGGCTGACATATGGAGAGAACAGCATCCGACCTCACGAGAATACTCATTCTACTCACATTCCCACAAAACATACACCCGGGTTGATTACTTCCTTGGTTCATCGAGTCTGTCATCCTTGGTCACTAGCGTAGATATTCAACCTCGCGCCTTATCCGACCATTCAGCTGTCACACTAGCCCTCTTACTACCAGCAGAGCGAGCCGCTCTGCGCACGTGAAGGCTTCGGGACACGCTGCTACATAGGCCGGAGGTGTTCCGGCAGGTCTCTAAGGCATTGAGGGACTATCTTGCAGTGAAGGATATCCCTGACACACAAATAGCTACCCTCTGGGATGCCCTTAAGGCGGTAACAAGGGGCGAATTCATTGCAATCTCGGCCTTAGATAACAGGCGGTGTAGAGACAAGAGAGAGCTTCTGACGCAGCAGATGCAGGTGCTAGAGCGGATCCACCAACGGACGGGAGCCCCGAGGGTCTGGAGGCAACTTGAAGCAACGCGCTCTCAACTAGCTGCGCTTGACTTAGATCCGGCAGAATATGCTGCACTGCGACTCCGCCACAATTTTTATACCAGGGGTGATAGAGCAGGGAGGCTGTTGGCTCATAGGCTCAGGTTGCAGAGACAGGCATTGACGGTAGACGCGGTTATAGCTCCCGACGGGGAGGAGGTGGCCACTGACCGGCGAATAGCCAACGCCTTTCGTCAATTTTACGTAGATCTATACACCGCGCAGAATCTGTCCCCCCTGGCCCAGACTCAATATCTGCAGGGTGTCCCAACATCCACAGTCACCAAGGATCAGGCGGAAGAAATTGCCGCCCGGATCAGGGTTGAGGAGGGAATTGCGGCAATAGCCAGGCTTAAACCGCTGAAGTCCCCAGGACCGGATGGTTTTTCAACAGCGTTTTATAAAGCTTTCTGTCCAATATTGGCTCCCATCCTCACAAGAGTGTATAACGCGGTTGGAATTACATCTGCCCTTCCCAGGTCGATGCTGGACGCATCGGTGATAGTTATCCCCAAGGTCGGGAAAGACAAGCGACTGTGCGCCTCATTTCGGCCAATCTCTCTGCCTAACTTGGACTACAAGCTATTCACAGGTGTACTCGCATCCCACTTGTCGCCGCTACTGCCCGGGCTGATTGACCCTGATCAGTCGGGTTTTGTGCAGGGTCGTCAATGTGCGGACAATACAAAGCGCATAATTCATATAAATCGACGAAGCTCAACGCTTCGACACCGAGCGCTTACTGCTGTCCTTAGACGCTGAGAAAGCGTTCGACAGAGTGAACTGGTCGTATACGAAAGCAACGCTACAGCACTTTGGGCTCCCAGAGCGGTTCATAGCCTGGGTCTTTAGCGGATACACAGACCCTGTCGCCACAGTCCGGGTCAATGGTTACACCTCCACCCCGTGTTCCATACAGAGAGGGACCCGGCAGGGGGTGCCCCCTCTCCCCACTGCTTTTTGCTATTTATATGGAGCCAATGGCCCAACGTATCCGGGACAATCAGTTGATCTCGAGCATCCACTTTTGGGGGACTTACACACACTTAGTCTGTACGCAGATGATGTCATTGTGTCGCTAGAGAACCCTCTGCCCTCTGTCCCGGCGGTTCTGTCAGAGTTGGAACGCTTCTCCCTAGTTGCCTGCATCAAAATCAATGTCCCTAAATCACAGGCCTTAAACCTTACCCTAAAACCACAGACGCTTTACTCCTTACCGAACACACTCCCTGTACAGTGGGCCTCAGAGGCGATTCCCTACTTGGGGATACAGCTGGCGGCGTCAGTTTCGGACACGATAAAGCTTAACTACGCAACCCTACTCAGGCAGGTCGGGGACGACATACGCCGGTGGAGACCACATGCGCTGTCTTGGCTAGGCCGGATAGCGTCTGTTAAGATGTCTATATTGCCCAAGATCCTGTTCTTCTTTCAGACTCTTCCACTAGAGCCCCCTCAAAGTATGCTGAGCACAATGCAGCAAGAGCTAGAATCTTTTATATGGGCGGGCAGAAAGCCCAGAATGCGGCAAGACCTGAGCTACAGGCCTTCAGAGGAGGGGGACCTGGGGGTCTCCAATCTCCAGGATTACTTCTGGGCGACCCAGCTTAGGACTTTCGTGGATTGGTCGCGCTCAGAGTCCGAGAAGCATTGGATCTCCATAGATAGGGCGCTAGCCGGTAGATCGCTATGGCAGATACCTTTCCTTCCCAAGGAGGCTAAACCTAAAAACTTATACCTATCGTACGTAACGAGGGCCCCCTTAAGGATTGGGATAAAATAGCGGTTAAAAGGAATCTTACTACCTTTCCGTCCCCCCTGACCCCAATTGTCACCAATGCCTCCTTCTCCCCGGGGCTAGACGTAAAAGCATATGTGCGCTGGACAGTGGAGGGTCGCAGATTGATCGGCCACCTCTTCGAGGTTGAGGGCCCGCTTTCTTTCGAGGACTTACGCCGCGAGACCGGGCTCCCCGAGTCGGAACGCTTTCGCTACCACCAGATACGACACTGGGTCATGCACCCTGAGACCCGTCGGCAAGCACAATGCTGCCTTACCGCCTATGAAAGCTTTTATCTAAGTCAGATGACGCCCACCTGGTATCGCAGCTATACTGCCTAATAAGGTAGCCCATTCCACCCCATAAGTCCCCTAGCCAGAAGATATGGGAAGCAGAGCTGGAACGCACTTTCACTCAATGGGAGTTGCAGGACATATACTATAGGGCCAAACATACAGCGCGCAACGGGGCTAGTATCGAGACAGCTACTAAAGTAGTTACATATTGGTACTACACTCCTGTGCGTCTTCACAAATGCAGCCCGTTAAAAAGTTCTTAATGTTGGCACGGATGCGGTATGCTGGGCACGCTTACTCACGTATTTTGGGACTGCCCTGGGTTACAATCCTATTGGGATCAGATCCTACGAGATATAGATTCACACTTCGACACAGAGTTACCCCGGTTTCCAGCTTATATCCTGTTGGGTTTACCGAACGCTCTTACATTTCCCCTAAAGTCACGAAAGGGTCCCCAAATTGCATTAGCCTTGGGGTCGTCCCTACAAAACATTCCCAGACACTGGGGCACTAACCGCATACCCTCATATACGGGCTGGCTGCATCGCATGTGGTACATCCTGGGCATGGAAAGGATATCCCTCTCATTGGTTGGCAAAAGCGCAACATTCCCTGACATGTGGGGTCGCTTTCTAGCGCTACTGTCCTCTGAATTTAACGAAATTACTTGCCCCAAATACCCGAGGTTGCTACGCCTTGCCGAACCTGTGCAGGAGGACCCTCAGAACACAAATTAGCCAGGGTGGTCACGCCCAAGGGGGGGCGGCGGGGATCGGTTGAGTGTACGTGAGGAGGGGTCCCGGGGTGGGAGGTTTTTTTGAAAGGGTTGTTTAGCAAGCTTCTATGGCTTTTCCCGCTTCGTGGGACATCAGAATGTGTACCTTAACATGCTAATGTTAATTTATTTGTGCAAAATATAATAAAGAAATTCTAAACCTAAACCTAATACTCTGCAAATAGTTATCGCCTGCCTTTGTAATAGCAAAAAAATAGCCATAAAGAATTTGTAAATTCCTTGCAATTTACAAGGGTGACTGCCTCTTTGCCTCGCCTCGCATACATTACGTCCATTAGAAATCACCTTGCAATCAGAGACCTTCCTACAGTCATTTTGTGCATGAGGCACCACATGTATTTTTTATTTTTTGTATTTGTATATAGCGCGGACGCAACCTGAATGGATCGGCACGCTTTACGTGTGCACCAGTTACATTACACAAGGACAGACACATACTTGTAGGCATTGGGGAGATTAAGGGATTTGCCCAGAATCACAGGATGTTCAACGGACACCGGTCCTCGGCCATGGTTCCCCAGTTTCAAAGTCGGCACTCTGACCGTAACGCCACACCCTCGCCCACTAAGTACCCCTAGTCTTTGGTGGGATGCTGTTGTTTAATGGGACCAATGTGTTTTAGACACAATGGTTTTTGTGGTAATTTTTAAACAGAAAACACTAGAGTGAACTATTTAGATATTACAGTATTACTGTTGACAACCTCAAGAGTGTGAGAGGGAAATTTGAACTAACCACTAAAAAAATATTAATCTAGTGAAAACACCCCGGTTTTTGATGTTCAGGGAAAAAGAATTGTTGCCAAGGAACACAACTTGTGATTTTGTACATGGTCCATTTCCTTATTCCTTATTATTTCCATGAACTGTCATTTGCAAAGAGGGAACAATGGGCCTTGCTTTGACAGTGCTATTTTTGGTGGCGGCGAGGCAGGCTAGCTAGTGCAGCTTTTCACAATGTTACTAAAGCGATAAGAGGTATATAACAAAGACTGTTACAAAATGCCACACCTAATGGATGTTTCATATAATGTTTACCATACAGCTAGATCACCAAAAAGATCTCCGACAAAGTGACCCTTCGGGGGACCTGTAGGACATTGCAGCGCCGGCCCTACGAGGAGCACCGCCACATGATGAAGCATGACATCCTTTGGGGTGTGTGAGGGCATCAAGTAAGAGTCTCTCTGACTCTCTCCTGCTTTTTAAAACGACAATTCTCCACTCCTGCTCTCAGGAACAGTGACTCTTCTTAGTGATTTATATATTGTTTAGAGCCTCAGAATGCCACATGCGCCAAAGTAAGCCATTTCAAGCACTATAACAACATGCATTGGCCAGCCATCTAGGCTTGCGCAAAATCAACATGAACGCAGACCGCAGAAATGTGGAATCCCACCCTGTACGAAAGGGTGATTTGGCAGATACCCGAAAGTACAGCTTACAACAAATGTTGCTGTGACAGTAAAATGACTTCTGTCTCAAAAATCGTAACCAGAATGCAGTGCTTCACCAACCGAATAAACTTAGTTAGGAATTCAGGTTCTAATGAACAAGTTACTTACCTTGGGTTACGATGTATCTGTAAGAGACATATCTTAGTTAAAGTTTCCTTACCTTAGAATTACCCCCAGGCGTCAGACTGGATCCAGAGTATTTTTCTCTTAGAAGTACCCCTGCGTGTCGGTGGGTGGTGTCAGTGGACTCCGCGTCTGTCAACGTGGTCGCAGGAATGACGTCGCGATGTCTACTTAGACGCCGCCCCTGCGCACTGACGTCAGTTCTGACACGACTTTCCACGCCAGGAACGCAGAGCCATGCAAGACACTGACCACTGGTGTACATAACTAGGGCCCTGGAAGGGAGTCCTTATCCCTAGAAGTCAGTTTGAAGAACGGGGAGGATGGGTGGGGTGGTAAGGAATCTATAACTAACATATGTCTCTTACAGATACATCGTTACCAAAGGTAAGTAACTTGTTCATCTGAAAGAGACTGTTAGTTATAGATTCCTTACCTTAGAATGGATACCCCAGCAATGCCAACCCCGGAGGCGGGTCTGCAAACTAAGTTCACACCAGAAATTCCTGGTGAACAGAACGGCCAAAATAGCTGTCACTCCGGACTTGGCTGTCCAGGCAATAATGTTTAGTAAACGTGTGAAGTGATGCCCACGTGGCCGCCTGACAGATGTCAATGAAGGGAACTCCACGTCCCAAGGCAGCAGTAGCTGCCATAGCCCTGGTGGATTGGGCACGCAGTCCCATTGGAGCTTTCTTTTTCGCTAGGGAATAGAAGCTTTTGATACAAAGAACAACCCACCGAGAGATGGTCTGTTTTTGCACAGCCCGACCTTTCTTGGCGCCCACATAGCCGACAAAGAGTTGATCGTCCACCCAGAAATCCTTTGTGCAGTTGAGACAGAAAGAGAGCACACGTTTTGGGTCCGGACGGTGGAGTCTCTCCTCCTCCTTGGAAGAATGCGGAGGTGGGAAGAAGGTGGGTAAAGTGATGGTCTGTCCAATATGGAAAGATGTAACCACTTTTGGAAGAAAAGAGGGCTTCGTGCGAAGGACTAGTTTGTCTGGATGAACAGCAAGAAAAGGAGGTTTGTCCAATATGGAAAGAGGTAACCACTTTTGGAAGAAAAGAGGGCCTTGTGCGAAGGACTACTTTGTCTGGATGAACAGCAAGAGAAGGAGGTTTTGAGGACAGAGCTTGAAGCTCACTCACTCTGCGAGCAGAGGTGATGGCGACAAGGAAGGCAGTCTTCAGAGTAAGGAGTATGATAGGGCAGTTATGTAGAGGCTCAAAGGGAGCACACCTAAGGTCAAGACAAGATTCAAGTCCCACTGGGGCATTATGAAAGGAGAAGGAGGAAAGAGATGAGTAATGCCCTTTAGAAATCTATTTTCAATAGGGGACTTCAAAAGATCAGGCTGATCAGGAATGCGAAGAAAGGAAGATGTGGCAGAAAGGTAGCCTTTAAGAGTGCCCAGGGCAGAGCCCTGCTGGGCTAAAGAAAGGATGAACAAGAGTACCTCCGAAAGGGGGGCAGAAAGGGGATCCACAGCCTTTGCTGTGCACCATGCCACAAACTTGTTCCATCTACAGGCGTATACAGACTTGATGAGGGATGCCTGGCTGCCAAGATGACATTACAGACTTCGGGTGGAAGGTCAAAAGCTGTCAACAGCCGCTGCTCAATCTCCACGCAAGGAGGTGGAGGCTGGACAGGTTCGGGTGGAGGACCACCCCCTGCTGCTGAGACAGATGATTCTCCCGCAGAGGCAGTCTGATCGGAGGATCGATGGCCATGCTCAAGAGCTCAGGGTACCAGGCTCTTCGTGCCCAGTCCGGGGCCACAAGAATGACTTGGGCCCAGTCGCGCATGATCTTCTTCAGCTCTCTGGGCAGAAGTGGTACAGGCGGAAAGGCATACAGGAGGCCGCAGTTCAACTCGCAACGAAAAGCGTCGCCGAGCGAGTGCTGCCTTGGAAATTCCAACGCGTAGAATTGCTGACACTGCGCGTTCTCTTCGGTGGCGAACAGATCTAACCAAGGCTCTACCCATTGCTGCAAGAGACCTTGCACCACCTCCGAGTGAAGACGCCATTCGTGATCCATCATGCACCGACGGCTGAGCTCGTCCCCGCTGGCGTTCAGAGAACCTGCCAGGTGTTGAACCACCAGGGACATGCACTGATGTTCCAGCCATGTCCAAAGGCGAAGAGCCTCTTGACATAGGGTCCGCGACCCCACCTGCCCTGTTTGTTGCAATACCACATGGAGGTGGTGTTGTCTGTGAACACCTGCACTACCCTTCCTTTGATAGAGGGAAGGAATGCCTTCAGTGCCAGACAAATCGCCCGGAGCTCCAAAAGTTTGATGTGGAGGCCAGACTCCACCGGAGACCAGAGTCCTCTGATCTCCACCTCTCCCAGGTGGCTGCCCCATCCCAGGAGTGACGCATCGGTCACCACTGTGAACTCTGGTTGGGGAAGGGAGAGGGATCTGCCGCTGACCCAATCTTGGTTCATTAACCACCACTGCAATTGACGTGCAGTCCCCTACGAGATCTGGATGATGTCGGAAAGCTTCCCCAGATGCTGCGCCAACTGGAACTTCAGGTCCCACTACAGAGCATTACAGAGCAAACACAAAGAGATGATGGACAGAGCGCTGAAACTTTTCAGACACTCACACCCAGTCACAGATCTGGGTTGAATCCATCATCGTTCTTTAGCTCACTTTGCCACCTCAGTTTGGACCCAGCTATATGCAAATCAGTCTTGACCCTGTGCCTCATGCGAACAGTCAAGCCCGAACTGCCAAGCCAGGTGTAACCAGAAACAAGCATCCTGGGACCGGTTTCGGGGTAACACCCCTCATCAGCCAGGCTAGCTTAAATCCAGTGGCAAAGTGAGCCTGGCATGATCCACCAGCAGGATGCAGGAGGCTAAGAGGCCCAGCAGCCTCAGGGTCATTCTCACCGAAATCCAGAATAGAGGCGCAAACATCGACATCATAGCCTGAATATCCCAGACCCGCTATTTGGGAGGATAAGCCCGAAACTGTGCCGTGTCCAGAACCGCTCCGATAAAAAGGAGCTTCTGAGAGGGAGTCAGGTTTGAGTTCGGCACGTTGACAGTGAACCCCAGCAAGTGCAGGAGGTCCGCAGTAGTCTGGATGTGGGAGACGACAGCCTGGGGCGAACTCGCCTTCAATAGCCAGTCGTCGAGATAAGGGAGGATTGGAACCCCTGATGCGCAAATGAGCTGCAACCACCGCCATCACTTTTGTGAACACCCGAGGGCGCAGGTAAAGCCAAACGGGAGCACAGTGAACTGAAAATGCTCATGGCCTACAGTGAACCGTAGGTAACGCCTGTTGGCTGGCAGGACGGAGATATCGAAATATGCGTCCTCAAGTCCAACGTTACCATCCAGTCTCCTGGGTCGAGGGCAGACAAGACCCGAGCTAACGTGAGCATCTTGAACTTCTTCCAGAGGAAGCAGTTGAGGGCCCTGAGGTCTAAGATAGGACACAGGCCTTTGTCCTTCTTGGGTACCAGAAAGTAGTGGGAGTAGCAACCACGAGCTACTTCTGGCACAGGGACCCTTTTGATAGCTCCCTGGGCCAAGAGAGCTGCAACTTCCTGACGGAGAAGGGCCAAGTGATCCTCCTATAGAAGGATGGTGGCATGGAAGGAGGGGTAGTCTTGAAGGGGAGGGAGTAGCCCCTTCGGACTATCTGCAAAACCCACCTGTCCGACGTGATGATTTGCCAGTGGGGGAGGTGATGGCAAATCCTGCTGCCCACTTGCCTCTGGTGGCCCCGAAACGTCAGACTAGGAAGGTTTGGAGGCAGCTGCAGGGGGGTAACGAAAAGCGTCGCCGAGCGAGTGCTGCCTTGGAAATTCCAACGCGTAGAACTGCTGACACTGCGCGTTCTCTTCGGTGGCGAACAGATCTAACCAAGGCTCTTCCCATTGCTGCAAGAGACCTTGCACCACCTCCGAGTGAAGACGCCATTCGTGATCCATCATGCACCGACGGCTGAGCTCGTCCGCCCTGGCGTTCAGAGAACCTGCCATGTGTTGAACCACCAGGGACATGCACTGATGTTCCAGCCATGTCCAAAGGTCGAAGAGCCTCTTCACATGGGGTCCGTGACCCCACCCGCCCTGTTTGTTGCAATACCACATGGCGGTGGTGTTGTCTGTGAACACCTACACTACCCTTCCTTTGATAGAGGGAAGGAATGCCTTCAGTGCCAGACGAATCACCCGGAGCTCCAAAAGTTTGATGTGGAGGCCAGACTCCACCGGAGACCAGAGTCCTCTGATCTCCACTTCTCCCAGGTGGCTGCCCCATCCCAGGAGTGACGCATCTGGTTGGGGAAGGGAGAGGGATCTGCAACTTCCTGACGGAGAAGGACCAAGTGACCCTCCTACAGAAGGATGGCGGCATGGAAGGAGGGGTAGTCTTGAAGGGGAGGGAGTAGCCCCTTTGGACTATCTGCAAAACCCACCTGGCCGACATGATGGTTTGCCAGTGGGGGAGGTGATGGCAAATCCTGCTGCCCACTTGCCTTTGGTGGCCCCGAAGGTCAGACTAGGAGGGTTTGGAGGCTGCTGCAAGGGGGGTATGGGTGGACTGGGCTGCCCGATGGCCCTCAGACCCACATTGATGGGTCCCACATCCGCGGGCAAGCACAGGCTGGGCAGCTTGCTTGAACCGGTGGGCAGATTGGGATGAACGTGGTGGGTCCCCCCTTCCATAGCCACGAAAGGGGCGAAAAGCAGACTGCGTGGGGCGAGAGGTCGCAGCGAGGCCCAAGGATCTGGTCGTAGCCCTAGAATCCTTGAAGCGCTCGAGCGCCGAGTCTGTCTTATCACCAAAAAGGCGATGGCCATCAAAGGGCATGTCCAGTAAGGTGTATTGGACATCCCCAGAAAAACCAGACGTCCTCAACCAGGCGTAGCGCCTCAGGGCTACTGACGTGGAAACTGTTCTGCCCAGTGAGTCGGCGGAATCCAGCCCACATCTGATGAAGAATTTGGCTGCATCTCTACCCTCTGCAACTGCGCTTGTGAGAATGGCCCGGGCGTCCTCCGGCACTGTGGCAGCACTTGCGCAACCGTATCCCACACTGTATGGGTATGACGGCCCAAGAGGCATGCGGTATCCACCGACCGCAGCGCTAAACAGGGGGAAGAAAACATCTTCTTCCCAAGATGGTCCCGCTTCTTGGATTCTCTATCTGGTGGAGCAGTAGGGAATGCGCCCTTAGAGGACGAAGCTTGGACCGCCAAGCTCTCGGGGGTCGGTGTTGGGAGAGGAAAAGTGGGTCGCCCGGGCAATCATCCTGTCCACAGGAGCCCCGTGCTAGGCTTGGACCAAGTGCCTAGAAGGACGTCTGCGAGGGCTTCATTGAAAGGCAGAAGGGGCTCAGAATAAGCTGCCGCCGGTTGTAGCACCTCTGTCAGGAGGTTAGTCCTGACTGCCACTGTAGGAACCTCCAGGCCCAAGGCCTCAGCCGCCCTACGCAACACCACTGCATATGACGGTCCCTCCTCTGTAGCCACGGTAGGGGGAGAAAGCATGCCAAGGTCTGGGGAGGTATCCAGACCACTGGCATCACCCAGGTCCCCTCGCCAGTCCGGCTCCTCAAGTTGGTCAGCTAAAGGGTCCACAGACCAGTCCTCCTCACCCTCCTCTGGTTGCCAAGTAGGCCTGAAAGGAACACCAGGGATGAACAAAGGCACAAACATGCCTTCCAGCACCAGTTCCAACGTCGAGTCACGATGGTCCGGCGCCGCGTCCAAGTCAGGGTGAGGCTGGGGTCGGCGCCGGCCGGGTGCACTTCCGGCGCCAGGGAAGGTACCGTGAGGTCGACCGGTGTCGATCCGGATCCAGGCCTGGATCCTCGTGGGCCCTCTGGCGCTGGAGCCGCCGGCATCAAAGTCCCAGGGCCCCAAGCCGAGTCTGCGGGGCCCAAAGGCGCGACGGCGGAGTCAGGCTGCCCAAAAATGCTGTGAAGCGCTTCGTAGAAAGCTTGAAGCTGGGCAGGGAACGCTCTGACACCGAGAAAGGGAGGGTCGCTCTGAGCCGTCCCTGGAGCAGGCTCTGAAGGCGGAGCTGGGGAGCGGCGAAGCTCTGGGTCCCGAGTCAAGTCAGCCGACAGACAGGGAGAAGGCGAAGAGCGACGCTGCTTCTTCACCTTCTTCTTGTGCTTCGACTTACCCGAGGATCTCGAAGACTTGGATGACGAATGATTGTGGTGGCTCTGCAACCGGTCCTGCGACCTTCCTCTCGACTGGGAATTCCAGCGACGCGGAGCCAACTGCCAGGGCTCCAACAACTTTCGGGACCGCTACCGCAAAGATTTCGGATTTATGGCCCGTCAGTGGGAGCACGTCTTCGGGTCGTGGTCGCGCTCCAGGCACCAAAGGCACACGAGGTGGGGGTCTGTAACCGATATCAGGCGGGTGCAGGCCTCGCATGGTTTAAACCTGGTCAGACGATGGGACATCCCTTGTACACAAGGAGTCGAAGACTCAATAAATAAGTCGACAAAAGTCGAGAAAAATTTATTCAAAAATTGACTGAAGGTGTAGCTCTCTCTGGATCTGCGCAAGGCTGGCGCGGAAAAAAAAAGAACTGACGTCAGCGCGCAGGGGCGGCGCCTAAGTAGATATTGCGTCGTCATCCGAGCAACCACAACGCCAACAACGGACGTGGAGTCAACCGACGCCACCTACCGACGCGCAAGGGTACTGTTAAGAGAAAAATTCTCTGGATCCAGTCTGACGCCTGGGGGTAATTCTAAGGTAAGGAAATCTATAACTAACAGTCTCTTTCAGATACACTTTTTTCTTTTTCTAAAGAACCACTTTAATTAGCGCCATTGATTGAGCTGGTCATGAAATCTGTGTTCCGAAACATTCTATAATCTAATGCAAGGAAGTTGGCACGCTGTCATGGAGGAACAGAAGTTGAAAGGTATGGGCTTCCAGGGAAGAACACTTGAGATGATTTGAAAGGATCAGCTGGCCAATTCCATTACTCGGGATTCTCTCAGTGAAGTATGGTATCTCCCTTCACATGGCTACCGTACTAATACTCATTCACAAGACCAGGTTTCCAATGTTTTTAGTTCTAATGCAAGGCTATTGCTTCTTCTTGTTTAATGTATAACAGGAAAAAATGCCTAATGTATCATGCAGCAGAAAAGAATCATTCTCCATTACCTTACAAGCAGCGATCTCCTACAACACTTGCTTCAAGCATCAACTCACAAGCAGAAGAGTGTATACATCCATTGTTGATAACTCCATTTTTTTTGTAGACATCAGAGCTACAAACAGAATGGTTTTGGTAGCAGATTGTTTGGTAGCAACGTGTTTCAATGGACTAATGACTATGACTGGATTTTATACTGGCGATTTACTCGGCAGTCGGATATTTAAGTGATTATGAGTTCCCTTGGGTGCGACTTTCAGTGGGTACGTGGGTTGGATGCTGTGTGGTACAGAGGCCCTGTACTTCAGATTGTTTGTGTTTCAGGCATTTGTTTCAGAGGGTGAGATTAAGATGCAATGTTTTTCATGTGTTATGTATCTCAGGCATGACTGTTTTAATACAGTCGACCACACTTTGGGCCTATTTTCTGTGGTGAAAAAAAAACTGAAGTGCAATTGACAGCACTTTTGCATGGAGACTATGTACAATTACACACTTGGAACTGTTTTTGCATGCATAAAAATTGGGAATTCACAAAATCTTTCCAGGAGTATTGCTAGAAAGCATTTAACTGTCATTATGGTTTCCAGTACACCTGCAAAAGTTTGTGACAGCTACAATGTAAAATCTGCATCAGCTTAGGGAATGAAGTTATGGAACCAGATATACATTTTTGTTTTTAAGCAAGTCCTTACATCTATGTTGCTCGTTTGTATGCTCTTTTTAAGAAACTAAAGGCCACATTTATCAAGCATTTTTGCGTTCGCAAATGGGCCAATTCTCAGAATCGGCCAGTTTGCGAAAGCAAAAAATGCTTTTCACATGTATCAAACCCTATTTTGCGATTCAGTAACCTGTTACCAAATTACAAAATGGGTTTGCGATTCGGTATTTGGAAGGGGCGTGTTTAGGGCGTCCCTTCCAAATAACAAATCATAACGGTATGTATGAATGTTTTGGGATCGTGAATGTGGCCGCAAAACATTCGCATTTTACCACCAACTTCAAGTTGGTAGTAACCCATTCACAAACGGGAAGGGGTCCCTAAGGGACTTCTTCCTATTTGTGAATATAAGAGCAGGCAGTGGTCCTACAAACCACTTCCTGCTCTTAAAAAAATGAAAAGTGAACTATTATTTTTTTTTCTATAAACGCAATCTGTTTTCCTTTAAGGAAAATGGGCTGCATTTAAAAAAAAACAAGATTCCTTTATTTAAAAGCAATCACGGACATGGTGGTCTGCTGATTTTAGCGATTCATAGGGGATCGCAAATTGCGACCTAACTCATTAACATTAATTAGGTAGGCCGATTTGCGACTCCCTACAAATCGCTATATGAAACTCTTGATGTTTCATACATTTGTAATAGCGATTACCTAATTGCGATTCACAGAAAATCGCAATTAGGAAATCGCTATTACAAATGTTGATACATGTGGCCCTATGGGACGATTGTATGACTGTTTTTTGCGGTCGCAAATGTGAAACCAGTCCCTTTGCGGCCGCAAAATAGGGTGGTCGTATGTACAAACGCTATTTTGCGAGTCGGTGACTCGCAAAATAGTGTTTGCGAGTCGCTATTAGGAAGTGGCGTGCCAAGGGCTTCCCTTCCTGATAGCGAGTCAGAATGGTATGTACTATTGTTTTGCGACCACATTTGCAGTCGCAAAACACTCGCAGTTTACCACTTACTTCGATTAGGTGGTAAGCCACTCGCAAACGGGAAGGGGTCCCCAGGGTACCCCTTCCCCTTTGTGAATGGATGCGAAAATATTTTTTTAAGAGCAGGCAGTGGTCCCACGGACCACTGCCAACTCTTAAAAAATGAAACAGAAACGTTTCTTTTTTCTTTTTTAAATGCATCCCGTTTTCCTTTCAAGAAAACGGGCTACATTTAAAAACAAAACCTGCTTTATTGAAAAAAGTCACAGACATGGTGGTCTGCTGACCCCAGCAGGCTACCATCCCTGTGAATGCTGGCCATTCCCAATGGGTTGCAAATTGCGATCTGCCTCATGAATATTAATGAGGCAAGTCCTTAGCGACCCATTTGAGAATCGCAAATAGTGTCTCAGACACTGTTGTACATTCCATTATGCAGGTCACAAATTGCAAGTCGCAAAACGTCCCAATGTGCGACTCGCAAAATGGAATGGTCGTACATCTGCCCCAAGACAATTTCCAGTAAATCGGAATTACCTTCTCAAAGTCCTCGTTTCCGAACTCCCGATCCTTCTGCATGATCTCGTGCAGCCTGGCTTTCACCTTCTGCTGGCAGCTGCTGAGAGAGTCACTGTCCAAAAGGCCATTCATGTTGGCACTTTTCACCATCTGCACCAGGATTGGTGTCAACTCCCCCTCCAGCGCAAGTAAACCCTGCAGATCACAAATCACACATAAGCAGAAAAATTCAAACTCCCTGCTTCACCAGCTAGTGTGTATATTGAGAAAGCTGGGAAAAATAAGGTGTAGATAAGGAATGTCAACTAGAAAAAGCAGTGGATAATTCAAGGCAAGTAAAGTGAACACCAAGTCGAAAAACCTCAACAGCCCTCTTTCAAATATCCTTGTTTCAGCTAATATTGCTCCGCTATCATGGAACACTTATTAAGTAGGCACATAATGAACAGGTTACTTACCTTTGGTATTTATTTATTTATTTTGACGGTTTTATATAGCGCGGACAAGACCCTTGCGGGTATCAGAGCGCTTTACAAGCAGATATAGGAAACAAAACAGGTATTACGAGATATAAATATGTTACGTGCATACCAGACAATAGAATTACAAGTTATAAATATAGATCATGTGAATTTAGATAAGAGAATAGATTTCACTTCTTTTTTGAACGATGCAATAGAGGGATTCAGTCTGGTTTCTGGGAGCAGTGCATTCCAAATCCTGGAAGCAATCCCCGAGAAGGCACGGTTGTATGTTTTCTTCTTGGAAAATCGTTGTGGTTTCTGTAGAAGATTACTGGAGGATCTATTGCCACAAGAAAGTACCAATTTCTGTGCCAGATAACTCGGAGTATTGTGATGTATGGCCTTGTGTGTCATACATGCGATTTTTAGTTGAACTCTGGCTTCAAAAGGTAGCCAGTTGAGGGCTCTAAGGTCAGGGGAGATGTGACAGTTTCTTTTGGAGCCTGTGATGAGTCTAGCAGCTGAGTTGATTGACGCTCTTAGGGGGGCCGTCGTCGATCTGGGAAGCCCGCAAAGAGAGGCACTCCCATATTCAACTCTTGGGATTACTAGAGCTTGAACTGCCAGTTTGAAGTCATTTGTGGGGAGGAAGGGTTTTAGTCTTCTCAGGGTGTTCATCTGAAAATGTGCTCCTTTTGTTGCGGTGCTAACGTGTTTCTGCATATTTAGATTTTTATCGAGAGTTACTCCCAGTGATTTCGCTGTGTCGATAATAAGAGGTTGGCAGTTGAGTGCTGTTAGGTGTTTCAGCCAATCATGGATGATGGTCGATTGGTTGGGGGGGCAATAAGGAGGAATTCAGTTTTGAGGGTGTTTAGTTTCAGATGGTTTTCGGCCAGCCAGGTCTGAGTTTTTTGTAGCGTTACGTTGAGAGATTTGATGTCCTCTAGTGAATGGATTTTTAAGTATAGTTGTGTATCGTCTGCGTACATGTGATATGGACATTAGAGGAGCTTAGGATTTCGGTGAGCGGTTCCATAAATAGGTTGAAGAGTGTAGGAGAGAGGGAAGATCCTTGCGGGACTCCTAAAGTGACTGGGACGGGATTGGACAAGGATTGATTAACCTTGAATCTTTGTGATCTATTTTCAAGGAATGAGGAGAACCAATTTAGAACTGATCCAGATAATCCCATTCTGTGCTTCAGGAGATCTAACAAGTTGTCGTGTTTGACGGTGTCAAAGGCTGAGGATAGGTCAAGCAGGATTAGCAGACAGGCTTAGTTTTGATCAAGGATTTTTAGAGCGTCAACTATTATGTGGGTCATGGCTGTTTCAGTACTGTGCCCTGTGCGGAAGCCGGATTGGTATTGATTAAGCAGGTTGAAATGGTCAATGTGGTTGCTAAGCTGTGTGTGAACACATTTTTCTAAGAGTTTGGCCAAAGTAGGGAGGTTGGATATTGGGCAGTAGTTATTTAAGTCCGATGGGTCGGACGTTGGCTTCTTTAAGATGGGGGATACCTGCACAGATTTAAGGATATCTGGGATGATTCCTTGCAGGAGAGAGGTATTTATAATCTTGGTCCATAGAGGCAGTAACAGTGGAATGAAGTCTTTTATGTAGTTTGCGGGAAGGGGGTCTGTGAAGTGGTTGGAGGGATTCAGAGACGTGAGCATTTTGATATATCTTCTTCACTGTATGTAGTGAAGGAAGATCATGAGGCGTTGTTTTTGAGGTCGAACTTGGGTGAGCATATAGGTTGGGCTCCTGGAGGGGGAGGTGAAGTGTTCATGTGAATGTCAGAATGGGTTATTAAGTCGTTGAGCAGGTACGACTTTATGTTTTCGGTCTTCAACATGAAGGAGGCAAATTCTTCGCAATTGGGTAGTGAGCCTGGGTTAGTTTGGGGGGGTGAGGTATGCCCTTAGATTGTGTTTTGATTAGTTCAAACTGTTTTTTGGGGCGGTTCTTGGCTTGGTCTAATTGATTACTGAAAAAGATTGCTTTTGATTGTCTCACCTTTCTGTAGTAGGAGTTTCTCGTGGTTCTTAGCAACTTGAGGTGATCTGAAGAAGGCACTGACCTCCATCGTCGTTCAATTAATCTAAGGGACCTTCTGTCCTCATTAAGTCTACCATCGTACCATGGTTTAGAATCTTTTGTGGAGGCTCTCTTCAATAGTAAGGGAGCGACTTTGTCTAAGACCGTGTTTATGGAGCAGAAGTAGTGATCAGTCAGATCTTGCACATCTGATAGACCTTCGGGGGGAAGCAGGATGTTAGGGCTGGAGTTTGTGACTAGATCTGCACCGACATTTTTTAGGTTTCTCTTCCAAATTTTGGATCTCGTGGGTTGGGCAGAATGAAGTTTTACAGATTCATTGATGAAGAAAGTGATGATGTGGTGGTCAGACCAATCACAGGGGAGGATCGTTTCCAGCTGAATGGATTCAGCCTTGGAGATGACTAAATCTAGAATTGAGCCTTTATCATGTGTGGGGCTGTTACAGATTTGGGTGAGGTCAAGGTCTGAGAGGAAAGTTTTGAGGCTAATGACTGCTGAATCATTAAGGTCATTCCAGTGGAAGTTGAGTTCTCCGAGGAATATTTGAGTATTTTGTTGTCCAGCATTTGTAGATACAATATCCATGAGATGTTCGATAAAGGTGAGGTTATCCCCTGGTGGGTGGTAGAATGTGTGCAGTGAGCACAATGGTTTGTTATTACTCGTGATGTCTAGGCACAGGTATTCACAAGAGGATAGTACCGGTGAGTGGGAGCGGTTCACTGACTTGTGGTTTGTTGCCTGCCTTGTTATGTTGGCCTAGGACTAGCTGCCATGCTGCTTTTCTTTGCGCACGTTACACTGAGCCAGGGCTCCCTCGCCCTTTGCTCTTGCCAAGTTCTTTTGCGCTGTCTGCACTTTCTGTCTTTCACCTTTTCTCTTGTTCGATTTGGGCTCAGACTGCACAACATGTACAAGGTCGCATAACAATGTATTTCGGTTCTTCCTGATATGGCCAGTCTCGCGCACCCAGACATAACATTAGGCGCAAATGACATGAAACTTTGTGTGCCTTTAATACTGGGGTTTTTACTGGCGCTTGACACACTTGGAGAAATCCTTTTCAGTGAGAAGAGCTATGATGTCCTGCTGATGTAATTCTGCATCTAGAGACTGAGGTATGGGGGTTCGCTAGTCAAAGCCCAGAGGTCTTCTATTTTTATAATAAACTATCTTACTGCACGGGGAGGGTGGTAATGTTATTTAGACATTTATCCACTGAGTTATGAAATGCTTTCCCTGTTTGTATTCTATGGAATTGTAACCATGCTGCTTATATTATTCATATGCATTATGCTATTAGTACTGACACGTGTACTGTACATTAGAGCACGTAAGTTGGAATAAACATTTTAACCTATCCAGTGTCTCTTCCTACGCACCTTGTGGACAAGTACGAGTGAGTGACGAAAGAGTGTTCTTGCTTCTACGAGTCCTGAGATAAAGATACCGTGTTCTGGGTTGTCCAATCATTGGTACTTGGGTGCTAATGGGATGCTAAGCTAGTTGGGTTGGGGTTTTTGGGTGCTACGGTATATGGTAGGCAAACCACTGTATTCCGGGGTCCCATTATCCTGTGCATAGCTCTGTGTATGTGCAGAAACCTTATGACATGGCGCGACCACCGTGGGGCAGCTTATCTGCGAGATGCTTGAGTAGTACTTGTGCTTGTCCACAAAACCCTCACGTACGCTTCCGGAGGCGTAAGTGACGGTGATACCTCCTATATTGAACGTTTTATAGGTTCTTTCAAGCTTGAAGTTATTAAAAAGGTTACATAAATAACCCATTTTGTGCTCCCTGTTAGGTTGTCGAATACAATTGTTTAGTTATGGCTGGTGTGGCGATAGCTGCACATAGCCGAGGACCAATCCGAGAACACCTAGGTGTATACGGAGTGCCCGATGCTGGGGTCGAGTTGGTCTTTGTGGTTCAAGCCGATCCGGCTTATCACTTTGAAGTGTTTTACACTTGGATCACTTTTGAGGCGGTGGATGCAGGTGATAAGCTGTTTCATGAATATAAACCCACCGCTATTCCTGCTGCCTATCGACCCTATACTAATCTTGAAGTGCCTCTCACGGCTTGGCAGCACCGTGTTTGGTTTAATGGCGCCCTCCCACAACCAAATACCGCAGTTCGTTTAGGCCCCTTATCCATTGAGGGGGCCACTTGGCCTGTATTGGCCGGGTATACCCCGCATCCAAATTATCTGGCATTACCGGATCATGGAACTGCGCACTATGCATACCGAACTGGTGCGAGTGCATCGAGCCTTAGTGACATACGCTACAGGTAGCCTACATGGAGCTGCCCCTGTAGTCGCTGGCCAACCAGCTGTTGCAGCTGGAGTGACCATAAGTCCTGTCATGGTAAATTCTGTGATGGGCAAACGTCCACAAAGTAAGGACGATTATCCTTACTGGCTTGCCGAAAAGTTCGATCAGATAGAAGCGGTGTTTCCACATACGTCCCCAGTGGATAAACATCGCATCCTTACGATAAGTTTGCCAAAAGACTTAATCCCCGATTTGACATCATGTGAAAACTGGGGTAAGGTATTCGCAGCAGTTTATTCAAAATGTTTTGGTACTCCTTCCATGACGGTTCTACCCTCTGTAATTAAAAAGTACAGGACGAACATGGCCCTGAAGCGGCTGTGGAATTAGGGATGAGACTAGTGGGAGTGTTTGATGTAGTAGCTGAACTGATCCTTGAAATGTCAAGGGCGATGCTATGAACTTTCAAGTAGCGAATGCTTTGGCTTTGGTCCCAGAGTTGGACAGGCCCCGCGAATTACCGAAAATTATAGCCCGGGCTTATAAAACAATTGGAAGAAATAGCCTAGGCAACAAGCCTTTTGTAAAAATGCAAACTCAATCGCAACCACAAATTACACAAACAAAAAGTACATCTGAGAAAGATGATAGACCAGTCTTCACTAAAAGAGTTGGAGACAGAAAAACAGGGTAAGCAACAAAAGAAGCCGGGTCGAGAGGCGCTTCCCAGTTTCGGTTTCTTCTGAACGTACTTATGATTTACGTGATAGGTCGAGAATTAAATCACCAGAAAGGTTTCAGAGCTCTGATACGCGTTCTCCTCGTTCTTCACAGGCCCAGACGTCGTCACAGGCTGGTGGAGGAGGACGGCAAGATAGAGGAAGGGGCCGAGAGGCTCCCCAGGAGCGAGACCAACCTCGACAACAAGTCAGAGGGAAAGCAGAAGACTTTCACCTTCCTCGACCGGCAATTTCAAAAGAAAAAGTTGCCGCTGTAACAGCGAAATATGCCACAGACCGTGAGAACGAGACTCCAGAATTGGACGTGGGCAGTGACCTCCTAGACAGCGCCGCGGAAGTTACCATAGTGCGGGAGGCGCTACGTCCTCATATGGAGGCGACAGCAACTGAAACATTCGTTACTGTAGAGACAGCTGACACGAGAGTGGCACCCCTGACAGACTTTACAACATAGTCATCCAAATTGAAGGTGACATACCGCGTGAAATAAAAGGGATTTTTTGGGAAAATCTAACCTCTTCATATGACATTTTGTTAGCAGAGGTGGATTGGCCACCCCCATTCGTTTTAGCTGCACATAAAGGAGAGGAGGTAATCCTTCCAAGCTTTTCACGGCATGTCCCAAAAGACAAAGCTGAAGCACTTGCAGCTGAGTGGGCTGTGTACCTGGCACCAGCGTTATACCGCAACCATGTGGGATGGGATGAAGAATCACCTCCTCATGCAATACCTTTGCGGTCACTACCGCAGCCACAACCCCAATATCCCATCAAACGGCAGGCAAAAGGCCCCGTCTCCGAAATTCTGACACAGTTGGAATATCAGGGAGTAATTGAACCATGCGTATCACCTATGAACAATCCCCTTCGTGGTTTCTAAACCCGATGGATCGTACCGCTTAGTTTTAGATTACCGGCATTTAAATTCTCATTGTCGGAACTTTGCGGTGCAGAATACACACAGTTCTGCGCTTGTAGACAGTCTTGTTCGTAAAAAATACAAAACGACACTTGACCTTTCAAACGGTTTCTACACGCACAACCTAGCCCCGGAGAGTGGTCAATGGACCGCATTCACTTCCGGTGGTAAATTATTCCAGTTCCGGCGTTTACCCATGGGCTACAAAAATAGTCCGGGTATATTCGCCGCCCGTGTTGTTTCTTTGTTAAATGACATTGATCAAGACGCATGTTCGTACGTAGATGACATCTATCTGACAGACGACGAGTTATATCAGCATCTGTCCCGTGTGGACCGCATTATTCTTGAATTTGCGGAGCAGGGTTACAAATTTAACTTTGCTAAGTCACACATTGCTGAATTTACCGTTCTGTTCTTGGGCTATGAGCTCAATAACGAAGGTAAGGGCTTAGCCTCCCATTTCTTGGAAAAATGTGCACATTTGTGCCCCCCAAATACTCTGAAGAAACTTCAGTCTTTGCTGGGTTTCCTGAATTTCGGGCGTACTCTACATTCCCGAATATGCCCAGCGTATCAAGCCTTTGTATGCTTTGATACAACCTACTTATTCAAGGTCTTGCTGGCTGCCTGAGCATACCTCGATTCTGCAGTCTTTGCAGACAGACCTATTGGAGTCTAAATATCTTTTGACTCGTGATAACCACACAAACTTGGTGATTAGAATAATTCCGGGGCGGTGGATTCACATACTTAACCTTTAATGAAGGTGATACAGTACCCATCGCATACAAGTCACATCTGTACACTTCCGCTGAATTGCGCTTACATCTGTCGAAAAGTTCTAACTGCAGTGCAAATGGCGATTCTAAAAGAACGCGCACTGGCACAGGGAAAGCGGATTCTAGTGGTAACACCCTGTCCTGCCCTAGAGGCAGTAACAAAGGCAAGTGTACCGAACTCAAAAGCAATGCATCCCCGTTGGATACAATGGGTTACATCCTTGACGTCTTCGGACGTCACTTTTGTTTTTGATTCTTCTCTTCAGACTCAGGAGTTTTTGCAGTATGAATTCGCTCATCCTCCTCCTTTGTTTTTACTACCGCTTGAGGATTACAAATGTGTGATCTACACCGATGGTTCGGCGCAACCGGCCACAGGGTCCAAGCACGCTTATTCAGCTGCATGTGCTATTGTTGCGGGTTCCTTTGTAGATGGAAAGTTCAAATCCTCTGCAGTGCATACTCGCACACTTGGAGATAGTACCGCACAATTGGCCGAGCTGCATGCATTGCTACTTGCGCTTGAGTTCGCTTCTCAGGATGAGACCACTCTTATTGTATGTGATTCCTTCTACTGTGTACAATCTTACAATGACAATCTGTTTTTCTGGTCGAAAAATGACTACAAGGACGCAAAAGGGAGCACAATTAAGCATAAAATGCTTTGGGTTCGAGTGGCAGAATTGCAACAACGTCTGCCCCTCACACAGGTGGTACACACCTTAGGCCATCAGCGGGTGGGCGCACACGCTATTGGTAACGATCTGGCAGATGAAGCTGCCCGTTCAGCAGTAGTCACGTGTTCAGTAGCAGCGGTTACCAGGTCCATGTCTAAAATTGACTCTGTTATTCTAGCAGCTATTGCTGCAACAAAGGAAGGTGTTAATTACCCTACAGGTTTTCCCTTCCAAGTATTCTTACAAGTTAAGTCCCGAACAGGTTCCTTATGTAACAATACCTGACGTTGGAGATCGGCTGATCCCCAACGCGGACCGCAGGAGTGCTCTTGATATCAGCTGCACACGAAGGCATGGCTTCTGCTCATGCAGGTGTGTCAGCTACAGTTTCCATCTTGCAGCAGCGTTATTGGTGGCGTGGATTGTATAAAGACACCCGTGCTTTTGTGCTTTCTTGCGACGTTTGTCAACAGATTAAGCCTTCCACGGTAACACGCCCTCCACAGACCCCGCTCTGCATTGCTAACAGACCCTTTGGGTGTGTTTACTTGGATCACTGCGGTCCATTCTCATCAGACACTGCCTATAAATATATCTTAGTAGCAGTGGACTCGTGCACACGGTTCCTCTGGGTCTGGCCACAACGTAGTGCTGACGCTCGAAATGTAATCAGGGATTTGCGTGTCTTTGTGGGAATTTTCGCATGCGGCACCTTCCATTCGGACCAAGGTCCAGCGTTTGCCTCTAGGGCTTACAAGGATGCAATGGCTTCGCTTGAGGTGCGGGTGAAATTTTCGTCTCCGTATAGGCCTGAGGGCAACTCTATCGTTGAACGAATGAACCGTGACTTAAAGCAATCCTTAACAGCTAGAGTTATAGGTACTGGCAGGAACTGGCTGGCCCACTTGTATACCGTTCAACGTGCACTTAATAATCTCCCTAGAAGACCTCTGGGTGGGCGGACCCCATACGAAATGCTCTTTGGCATAAGAATGTTTGTGCCTGACCTTGAGGGTCCAGACATCGCGGCGCAATCCGCCAAGTTTGATGTAGATAACCATTCTGCTATGTTACAGGACTTACAAGAAGCCCGAGACAAACTTGCAACTACACATTTGCCTTCAGCCACAGATCCTGCGTTGCAGATTCCGGTAGCCGGCTGGCTTCCAAAGGTTGGAGAACTGGTTCGAGAGAAGGTTGAAAACAAAAAGAATTCGGCCCTCTTTTCGTGCACCGGTTCCAGTTCTGGGCTTGAAGGGAACACGTACAGTCATTTTACCACCGCTTCCTGGTCGCAAGGAGAACAGATACATCTCAGTGGAAAATGTCAAGCTACAGCGCCTGGCCGATCCTGAATAGTGTCACACCAGCGGTCTCTTGTCCTGCCATTTATCGGACATATGTTCGTGGCCCATCTACACGAACGGTCGCTGATGCTGTAATTGAGATGGTTGATTTGCCTGAAACTACAATTGATCCCCAACTCTCCACCAATATCGACGAGGACGAGTATACTTATCCTGCATCTGAATCGGTGGCACATCAACCAATAACGCCACTTGGCCCGACTCGTTATTCCTTTGATTCGGATTCCACCTCTTCAAAAGTCCCATCCAAGTTCAGTATTTTTGTATCCTGGTTTAGAGACAATTTTTTGATTCCACCCTGGACATACATCTGGTTGGTACTTTTCTTGATTTTTCTGTTCATGTCCATTGGCTTTGTCACAGTGTTTTTTCTACTAATCAATGGTCACTATTTACCTGAACGCTCTGCTGTAGACTATGTTTCTGGAACTTTGGCTCCTCATTCCTCGTCTCACATCATGAAGCGTGACCACACATTTGTGAACATTTCAGCTTTTCCAGTTGCTGATGGCATCGTATGGGATGCAGTGAACTATCAAATCCATGGTCCGACGGAAATTATTAATGTACCTAATGTCCTTCGTGTTTCAATGGGTGATGTAGTACAAAATAATATTCATTCTGATGATTGGGATGTGCATGCCGTTGAAGCATTGTTTGCCGATTTAAAATATTATGCATCTTTTAATGCTGAAGATTTATATATGAATTCTGCGAATTATGCCGATTTGTATTGTTACCAACATTGGGGTAATCATTTTCTCCATAAGCCAAGTGCCCTGCGTAGTTCTGTTAACTACACCCAATGGGAACATTGTCCAAACCCCTTGCCAGGTAGCTCACAAACTCTTCGAAATAAGTTTACCTATTTTACTGATTTTAATCGGTCGAACCCTGCATCCTATTATTTTAGACTTAATACCACATCAACTCAGAAAATTATGTTAACACACACCAAATTGCTTTATTCGGGTTCCTTTTTAAGTGCCCTAGCAGTGGGTGGTTATGAGTACTGGGAGGATACAATAGATTTGAAATCCATTTGGGGCTCCAAGCCATGGCAGGTACAGGGAACCGAGGCGTTGCATCGTGCTTGCCTCATCCCTACCCAAATTATGTTCCTAAACGTTTCCATCTATCAAACTACGTGTTGGGGCTTAGCTACCACTAAACAATTAAACTCGCCCTCAATTCCATCCCTTTCGAGTTTTCCCAATGATAGCTCACGTTTTAACCTGTCCCTGACGACCCTACAGGCTCTATTACAGAATAATTCATTTAATGTTTCCGAACTGGATCAGTCACCCTGGTTGGTATGGCCTATATCATCTAATGCATGTCAAATGCGTTTTCACGACTCAGGTACTAGATACACACAGGATAGGCCTGATCCGAGATTTACTGCTTCTCGTACTGTCACTACATATTCTGTTGGTAAATTATGCAAACAATGGCTGCAACATTCGTCCCTTGATTCTGTTAAACAACATTTGTCCCTCCTTTCAGGCAATATTGATCTGTCCGACTTTGTTTTGGGACCTCGTGGTCCCCGACCTAAAAGATTCATTTATGAGACATATAATGAACTCTGGAAGCTATCACAAATGGAAGCTGCTTCCCGTCTTCGGGAAATAGATCAAGCAAATTTGGAAAAGGTGCTTGCTGTTGTTGACAATAGTATTAATACCCTGTCTTCACGCATTTATACTTTAGAGAATATTGTGTCCTCTGTTGTTGATATTGTACAAGATGATGTTTCTGTGTTATATCATGGTCAGAATCAATTGCGTTCAGTTATGCAGTTTGCATGGACTTTACAAACGCTCAAGTTAGGTAAAGTTACTTGGCATTTTTTGAACACCTCTGCCTTGTTTCTACCTTTTAACTTAACTGACAAACAGCAATTTATGTCCATGAAAGATGCAACTTACACTCTATTACATATCGAAAAGATGGATCCTTTGCCGTTCTCTGTTGCAGAACTCGATTCTGCTGTGTGGCTAGTTCATGGGGTTATCGCTTTACCTTTTTCCTTGTTTGAATTTGACTCGTGCATGAAACATTATCCTGTGGGCCGTTACCGCCCTTGGGCAGTGCTTTCCTGCATGAACTCTGGTCCTTGCCTTTCATGTATAAATGCCTTCGGGACGGCAAGGAAGTCTTTCTCACGGGGAGTACTGCGACTCGACTATGGGTCATTCGCTTATTTGTAAACACATTAAATTGCATGGCTCATGTAGCGTTTCCGCTCCTAATCTTGCTTGTGTGCTGAAAGGTATTCCTGCTCCTGTTATTTCTCCTACTTTCACTCTCCTTTCCAATGGTAGTTATTTACTTTTAAATAACGAAAACTGTTGTGGCCTGCAGGCTGGCATTCCTTACATTGTAACAGTTTCGCACAGGGTTGTCTGCTGCAAAAATGTGCTTTTTCCTCCCCCTCATGGCAAGGTTGATATCTCTATTTGGCCTTCCATCCCTACCATGGAGGCAGATTTCAATAGACTGAGCAGAATAAAGGCACTGTTATTGAACGAGGAAGTTATGCTCACGTCCGCCCGGGAGACATTCATTCTCCAGGTGGCGAGTACCCACAGTGAAATACAGGCCCTTTTGAACACTAATCTCCCCCAACATTTTGGGGAGTTAATTCATCGTATTTTTAACGCATCTAACACAGAGGGTCTGGTACACTTTTTTAAAGTCGTGGGGTCTGGTTTGGTGTCCTCCTTCCAAACTATTTTTGGTGTCATCCCGGCGTTTATTCATTCTATTTTTTCCAGCGTCTTTGGCGGTTTCCGTTGATCATCGCCTTGGCGGCTGGTGTCCTGTTATTAATTTGTTTTATGCGCAATGGCTGCTCCCCGATGGGACCTGCTCGATCCAGAACGCCTCCAGCTGCTTCGTGAGCGCCTTTTGGCTGGTTTTGGTGTCTTGCCATTGGCGACACTGAGTGTGTCATATACTCTTTCCTTTCGCTTTGCGTATTTCACTTGCGTGCAACCTGTAATGACTTGCATCCGCTGTCCTTTCACCTGGACCTTGGATTATTGCCTCTCCAATTCGTCATTGTCTGTTCCGGATTTTGTTCAGTTGATGGGTCCCTTAGAGGCCCATGAGCAGGACTGTTCCGTTGCCGGCTGTATGGCGCGTGCGGCTGCACTGGGGATTTTGGCGCAATGGGATATCTGGGCGGCTGCCCAGGATCTCCTACAACAAAGCTGTTTCGTTTATCACGCAAGTTGTCCCGCATTGCTTTTGGATGCTCCCTCTGCTGAGGAGCATTCCTGCTCTTTTGATCTCATGGATTGGATGGCATCTATGTTTTTTGACAATTCCAATGATGCCCTTTTGGAGGGTATGGCTTTTTTCTGCACTTACACTTTCATGGATTGACTTGTTTTTCGCCGTTTGGGCGCTCCCTGTGCTCTACTGGATATTTTTTTTTGTTTGCCCTCTGTCTTGGACGCCGGACTGGCCAGGGGAGGGTGTCTTGTGGTTTGTTGCCTGCCTTGTTATGTTGGCCTAGGACTAGCTGCCATGCTGCTTTTCTTTGCGCACGTTACACTGAGCCAGGGCTCCTCGCCCTTTGCTCTTGCCAAGTTCTTTTGCGCTGTCTGCACTTTCTGTCTTTCACCTTTTCTCTTGTTCGATTTGGGCTCAGACTGCACAACATGTACAAGGTCGCATAACAATGTATTTCGGTTCTTCCTGATATGGCCAGTCTCGCGCACCCAGACATAACATTAGGCGCAAATGACATGAAACTTTGTGTGCCTTTAATACTGGGGTTTTTACTGGCGCTTGACACACTTGGAGAAATCCTTTTCAGTGAGAAGAGCTATGATGTCCTGCTGATGTAATTCTGCATCTAGAGACTGAGGTATGGGGTTCGCTAGTCAAAGCCCAGAGGTCTTCTATTTTTATAATAAACTATCTTACTGCACGGGGAGGGTGGTAATGTTATTTAGACATTTATCCACTGAGTTATGAAATGCTTTCCCGTTTGTATTCTATGGAATTGTAACCATGCTGCTTATATTATTCATATGCATTATGCTATTAGTACTGACACGTGTACTGTACATTAGAGCACGTAAGTTGGAATAAACATTTTAACCTATCCAGTGTCTCTTCCTACGCACCTTGTGGACAAGTACGAGTGAGTGACGAAAGAGTGTTCTTGCTTCTGCGAGTCCTGAGATAAAGATACCGTGTTCTGGGTTGTCCAATCATTGGTACTTGGGTGCTAATGGGATGCTAAGCTAGTTGGGTTGGGGTTTTTGGGTGCTACGGTATATGGTAGGCAAACCACTGTATTCCGGGGTCCCATTATCCTGTGCATAGCTCTGTGTATGTGCAGAAACCTTAGGACAAGAGATTGTTCCGATGTATGCAAGCGATACTGCCGCCTGGCCTATCAGTTCTATCTAGTCTGGTGATGTTATGGTTTGGGGTACCAATATGTCGAGGATGGGCGTAGATGATTCATTTAACCATGATTCGGTCAGGTTCATGAGTGAGTATGAGGTCAGCTATATCCGCTGCATGTCTTGCGGCCGATCTACAGTTTAGCAGTATACATTTAAGACGCGGCTTGATGGAGTTTGAGTTGGGATCTTGCGTGAGGGGGACTCGCATCAGGTTGTTTTCAACTATACCTCTAGAATTGTGTTTTGACAATCTGGGAGTATTGGTGGGGATGGTTTGAATTATGGAATGTGTAGGCACTGTGTTAAGGGTGAAATGCGGAAGATCATAGGAGTGGAGTAGGGAGAATATGTCTATATCCGATAAAGGATTTTTCCTTCGGACAGGACGGTTTGAGGCATTAGGGTAGGGCTCTGTTCTCCACCTTAGGGGCGGATGTTTCGGAGGGCGTGCGAGCAGTTGTTGGGTGAGTTTGGAGTGGGTACTGTGGAGGTTAGTCTTGGATTCTTGTTCGAATAGTTTGATCTTAGGTTGAAGAATAATCAGGTCGTGTATAGTTTGGAGGTCCTCTTTGACTTGTTGAAGTAATAATATCTCATCAAGTCTGGGGTCTGGTGTGGGTGGTAACGTGCTTGATGATTGGACTGTGGGTAAGGGAGATAAGCTTAGGTCATGCATGAGGATTGGAGGGAAATTGTGAGCTGGGTCGTTGTGTTGCGGGCTGCCCGGATGGTTATCATGGGGGGGGGAGGGTGTAATGGCGGGAGATGAAAGGGTGTGGAAAGGATGGATATGAGATGTGGGTGGGAACATGGGGATGTTAGAGGTGCTAGGTGTAGCGTTGGAATTAGGGGAGTGTGTTGGCTCTGGGGTGGGTGTATATGTCGATTGGGTCATAAGAGGAGAATGTCTTGAGGGGGAAACAGGCGGGGAGTTAGGAAGCGGACTGAGGCACAAGTTACTAACTTGTGTAACGATATATCTGTAAGAGACAGTAGTTAGTGACAGATTCCTTACCTTAGAATATCCCCAGGCGTCAGGCTGGATCCGGAAAGTTTTTTGCGTAGCAGTACTCTTGCGCGTCGGTAGGCGGCGTCGTGCGACTCCGCGTCCGTCGTCGGCGTCGGGATCGCCGGGATGACGTCGCGGGCAGTACTTAGACGCCGCCCCTGCGCGCTGACGTCAGTTCTGTACACGACTTTCCGCGCCAGGAACGCAGAGCCATGCAAGAAGCTGACATTGGTGTCTGAAAAATACTAGGGCCCTGAAAGGGATGTCCTTAACCCTAGAAATCAGTTCGCAGAACGGGGAGGATGGGTGGGCGGTAGGAATCTGTCACTAACTACTGTCTCTTACAGATATATCGTTACACAAGTTAGTAACTTGTGCATCTGAAAGAGACACGTTAGTGACAGATTCCTTACCTTAGAATAGATACCCCAGCAATACCAACCCCGGTGGTGGGTCTGCGAACAAAGATCAGACAAGGAAGTCTCGGAGAACAGAACGGCCAAAGAAGCCGTCTCTCCGGACTTGGCTGTCAAGGCAGTAATGCTTGGTAAACGTGTGCAACGAGGCCCACGTAGCTGCCTGACAAATGTCCTGTAAAGGGACACCACGTCCTAAAGCCGTGGTGGCGGCTGTCACCCTGGTGGAATGGGCACGCTACCCAACAGGGGGCTCCTTTTTAGCCAAAGAATAACAGGCCTTGATACACAAGACGACCCAGCAGGAGATGGTCCGCTTGTGTACCGCCCGACCTTTTTTGGCGCCCACGTAGCCAACAAAGAGCTGGTCGTCCACCCGGAACTGTTGTGTGCGATTTAGATAAAAAGAAATCGCACGTTTTGGGTCCAGACGGTGGAGCCTCTCTTCCTCTCTAGAAGGATGCGGAGGCGGAAAGAAGGTGGGCAAAGTGATGGTCTGCCCAATGTGGAAAGCAGTAACCACCTTTGGCAAGAAGGACGGACGCGTCCTGAGAACAACCTTGTCTGGATGTACAGACAGAAAGGGAGGCTTGCAAGAAAGAGCCTCGAGCTCACTCACCCGCCGAGCGGAGGTGATGGCCACCAGAAAGGCTGTCTTCAGAGTCAGAAGACGAAGAGGACAGTTATGCAGAGGCTCAAAGGGAGCGCACATTAAGAAGGTAAGAACCAAATTCAAGTCCCACTGAGGCATTATAAACGGAACAGGAGGAAAGAGGTGAGTAATGCCTTTAAGAAACCTGTTAACAACAGGGGACTTAAAAAGAGAGGGCTGATCAGGAAGCCTGAGGAAGGCCGAGATTGCACAAAGATAGCCCTTGATGGTACCCAGGGCAGAACCCTGTTGGGCCAGAGAAAGAAGGAACAGAAGAACCTCAGAAAGAGGGGCAGAAAGGGGATTCACAGCCTTTGCTGTGCACCATGCCACAAACTTGTTCCACCTGCAGGCGTATACCACCTTAGTGGAGGGACGTCTGGCTGCCAGAATCACATCACAAACTTCGGGAGGCAAGTCGAAAGGAATCAACTGCCGCCGCTCAATCTCCACGCAAGCAGGTGTAGACTGGACAAGTTCGGGTGGAGGACTGTCCCCTGCTGCTGCGACAGATGATCCTCCCGAATAGGCAGACGGATCGGGGGATCGACGCTCATACTGAGTAGCTCGGGATACCAAACTCTTCGAGCCCAGTCCGGAGCCACAAGGATGACTTGGGCCCGGTCGCGCCGAATCTTCTTCAACACTCTGGGTAGAAGTGGTATAGGCGGAAAGGCGTACAACAGACCGCAACTCCACTCGCGACGAAAAGCGTCGCCGAGCGAGTGCCGCCTTGGAAATTCCAACGCGCAGAACTGGTGACATTGCGCGTTCTCTTCGGTGGCGAATAGATCTAACCAAGGCTCTCCCCACTGTAGAAAGAGTCCTTGCGCCACTTCCGAGTGAAGCTGCCATTCGTGATCCATCATGCACCTGCGGCTGAGTTCGTCCGCCCTGGCGTTCAGGGAACCTGCCAGGTGTTGAATCATCAGGGATATGCCCTGATGTTCCAGCCATGTCCAGAGGCGCAGAGCCTCCTGACATAGGGTCCACGACCCCACCCCGCCTTGTTAGTTGCAGTACCACATGGCGGTGGTGTTGTCTGTGAACACCTGCACTACCGTCACTTTGACAGAGGGAAGGAATGCCTTGAGTGCAAGTCGGATCGCCCGGAGCTCCAGAAGGTTGATATGGAGCCGGGACTCCGCCGGAGACCAGAGGCCTCTGATCTCCGCCTCTCCCATGTGACCGCCCCATCCCAGCAGGGACGCGTCCGTCACAACTGTGTGCTCTGGCTGGGGAAGGGAGAGGGATCTGCCCCTGACCCATTGCCGGTTCGAGAGCCACCACTGCAACTGTCTTGCAGTCCCCTCCGAGATCTGGACGTGATCGGACAGGTTGCCCTGGTGCTGCGCCCACTGGAACTTCAGGTCCCACTGCAGAGCCCGCATATGCCATCTGGCATGATCAACCAGCAGGATGCAGGATGCCATGAGGCCCAGCAGCCTCAGGGTCATCTGTACCGAAACCCAGGATAGAGGCTGAAAGATCGGAATCATAGCCTGAATATCCCGGACTCGCCGTTCGGGAGGATAGGCCCGAAACTGCGTCGTGTCCAGAACTGCTCCGATGAAAAGGAGCTGTGGAGAAGGAATCAGATGCGACTTCGGCACGTTGATGGAGAACCCCAGCGAGTGCAGGAGTTCGGCCGTAGTCTTGAGGTGGGAGACGACTGCCTGGGACGAGCCCGCCTTCAGCAGCCAGTCGTCGAGGTAGGGGAAGACTGGAACCCCTGCCTGGCGCAGATGAGCTGCGACCACCGCCATCACTTTCGTGAACACCCGAGGGGCGCTGGTAAGGCCAAAAGGGAGCACGGTGAACTGAAAATGCTCGAGGCCCACCGTGAACCGCAGGTAACGCCGGTGGGCCGGCAGGACGGGGATATGAAAATATGCGTCCTGCAAGTCCAACGCTACCAACCAATCTCCAGGGTCGAGGGCAGTCAAGAACTGAGCTAGGGTGAGCATCTTGAACTTCTCCTTCCGGAGGAAGCGATTTACGTTCCGGAGGTCCAAGATAGGACGCATGTCCTCCTTGTCCTTTTTGGGCACCAGAAAGTAGTGGGAGTAGCAACCACGACCTACTTCTGGGGTCAGAACGCGCTCGATGGCCCTCTTGGCCAAGAGGGCCGCAACTTCCTTCTGAAGAAGCACCAAGTGATCCCCTGACATGCGGTGGAATTGAGGTGGCATGGCTGGGGGGGTGGTCTCGAAGGGGAGGGAGAAGCCCCTTCGGACAATGTCCAAGACCCACCTGTCCGAGGTGATGGCACGCCAGTGGTGAAGGTGATGGCGGACCCTGCCCCCTACTGGCGTGCTGTGCACCTGAAAGGAAGGACTAGGAGGGCTTGGAGGCCGCGGACGGGGCGGGGTTGGTGGCCTGATCCGCACGCTGGTTGCCTGACCCGCCACGGCGGGAGCCACATCCTCGGCCACGCGAAGACGCTTGCTGCGCGGGCCGGTGGCTGGGCAGCGGACGTGACTGGGCGCCCCTTCCGTGGCAACGAAAGGGGCGAAAAGCAGATGGCTGCGGAGGGCGTACAGCAGAAAGGCCCAGGGACTTGGCCGTAGCCCGTGAGTCCTTAAAACGCTCCAGCGCATGGTCTGCCTTGTTCCCAAAAAGACCGACCCCATCAAAGGGCATGTCCATAAGAGTGTTTTGGACATCACCCGAGAAACCAGTGGTTCTCAGCCAGGCGTGACGGCGCAGCGCCACTGTCGTTGCAATCGATCTGCCCAGCGAGTCGGCGGTATCAAGGCCACATCTGATGGTGTATTTAGCCGCATCTCTTCCTTCCGCAATGGCGCGGGAAAGCAGTGTCTGGACCTCCTCAGGACACTGGGGCAAAGCTTGCGCCACCGAGTCCCACAGAGAGTGGGAATATCGGCCCAAAAGGCAAGCGGTATTAACAGACCGCAAGCCAGCACTGGAGGAAGAAAAGACCTTCTTCCCAAATTGATCCAGGCGTTTGGATTCCCTATCCGGAGGAGTGGTAGGGAAGGCGGTTTGGGAAGCAGAGGCTTGGACAACCAAGCTCTCAGGAGTGGGGTGTTGGGAGAGGAACAGGGGGTCGCCCGGAGCGGGGCGATGGCGTCGGGCCACGTTCCTATCCACAGGAGCCCCTGTGGCGGGCTTGGACCAGGTGCCCAAAAGAACGTCGGAAAGCGCGTCATTAAACGGCAGCAGTGGCTCCGAGGAGGTAGCCGCCGGCTGAAGCACTTCCGTCAGGAGGTTAGTCCTGACAGCCACCGTAGACAGTTTGAGGTGTAAGGCCCCAGCTGCTCTACGCAACACCGTTGCAAAATTCGCTCCCTCCTCCATTGCCACGGAAGGAGGAGACAGCATGCCAGAGTCAGGGGAGGTGTCCAGACCACTGGCATCCCCAAGTTCCTCAGCCCAGTCCTGTTCGAACTCACCCTGCTGTGTGAGAGGGTCATCCGACCCCTCCCAGTTCTCTTCGTCCTCCTCAGGTTCAAAATAAGGAGAAGGAGGGACACACGGGACCCAAGGTCTCATCGGCGTCGGAGCCGGCGTCGGTCCGGCGCCGTGTCCGGATCCGGAGAGAACCGGGGAACGACGCCGCCCGGAGCCCCGGGCGGCATCGGGAACGTCACCGGAGACATCGGCGCCGGCGGAGGTGTAGTTAGGTCAACCGGCGTCGATGGTGGTTGCGGCAGCACCGCAGCCGGGATCGGGGCCGGGACCGAGGCTGGTGTGACAGGCGGCGCCGGGACCGGAGTCGACGGCGGCGCCGGGGAAACCCCATCAGGGCCCGCGGGGCCCGAAGGCGCACCGGGGGGACCTTGAGGCCCGAAGAGGCGGGCCATGGCCGACAGGAATTCCTGTATCTCGGCCGGAGTCGCCCCCGAACCCGGGAAGGACGGGTAATGCGGGGGCAGCTCCACAGGCACTCCCGGAGCCGTGGGGACGGTGCAGACAGGAGCCTCAGCCGAGTCGCGAGACCGGCGAGGCGAAGCCGTCGAGCGATGACGCTTCTTAGACTTTTTATGCTTCGACTTACCGGAGGAGTGCGAAGACTTGGACCCCGACGACCGATGAGGACTCCGCGACCGGCCCCTCGACCTCTCACGTGACCGGGGCTTGGTGTGGCGCGGAGCCGACTGCCGGACCTCGAGGAGCTTTCGAGACCGCTCTCGCAAAGCCTTCGGGTGCAAGGCCCGGCAGTCGGGGCACGACTTCGTGTCGTGGTCGCGGCCGAGACAGTAGAGACACTCTAAGTGCGGGTCTGTGATCGACATCATGCGACCACAGGCGTCGCAGGGCTTGAAGCCGGGCATCCCTACTGACACCTTCGGAGTCGAGAGACTCGTTTAGAAAAACAGTGAAAAAATCACCAAAAATTTAGTCAAAAAATGACTAGGGCACTGCTCTTCCCGGATCTGCGCTTACTGGCGCGGAAAAAGAAGAACTGACGTCAGCGCGCAGGGACGGCGTCTAAGTACTGCCCGCGACGTCATCCCGGCGATCCCGACGCCGGACGCGGAGCCACACGACGCCGCCTACCGACGCGCAAGGGTACTGCTACGTAAAAAACTTTCTGGATCCAGCCTGACGCCTGGGGATATTCTAAGGTAAGGAATCTGTCACTAACGTGTCTCTTTCAGATATTGGGATCAATTGGGAAGGGGGGATGGGGTCTTACGACTTTTTCCTTGATGAGAGGAAAGATGCTATCTAGTAGGTTTAAGCTATGGTCCGAAGATTGAATGAGGATGATCCCATTATGATAAATGGTGATTGTTGCTGTGGCTTTGTAGATTGGGGAGGGAATGATAGAGATCGTAAGGCCATGCGCTGTTTTCCTGGTGGAGGAGATCGAGAGTAGGGCGAGAAAGGCTTCCCTTCATTGGGCTCTTTGCTTAGTATAGAAGATGATGTCAATGGTTATGTATCCTTTGTTTGTTGAGAAGTAGGGATCTGAGATTAGTGTTTCGGGATGTGATTTTAACAGATTATGTTTAAAGCTTTTGGCTGCTTTTTTTGTGAGGTTGGGGGGGTATTTAATGGTATAGGTATGTAGTCCTGTGCGTTCCATAATGTAGTTGGCGCTTGTGTGTGTGGTTGGAGAAAGGTATGGGGAGTGAGTGAGGTAATGTGACGTAAGGTGAGGGAGTGAGGGGTGGGAGAAGGGGGGAGACTATGGGAGAAGGATGAGGTTAAGTGATGGTGAGGTTGGGGAGGAATAGTTGGTGGTGGGTTTAGGCCTTTAATAGGGGAATAGTATGTGTAGGAGGGGATGGGAATGGATAGGTTGATGTAAAGCGTGAGATGGGGGAAGTGCAGAAGCAGGGGGGATGAGGGCGTCAGGTCAAGGGATGAGAGGAGGGAGATGGGGGTGGAATATGACTGGCTCAAGTGTGCATAGAAGGCACCAAGATAGAACTTTGTGATTGAGGTAGGGCTAGGTAGGAGGGGGGGGGGAACTCTCACCTGTGTATTTGTAGAGAGAAGAACCAAGGTATGTGGTATGGATCCTCTAGTGACAACCCATGGATAGGAAGTCAGTCCGAGATAGCCACAACGATTACTGCAGGTGACTGACCTTGAAAGGTAGTCCAAGATGGCCGCACCGTTTACTGAAGACTGATCCTGGGAGGTAGTCCTATCGCACTTTCCATTAGTGGGTTGTCTTAGGATGTAGTCCTATTTCAATTACTGTTTGCGCAGTGTTGATTGGTCCTTTCTACCTTTTCTCTTTGGTGGGTTTTAAGGAAAAGTCCTATGTCTCTTTCACTCCAAGACCATGCAATGATTAGTCCTTTCTCCATCTTTCTATCTAAAACCATGCCAAAATTAGTCCTTTCTCCATGGGTATATGTTAAACTGCCATTTTCTTGAGAAGAGGGGTAGCTGATGTAATCCCAAAATGGGTTCCCTATATTATGCAATCAGGACGGCAGAAAATAGTAAAGTAAAACAATAGTGTCAGCAGGTAGGTAGTATCCATCGCGAATACGAGATCCTCATGACAGAGGGATCTCTCAGCTTATCCTGATAATTCACATAAAAAACGCTCTCTCGAGCGTGGGTGAGCGGCCGCTTTGCTCCGGCTCTTAAACCAATTACCGGTGAAGGGGGAGGGGGGTGCCAAGTCTCCTGCAAGTCTCGTCAATGTACGCGCCGGTAACCGCCACGAGTCACCGGTGTACACCACCATGGGGCGCTTCACGTAGAGGGCGGGCACAGCCCCTCAGTCTTCCCGTCGCTTGCAATCAAGGGCCTCTCCGTAGTCGAGGGAAAGGACCCACACAATTGGTGTGTGCTTGACTGAGATTCCCAGCTTATACCGCAGGCGAGCGGAGGCCCTGTAGGTTAGAGAATGCTGCAGGAGATCGGCACTGAGATAATTGCCATAGGTGCCTTCGGCTTTCAGTAACCATCCCGCAGTGTGCCCTAGAAATTCAGCGGATCCACTCCCATCATCCAGCTCGGTCCACGAGATGGAGGGTCCCGGTCAGTTCGGCTGGGAGTCCCGGACCCCACAAACCAACGATCGGGAAAAGGAACTTACCCGGCCTCCGGTGTACAGGGTGTCCTGACTGCAAGATGCTGGCCGAGCAGTCCTGAGAATGGCGGAGCGGCGAGAGGAGACGACGAGGCCCAGCGTCGATGCCTCGGCGCACCTGAGAACAGCTGGGACTGCAGCGGAGGCTGGTGGATTTACAGGCAGCAGAGGAGTGGTGAAAGCGGGAGTGGGGGGCAGCGGAGTGGTTGATGGCCTGGTTCCGTACTCCCCACCCCCCTCGTTAGAGCGATATTGCGATAACCCAGGGGGAATTGGTCCACCGCTCTGCCACCAAACAGTGATTCAATGGTGAGGGTGGACAGACTGCAAAACAGCAGCCCTGCAACAGAGGACGCAGGGCGCCGAGAGGCCCTGCCTGCAGACGGCTGTGGCTTCAGTGACGGTGCCCGACACGGCCAGTGGGGCTTGAAAATCTTGCTGGTGGAGACGCCAGATGAACGAGAGGCCCCTACAGAATAGCGCGTCACCACGTAAGGAGCTCCCGATTGAGGGACCAAGTGTAGACCTTTGATAACCTGGGCCCAGTATAGCAAGAAGGTAGAAGCAGTCTATCACCGCAACTGGGAGGTGGGAGAGTGCCGGGCTTCTTGGGAGTGCATACAAACAGAGGTCAGCTTTGGGAGCCATCAGGGACAAGTCGCCCACGGTGTTCCCCACTGCACTCCTGAACATTAAGGGCCCTGGCCTGGGCAATAAGAGACTGGCGGCTGAGTAAGGAGTCCACCCCATAAACTGGGTGCTCTCTAGAGCCGTGACCAACATTGACTGCATGTGCCCCACAGGTGGGTGGGGAGACTGGTCGGCCTGCTAGTGGTGGGAGCAGGAGCACATAGCCGGGAACACACCCGAGGAGTAATACCAGAGGCAGACAGAATTACATCAACCAGGCCCAAAAAAGACGCCACCATCAAGGATCTCCTTGCCAAGGGCTCCGCCAGGTGGACGGGACCAGCCCCAGACTCGGTCTCACGGAACCGTGCCTCTTCAGGCCCGTCAGGGGGGCAGGACACGAACGAGGAGGCTCCAGTCACACATGGATTTATGGAAACCCTCTTCAGCACACTGCGGGACAATATAGTGACCTTGAGAAAAGAAGTGACTAAAGATGTTAAGGAACTTTGCCATGAGATGGGCGAGCTGGAGCAACGGGCAGACTTTGTGATAAAAGTCTGTGGACTCCAGGGAGGAAGAATTGGAGGAGTGTTGCAGGGAAATTCTAGAACTTAAAGATCATAACGCAGACCTCAACTATTATCTGTAGGACCTGGAAAACTGGTCCCGCAGATATAACATTCGCATCAAGGGTTTCCCGCTGCAGGCAGATGCGGGCCGCTTGGAGCAGTACGTCCTACGACTGTTTCGTCACATCGTCCTGGAGTTGGAGGGGAAGGATCTCCCCCTGGACCGCACGCATACAGCGGGTCGTCCCTCCCAGGCACCCGGAAACCCGCAGGAAATCCTCACATGCATCCATAACTACCGACAGAAGGAGCTCATAATGAATGCAGTACAACATCAACCCTATATTTCCTTTGAAGGGACCAAGGTCCGCCTATTCCAGGATTTGTCTCCTATCACTTTGCAACGAGGGAGTACCATGAAACCAATCACAGAATTTTTGAGAGACAAAGGGGTGCGGTATAAGTTGGGACACCATTTCCGCCTTGTTTTTGTTTGGAATGAGGAAACTCATACAGCCCACACACCACCCAAGCCGGGAGCAATCCTGAGGTTGGACCTGGAGCAGGGGATTTTGGCTCAACCTCGGAATTCCCAGACACTTCTGCGGGATCCCGGCCGTCGAAGGCATTCTAAGACCTGACCACACCAGAAACTGAGTAAACCGTCAATGACGGAAAGCATCAGGGTGAGATCAGCACTGCTGCAACACCTTACTGAGCAAGGCCAATCCCCAGAACGAGAAGCGAATGACTAGTGCTGGGTTGAGAGCCGGAGTGCGAGGGCCCAATGCCGTGGAGCATTGGGCACTGTTACTGTGGCGGTGCTGGCTCCTCGGCTGGCCCACTGTGCCGGTGCCGCTGGGGTGCCCTCGGATCCACCTACAACCTGATGCCAACTTGAGAGCAGCGGTGGGGCCTCCTGCATTCCTTCTACACCCCCGAGAACTGACACGGATGACCGATGACATGGACCCCCTACTACGTAACTAATAGTTTCGCACCACTTGGTGTTTTTGTTTTTCTTGTTTTAATGTTTGCACAGTTGCCACCATGCTCTATACCTCTGAAATACTGTTACACCTCAACACCCCTAGGGACAGGTGGACACCGTCTACTCCAGCTGTAGTCCCTATGGCTGCCGGTAATCACACCACTATATAGTGCGGCTAATTAGCCTTAATGGGAGAGGCTTGAATTCGCCAACCAAGAGAGTAGCGCTATTGGCCCAGCTGAAGGCCGCCCAATGTGACATATGTCTCCTTCAAGAGACCCATCTCTTGAAAAAATATTGCTGTCGAATGGGGTCAAAATGGTTTGATCGCCAGTTTTGGTCTGCGGAACCGGGGATAAAAGCAGGGGTAGCAATTCTTGTTTCTACCCACTTCCAGGGACAAGTCCTCCAATCATGGCCCGTATGCTATCTGTGCGGATTTCCCTCCACCATCACACTTTCACAGTTGCATGCATTTACGCACCCAATGATCACCAGGAGCCCTTCATCCGTCAGGCAGTCGGTACCATTCTCACTACACCAGATGGAAAAGTATTGATAGGGGGTGACTTTAATCTGGTACCTGATGCCTCCATGGACCGGACGCTTAATGAGGAACACAGGACAAAACACACTGGGTTGGAGACACAGGTGAGAGAGATAGAGGAGTTAAACTGATGAACAGGTTCACATCAAACACGACGACAACTGACTGTCGCCAGGAAACAGCTCAAGGCCCTTGACATGGATGCAAAAACAACAATTGATGGACAGAATGCAGAACAATGTCATACATTCACCCCAGTACAGAGATCTGGGCCTAAATCCATCGTTTTTTTGCTCACCATGCCATTCCAGTTTGGACCCAGCCATATGCAAATCAGTCTTGACTCTGCGCCCAATGGGAACAGTCCAGCCCAAACTGCCAGGCCAGGAACTCCCTGGACTGGAAACAAGCATCCGGTTTCGGGCTTTTAGCCCTCATCAGCCAGGATAGCTTGACTCCAGTGGCATGGAGAGCACGGGACCCACGTCTGGGCATACCCGTCCCACTCGAGGTGACAAATGCAAAAACAACAATTGATGGACAGAATGCAGAACAATGTCGTACATTCACCCCAGTACAGAGATCTGGGCCTATATCCATCGTTTTTTTGCTCAGCATGCCATTCCAGTTTGGACCCAGCCATATGCAAATCAGTCTTGACCCTGCGCCCAATGGGAACAGTCCAGCCCGAACTGCCAGGCCAGGTCCTGACTGGAAACAAGCATCCTAGGACCGGTTTCGGGCTTTCAGCCCTCATCAACCAGGATAGCTTGACTCCAGTGGCATGGAGAGCACGGGACCCACGTCTGGGCATACCCGTCCCGCTCGGGGTTACAAATGCAAAAACAACAATTGATGGACAGAATGCAGAACAATGTCATACATTCACCCCAGTACAGAGATCTGGGCCTAAATCCATCGTTTTTTTGCTCACCATGCCATTCCAGTTTGGACCCAGCCATATGCAAATCAGTCTTGACCCTGCGCTCAATGGGAACAGTCCAGCCCGAACTGCCAGGCCAGGTCCTCCCTGGACTGGAAACAAGCATCCTAGGACCGGTTTCAGGCTTTCAGCCCTCATCAGCCAGGATAGCTTGACTCCAGTGGCATGGAGAGCACTGGACCCACGTCTGGGCATACCCGTCCCTCTCGGGGTGACAAATGCAAAAACAACAATTGATGGACAGAATGCAGAACAATGTCGTACATTCACCCCAGTACAGAGATCTGGGCCTAAATCCATCGGTTTTTTTGCTCACCATGCCATTCCAGTTTGGGCCCAGCCATATGCAAATCAGTCTTGTCCCTGAGCCCAATGGGAACAGTCCAGCCCGAACTGCCAGGCCAGGTCCTCCCTGGACTGGAAACAAGCATCCTAGGACCGGTTTCGGGCTTTCAGCCCACATCAGCCAGGATAGCTTGACTCCAGTGGCATGGAGAGCACGGGACCCACGTCTGGGCATACCCGCAGAATATGCTTTCCTCCGCACAAGACAGAAATATTATGCAGGGGGAAATAAGGCTGGGAAGCTATTAGCCCACAGATTTTGCACTCTTGCCGCATATATGCCCTGTTAGATCAAGACCAGAAACTTATGACCCAAGATAAGGACAGCGCGGCTGAATTTGGCCGATTCTATGCTCAATTATATAAAGCGGACATGCTACCCCCCATTAGCTGCTTCTCCTACACGGAACAGATCTCCCTAACGAAACTATCGGAACACACGGCAGCGCCACTAGAGGCGGACATAATAAAGTAGGAGGCTATGGAAGAAATAGGGAGGCTTAAGTTGGAGAAGGCCCCCGGTCAAGATGGGTATATAGCGGCCTTTTATAAGCTATACGCGGAGCAAATTTCCTCTGTCCTGGCCTAACTGTACAACTCGTATAACTCCTCGGGAATGCTTCCAGAGTCCATGCGGCCTGCAATTATAACAGTCCTGCCGAAACCGGGGAAAGACCCTCATCTCTGTGCTTCCTACTGTCTCATATCACTACTCAATGTGGATGCTATGATCTTCACAGGGATCCTAGCGTACAGACTGGCGCAGCACATGCGGGGTTGGTGGACCCCGACCAGTCAGGGTTTATACCTGGACATACCTGCGGAGACAACATCAAGCGCCTTTTCCATCTGCTAGATAAACCCAACCGGTCCCAGACACCCACACTGTTTCTATCAATAGACGCCGAAAAGGCACTTGACCGGGTACATTTGCCATTCCTGCGCGTAGTTCTGGAAGCCTTTGGTCTAGGCCCTCGTTTTCGGCAGTGGATCTGGGCAAGTTACGCAAATCCGCTAGCGCTTGTCCACATTTAGAACTCCCTATCCCTTACCCATACCTGAAGTCCCCCATATGCCAGAGGATAACAAATAGTTGAGGTACATAATAGAACAGATGGCCTCCAAGCCTCGAGGTGGCGGTCGTGACTCATGACCCTGGGGAGGGAGGGCTTGGGGGGAGGGGTGTAAGTTTATAGTTATTGTTACCAATGTTTTAACATCGTGATAACGACATATGTGATATGTGGATTTTGGCCCGAAGTAAACACAATAGTGATAATAACCTCTGTTAAATGAATATATATCATGATTGACTGAAACCGAGAACACTGTAGATGCTGTAACATGCCTGTTTTGGAAAAGTGCTGTTATCATGTAAATGTCAATAAAAATATATTTAAAAAGATAACAACTCCCTATCCCCCACATTCCCTATATCTAGGGGAAGGCAGCAGGGGTGCCCACTTTCCCCACTCCTGTTCGCGTTATATATGGAGCCATTAGCGGAACGCATTCGAGGGCATCTTCTCATTGAAGGAGTCTGGTTGGGTAGCCAATTCCATAAGATCACCCCATACACAGACAATGTACTGCTAACTATCACCAAGCCTCGACAGTCACTGCCCCCCCTGTTGGAGGAACTCGCAGCATTTGGTAAAGCATCAGGTTTCAAGGTAAACAATACCAAATCCCAAGCACTCAATATTACTATTCCACAGGACGAACAAGCACACCTTGTAACTTTTACTCTTTTCATCGAGCGCGGAATTGTGCCGTAAACTGCCCGAACACGGAGCACTTTGATCAAATATCTGTATATACCACCACGGAACGGCACAAGGGAGGCAATTGTTTTTCCTCCAATTTTCTTGGACCATCTATTTGCACTAACATTTTAAGGTTCTTTATCTCTTAAATTCCTCTGTCCCGTGATGGACTAAATTTAATTTGGACGCGCTTTGTACCTTGCGGCGCTCTTATTCATACTCGCCTTGCCCTGAAGAAGCCCATGTTTGGGCGAAACGCGTTGGCTGTTTTGAATACTAATTATGAATAAAAACAACTAAAGAATACAAGCTACGACGTGGACTCAATATTTAACTTACTTATTGCATACATTTTTGAATTGTTACCCTGCATATATTGCCTCTCATACCCCTGTGAATAATATTGTGATTTGTGGTCATGTGGCAGCTGGCCATTTGAGGTGGGCAGTATCCGACTACTCGTTGTGACTTGTCCTGACGGTGCAATCCTCTGCGACCCAGCTGCTTGCTGTATCTATCAATACACCTTGTAACTTGTTCTACTTCACATGGGCTACACAGGGAATCACCTACCTGGGAATACACATACTCCCCACCATTGAAAAATCTGTGTCGTACAATTATTCTGAATTACTGAATACGGTACGATCTCTCATTCAGTCCTGGCATGGGGGCCCCATCTCCTGGCTGGGACAAATAGCAGCTGTGAAAATGTCCCTCCTGCCCAAAATCCTATACCTTATGCAGGTGATGCCGCTACAGCCGCCCACCTCAACGACCAAGAAACTTCAGTCCACTATAGAGTCTTTTATCTGCGGCGGTAAGCGCGCCAGAATGGCCAAGGACCGCGCACATCTCCCAGTAGTACGTTACTACCAGGCCGCCCAATTGCGTTTTCTCGTGGAGCGGCAACGCCCACTTACAGAGAAGCACGGGTGCTTTCTGGACCAGGTGGTGGCCGGAATCCACATATGGAAGATACCGAGGCTCCCACGTAGGAGTTGCCTGCCGGGAGTGTACATCTCCTCAGTAGTAAGGGCCACAATGGGAGTTTGGGACAAGATTCGCACCCCCAAACAGCTCTCCACCCCGATTTTCCCCCTCACCCCGATCATGGGAAACGTGGACTTCCCGCAGGCGCTGCATGGACTGATGTACTCACGAAGGCAAGAAGCCAACTTTAAGTGCATCGTGATCTTTTTGATTGGGCCTACTTGCCTTTCCAAGGGTACAGCAGGATTTCAGACCCCCGGACTCCGAACGCTGACGTTATGTTACTTTGCGCCACTGGGTGACCCTTCCATCGATACGACCGCAAGCAGGCCGCTAACCCCATTCAAATGCTGACTCCTGTCTAGAAGTGACGACCATCGCTTGCTGTCAGACATCTACACCTTTCTAAACAACCTCAACGAATCCCTTAAGCCCACCCGCTAGGACAAGGTGGGAGACAGAATGCGAACGCTGATTTACAGACAAGGAATGGGCTGACATTATACACCGCGCTCGTGCGTTGGCTAGCAGCACCTCTGGGAGGGAAACATTGCTCAAAAACGTTCACTACTGGTATTACACACCTGCTCGCCTAGCCCAGTGGCAGAGGGGAAGGGACAATAATTGCTGGCGCCATTGTAATCACTCAGGTAAACTCTCCCACTTCTGGCATTGTCCCAAGCTGCATCGTTATTGGGCGGATGTGCTTGCGGATATTGAACAAATGTTTGACACCAAACTACATCGCTTCCCCAGTTATATCCTACTGGGGTTGCCTAATGCCCTAACGTATCCACTACGCTCCCCTAGGAGGAGGTCTATCACCCTGGCACTGTGCGCAGTGAAACAGGCTTTGTTATCAAAATGGGGAACGGACACTATCCCAACACACATGGATTGGTTGCACAAGCTGTGGGACTTGCTAGGCATGAAAAAATTAAGTGGTTCTAAATCACACCCTACCAAAATTCGAGAAAACATGGGGATCTTGTATAAAACACCTATCCACCACTTTTCGCGAACTTTCCTGCCTATTAAACCTACGTGTCCTGCGCCTCACATCAGGTACTAGGTGTAGAAAAGTGGGTTTCTGTTGCAGTAACCCCCCCCCCTTTTTGCCAGACTACTGATGCACTTTTTCTTGGTGTGCCCTGGGTCCCTGCCAATCAGGTTCCCAGGGCCTATGTTCTTTCCCCAAAACTAACCCAATTGGCATCTCTGGCCACAGGTCAGCCCCTGGTAAATGGTACCACAGGTACCCAGGGCACTGTGACCAGGGAAGACCTCTAAGGGCTGCAGCACTTATTGTGCCACCCTTAGAGGCCCTGTACCTTTACACACACACACTGCCTTTGCAGGCTGCGTGTTTTGGTGTAGAACAAAGTGAAGAGTCGACATGGCACACATCCCTGCCGAGCTCGAGTGGAAAAACACCACGAGGAGGTCACCCCGGCGATCCTGACCCGAGATCCGGCGACTCCTGACCTGCCTCAAGCCTCCAACCGCCGCCTGCCGCCTAAATCCAGAAGGCACCCAACCGCGACCCGGAGCTGGTAAGTAGATCCGACCCCAAAAGGCACACCTGCACCCGACGCCCCACGGCCTTGTGTGCCCAAACCAACGGTGCCTAACCAGTCCCTACCTTCCCAACTTACCTCTCTTAGTGGTGGTCGCACCCAGAATTCCTTTGTCTCCCTGCCTGCAGCGCTTCTTCAAACCGGAGGTTCTCCATTGAAAACAACAGGGCGTCCAACGTCGAAACAGCACTCTGCACCCGGCCGCCTCAGTGCCGCTGTGGGTGCACCTTTTGTGTTACTTTGTTTCCCCATTTGCCCTGACCTAAACCCTAGGAGCTTTGCTCCCACAACCCAGTGGCCTGCTTGCCAGCAGCCACCAACCGGAGGCCCCCTATCCCCCATTGGATAACATTGGGCCTCAACACTCTGCACCCGACCGCCCTAGTGCCGCTGAGGGTGTAACAAGAGTGCATCACTGACCCTGGGGGACCCCTGAGTCTAACCCCAGAACCTTAACTCCCAGTCGATAACTTACCTGTGAACCGATAACCTGTTTTTCCTCCATAGGATAACATTGACAATTTTTCTTCCAACAAGTTTCTAAGTGTGGAGTTTTGAAATCTAAAAATATTCTTCGCACGAATAACCAAAACGTATTTACTTACCTGTTTGCAGGAAATGTCCCAGTGCTGAATCTAGGTATCCAGCACTGAGTTAGAAAAGTAACGTAAAAAGTAACTTACCTGTAATTTACTGAAAAAGCCTATTCATTTCAATGTACTGTATTTGCTAAGTATTGCAACCTACTGCATCCCCTGCAAATCAAACTGAGTACAATTCCTATTGCATTTTCGAACTGTTCTACATTCAGCAACTTATTACTGTAAAGTATTTAATGCTTACCTGTGCCAGGCTTGCTTGGTTCTAAAAATAAAACAACAGTATATTTTTTATACAAAAACAATTGGTCTAGAGTTCAGTCCTTGAGTGTGTGAATTCATTTGCTGACTGAGTGTGTACATCAAATGCTTAACACTGTCCTCTGATACTGCCTTACTGCTCGACCACACTACCACAAATAGAGAGTAAGGTTCTATCTAACTTTAACCTCTGCCTACCTCTGGGGTCACATGGACTCTATACACACTATACCTCATTTTGGTGTAGTATATATAGAGCCAGTTTCCTACATTGGTGGAATCGGTGGGATATACAACTTGCATTTGTTGGACTACTTGGTTACCACCTGATCACACAACAGAACTCTTAAATTGCCTTTAGAATTCTGATTTTTTCAAATTGGAATTTTTACAAAACTACTAAAAGTCTTGTTAGGGCCTTGCTTAAGTCCCTTTAGAATTTTAGAAAATAAAAAGTCACCGTAGTCAAGGGTAGAGGGGTTAGAACTTTTTTTGTTACAATGTCTCAAAAACAGAACCCAGCTATTAGTGAAGATAATAATGACATACAGGACATGGTTGAGGAGCTCGACCTCACCCCTTACCTTCACTTGTCTTTCAGGGAAGTAAGGTCCTTATGTAAAGTTAAAAATATCCCAATGGGCCCTCATCCAACCAAACAAAAGCTCCAGGAGCTGTTGGCTGAGTATTCAAAGGCCCACCCCTCTGAAAATGGTGATGACCAGTCAGAGGGAGAAGGAGGTGAGGAGGATGGAGAAAGGTGCCCACCTCCACCACTTCCTAGGGAAGAAAGGAACCCTGTTCCCTTACTTCCAAGAATCAACCTCTGGGGTCCTAGAGGCCACACAGGTGGCTCAGGTTCTGGTGAGGACAGCCTCAATGAGGAGGACAGCCTTTTAGCAAGGCTGACTAAAAGACTGGATCTGGAGACCAGACTCCTGGCTCTAGAGAAAGAGAGAAAGGAGATGGGTTTAGCACCCATCAATGGTGGCAGCAATCAAAATAATAAGGATAGAGAGCAATCTTATGATCCTGAAATCCCCAAAGGGATTGTCCCTAAATATGAGGAGGGTGATGATATCACCAAGTGGTTCACAGCCTTTGAGAGGGCTTGTGAAGCCAGAAGGCTTTCTGGGGGGGCACTCCTTTGGGAACTGTTCTCTGGTAACTGCAGAGACAGACTCCTGACCCTTTCTGGGGCAGATGCTGGGTCTTATGACCTCATGAAGAGCACTCTGATTGAGGGATTTGACTCACAACTGAGGAGTACAGAATTAGATTCAGGGGAGCTCACAAAACCTAAAACCAATACTGGATTGATTTTGTAGACTACTCAGTAAAAACACTAGGTGGCTGGTTAACTGGAAACAATGTGCATGACTTTAATGGAATTTACAACCTGTTTATGAAGGAACACATATTAAGTAATTGCATTGATGAAAAGTTGCATCAGTACCTGGCAGACCTAGGTCCACTTTCTCCCCAAGAATTGGGAAAGAAGGCAGACCACTGGGTCAAAACAAGGGTAACTAGGACGTCCACTGGGGGTGACCAAAAGAAAGGGGTTACAAAGCCTCCCCAGAGGAAAGACAGTGAACACCCTAAAGATAAAAGTAAGGAGTCCCAGGTAGCCCCCCAAAATCCTGTCCAGGAGGGTGGGCCCAAAGACACCTCACAAACTAAAACAGGGTACCAAGGTAAGAATTGGGATCCCAACAGAGTATGGTGTCACAACTGTCAAAAGGCAGGACACCACACCAAGGACCCTAGCTGTCCTAAAAACAAAGCCCCTAGTGCAGCTCCCGGGGTTACTAGTGTAGCTCCAGGGGTTGCCAGTGTAGCCTTGGAGGATGGTTCCTCAGATGAGGAAGTCCTCCTAGCCTTCAACTGGAAAATGGGCCCAAAAGGTGAGCTGGAAATTCCAGAGGGGAGTAGACACTTCCAGCACCTACTGGTGAATGGAATCCCAGCCACTGCCCTGAGAGATACCTGTGCCAGTCACACTGTGGTGCATGACAGGTTGGTATTCCCACACCAGTATGTCCCAGGGGAAACAAAAAGAGTAAGGACTGTCCCAGGGGTGTCACTGTTAGGCCTGTGGCTGTAGTGCTCCTAGAAGTAGCTGGGACCCTTAGATGGAGAAAGGTGGTAGTCAGTAAAAACCTCCCCCTTGATTGTCTCCTGGGGAATGACCACCCAGAGGTTGGTCTGAGCCAAAGAGAGGTACTGGTCCAATGCCAGACCTCACCCAAGAAACCTGGGGGGCTCAACCTGCAGTTAGTGGAGCTAAGCCCCCAAAGAAAAAAAAGAAACAGTGTAGGAAAGGTGGGCAACTGTTAGCCACAGTTCCAGTGGGCCAGGGAGATTCTATCCCAGTAAGGGAGAACTCCAAAATTGGCACTGGTGAAGTCCCCCCTAGCCAACAAAAAGACCTGACTAGTCAGGCAACTGTCCAGTCTGAGTTGGTGGCTCCTCAGCTGGCAGAACAGAGGGTGGAAGAAGGGTGTTTACTACCCAGTGTAGTGACCCCCCACCCTAAAACAGCAGACAGGCAACCAGAACCCAAAGAAGCCTGTAAGGTAGCCCCTTCACTTACCAGTAAGGAGCTAAAGGTGTGGTTCTGGGCACTGACAGCTGTCAGTAGCCTCTGCTGGGTGTTAGCCTTCATGGCAGCACTGTCCTTGGCATGGTGGTCTAGCCCCCTGCCAAATAGCAAGTTAAGCCCCCTGACCCTATTGGTCATGGTGGGGTTGCTCAAGCTGTGGGTAACCTCTGTGGGTAAGCTGGGCTTTGCCCTAGCTAAGTTAGAATTTGCAGAGGTAGACACCTCTGAACCCAAACTAAAAAGATGGGGTGAAGACACTAAAGAGCTAGGAAAGGAGCATTGGGAATTAGGTCCTGAAACTGTTGAGGTAGGCCAGCTCCCCAAAGGGACTGACCTGGACATAAGGATGTATGTGTAGGAGAGTAGGATCTGCCATTTATGGTTACCCCCACTTTTTGCTGATGTATCACTGTTTTTGACTTGGACTGACTGGGATCCTGCTATTCAGGACCCCAGTCTATCTGCTTTCTCCTATAAATTGATTGCATGTACTTTAGGTACACTCCAGATTGGATTCTGGGGTACCCATATCAGTCCCTAGTATATGGTACACGATGTACTCAGGGCATAGGTACCCCAGAGGCCTCCCAGGGGCTGAAGCATGTATTGTGCCACCCCTGAGAGGCCATTCAAAATGACACCACAGGTCTGCTCCTGCAGCCTGTGTAAGGAGGTGCATGCACCCCTTACTTAGATATAGGTTACCTATATCTATTCTAAATCACTGCACATATAAACCTATCAGTCACCCCTATGGCAGGCCTTATCAATCCTGAAGGCAGGGTGCTGGGTTTTGTGTGAGAGGGTGCTCCTGCATGAGCAGAGCCCCTCTGCAGCCTTCGGAACCTATTCTCCGGGGTTGTCTGTGATGCAGCCAACCATATATATTTAAGTGCATTATAACCTCGCGGTAAATGCTAACTTTAAAACGGCTGCTTAGAAACATGTCGTGTTTGGTGTCAAACACCTTGGAATTATACCTCAACACCAGTAACTGGTGTGGGAGGTATGATTCCTCCCTTGTAGAACCACTACTATGGGTCACCGGTCTACCCAGTACCAGCTTTCTCGACCTGGGCATCACAAAATGGATGCTGCCAGCCACAGACACGAGTCTGCCCTCCTGCTGCTGAGCCGAGCTCGAGCAGAGGAAGGCCTGACAATAGATTTCCTGTCACAGGGAGGTGTGACCACCTCCCAGACACGCTTTAGTGTATTGGGGCTGGGTGGGTGCACTCTTAGAGTGCCAGAAAGTCTGCACTGGGGGCACATTTGGTGTCCCTGTGAATAGTCCAGCTCAAACCAGTTGCAGGAGCCATTTGCTCCTGCTCTGGCGCGAAACTGGACAAAGGACATGGGTGTAACCACCCCTCTGTCCTGTCCCTCCCCTAGGAGGGTCCCCAGAGTTAGTCCAACCCCTTCCCTGGGTATAAAGTGGGAAACCTGATTACAGGACTTTGGATTTTACCTGGATTAAACTCTGCAACAGAAACCAAGTACTTCGACGGTCTACACTTCGCTGGACGACTGAAGAATCTCCCTTGGAGTAAAGGAGTTACTCCCCTGCAGCAGCAGGCACCTAGACGCATCTGACCGGTTTGCATCTCCCGAGCTCCTGAGGACTCCGAAGATTTCTGCAACACAAGAGGTGGGTTCCCGAGCGTTCCTGAGGTCGATCTAATTTCTCAGCAACTCTGAGATCAGCATCCCTCGTGGGGACCGTGAAACCCGAACCCCTGTGCACTGTGTACTTTTGCAGCAGCATATGCTTTTTGGCGACCCCTGAGGCTGTGCTTTGGACTACATGTAGTCCCGACCCCGAGCAGCATTTCCACCGAAGATCTCCGGCCTCCACTCCACGAGTGCTCTGTGGGCTGGTGCTTTGTGATTCCGCTTGAGGTCCCTTCGCGATCCCTGGTCCGTTGGCCTGTGGGTCCTGGCAAGGGTCACTTTGATTTTGCTTGGGCTTCCCTGGTTGCTCCAGACGTGCCCTGACTCCCCATAGCTTGGAGAGTCTCCTGGACCTTGCTGGTCCACACCGTAACCTGTTTCCTCTGCCCGCGTGGGTTGCCTTTGCCAAGGCTTGTTGGTGTTCAATCCGAACACTGACCCCTCAGCACTCGACATCCTTCGTGGGACAGCTCACCTCCGGACTTTGGTCGTCGCCGACGTCTCCTGGTCCCCGTGGCTGCAGAGTCAAGCATCCTATCTTCACACCTCAAGCACCCGACATCGGTGGGCATTCGTCTATCGAGCCCCTGGTCACCCTGAAGTGACCCAGACTCTGTCCCCTCTGCTTTCACAGGTTCTTCTCACCTCGGATCCAGGCTTGGATTCCACCGGACACTTTTCATCTTCCCGGCAGCAGCACTTCTTCGCATCACGCCATTGAAAACGACGAGGGTTTCCGACACCACTTGACCCCTATGCCCCCGGCTCCTCTGGGATAGGTAACACGAGTACCTCGGTACTCACAAGGGTGCTGGCTTTAGAACCTTCTATGTTCCAAAGGGTTTGCTTGAAGTCCTCTCCGAAGTGTCCTTAAACAGTAATTTTCCAACCGCGACTTTCCCATAGAGTTGTGCAGAGCACTCGTCAGTGTTCCCACACTGCACCCGTCCTCCGAGGGCTCCCTGTGTCACTCCTTTGGGTGGTTCCTTGGGGTCCCAGCGATTCTACGTGCTCTAGGCACTGTGTCTAGTGAAGTCGTTGTTCTTATACCATTTGTTTAGTATATGGTTCGGTCTCCCCCTGGAGCCCGCTGTGTATTGTGCTATTTACTGCCGTTCTATTGATTAAGTATTGTGTGCTTTATGTTCTGTTCTAATCTCATATAGAGATTAGTAGAGAGTGTTTAGTAATAAATACATATTTTTTATATAACACTTGTGTGGTTCTCCTTTAATTTGATCACTCAGGAGGTTCTGTTCTGGTAAACCAAGCTGCTTTACATTCCTTCAAGATTAAGCCTGAAGGCTGCTCTCCATGGCTACCACTAGGATAGCTTTCATAAAGGTTATCTTTGACCTAATCATCAATAAGGGTCGTTTGGACTGGTGCAAGGTGCCCACTTTAATTAGTGGACAGCATATACCAGGCCAACTTCTCACAGTAAGGCAGAGTAGGCCCTGCAACTTTCAAACCACGTCCTCTACTCTTCCTCGCCTGAAAGCCTAGGAAGACTCTCCCAGCTTTGGCAGAGTCTCCTGGCCTTTGGGCTGGGCTTGTTTAGGAAAGTGGGTTTCTGTTGCAGTAACCCCCCTACTTTTTGCCAGACTACTGATGCACTTTTTCTTGGTGTGCCCTGGGTCCCTGCCAATCAGGTTCCCAGGGCCTGTGTTCTTTCCCCAAAACTAACCCAATTGGCATCTCTGGCCACAGGTCAGCCCCTGGTAAATGGTACCACAGGTACCCAGGGCACTGTGACTAGGGAAGACCTCTAAGGGCTGCAGCACTTATTGTGCCACCCTTAGAGGCCCTGTACCTTTACACACACACACTACACTGCCTTTGCAGGCTGCGTGTTTTGGTGCAGAACAAAGTGAAAAGTCGACATGGCACACATCCCTGTGTGCCATGCCTACAACCCACTGCCCTGGCATGGATCAGTCACCCCTCTAGCTGGGTGCACTATGCCAGTGGTGAGGGTACAGGTGCATGAGCCCTGTACCCCTACAGTGTCTAAGTCCATTCTTAGACATTGTAAGTGCAGTGCTGCCATTAAGAGTATATGGTGCTGGGAGCTTGTCATTACGAACTCCACAGCACAATAATGGCTACACTGAGAAGTTTGGTATCAAACTCCTCAGCACATTAAACCCACACTGATGCCAGTGTGGGATTTAATGAAGAAATGCACACAGAGGTCATCTCAGAGATGCCCCCTGAAAACTAACCCACCACTAGTGTCCAGGCTGAGTGGCTGCTTTCAGCTGCCACCACCAGACATGTTTCTGGACCCCTGGGTCGAGAGCCTGCTGCTCTCTGGGGCCTGAAACAATGCACATCCTGGGACAAGGTGCCAAGCCTCCTCCCCCAGGATGGGCAGGGTTCACGAACGGGAAGCTTCAAAGGCATGCCGCCTTTGTGATCCTCCCCAGACCATTTGCTGCTTTCAGCAACTGGTCCCCACTGGTTCTACCCCCCACTTTGGGCAGGAGAACCGGCGGGAAAAACAAGTGAGGGAAAGAAGTGTGCCCACCTCTGCCAGCTCCACCCCTCAGGTGGGGGAGGCGAGGTGAAGCACAACTCTTGAGTCCCCGCCATCTTGAGGATGGGGGGACCCAACCAACCAGGGAGAGGCTTCTGCCCCCCTCCCTCTGGAGGGTGGCACGATAGGGGGTGTACCCACCCCAGGGAAGGGACCCATTGGTCCCTGCCCTTTACCTACCCGTAACACCCCTAAATCTAGTATTTAGGGGGCACCCTGAACCTTGCTTCCTCAGATCCAGAAACGACAAGAAGAAAAGAAGAAGAAGGACCGAACAGCCGTGCAGCCAGCTAACAAGAGGAAGACGCCCACTGACTTGGCCCCAGCCCTACAGGCCTGTCTCCCCTCAAACCTGCTCCTGCGAAATCCCGGTGTATCCTGCAGCCAGCAACCTCAAAAACCCCGGAGGACCTGCCTGCCTTCACTTCCAAAGACTGCTTCTCCCGTGAACACCGGATTTGTTCAACTGCAACCTCTGGCAGCAGCCAGAGACCGCAAATCCAGCCCACTCTGCACCCGCCGAACCTGGCCCGAGCTCAAGTGGAAAAACACCACGAGGAGGTCACCCCGGCGATCCTGACCCGAGATCCGGCGACTCCTGACCTGCCTCAAGCCTCCAACCGACGCCTGCAGCCTAAATCCAGAAGGCCCCCCTAACTGCGACCCGGAGCTGGTAAGAAGATCCGACCCCAAAAGACACCCCTGCACCAGACGCCCCACGGCCTTGTGTGCCCAAACCAACGGTGCCTAACCAGTCCCTACCTTCCCAACTTACCTCTCGAAGTGGTGGTCGCACCCAGAAGTCCTTCGTCTCCCTGCCTGCAGCGCTTCTTCAAACCGGAGGTTCTCCATTGAAAACAACAGGGCGTCCGACGTCGAAACAGCACTCTGCACCCGGCCGCCTCAGTGCCGCTGAGGGTGCACCTTTTGTGCTACTTTATTTCCCCATTTGCCCTGACCTAAACCCTAGGAGCTTTGCTCCCACAACCCAGTGGCCTACTTGCCAGCAGCCACCAACCGGAGGCCCCCTATCCCCCATTGGATAACATTGGGCCTCAACACTCTGCACCCGGCCGCCCTAGTGCCGCTGAGGGTGTAACAAGAGTGCATCACTGACCCTGGGGGACCCCTGAGTCTAACCCCAGAACCTTAACTCCCCAGTCGATAACTTACCTGTGAACCTATAACCTGTTTTTCCTCCATAGGATAATATTGACAATTTTTCTTCCAACAAGTTTCTAAGTGTGGAGTTTTGAAATCTAAAAATATTCTTTAAAAATCGCACGAATAACCAAAAAGTATTTACTTACCTGTTTGCAGGAAATGTCCCAGTGCTGAATCTAGGTATCCAGCACTGAGTTAGAAAAGTAACGTAAAAAGTAACTTACCTGTAATTTACTGAAAAAGCCTATTCATTTCAATGTACTGTATTTGCTAAGTATTGCAACCTACTGCATCCCCTGTAAATCAAACAAAGTACAATTCCTATTGCATTTTCGAACTGTTCTACACTCAGCAACTTATTACTGTAAAGTATTTAATGCTTACCTGTGCAAGGCTTGCTTGGTTCTAAAAATAAAACAACAGTATATTTTTTATACAAAAACAATTGGTCTAGAGTTCAGTCCTTGAGTGTGTGAATTCATTTGCTGACTGAGTGTGTACATCAAATGCTTAACACTGTCCTCTGATACTGCCTTACTGCTCGACCACACTACCACAAATAGAGAGTAAGGTTCTATCTAACTTTAACCTCTGCCTACCTCTAGGGTCACCTGGACTCTATACACACTATACCTCATTTTGGTGTAGTATATATAGAGCCAGTTTCCTACACTAGGTTGATAATTAATTTGTTACACGGTGAGGGTGGAAACAGAATCTATATGGTACTATTATGTATGAGCATTTTTGTTTTGTTTTTTGACCTTCCCTTTCGGCTGACCTTGTTACCCTCCCCTCCTCCCCACCTCTCTTCACCCCTTATTGTTTCCTCATTGGCCATTGGATGTAGGCAAATGCTGTTGTAACTTTACACATAAATTAAAAAAATGATGCAATCCTAAAAGTTTGTGCAAGGGACTCCAGAAGGTTGTCCGGAGGAGCCAGTAAAAGTAGTGCCACTCGCCTCAAAGTGCATGGGAGTTAAGACCTAGAAGGCATCTGGTGTTCACTGACCCCCGGACAAGGTTCGTAGAGGAGAAGAAAAATGTTACTTACCCTGTAAGCATCTGCTCGCGGCATGTAGGGCTGTAGATTCACATGCTGTGCATTCTCTTGCCATCTAGTGTTGGGCCTGGATGTGTGCAAGTTACTTTTCCTCGAAGAAGTCTTTTGAGTCACGAGGTAGAGTGACTCCTCCTTTTGGTGATAATGCTCATGGGCATCAATTCCATTATAGATTGTTTTCACGCACTGCGGGTTAGGATGGAGTGTGAAACGAAGTCATAAGAGATGTCCATGCATAAGAGGAAAAAGAGATATTAGAAAATACTGCAATGGACACAGGCCTCCGGGGAGGAGGGTGGACTCATGTGAATCTACAGCACTACATGCCACGAGCAGATGCTTACAGAGTAAGCAAGATTTTCAGATCAAGGCATGTGTGGCTGTAGACACACATGCTGTGCATAGACTGTAAAGCAGTCCTCCACAAAAGAAGTGGCCAGCATATAGGTGCTGCAGTGGTTTGGAAAAGTGTACGAAGAACTGTCTGACCAATGTTAGATTGTTGGCGGGCTAGAACATCCGCATGGTAGTGTTTTGTGAAAGTGTGTGGTGTAGACCAGGTAGCTACTTTGAATATATCAGCTATTGAGAAGTTCCCCAGAAAGGCCACAGAGGCTCCTTTCTTTCCAATAGAGTCTGCTTTAGGAGGAGTGGGTAGAACCCCTTTGGCTTTAGCATAACATTTCTGAATGCATTTAACTATCCATCTAGCAATGCCTAACTTGGATATAGCCTTTCCTTAATGAGTTTGGGAGAAGGGCACAAAAAGTTGTTGTGTCTTTCGAAAAGTCCTAGTCTTTCAATGTAGTACATAAGGGCTCACTTTACTTCCAAAGTATGGACAGCTCATTCCGCAACTGAGCCCGCTTGTGGGGGAAAAACAGGTAAGTCGACTGACTGATTAAGATGGAATTAAGACACTACCTTAGGAAGGAATTTGGGGTTGGTGTGGAGGGTAACCCTGTCCTTATGTATTTGTAAGAAATGTTCTTCTAGAGTTAATGCTTGAAGCTCACTAGCACCCCTGAGTGAGGTAATAGCAATTAGAAATGCCACCTCCCAAGAGATGATGTGAAGGGGGAAAGTGTGAAGCGGCTCAAATGGAGGGCCCATCAGTCGTGTAAGTACAATGTTAAGATTTCATGAGGGTGCTGGTGGAACACGGGAAGGAAATACTCTTTTAAGATTTCCCTTGAAGGGAATAGCTGGTATTCTGAAGAGAGTTGTGTTGTCTATTCTGAAGATAGGCAACTACTGCGGCAAGATGTAAGCATATGGAGGTAAAGGTTAGGCTAGAAATTTGTAAGTGAAGCAAGAAACAAATAATGTTCTGTTCTGTACTGTAGCTTTGAAAGGGTCAATTTGTTTTGAGTGACAATAGCAGACACACCTTTTCCATTTGACAGCCTAGCAGGCACGGCCCATAGGTCTGTGGGCTTCCTTGAGAATGCTCATGCACTCTGGTGGAAGATTAAGGTATCCAAATTGTATGATCTCAGGAGCCAGATCGCAAGGTTGAGGGATCTAGGAGCCTGATTTCTTCATGGTTCTCCGTGAGAAGGTCAGGCCTGTTGGGGAGCCTCTCGTGTGGGACCAGAGAGAGGTCGAGCAGAGTTGTGAACTATAGCTGGCGAGCCCAAGTGGGAGCCACCAAGATGAGCATGAGGGATGTCTGCCAAAGCCTCCGAACCACAAATGAAAGAAAAGGGAGAGGAGGAAAAGCGTAGGCAAATATCCCTGACCAATCATCCACAGTGCATTGCCGCAGGACTGTGTGTGTGGGAACCTAGAGGCGAAGTTTGGGCATTTGGCGTTGTCTCCGGTTGCGAACAGATCTATTTGAGGGATTCACCATTTGTGAAAGTAACAAAGGAGGACTTGCGGGTGGAGTTCCAACTTGTGGACTTATTGCCACATCCTGCCGAGGAGGTTGGCAAAATCGTTGTCATCCCCATAAGTTATTCCACTAACAAATTAATGTTGTGGCGGACAGTCCAATGCCAAATGGTCTGAGATAACAGACAACTGTGGACAGTGTCCCCCCCCCCTTGTTTCTGAAGGTAGTACATGGCTATCACTGTGTCCAACCAGACAAGGACAACCTTACCTATCAGGAGAGGCAGGAAGGCTTTCAATTCTAGCTAAACAGCTACAAGCTCCAGGTAGTTAATGTGGTGATCCTGATATTTAGTCTCACACAGACCCTGTACAGACAGATCTTGCAAGTGTGCGCCCCACCCCAAGAGTGAGGTGTCCGTTGTAACAATTGTCTATTGAACAGGGTTAAGGAAAGGCCGCCCCTGCAACAGGCTGTTGGTGTTCCACCACTGCGGAGTGATGAGTGCGGTCGCCAATCAAAACTAGATTGCCCAATTGACCCTATGACTGAGACCACTGCTGCGCTCAACATTCCTGCAACAGATGCATGTGAAGCCTTGCATGAGGTACTACGGCTATGCAGTAGACCATCGTGCATAAGAGGCACATTACTGTCCTGCCTGTGAGTTGTTGATGTGGTTGGAACATGGAAATAGTGCTTGAAAAGACTGAATCCTTGCAGAATCGGGATAGGCTAAGGCTACCTCTATGTTGAGAATAGCCCCTAGGTAAAGCTGGAACTTTAGGGGTTAGATGGGATTTGGTGGTTTTGATGGTAAACCCCAATCGATGGAGTAGATCTATTGTGGATTGTGTGTTTTTTGGCACTGCTGACAAACAGCAGATTGGGTGAGCCAATCTTCCAGATATGGGAAAATGTGAACACTCTGTATGCGGAGATGGGCGGCTCCACTGCTAGGCATTTGGTGAATATCCGAGGTGCATTAGTGTCCCCAAAAAGGAGGACTTTGAACTGACAGTGGTGATATCGGTGATGAGCCGGATGTATTAGAATGTGGAAGTAGGCATCCTATAGGTCAAGCACAGTCATAAAGTTGCCCTGCTGGAGAAGCAGGATAATATCCTGAAGGGTTACCTCGTGAAAGTGCTCTGACAGGATGTGTTCATTTAGAGGCCTCAGGCCCAAGATTGGCCTGAGGGACCAGTTTTTTGGGGGTACGAGGAAGTATAGTGAGTACACTCCTGTACCCTGCTGATGGTTGGGGACGGGTTCTATAGTCCCTTTGAGGAGGGCTTCGACCTCCTCTTTTAGTAGCGTTTGATGTTCCGCTGATAGTTTGTGTTTGCGAGGTGGAATGGTTGGAGGCGTGGAAGTGAGCTCAAGACAATAACCATGTTGGATAATATCTAACACCCACTGGTCTGAGGCGATTGTTTGCCATGTGGGAAAGAACCCTTGTAGGTGTCCCCCGACAGGTGTTATGTGGTCGGAAAGAAAAAGAGGTAAGTCAGGTTTTGGTGGCGGGATAGCTCCTTTTGGGGAGCTACCCTTACCTCTGGAGATGTTGCCTCTAAAGGAACCTCTAAAATAACCCCTGGGAGAGGATTGCAGACCCTGAGCGCACTGGTATGAGGTGGAGGTTTTAGAGGAGGTGGTCTTTGAACCTCCACAGTAGGATGGGTGGCGAAAGGAACTACAAGGAGCTCGCCTTTGAAGTGCCCCCATTGTTTTTGCCGCCTCCATGTCACTTTTTATTTTTTCTAGAGTTTGGTCCACCTATGGGCCAAAAAGGTGACCCCCATCAAAAGGCATGTTCAACAGATTTTGCTGAATCTCCAGCTTAAAGCAAGAAATATGTAGCCATGCATGTCTGAACACTAGTATTCATCCCACTAGCTGCGGTGTCAGCTGAGTCCAGGGCTCAACGAAAGAATGAGAAATGAGCTTGCCCTCTGATACCATTTCCTTGTCACATTTGCTATGCTCCTCAGGGAGGTATTGAAGAAGCTCCTCAATTTCGTTCCAATGGGCAAGGTCATATCTTGCAAGGAGGCCCATTGAATTTGCAGTACGCCAGTGGGTGGCTGATTATACTGCCATCCTTTTCCCCGCAGCATCTATGCATTTCCTTTCTTTATCTGGTGGCGGGGCGTCTCTGCTGGCCTGGGAGTTTGCTCGTTTATGGGCAGTGGTGATAATTAGTGAGTTGGGCAGGAGCTGATCATGGATATATATTGGGTCAGATGGAGAGGTCTTATATTTTTTATCCACCCAAGGTGTTATAACCCTAGCTCTGACAAAATCTTTAAAAATTTCAGGGTTATGAACAAGCATGCCCTTGAGACCTCTGAGGTGTAAAGTCGAGGTGATCCCTAGTAGAAGGAGGTGAGAGGGCAAAAGCAAAGGTGGAAGAATGGGAGGTGGCAATGGTGGTGGAAGAGGTAAGGGGCTAGTAGCCTTATCTGCCTTCCTGCACAGTTTAACACGAACTGGAGCGTCCAAAGCTTCCTGGAAGGATAGCTGGAGTTTATAGGATGGAGCAGAAGATCCTGATGGGCAGGCAAGGATGCAGCCTGTGTGAGGGTCGATGACCAGCTGCTTTTGCCTTGAATCAAGCTGTTCTTGGAGCTTATGGAGGATGGGCTTGACTGTTGTGCTGGTGGTTGGCGCCGAAGTTTTCGGTTCCGAAATTGCCGTTTGTTTTGGCACCGATAGTCCGCTTGGTGTCGAGGCGGATGAAGTCGATGCCGAGGGTCGACTCGGAGGCGGGGTGGTCGGAGCCCAAGGCCTTGTCTGGAAGGTCTTTCGGTGCTGAGCTAGAGCTACGCGGGACGTCTGAAGCAGTTGCTCGGTGCTGACTAAGGCCCGAAGGCAGTGGCAGTCCAAAAGCTTATCTCTGAAGTTCCAGTGAGGCAATATGCTTATTGGCAGAAGGCTGCTTGGGATAGTGTTGAGGTGGAGGGGGTGCCGTACTCACGGACTGCTGAGTAGGTGGAAGGTCCTCAATCTCCAGGTCAGAGCTGGAGCGGTCTTCAAGAGGGAAAACCTCCTCATCTGCAGCTGGTGGCTGTGGGTGCTGTTCCCCTTAGAAGTCGCTGGGACCAAAAAGATATAGTGTATCTTCTACGTTCCTCCGCGACATCACGAGTTGAAGGTCGCAAAGAGTCTCATTGGAGCGAAAGGAGCTGCAGGCGTCACAGTCGGCCTCGTTGAATTCCGTGACCGACACAAATTACAAACCTGTATTTCACGTGGCAGCGAGGACAATAGTTAAAAGGCATCCATTCCATCACCATTGAGGCATGGTGGAGAGACGCGACTGACTGGAGTAGGCCCGATGCTGGAGGGACAGGAGGGACTGGGGTCGGAACGAACCTGGCTCAATTGAAGTATTCGAATGTCGACCTGCACAGGAAGAAGAAGAACGCGATCCAAATACAATTCCGATGTAGGGAAGGTACCATGTGAACCGAAAAGAGTACAGTGACGGTGTCAAACCAGAGCACAGGAGCACATGACGAACCCGAGGGTGGAAAGAAAACTATCTAACAATGGAGTTGATGCCCATGCGCATTATCACCCAGAGGAGGAGTCATTCTACCTCCTAATAGAGGCTATGTAGGGTCCTGACCTAGTTGAAGGACAAGATACTTACATTCGGTAACGCCTTATCTGGTAGAGACAGGATCTAGCCGCAGATTCCTTATCTTTGAATCCTCCCCAGGCACCTGACTGGATCCGGAAATCTTTTCAGCAGTACCGCCACACGTCGGTACAGGGCGTCGAGTGACTCCGCAGCGCCATCATCTCCAGAATGTGACATCAAGTGAGTCCATATAAGCCCTCCCCCAACACGCAGACGTCAGTTTCTTTATGACCATTTCCGCATAAACAACGTGGAGCCACGTAGAGAAGTAGTCTCAGGAAACAGTGTGCCAAAAAGGAAAAAAATCTTGTAACAAGTACAGATAGAAAGAACCACAGTAGAATGCAAAGATGGGATCTAGAAGACCACAGGGCCCTCAGTTCGCAGAGCGGGGAGGATGGTTGGGTTGATATGGAATCTACGACTAGATCCTGTCTCTACCAGATAGGCATTACCTTAGGTGAGTAACTTGTCCATCTGATAAGGAATCTGCAGCTAGATGTCTCTATCTTAGAATCAGATTCCTAAGCAATACCATCCGGGGAGAAGGGGCTGCAATCCACCATCACCAAAGATCCACACATAGGAGAAGCCGGTCCAAAAGATAGAAGGGACCAGACTATCCGAAAAATTATTCACGAAGCAAGATGTTACCCGAAGGACTGATCTCCAAAAAGGACTATGGGAATCCCGTAGGGAGTAGAAAGCAACAAGACCATGAGAAACACAGTATAGAATCGGTAAAAGAGGTAGCTTCAAAAAGGGATGTAACCTATGATCGGGGGATACAAAGAGACCAAGGACAAAAGTCCATAGAGTCCATGCTCAAAACCAATGGAAGGAGCACACACAGCAAGCTCAGCTGCAGTGAGCACATACACCCAATAAAGAGCACCCACAGATTGTCAAGAAAATTATCCTGAGAAACAGATTTAAAAAAAAGGGTCCTTCAATCAAGTTGATGATGGAGTAATGGAAGCAGGAGAAACAGGTAAGAAACCTGACCAACTCTTCATGGAAACTTGAGGAACAATAGAATATGCCCTAAGAAAAAGTAATGAAATACCCCACCAAGAACGGGGGTAAATGGGACCTCTCCCATAAGAAAGGGGGCACAGCAAAGGCGGGAGTTGACGGTGAAAGATACAGGTAAAGAAAGGGAAACTCAGCCTCCTGTGAAAGAAGGATACCAGACAAGGATCCAAACCATCAAGGGGACCGGTGTCCCAGGTGAAGAGACCTGAAAGAACAGCAGACACAACAGCTACCCCACGATGCGATGGCAGATATGTTTAAAAACCCCAACCCCCGCAGGAGGCAATGGCAGCAGCTGCACCCCAAGTTGGTAGGTAGAACACAGAAGGGGTAAAAACACATACAAGAACACCAGCAGGAGCACGATCAAGTAGAAAGAGGCCTACACAAGGAAGCAGTGCCCAGGCATAATGCAAAACAATATGCCAAAAAGCTGCCGATGCCACAAGGGCATAGGGAGGTGGAGATGTCTGCTAGGAGTCCCTGTCCTGTTTATCTGTGCAAACGAATACTTTTGTTAAAAACAACAGATCTGCAAATGGAGAGAGCGAAAGGGCAGCTTTAGCGATCACACATCAAACAAAGCTGGCTTTTGTGGTTCAGAGGTGTTCTCTTTATGGCTTGAGCCATAATGACTCTTGGGAATTGAACTAGGGTGCTGTGAAGGCCAGAGTGAATACAAGTCGAGGGATCTGGCCCAGGGCCACCACAAGCACAATGAGAAGGTATGTTCCAGAACGAATATATCAGAGATTACAAAAGTACCAGATGAAGGCCACGTCATCCTTAGCTTCGTCTGAGAGGACCTTATGCACAACCTACAATGTTCAAGTTAAGCATGGAAAAATGTGAACTAAGATTCTAAGATTCACAGAATTAGGATCTGCATACATAACCGGAGTACAGTGCTGATAAAATCCAGCCAATGCGCTGGATTGTTCATATGTCTAAATTTAACAATAGGTGCGGGAAAGGGGACAAATGCTGTGGATAACTACAAACACACAATTTTGAGGGGTTATACACACGTATGTTGAAGTTCCCTTCGTTCCTGTACAATATGCACATAAATATACTACTGAAAAAAAGAGAAGTAACTTCTTAAGGTGGAAAATGGAAAGAACATACCATTTCTCTTGGAGCCTAAGAGAAAAGTTACTTTACAGGGAAAACACAAATATACAACTGCACTTTTCCACAAGGTATACCTGACTGGATTGTCTACCATGTAAGCAATTCCCAGAAGTATGTCTAGAGGAAAAAAGTACACATGAAGATCTTCATCTTGCATAATTTTACCCACTTCCAATTTTTTTTTTAAAGAAATCCCTGAAACATAGTAAATGCATGCATTAGTGGAAATCTACAGAGTAGAGATGGATAACTTTTGTGAATCATTTGCGAATCAAGCCTCAATGATCAATACAAACTAAAGAAAGGCATGCAAAACAGGACTGTTTGTGCCCTTTAAACTATCCTAGCTTTACCAGTTATGCCATTCAGATTAACAAAATAAGCTCACACCTTTGCAAAAGCTGCTGCGGTCATTTGCACCCGGCCCTCGTCTGAGGCATAAATCTTCAGGTCATGCCGGTAGGTGCTGTGCAGTCGAAGCAATCCACATCCTGGAAAACCAGCATAGTCACCTAAAAACAAAATGAAGTTTAAGGTCACATCTCAACCCAGACAACAGGTATAGGTAATGGCTCCAGAAGAACCCTCTAAACAGGACATAAACTAACACATTAAAATGTAAAATGGCGGGCAGTTCTGGGGATCCATTGAAGTGGAGCTAACGGAGATACTAGGTTGGGAGGTCCCTCACGACCCACGGCACTCCTTGCTGGGGATCACTGATGGGCTGGATGGGTCCAGGAATGAAAAGTTATTTCTCAACACAGCTATGATGGTGGCCAAGCGGGACATTGCGGCGGCTTGGATAAGCCCTGACCCACCTACCCTGGAGAAGTGGCGAAGAGGGGTAGACTGGTGTGCGACCCAAGAGAAAGCCCTGTATAAAGCTAAGGGGTGCATCAAGAAATACCGCAAAGTGTGGGGGAAGTGGTTGGGGAATGTGGAGGGTCCCGATTAACCTGACTCCAAATTCCGCCTATGTAATTTTACCGGGATCGCGATTGGGGGGTATAGTGCTTATGTGAATGAACTCATACTTGTGATTTCCGTGTAATGGCTGAATTGTTCATATGTTTTTTTTTTTTTTTTCCTTTGTTTAAAAATCAATAAAATTTGCATATAAAAAAAAAAAAAAAAGTAAAATGGCAGACTAATAATGAGCTTCCAGACTAACACTGGAATAATTCTAGGAACACATCAGGGGGTCACAGATAAAGCATACGCACAATACGACGTGGGTACACATAACACATCATAGTTTCTTATAATCAGCTCCTTAAACACACTGTTACAACACAGTTCCAGTTGTGATATAAAGACAAACTCCATGCTACTAGAGGCAGGCCATTACATACAGAGAAGAGACTATGACAAAGACCCTCTTAATGAGTTTGTTTTCCAGTCAAATATCCTGATTATGACTTAAGGCTGTAGCAGTCTTCATATTCTACTACAAAACCAAAGGCTCTTAGTATGCTTCTCATATTATTACTACTAACTTGGCAGAAGGAAAAAAAAACGGAGGGAGGTATGATAAAACTACATGAATTTGCTAAATGCTTTACTTGTGTTACATCAGAGCCTGATGCTGAGGCTGTTTACTCCCTCACTCGACATCATGGGGGGCCATGGTCAAGGACAGCTCATGTTTGGAAAACTGTTGACTTGTATTTTGGAGATTCTTGATTTTCAGTTGTTAACAGTTAACAAGCTGCAATGTGGCTTGTTAGAGGCCAGGAACGGCCCTATATATATATACGTAAGAAGTGTATGAAGAAGGGCACAGGTAATGTGCGGATGCTGTGCCGAATGGTGACACTGATGACACATATTACATAATCACTAACTAGAACAGAGTAAATGAGTCAAAGTAAATCCATTAGACTCAAGAGGGCCAACTTGCATGAGTGTGCATCATTTGTACACACTGATTTTACAAACTATGACAGTGAGGGGAAACTGTCCAGGCTGGGAGCGAGGAGCAGTCATCTCTTTGTGATGTAAACATGGTGCTTTCAGTTGAAGGTCACATGAGGTTCCTGCAACTAAATCCAAATAAATGGAAGTAAATTCAAAAGTGTGAGACCCCGTTGAAACATAATCATGTGGCAGTGGTTTAAGGATTCTTGTTCAGTGACCTGTTCAAAGAAATATCCAGGTTGTGGGGACACAGGCATAAACTTCTGTGTAGGTGATCCCACCAAAGATATTTGCCAAGACCCGATGAGGTAGCGGCCATGAGTCTGGCTGAGCATTTAGAGGCTTCTTCTAACAATGGCAGGACTGCAAATGATATGGTACTTTCTTCATGACTAGAGTCGGTGGAAAAAGGACAATGGCTGGTGAGGAACACAGAGCTGTTGATGGAAACACCACTGATGAGAACCAGTACAAAGACGATCTTCATCTGTTTGTCCTTGGTGGAGAATGAGGAAGGATAATACTGTCTGTGGACAACTGGTGTGATACGCTCAAAAGATATATGGATGTTGCTGAGAGTTTCCAATTGGAATTCTAGTTCTCTTTCCCCCATACATTTCTTCTAAGAAGAGGAAACTCTTATGGACAAAGAGAGAAATCTGGACATGAAAGTAGCAATTATGAAACAATGAGTAATACAGGCTTAGTAAAAACACAGAAAGCCCAAAGACAGCCTACAGGGAGGAGCAGTACATGCTGAACTTCAGGCCTTAAATTATGCTCTCAGCCCAGGTCTAGTTAATAACTATCTTCAGTGGTCTGGCAACACGTTACGACTCTGCCCCTGAGAGAGGGCTTCTGATCTCATGACTGACCAGCAAATTCCAAGACCAAGCATAGTATAAGACAATGCGCCTGATCCATCATCAGGAAGAGACCAGAAGCCTGGTAGTACTGAATCATCGACCCTGGGAAGGGGAATAAGAAAGGAAGTCTTTGACCTATAAGGGAAGACAAAATCTGGATACAGGCCTCCCAACAAATGGCCAACCTCATGCTGAGAACCTGATTCTATGACCAAGACCATGCAAACTCTCTTTTAGAGAGTGATAGAAACTTATCTCCTACCTGTGGAAACGGACATAACTATGGAAAAAGAAACTGGAGCCCTTACTAAAGATAACCTGAAGGCCTGTCAAGCAGCTCTGAAAATGGATCTTGAGAAAAAGAAAGAACAATATGGGCAAACGCATGGCGTATATCATTAAAGACATTGCAGAGATCAAATCTGACCTGCAAAAACTGCTTCCTGAAAACTGAGACTAAGAGGCTGATGGCAAATGTGAGGACTTGAAGAACAGATCCTGTCCAGAAAATATACTCATCAGAAATCTGAAGGAGACACCAGAATTTTTGTATAGGTAGAGAACTGACCCACAAAATAGGTGGATGAAAAGCAAGTAACAGCGGCTGCTCAAGAGGCACTGTGGTGAAATTATCCAGCTTCCCCCTCAAGGAGAGAGTCTAGACTGTAGCTCACCCACATAAATAAAACCCTTTCTGTGACAGTGAAGTCTCTCTGTACCAAGATCTGGCAGCTGCGTCCTTAAAACAACACAGAGATTTCAGGGAGGTGGTAAAGGAACTCAACAAGCATCACATTCAATATAAATGGTTGTTCCCCGAGGGTTTGCAATTTAAATGGAAAGGCAGGGCTGGAATAATATCCACACCATGTGAGGGGAGAGCCCTGCCTAAACTTCAGGCAGAGAGAATAATGCATCCAAACTGGAAAGCAGCAGCATCTTTGGAGAAGCCAAGGTTCACGCATCTCAGGCTCAGAACGAGAGGCTGAATAGAGAAATTAATTACTCCAACACACTACGACAGATGACTGTTGTCCCATAAGGACCTAGCAGTAAGAAATGTATAGGGAGGATGGAGTAGAGGGCTGACAGTAGTGTTGTGGTGACTGCATTAATTTCAGCAAGAAGGAAGGGGAGGTTAAGTGGGAGGGATGGGACAGGTAGATGAATAAAGAGAGCCGGGCTTGTGCCTCAATGGCCCAATATTGGGTAATATTGGCCTGGTCAAATAACTGGACATTCAGAGGGGAGTGAGCAATTCAGGTGAGGATACTCACTGAAGGAAAAATCATGGAATACTCCATAGTGTGCTGGGATGCTAAAAGCGACCTGGTCAATGGCACGTCTGTGGACATTTAGGTCCTAGATAGTTATATAGTTTTTGGTTTATAGGTCTAAGGGGGAGTTGGTGGGGAAGTGGTCGAGCAGAAGATTGAGTCGGAAATATAACACAAGAGCTCTCCAGCCACCATCCTGCTAAGCAATTGATCTTGCAGCATATATCCTAATTGGGAATCATCCTCCCACTCCCAAACACTCACCGATTTAAATTACACAGGAGAGTGGCAATGAACACTAGAGATCAGAAGGGAATTGATAATTTAGGCACAGTGATAGTGCAGGATGAATGATCATGTAAGCGCCACCAACAAACATGATGACTACCACAGATATTTGGCTGCATGGCAGGTTGCCAAAGAAATGTGAAGGTGATTTGCTTCCATCCTGGGGTGCACAAGGAGCTCTGGGCCTTGTGACTGGGTGATGTGAGAACCAGCAAAAGGTGAAGGAGTTCGGTCACCGAACACACAAAATAACCCGTGGCTGGGGTTGGTGTTGCAGCAAGGGCTCGGTGAAGGTAAATCCTGCCTCTCAGCCCCGACAACAGTTCTAAGCAGAAATCAACTGTGCATAAGGGGTCTGATGAACATACAGCAGAGACTGGTCACTAGAGTGTGGGGGCACTTCTGACGCAGAGCAATGGAGTTGGAGACCTACTGAAAGGGCAGTGGAAAAAGTAAACAAATGTCTGGTGAGGCAACAGCCAGTTGAAGAAGTGGACCAGCACCTCCCATTCCAGTGCCCGTCCCAGGGGTGGACTGAAGCAACACTGAAGGTGTGATTAAAAGGGCTAGATGGGAAGACACAATAGACCAGCAACCCCCTCGCTTACCAGTTGCGAACCGAGCAGCAGATGCAAGGATTTGTGGCCCCTAGATCCCCCACAGGACAGAAGGGGCACAGTGTAAGTGATGACCAAACTCTTTGTCATACAGAATCACAAATACCGGGGCATAATAGAAGGCCAAAAGCAACCAACAAATGGATTTCACATGAAAAGAAGCAATCTGACCCCCCCCCAACCCCCCCCCAACCCCCCCCACACACACACACACACATTTTGTGAGCAGTGGTTTTGGAATGGCAGTGCCTCAAGAAATAAAGTGGAGTGAATCCTACAGAAAGTGAAAACTCTATGCTGCCACACAGGAATAAGCAAGAATCTTGGTAAACTGGAAAGTGAGTTTAGGAAAGAGGAGGGGCAGGAGATAACCTCACTTCCAAAGGAAAAGTGACCAAAGAGCAGCTAAGGAAGAGGGGTCACCTATTAGCAAACATAGTGTAACCAACCACAGTAATAAAGGGGCGAGTGATAAAAGAGAATACCACTGGATAGCAGGAAAGGAGAAGACACAGGTGACCTCCTGAGACATATGTAAACTACATTAGATATATACCCTTGCAAATTTGCTGAAATTTTTCAGGTCATCGTAAACACATGAAATGCACTGGAGATTAAAACATTCTCGGTGGTCATAGATATGGAGGTCCTGAGTGCAGACCACAGAAAACTGGACAAAGAAGCACAGACAGAATCTACCCTCTTCACAATGAGACCATTGATGATCAACATGCAGAAGCAAATTTACAGTATCAGACATCTACAAAATAGAGATGTAGACATACAAGAGAGTTCATAAAACAATAATATACATATTGTAGGCATCACTGAAAAACAAGAAGGGCCCAGTCTTAAACTATCCCTGGTATAATTGCTAACCAGGACAACAATACCTGGGGTGCTATCAAATTTCTTTTAATCGGAGCAAGCACACAGAGTTTCGGGGTGACCTCCTGCCCCGGGACCCCACCCAGACCAATAGTAGCAGACTACTCAAATTCTATGACAGGGATTGTATCCTTCAAGTGGGCAGATGAGAAGTACCCTGGGACATAGATGGCAACTGAGTCCACATCTTTCCAGACTACACTACAGCAATGCAATGACAGAAGGGTTCCTTTATGGAGGTTAAGAATTAATTGTGCCAGATGAGACTGCAATATGCACTGACCTTTAGCCACTGAAGGAAAAAGGGAATTCAAAACTAGGCAAAGAAATATCAAATGTTGAGCAGACAAAGTGGAACACACAAAAAGGGTGTCTAGGAAACTCAGATGAACAAATTACTTACCTTCGGGAACACACTTTCTGGTAGTGATCTATCTAATTATAGATACCCCACCTTTTAAATATTCCGCAGACGTTAGACTGGATCTGGAAACTTTTCAGTAGTACCTCTGCAAGCCGGGGGTGGCGCCATGCAGGTCCGCAATGATGCTGTTCTACTCTGGCAATTACGTGCTGAGCCAATAGAAGCGCCAGTCCAGCATGCTAACATCAGTTGCTTTCGAGAAGGTCCGCATCCTCAAACACAGATCCCCAAAAGCAAATTGGTCTGACCAGCGTGAAGATTACTAGACTCTGGATTTTATTAATTGATAGAGTCCAATGACAGAATGGAAAGGAAGGGACGGTCGGTGAAGAATCTGCGGCTAGCGTCTCATCCAGAAAGAGCGTTAATGAAGTTAAGTAACTTGTTCTTTTGATAGTGACTTCTAGCTGCAGACTCTTCACGTTTTGAATAGATACCAAAGCAGTACCTACGTGAATGCAGGTCGGTCAATGGTCTCAAAACAGTTCTGCAGAACCAAGCTGGCAAAATGCCCAAATCAGCAAACCGGACTGTCCAGACATTCGTTCTTCGTGAACCTATGTAGGGACGCCCACGTAGCATCCTGGCAAATGGCAGGAAGTTAGTGCGCACAGTGGTAACAGTCCTGGTAGAATGAGCACTCCGTCTTCAGAGGCTGCCTTTTAGCCATTCCATATAAAATGTTAATGTTGTGAAAGATCCAGTGGAAGAAGGTTATCTTCTGCACAGCGTTGCCTTTTTTCACTCCAGAGAACCCCACAAAGAGCTGATCTTCCACTCTTTGTTCTTTGGTATGAAGTATGCAAAAGTTCAGTGCTCTCTTGTGGTCCAACCAATGAAGTCTATTCTCCTTCTTAGAGGGGTGAGGCAGAGCACAGAAAGCCAGAAAGCTGATGTTCTGACCAACGTGGAACAGCATCACAACTTTAAGCAAGAAACATGCGCATGTCCGCAAAACAAGCTTGTCTGGGAAGAAGGTGGCGTACGGTGATGTACCACGGGTGGGCAGAGAGAGCCTGAAACTCACTCATACCCCCGGCCAATGTTATGGTGACAAGGAACACTATCATGAGGGTGAGAAGCAGCAAGGAGCAGCTGTGAATCCGCTCATGCATATCAGAAACGTAATGACCAAGTTAAGGTCGCACTGTGGCATGACAAAGGGAGAGGGAGGAAAGAAAGTTTGTAAACCTTTTGAAAAGCACATAACAACAACAGACTTGCACAAACCAGCAACTGCAAAAAAAAAATGATAGAGCCAAACGTTACTCTTTAACTGTGCCCGAGGCAAAGCCTTGTCGGGCTAAGGACAAAACAAATAACAAAACGTCAAACAGTTTTCCCTGGAGGGGTCTATCTTCCACATACCACAACAAGCCACAAATTTGTCCCAGCGACAAGAGCATACAGTTTTTGTCAAGGGGCACCTGGCTGCCAAGATAACATGAACCACCTCTGGAGGAAGGTCGAAGGTGATCAGTTGTCGCTGCTCAATCTCCAAGAATGAAGGTGAAGATTGTGAAGGCCTGGGTGCAGAGCGCTGCCCTGCTGCTGCGACAGCAGATCCTCCCGGAGGGGCAGCCTGATTAGAGGACAGAAGCTCGAGCCCAGGAGGTTTTGATACCATACTTTCCGTGTCCAATCCAGAGCCACTAGGAGCACAGAGTTCCACAAGTAAGGGAGTGATGCCTTTGAAATTCCAATGTGCAGAAGTGTGGACATTGCTCGTTCTTGGCGGTGGCAAACAGATTGAGCCAAGGTTCTCCCCATGCATGGGAGAGACCTTGCGAAACCTACAGGTGTAACTGCCACTCGTGAGCCACCAGGTTTTGACAGCTGAGCTCGTCCGCCATGGCAATCAATGACCCTGCCAGGCTGTTCATTACCAGGAAAATTCCTCGATGGTACAGCCATTTACAGATGTGCAGGGCCTCCTAGCACATGGTCCATGACGTTACCCAGCTGTGCTTGTTGCAATACCATATGTTGGCAGTGGTGTTGTCTGCGAGTACCTATACCAGCCTCCCCTTAATGGATGGAAGAAAGGCTTTAAATGCCAGGCGGATGACCCTCAGCTCCAGAAGGTTAATATGGAGTTGGGAATCTGCCGTAGAACAGAGGCCTCTGATCTCCACCTCTCTCAGATGGTCACCCCAACTCAGAAGCATAGCCACCACTGTTAGCTCTGAATGGAGAGGGGTTTGTCTCTGACCCAGTCACAGTCCAGTAACCACCACTGCAGATCTTTTCAAGTCTCATCCAAAATCTCAACATAGTCGGAGAGGTCCCCTTGATGTTGGGCCCACTGAAACTCATATCCCACTGCAGAGCATGCATATGCTACCTGGCGTGTTCAAACTGCAGGATGCAGGAAGTCTTCAGTCACAGCAGCCTCAGAGTCGACCTCACGGAAATCCAGGACAGAGGCTGAAAAATCAGGATCATAGTCTGAATGTCCTAGACTCTTACCCTGGGGAAAGGCAATAAACCTAACCATGTCTACAATTGTTCCGATAAAGAGGAGCATCTGGGAAGGAGTCAGGCATGACTTTGGCACGGTGATAGTGAATCCCAAAGATGACAAAAGGTTCGCCCTAGACTAGAGGTGGTTGACTGCCTGGGATGAGCCTGACTAACAGCCAGTCGTCGAGGTAGGGGAAGACAAGCACCCCTGACCTCCGAAGGTGTGCTGCCACCACCGTAATCACTTTTCTTAAACACTAGAGGGGCACTGGTGAGACCAAAGGGGGGAGCACAGTGAACTGAAAATGCTACTGTCCCACCACGAACCGCTGGGAGCGCCGATAGGCCTGCAGGACAGGTACATAGAAATAGGTGTCCTGCAGGTCCAACGCCACCATCAAGTCTACAAGGTCGAGGGCAGACAAGACCTGGGCCAGTGTGAGCATTCTGAATTTTTCCTTTAGGAAGAAGGATCTGAGGGGGCGCAGCTCTAAAATAAGATGAAGGTCTCCGTCCTTCTTGCACACCAGAAAGTAGCAGGTGTAAGAACCACATCCTACGTCTGGCATGGGCCCCCCTCTCGATAGCCCCTTTGGCAAAAAGGGCTTGTGCTTCCTGCCGCAAAATGGAGAGCTGGTCATCCGTCAGTCGCTGGGGGAAGGATGAAGGATGGAAGGTGCAGCAATGACAGAATGAAAGGTAGGACATATCCCAAACAAACAATTTGCAGGACCCACCTGTTTGATATTATGGCCTGAAAGCCAGTCAAGAATCATTGGATACAGCTTCCGACCAGGTGCCTATACTCCACTAAGGGCATGCTAATGGTGTTTGGAAGGTGGGGCTGCAGGGGGAGGGGCAGTGGATTGGGTAGCCCATTGACCTTGACCAAGGGCAGTGACCACCACGGCCTCGACCGCAAAACAGTTGGCATCCTGTGGAGGTTGGATTGGCTGGAAGTGTGGGGTACCTCCACCAAAGTAGCGAAAGGAGTGGTAGGGTTGATGCTGATGGCGTGGTGGGGCAGATAGGCCCAGGGAGCGTGTTGTGGACCTGCTCCCCTTAAACTGCTCTAGAGCAGAGTCTGCCTTGTCCCCGAACAGGCAAATCCAGTCAAACAGCATATCGACTGTAAATCATCTTGAAAAAACGGTGACTGGAAGCCAAGTATGGCTGTGAATGGCAACACTAGTGCCCATGGCTCGCTCAATGAAATCGGTGGTGTCCAAGCCACAACGAATTGTCAACTTGGCCGTGTCACATCCATTCAGAATAGCCTGGGGGAGGACAGGTCAGAGATCTTGGGGAACTCCTGGGAGGACCTGAGTCACAGAATCCCAAAGGGTATGAGAAAGTGCCCCAGCAGGCAGCTGGCATTTACATATTAAAGCACCAAACTGGTGGACAAGACCCTTGTCTTGAATGTCCCCACCTGTTTTGACTCGCTATCGGGGGAGTAGTTGGGAACGTGTTGGGGTTAGTTTTGCTAGCAGACGCCTGCACCATCAAGCTTTCAGGGGAGGGCTGCTGAGATAAAAATGCCAGGTTGTCTTGGGCAGAACGTGGCGTCGTTCAATCTGGCGGTTGACCGGGGGGTGTAAAAAAATGGCTCTATATATACTGCACCAAAGTGGGGTACAGTGTGTATAGAGTCCAAGGGTCTCCAGAGGTTTGGCAGAGGTTAAAGTTAGATAGAACCTTACTCTCTAAAGTGGTAGCTTGGTCGAGCAGTAAGGCAGTATCAGAGGACAGTGTAAAGCATTTGATGTACACACTCAGTCAGCAAATAAATCCACACACTCAAGAACTGAACTCTAGGCCAATTGTTTTGTATAAAAAAATATACTGTTGTTTTATTTCTAGAACCAAGCAAGCCTGGTACAGGTAAGCATAAAAATACTTTTCAGTAGTAAATTACTTGTATGAACACAGTTCAAAATTGCAGTGTAACTTGTACTGGTCTTGGTTACAGTTTTAAGTAAGCAGTTTGCAACACACTGCAGGTATAGTACATTCAATTGAATGGGCTTTTTAAGTAAAATGCAGTTAATTACTTTTCAGATTACTTTTGCTAGCACAGGACTGGATCCTAGATTCAGCCCTGGGACATTTCCTGAAAACAGGTGAGTAAATGCGTTTTGGTTAAAGGTACGATTTTTAAAGAATATTATTGCATTTCAAAAGTTGACACTTAGAAACTTTTTCACCTAGAACCACCAATGTTATCCTATGGAAGGAAATTCAATTCACAGGTAAGTTACTTTAATGTTACTTTTGTAATCCAGTGCTGGGCTCCTAGATTCAGCACTGGGACATTTACTTATAACAGGTAAGTAATTACGTTTTTGTAGTTTGTACGATTTTTAAAGAATATTATTGCATTTCAAAAGTTGACACTTAGAAACTTTTTCACATAGAATCACCAACGTTATCCTATGGGAGGAAATTCACTTAGCAGGTAAGTTAGGTTATCGATACTTTTTCTTACTCAGTGCTGGATCCTAGATTCAGCACTGGGACATTTCCTGAAAACAGTTGAGAAAATACGTTTCTGTTATTCGGCTGATTTTTAAGGAATATTTGTAGTTTTCAAAAGTTGACACTTAGAAACTTTTTGGAAGAAAAAGTGTCAATGTTATCCTATGAGGAAAAATGAGTTATCGGTTTCGAGGTAAGTAATCAGTCTTTTGAGTTAGGGTTCTGGGGTTAGACTCAGGGGTCTCCCAGGGTCAGTGATGCACTGTTGTTGCACCCTCAGCGGCACTAGGGCGGCCGGGTGCAGAGTGTTGAGGCCCAATGTTATCCTATGGAGGATAGGGGGACTCCGGTTGGTGGCTGCTGGCAAGCAGGCCACAGGGTTGTGTTTGCAAAGCTCCTAGGATTTGGCTCAGGGCACATTGGGGACCAAGTTAGAACCAAAGGGGCACCCTCAGCTGCACTAGGGCGGCCGGGTGCAGGGTGCTGTTTTGAGGTCGGGTGCCCTGTTGATTTCAATGGAGATTCTCCGGGACAAAGAAACACTGCAGGCTCGGGGACGAGGATCTTCCAGGAGCTACCACCACTTCGAGGGGTAAGTTGGGATGTAGAGGGCTGGTTAGGCACCGTTGGTTTGGGCACACAAGGCCTTGGGGCGTCGGGTGCAGGGGTGCCTTGGGACGTCGGATTTTCTTACCCGCTCTGGTCGCGGTAGGGGGGGTCCTCTGGATTGAGGCTGCAGGCGTCGTCAGGAGGCTTGAGGCAGGTCAGGGGTCGCCGGATCTCGGGTCAGGATCGCCGGGGAGACCTCCTCTGGGTATTTGCCCACTCGAGCTCGGGCCGGATTCGGCGGGTGCAGAGTGTGCGGGATTCGCGGTTCCTGGCTGGCACCAGAAGCTGCAGTTCAAACACGTCCGGTGTTCACGGGAGAAACAGCTTGGAAAGTGAAGGCAGGCAGGTCCTCCGGGGTTTTTGAGGTTGGTGGCCGCTGGACACGCCGGGGTTTTTCAGGAGCAGGTTCGAGGGAAGACAGGCCTGAAGGGCTGGGGCCAAGTCAGTGGGCGTCGTCCTCTTGTTAGCTCTGCACGGCTTCTCGTCCTTCTTCTTCTTCCTTTTCTTGTTGTTGCTGGATCTGAGGAAGGAAGGTTCAGGGTGCCCCTAAATACTAAATTTAGGGGCGTTACAGGTAGGTAAAGGGCAGGGACCAATGGGTCCCTTCCCTGGGGTGGGTACACCCCTATTCTTCCACTCTCCAGTGGGAGGGGGCAGGAGCCTGTCCCTGGTTGGCTGGGTCCCCCCATCCTCAAGATGGCGGGGACTCGAGGTTGTGCTTCACCTCGCCTCCCCCACCTTAGGGGTGGAGTTGGCAGAGGTGGGCATACCTCTCTTCCTCACTGGTTTTTCCCGCCGGTTCTCCCGCCCAAAGTGGGGGGTAGAACCAGTGGGGACCAGTTGCTGAAAGCAGCAAATGGTCTGGGGAGGCTCCCAAAGGCGGCATGCCTTTGAAGCCTCTCCTTCGTGAACACTGCCCATCCTGGGGGAGGAGGAGGCTTGGCTCCTCGTCCCAGGATGTGCATTGTTTCAGGCCCCCGAGAGCAGCAAGCTCTCGACCCAGGGGTCCAGAAACATGTCTGGTGGTGGCAGCCTAAGCAGCTACTCAGTCAGGTCACTAGGAGTTGGTCGAGTTTCTGGGGGTATCTCTAAGATGCTCTCTGTTGTGCATTTTACATTAAATCCCACACTGGCATCAGTGTGGGTTTAATGTGCTGAGAAGTTTGATATCAAACTTCCCAGTCTTCAATGTAGCCATTATGGTGCTGTGGAGTTCGTAATGTCAAACTCCCAGCACCATATACTTTTAATGGCAGCACTGCACTTACAGTGCCCAGGAATGGACCTGGGCACTGTAGGGGTACAGGGCTCATGCACCTGTACCCTCACCACTGGCATAGGGCACCCAGCTAGAGGGGTGACTGATGTATGCCAGGGCAGTGGTTTGTGGGCATGGCACACAGGGATGTGTGCCATGTCGACTCTTCACTTTGATCTGCACCAAGACACGCAGCCTGCAAAGGCAGTGTGTGAGTGTCAGGGTACAGGGCCTCTAAGGGTGGCACAATAAGTGCTGCAGCCCTTAGAGGCCTTCTCTGGTCACAGTGCCCTGGGTACCTGTGGTACCATTTACCAGGGGCTGACATGTGGCCAGAGATGCCAATTGGGTTAGTTTTGGGAAAGAACACAGGCCCTGGGAACCTGATTGGCAGGTACCCAGGGCACACCAGGAAAAAGTGCATCAGTAGTCTGACAAAAAGTGGGGGGGTTACTGCAACAGAAACCCACTTTCCTACAGGGGGCCAGAGCAAGGTTTGGCCCATGCCCCAAACAAAGTGTCCCTAAGGGCCTTGTTAAAAGTTAAGAGGGGCCCAGTGAATGTTTGTCCCAGCTAAAAGATTTCTGTAAGAACATTGATCTTGTCCTCCAAGGTGGGGAGCCGGAGGGCAAGAGCTTGATTCACCCTATTCATCACCATGGAATAAGAAGCACTCTCCTCAGTGGCAGGACCAGGGGTGAGAGGAACCCAGACTCAGGGGAGGTATAAAGGCCTCTAGCATCTTGTAACTTGTAGCAATTCTCCGTATGGCATGAATGGCCAATCTAATAATCTGCCTTAGTAATTGTTGTACAAATCCATGCCAAACAGAGAATGCAGAGTAGTGAAGGCTCAGGTGGAGGAAGCAACGCCTCAACAGCAGACGGGTGTGGCCTCAGTCGAGGAGGAACCAGTGCCAACTCGGAGTCAGAGAGTACAATAGGTACCTCATCTTCCGGCATCGATGGAGTCGGCATCAGCACCGAAGTTCAGGGAACCGGCGTGGGCCTCGTCGGCAGGGGAAGACTCAGAGCTGGAGCCGGAGTCAGCCCCATAGTGGGCTCCAACTGGCACAGAGGGTGAAGGTGCTGGTAGTATCCCACATAGACGGGCTCTCGGCTCCTTAGGGCCCGAAGGCACGCCGGAGGGAGTCCGCAAGGATACGAAGAAATGGAGCATGGCCTTGCAGAACCCTTCAGTTTGTTTTTGTGTGGCAGATGGCCCCGGAAACTCGGGTTGTGCCCAAACAAGTTGCCGGAAAAGCTCTGACCTCAACTCATTTCGGGAGTGAGACTGAGAAGTATGGTGCCACCTGACACCGTCTCAGGAGAGCGGCAGTAAGGGGCTGAATCCCACTTAGATTTCTCATGTTTTCTTTCAACTCACTCGACGACTTTGAGACTAAGACCGACCCATGGAACAGCACCTGCTACTTCTGGATGGGTAACAGGACCGGGATTAAACTTTCAACTTGGAAATGTCCCATTGTGGAGCCTTTTGGAGCTTGGTGAGTTTCACATAGTGGTATCGGATGGCAATCAGGTTCATCAATGCGCAATTGCTGCAGGCCTTAGAGTCGTGATTTGACCCCAGACACCACAGGCAAAACCACTGAGGGTCTATAACGGACATTTGTTTGAGACAGTCCCTGAAAGGTTTAAAACCTGTCGTTCTGGGATATCACATTTCCCTTGCACACTGTTTTATAATTTAAAGAGGTAATAGGAGTCTCAAAGAGATAAGAGGGAGCTTCGGGTCCGTGTCTGGTGGTGTGGAAAGGGACTGATGTCACCACACAGAAGTGACACTTCCATAGGTTCTGCACGTCATTTTCAGAACAGAAATGCATCAGTGCAGAGATGCATGGTGCCACCTAAGGGCATGCAGAGGTACTGCTGAAAAGTTTCCAGATCCAATCTGACGTCTGGGGAATATTAAAAAAGTGAGGAAACTGCAGGTAAAAGTCTCTATGAGAATTAAGTTTACTCACTTTAATTATCTACACCACATATGCCTTTCTAAAAATAAAAAAAAAGAATCAACTAAATGTTCACTGGAGAAGTGCATAACTTCCCAATATGCAGAGCACCATCAGGAAACTTCTACCACAAAGTATGGGAGTGCACAGTGGTTGCATCCGACTGGAAGACAGTAGCTGCTATCGGCTCAGAAACCGACAAGCAGATAACACCCTGACTACATGTCTGTTACAGCAAATACCAGAAAAAAAGGAAGGAGAGAGGGAAAGTGATCAGGGAGAGTTACCCCAATCTCCCACAGAATCAACATAATATCGAAAGAGAGGCAAGAACAAAGTGGTTCCCCAATAAGTGGGGTAGAGTCCACCTAGGACCATCAAACGTACTGTGTGATGGCTCGATAATGAAGCATGCCACATAGAAATATGTGGACACAAGTCCACTAAAAAAAACAGGAGTCTTGCCCCTCCTAAATACGAGGGACTAAAGTTTGGAAGTTGCTTCTCTTTGGTATTATGTTAAAGCAAATACCCAAAAAATCAAACAAGAATTAGCAATGCCAATAAGTCTGGCTGTAAAGGAATGTTTTATGGTAATGTGAAGCATTATACTTAAATAGTATGGGTATGGATGTGAATTAGTCTGATGCTCCTCTCTAGCGATGCTTACATAATTGTCTGGTGACAGCTGAGGAGTCAATCCAGACCATAAAAACAAAAGTTAGTTTGCCTTTGGGCATGATACAGAAATCCTTAGAGGCCCCATCCATCAAACTACGACTCAAAGATCTAAATCTAAATGGGCAAAAGAAGGGGGGTGACACACCATGGCTTGGACACTATCCTGATAGCACTGCAAAAAATGATAAGTGACCCCACTGAAAGACCTGCTATCCTAGAATCAGTACAAGACCCTAAGGAGATCAACTCAAAAGATACTAGAAAGCATATGCTCCAATATAGGTTCAGATCCAGCAGAACAGAAACCAGAACGATAAATTAAGTAACAGAAAGGAACAGGATACTTGTATACACCACTATTGCAAATTACAGACAAATTGGGAACCCAACAAAAAGGGCAAGGCCACTAATGAGAACAATACCAATGATACTAGGCCCACGTGACAAAAAAGGAAAGCAAACGGATACTTACCAGACCCATGGGCAATATGATAATACAGAGATAAGTGAACAAACTAGGAAGCGATCAGCATTACATTTTAACTTTGTTTTGTTATTTTATTTTGTTTTTGTTATCGTTACAAATAAATGCCTCAGAATGACAACTGCTGAATCCCAAAATGTACAGGGTATATGCCAGCCAATGTAAAATGGAATATTTTTCAAAATAGTTAGAAATCTTATGAAGAGCAACTTAAACAAGCACTGGCATAGCCAATAGGTCTCGCCTTTGGGGCCTTATAAGTGTTTAGCAAGAGCTATTGACTGTGCCAATGTCTTCAAGCTGTGCTGTAGAGAAGTGTGGCTGCTGTGCGGCATGCTGAAAAGTTATAATAAAAAAGTGTCAGAAGCATTTTTGTTACTTTATATATGACCAAGAAGGCATTATGTAAAACTGAACGACCATATTAAAAAAAGTATTTACAATAAAAAATTTCCTCAGTTTTCTTTTGTTCTTGCAATGCTGGCAATGGTTGTTTGTTAAAGCTTTTTTTTGAGGGGGCATAAACAATCGGAGGGTGAAGGTTGGGAACTAGTACCTGTATTATAACACTAGCAGCGGCCAGACGCTAGGGGAGAATCAACAGATGCCAGATTCCGAGAGCAGGCTGAGGTGGTGCTGAGTGATGCTGAGGTGGTAGTGGTGGTGGTGGTGACTGTTGAGGAGACGATGCTGAGGTGATGCTGAATGATACTCAGGTGTTGCTGAGTGATACTGCTGTGGTGCTGAGTGATGCTGTGGTGGTGCTGAGTGATATTGTCTTGGCGCTGAGTGATGCTGTGGTGGTGCTGAGTGATATTGTCTTGGCGCTGAGTGATGCTGTGGCGGCGCTGAGTGATTCTGTGGCTGCGCTGAGTGATGCTGTGGCGGCGTTGAGTGATGCTGTGGCGACGCTGAGTGATGCTGTGGCGGCGCTGAGTGATGCTGTGGCGGCCCTGAGTGATGCTGTGGCGGCGGTGAGCGATGCTGTGCGGTGCTGAGCGATGCTGTGGCGGTGCTGAGCGATGCAGTGGCGGTGCTGAGCGATGTAGTGGCGGTGCTGAGCGATGCTGTGGTGGCGCTGAGCGATACTGTGGTGGCGCTGAGCGATGCTGTAGTGGTGCTGAGCGATGCTGTGGTGGTGCTGAGCGATGCTGCGGTGGTGCTGAGTCATCCTGTGGTGGTGCTGAGTGATGCAGTGTTGGCCCTGAGTGATGATGTGGTGTCGCTGAGTAAAGCTATGGTGGTGCTGAGTGATGCTGTGGTGGCGCGGAGTGATGCTGTTGTGGCGCTAAGTGATGCTGTGGTTGTGCTGAGTAATGCTGTGGTTGTGCTGAGTGATGCTGTGGTTGCACTGAGTGATGCTGTGGTTGCACTGAGTGATGCTGTGATGGCGTTGAGTGATGCTGTGATGGCGTTGAGTGATGCTGTGATGGCGTTGAGTGATGCTGTGATGGCGTTGAGTGATGCTGTGATGGCGTTGAGTGATGCTGTGATGGCGTTGAGAGATGTTGTGTTGGTGCTGAGTGATGCTGTGCTGGCTGTGGTTGCGCTGAGTGATGCTGTGGTGTTGCCGAGTGAGAGATAGAGTGAAGATATAATGCCCAATTAGAGAGGGTGGTGAGAGAGAAAGAGAAAGGGTGTACATAGAATAAAGAGTGGAGCGGGATAGAGAGAGAGAAAGAAGGGGAGAGAGAGTGAATGAAGGAGTTTGAAAGAGAAACATAAAGGGGTGAGAGAGAATGAAAGGCTAAAAAGATAGAGAGGGAGAGTTAATTAAGTAGAGAGAGAATTAGAGAGGGAGAGAGAGAGAGAAGGAGAGAGACAATAAGAGTGGGGGTGTGGAGTTTAAATAGAGTGAAGAAGTGACGCGGAAAAAATAACCTTAAATATAGCTTTGTGCTTTGCGTGAATAAATATAAAAAAAAAAAACAGTGAGAGACAAAAATACTGGTAATTAGGCTGTGACTCCCAATATAAAACAAATAGCGATATAAGGTGAAATCAACCCACCGAAGCAATATTTCTAACTAGACAAAGAAAAGCTTGCATTTCAATGCTAATCGCTGTTGTTTTTCATGTGACTGTAGTCCAGGGCCCTCAGTTGGTAATGTGAGCTGCTGCTGCGATTGAAACATCAGAGTCCAGAGAGTTAATGAGCCATGACGAGGAAATGAGGAAGAGATAGGAAACCCAGATGCCAGCTGCGCGTGCACGCCATCGTGAACTCAAGCTGGTCGCCAGCCGAAAGCCAGTGTTTGCACTTCCAAAACCCGCTTACTAAAACTCTCGGCCAGACCAGCGCAAGCCCTGGTGCAGGCCGAGACCTAAAAAAGAGGGTTGGGGGGGGGGTTCCTGAGCCCTTTCTACAGTTAGGAGAAGATGGAAGGAGAGAAATATAGGAGATACTGCCGCAAGGTGAGCATACAAGCTTCTCTCCTTGAATGCAAGGGCATTAATTCCCCTAGTAAAAGGAACGGGGTTTGGAGGTACGTTAGAAGCCGAAAACCTGATATTATTTTTCTATAATAAACTCATCTGATTAGGAAGGATCAGTTCTGAATGAAAAAGCAAAACGGAATTACTCATGATCCCATGCGCAGGTACAAAATGGTGGATATCGAAATATATGAGGACCAATTCACATTTATCAAAGTATATGCTCCTAACTGGCAGCAGCAAGCATTACTGGGGAGAATAATCTGCAATTAAGAAGGGAAGGCAGGGGACAATTCTATATAAGTGGTCTTAACACAAAAAACACCAAAAGGAAGGCCAGGGAGTTTTTAGAAACCCACGAGTACTATCTTTAAACTTTAACATATAACCACCAAGGTACTCGAGGTCTGAGGATATAGTTGGCGAACTATTGCAGGCAATCATACGCTAGCACGGGTGACGTTTGCAGAAGGTTCTGTGGCGCTCTACAGAAGTACACTTGAAAGTTGTTGTGAACTTATTTGTGTGCGGTGCTTTGAGGTGGCGAGATCACCTACTCCCCAGTTGGACCACCAAAATCACACAGTTTATATAAAAAATTGGTTTCCCCAGCACACGCTAATGTCAACATGTATAACATAAATAACATATATCAACAATTCTTGTCTTTCTTTGTATTTGTTAGGTTTATTCTTCTATGTTCTTGTTTAGTTCTTTTTTTAGCCTCTATGTGTTTCGTCACCCATGGCAGGTGGCCGCGACTTCCTCAGGGCTGTTTTGTCGGTATGGTTAGTGTCATCTTTTAACCGGGTGTAATTTCGTCCCGGTTTCCCCAAATAGTTCCTTTTCTTCGTTAGTATTTCTCTCCCAATCATGTCAGTATTATCCCTTATTATTTGTTGTCATCTGTTTTACCGCCTTCCGAGTGTTTGCTCGTGCAGCATTCCGTCGTCCCAGCAAGTACGCTTTGAGAGCAGGCAATCAATCTTTCTTACGACGAAAACCCGCACCCATCCATGGGTGGCATGCTTCATCATAGGGTTCTTGCTCACACCATACACATGGTTTATGGTGCAGGCTACAACTCTCCCGCAGGTGGGTATTCCCTATGTGGGTACATGGTGTGGGGGATGGGTGCAGAGTGTGAAGATCAGTGAAGAAATGAGACCTCGAGTACTTTGGTCCTAACACAAAGCCTAGGCAGGTCAGCACACTACTCACAAAACACAAAAGCCATGTCGAAACCCCTTAAAGCCCTGCTCATTGACCAAGCTCTGAAGGATGCCTGGAATTATCTTTACTCCAAAGAGGGGGACTACTCCTTCAACTTACATACCTACAGGTCATATACCAGAATTAATTACCTCCTCCTGCCCGAGAAGCTATCAGGCTACAGGAAGATCATATGCGGTGGGTGGAAGTGGTAGTTGAGTGTCCCATTACTCCCACATGAAAATATAATGGGAGGGAGGAGTAAAGGTACAAGGGAAGGTTGGGAACACACACAGGGCTGCTGAGAGTCTAATCACATAGGTTTGTGATAAGTCAGGTGATACATAACTATTTCTTCGATGATGCTTCTCTGGACATGTCCCGTCACAATCATTGGGACTCGTTCAAAGTAACATTCAGGGGCATGGCCACAGCTCCCAGGCCAGAGTCCACAGAGAGGAGAGACTAGTCACTTTCTAAAGGTATTAGATGGAATGAAGTGTAAGAATAAAGGGTCATCTTCCTGCAGACATGCCAGAATGCTTGCAACGATTCAGAGTCATTAAGAACATTAAGGACAAATAGGGGAGAACACATGCTACTCAGCCTCAAAGAGACATTCTGAAAGAGTCAGAAGGTGGGTGAGATGCTGGTGCACATTGTGAGAGCACTGAGAACTATGGCTTTCATAAAATTTCGATCCCCAGGTGTCACGCAGGTTACAGATGAAAAGGGATCTATTCCTCTTTCTACAGGTGCCTGTGCGTGTCAGAAACAGTCAGACAGGACATACTACAATTCTTTGAACAGTCCTTGCCAGCCACTTTTACCCCTCAGTGGGCAAAGGAGGTAGGCAAGCCCATCGAAGAACAATAAATACTGCTTGCCATAACCTTCATATGTCCAAACGAAACACCAGGGCCAGATGGGATCACAGTTCCTTCTTCAAGGAATTTGTACGCCTCCTCCTCAGCCTGGCGACCACACTGTTTAACTCCTTCTCTAGGGACAGACAGAGTGGTCGTGCTTGCAATGAGAAAGGAAGGGGTCATGTTGATATCCATGCTCGGGGAGAACCTGGAAGATTGCAAATCCTACAGATCTGCAGCCCTATTAAATAGCAATACCAAAATGTTTATTAAAGTGCTCACAAAGAGGCTAAAAATGTCTTGCTGGCCTGGAAAGAACCTGATCAGGTAGAATTTGTGCATGGTAGACAAGGGCCAGATAATATCCAAAAAGAAGCTCACTTGGTTAAAAAAGGCCCAGCAGAAACCAAAGGCCCAAGCTTTCCACATGGCTTTGGACGCTGAAAGAATTAGTTTAAGAGAGTCAGCTGGGCATTTCTTAATACATTACTACTAGAACTGGAATTAGGCTACAAGATGAGGCTATGCATCTTAGCAAACTACCAGACACCCAAAGTGGGGATAAGGGTGAACAGGGTCTGCTCAAAAAGAATGCAGCTAATGTGTGGGATAAGATAGGTGTCCCTTGTCACTGATCCTTTTTGCCATAGAAACAAAGCCTCTTGCAGTGCACATATTTTCATCAGTCGCAAATGACAGGTACTCATTTGTAGGCATGTAACAGAAGATAAATCTCTTTGCACATGATGTGCTCTTTATAGTCACAAAACCAGAAATGTTGTTGCTAGTGATCATGGAATGGAAGGAGAGCTTTCAGAAACTCTCAGGCTTTGCAATGAAAGGTAAGCCTGAAATATTGAATATTGCAATCCCAAAGGGGAAGGAGATGGTTTTACAATGCACTTTTCTGATACAATGGGCTAAAACCTCAATTAAATACCTGGAGATTGAGATTACAAAATCAGTGGTGTGGAAGAAGGGATATTTGGACAAATGATAACTGGCAAGCCTTGAAAGAACTGATAAGCGCTGACTTGGCCAAATGGTACCCACTTTATGTCTCCTGGCGTGGGCCTATTAACATAGTTAAAATCATATCTTGCACCGACTGCTGTACAGCTGTCAGGCCCTTCTGAATCCCATTCCAGAACCAGAGATGAAGTCTTGCAAATACAGTTGTTAGTTTGATCTGGGTGGGTAGACATGCCAGAATTACCAAAAATGTGTTGCTGGCCACAAGGGAAAGGTGATAGGATTGGCTTGCCCTGATATCCTCAAATATTACCATGCATCCCACTTACGCATCGTAGCAGAATGGAAAGTTTGAGAGACCAAGAAAAGACAGCTACATGTAGAGCATAAGCTAGCAGGTCGGTCCCTCCGGGACATTTCCTGGCTGCAGAGACTACTGCCCCCAAAATCTTTATATATCTAAAATAAGCTAAATTCTCCTAGATTTGTCGTTATAGATTTCTGTAGAAAGGGGTGTCTCACCACATTTCTCACGCCATATACACTCATATATTTCAACCTGGAATTTACACCAGCAAGGAATGGAAAAGTATTTCCAAGATGGAGGCAGGGCAAGTATCTCACACAAAGAGTTGCGTTTGCCAAGAGCCAGGTCAAATCCATACCAAAGTGTAAAAGGACCTTCCAGATTACTGAGCATAATAGACTCCAACATGCCAAAATTAGCCATAGGGTAATATTAGCCCCGATTAGGGAAGCTGGCCAGTTTACCCCTCTTGAAAAATACATGGAAACATATTAGATTATTAAGAGCCTGATTTTGAGATTGTATGTTATCAGCGAACACGAGAAGACCAGATAGGGTTACCAGGTACAATGGAAACATGAATTGGAGAGAGGATCCATCCCTGAAGTATCATGGGAACATATGTGGAGGGATATCCACAACTGTTACAGAGAGCCAGAGTTCATAATGCGCTGGTACCTTACACTTGAAAGATTAAAACAATTCTTAGCATATACCTCTGATCTATGCTGAAGTTATGGCAAAGTGGTAGACTCCATGATCCACATCTGATGGGACTGTGACTCGATATAGACATTTTACGAAAGAGGTGCTTAGTCATGTATAAAAGGTGTTGGTATGCTGACACGTTGGAGAGCAGGAACCCGCTAAGGGCAGGAACACACAGAAAACACTACTGCATCAACTGCAGTGAATGACCAAGACACTTGCCGTGCATTGGAAAAAAGAAAGAAGTACTAACAGTGTCCCCATGACAAACCTTTGCTCTTGACAAGCTCAGACATACCTTACAGCAGACGAGTATCTACTAAGGTCCACTGATCAAATATTTGACATCCTTAGGTCAATTAGATTTTACTACCCAACTGGGAGTGGCTTTTGCACAGGTTCCACGCCACGTTTTCACGCCGACCACCGTGAGCGAGGAAGACGCCGAATCTTTGCCTCGCCTCGAGTCTCCCGGCCTGCAGCTCCCGCTGGTCTCTCGTTGGTTCCCCGCTGGCCCCAGTCCCTGCTCGCGGACCCGCTGGTCTTTCGCCTTTGCTTCTGCCTTTGCCGGCGGTGAGCGGTGGCAGTGGCGAGCTGCTCTTGCGACCTGGTGCGGCCGCAGCTGAGTCTCGGCTCCCCGTGGCGCTCCTGAGCCTGACTTACAGTAGCGAATGAGCCACGTCCGGCTGCTGCTGCTGCTGCAGTACGGAGCGAGGAGCTGGGGAGATACAGCAGGAATTGAATCCCGCCACCTCGAAGGACAAAAGAATTGCTAGGCGGTAACCAGGAGCCTCACAGCTTCACACCACCTATGGGACAGAGAGGTGAGCTGGGGGACCTGAGGACCTGAGAGAGCTGGAGGTGGATCCGGGAGCACTGAGACGAGTGCGACCTCTGTCAGACAGAGGCCGCAGAGAGTGAGCCATTGGGGGGTGCAGAGGCGGCCCGGTTAGTTCCCATTTACCTGAGCTTTGGGCCTGGCAACCGCGTTGAGACCCCGCCGTCATTTGCCGCCATCTCTGCCATCTCCTCCCGCCCCTTGCCTCTTGCCGCCTTGGCACTTTGGCGTTTCTGGCGCCAAGTCTAGTCTTGCCAGCACAGAGGAATCTTCGGTCAAGGGAGCGGCGAAGGAGTACTCAGCGGATGTCTTTCCAGCAGTGACACTCTTTCGGCACCATTAGGCATCAGCAATTAAGGCGAAAGATCAAAATAAGAAAGGCTCACGGAAAAGTCCAAGGATGGTCAGAAAGCGATGCCCGGGCAGAGGCACGGGTAGGAAGGGGCAAATTGATGAAGCAAGATAGTGCCCAGGCGTGGCTGAAGGGGGGCAAGGCAGCCCAGTATTAGATCCCTTGGGGACCACTCACAAACCCACCCACCGATGGAACTTAAATCAGAAATGCAAACAGAAATGGAAACGGGCATTCATTCTAACTGGAGTCCATCCAAAGACGGACCGGCAACTATGCCCGTGCGCCCTTCCACACAGGGAAAAATTCAAAGTTTCTTTCAAAGTATCACGCATTCTTCACATTCCACCGGTAATCAAAAACACAACAGTAACAGTGAGAAGGACCCAAGAGAAAAACCTAGATGTCCTCGATCTTTAAATAGGGCAGCCTCACTGAGCTCAGAACCGACCCAGCCTAAGGACTTACGAAGATCAATTTCCCATCCCACACTCCAACAAGTCGGAGATTCACTCAGGCTGGCTGGGGGAGATACCCATACCGTAACAACAGCTCAAGTTTACGCCTCAGCACAGGGAACGGTTATTGAGCTAAGCCTACCAATCTCCCCAGAAGTAAAAGCCCCAGAAGAGGAGCAGAAGCAAAGGATTACACCCGTTCCTGCCCAGGGGGGCCTATCACAGGAATTTTTATCAACTCTAGTAGCCCAAATAGATGCACAAATGGAAGCATCTCTATCTCAAACACCAAGGCCAGACATTATGCGTGTTACAAATACTAATTACCAATCGCTGCTCCATTTACACGAAGTGAGCAATGACCAAGCCAGCATGGGAAGTCCAGCAGACTATAACTGTGAAGATTTCTGTCTATACAAACAAGACACAATAGCCAAAGCTCTACTCTGGCAGTCACAAAAAATGGAGCTTCAGATCGATCTGATTCAGTCAATAGCAACAACACTAGTGGTTCTAGGGAACAGGTTAACGACGATCGAATACAAATTAGACCAGACGGAAATGGGCCAATCGTGCTCTTGTACTCAACTAATGGACAAACTGATCACATTAACGGAAATTTTGTTGGCCTCATTAGATAACGCCAGGAAGAACGGCCCACCCGCAATTATATCTAAGGATATCGGAGAGGCCACAACCAGCCAAATAACGACGACAAGGGAACCAGTATATCAGGCGATAAGTTCTCGCAACAACGAAAGCACGGACGTAAATGTTCACTTCAGCGCCAGCAAAAGCCCCCACACAAACTCAGACGTAAGCGAGAGTCCCAGCAAGCGAATCCCTAATGCATACGCTTCGGAAGAGCTTCCTCTTGATTCGCAGCAAGCTCTTAATACTCATGTCTCTGGGGAATCTCTCTACTCACAGCAAGCTCCTATTATTCATGTCTCAGGGGAAGCTCCTCTATCTAGAAGAGCAAAAAAGAAGCTGAAAAAACTCTCAAAAAAACAGCGCCTACAAAAAAGGTTTCAGGTGACAACAGGCCTAGGACAAAGAGCACGCACAATTACACAACAAGGAAAGCCGGTTAAACTTTTCCCCATTTTCAATAAAAGACCAAATCCAGGTTCTAATTTACACTCCAATCACTTAGTTGTCAACATCCGGAAAAAGGAGTCCTCCCCGACACGAGGAAATACTCAGAGTACTCAAAGAATACCAAATACAGACGAACTAGTAAATGGCATGCGAGGTGATTGTCCATCGATTTCAACACAATCAATGGGAATGGTCGGGCCCCTGGCTGATACTCCAGCGACACATCAGGCCAGCACAGGAAAATTACTAAACAGCAAATAGGCACGTGGGTCAAATTATGGCCCCTGGCATCCCTTCCAATGTAGGAAACAGCAGCCGTACAGAATGGTATATATACCATTTCTACTTTGCCTCCCATTTCTATTAGTCCATCAACAATGACTACACAGATCAAACCTCCTCAAGGAATACTCGCGCACACAACGATCAACATTACAAGGGATGACGAACAGGTGCAGGAAACCTTGCTGAGGGGGAACCCAAATACACGAGACTGCACAAGAAATCCTAGTCCATCTCAACTTATGAAACCACCTGCGGAGAAAAATGTTACATGGAAGCAAAGCCATAGCCCCTCGCTACACACACAAGGAAGTGCTAGCCGGTCCCCAGCATTAAGGGACTGTGAGGAAACAGGCCAGGGAGTAAGTGAAAGTTCAGCTCTCCAGTCTCATCCATTGGGGCAAGTCTTACATCCCCGCACAAGAGGGGACGGAGAAAAGAAGGAAGAAAATCCATCTGCCGGCCTAATATTTATCCCTCATTACGTCTCTAACGGACCAGCTGATATTTTGAACAGAGGGAACTTATTAAAAATAATTCAACATATACCTTCTCTCAAGCACCTAACCTCAGTGAAACTACACTCAGTAAAATTTGCCCATATATCGGGGACAAGGGCACCTGAATCCACCATCACAAGCTGGGACTCAACTGCCACCAGAGATGCCATCCTCAAAGAAGCCTCCATTTTTGATGAATGGGGCATAGAATTAGAGCCCACCAGGCCAAGAAAATACCCACACGTCTTAATTGAGGACCACAGACCTCCCGCTAGAAAATGTACACTGAAGGGAGCTTGGGGGGCAACCCATGATTGGTTAGGAAGTACAACACGAGCATCCAATCCATTAACGATCCACTATGACGAAAAAGACCGGACACCGGAAACCCGTAGACCAGAATTTCGAGGGGGCAACGACAAATTTGGCTCTTACGGATAACTTCCTTTACGCTACCTAGCATGAGAGAACTTTCACTCAGGCCAACTGTAGTGCCCATCCAGCATGGGAAATTGGCATTAAAAGACCAACTCACCATCACCTCTTGGAATGTGGCGGGGCTGGCATCAACGCTCCGTTCTAAACAAGGGCGCAACTTCTTAAACAACAACGACATTATCTGTCTCCAGGAGACCTGGTCACTCACTCCAACAGCAATCTATGGGTACCATGAAAGCTTTCAATCAGCAACACAAACAAGCTTATTTGGGCGGCCATCGGGGAGCCTTTCGATCTTTCTAAAGCAATCTCTTATGGTCTCGATCTCTGCTGACACGCGGGCCCATAAGAACATACAAGCCCTAGTCATTAAAGGCCTAAGAAGCAGTCAGAAGGCTTTCTCATTGGTCCTCATAAATTGCTACTTGAATCCCCGTAAAACTTCAAAAGCGCTCGCCATGAGTAATCTGTGCTCGACCATCAAGACAGTCATCAAATCTTATCCCGCGCACGAAATCCTGTTGGTAGGCGATTTTAACACCAAACATTTGGGCCGTCGACATAATGTGGGACAGAGTAATAGCGAATGCGATGAATTTAACAATCTTCTCATCACATATGGCCTAAAATCAGCAAATCAGACTCCGGATGCCTGTCCCACATTTAAGAAAATCTCCGCAATCGACTACATCTTCATGTCAAGTGGCTTGATTAATCATCTTCAGAGCTTTGCCATTGTAAATCGCACAGAAAGTGATCACAATCCCCTGGTAATAAATCTGAACTTAAATCATCAGATAGCAGATACAGGCCAAGAGCTAGGCCACTCCAAAGAAGATGAACTAACCAACATGGTGAAACGGATAAAATGGCAACCATTTTATTCGCCCCAGGTGACGAACTGGCTCAATGAGGTGAACCTCCGATTACAGGATCACCCGGGGAATTTTCTTTTTCTTTTAGCAAATTGGGATTTCATGACCAGAGAGCTGGGAGCACTCCTTCAGGGCCATAAAGGCTTTTCAAAGCGATCTCAACAATTGCCAAGTGACATTAAAAAACCTCTGTCGGAACGAACTATTAATCTCACGCGGAAGAACCTGAGGAAGAAATCTCGTCTGTTTAAATTAAACTCAACTCACGGAAACTTATTGGCAGTAAAGGAAGCACGGAAAACTCATAAAAAAAACATCTGGGCCCTGAAACGCGCTCAGCAAGACGAGGAATGGAAAAAGTTTCATCATGCTCAAAGAAGGATCTTTAGCTCGTTTTTGGGAGTATGTGAACAGATTAAAATCTCTTGGACCCCTGAGGACAAATGTGGTCTCGGCCCCTGTCTGGGAGAACCATGTGAGAACTCAGTTCCAGACAAATAATTTAACATCTACCATGGCCCTAGTCGCATCGAACAGAGGTGACCATCAAACCCCAATCAAATCAAGGGATATTACAAGACTAATAAAATGCATGAAATCAAGTGGGGCGCCGGGCCCAAATGGCCTCCCTGCGGGGATCTTCCAATCCGCTCCAGAGGGCTGGGCAATGTTATTGACCCCACTATTCAATACCGCTTATACCCTTGGAAAAACCCCAGAAGCCTGGAAGGGATCAATATTATGCCTGATTTACAAAAAAGGAGATCGGCTTAATCCAAACAACTATCGCCTAATAGCTTTGTTAGACCTGGAAGCCAAAGCATATGCACGTATCCTCTTGAAAAAATTGGGCCGAAGAAAACGAGTTGCTCCCTTTCTTTCAAACAGGCTTCCGAGGAGGAGCCGCAACAACTGACAATATAATCGCATTATCTGCCCTCTGTCACCACGCAACTCAGCTGCACCAACCTCCACGATTTTGCTGCTTTGTCGATTTAACTGCAGCGTTTGACAAGGTTAACAGACAACTGTTGTGGAAGAAATTAGTGAATTGGGGCATCCCATCCTCACTTTTAACAGCTATAATGTCCCTCTATTCAGAAACCTGGGTGCAGGTGAAAACAGGCCCCACGTCTCTCTCGGCCAAAATCTACACTGCTGGTGGTTTGAAGCAAGGCTGTGTGCTTGCTCCCCTTCTTTTTAATTTGTATACTGCCAATCTAGGAAAAGCTCTTGTTAATAAATGCCTGGCCCCTCCTCGACTAGGAAATCGTTCTATATATATTCTTCAGTACGCAGATGACATAGTCATCATGGATCATACAAAGGTGGGCCTCCAACGAGCACCGACTAGTTTTCATGAATACTGTACATCCAACTATCTTACCATCAATCCAGATAAAACCAAGATTTTAGTAATAGGTCGGCAAAAACACAAAAAACTTATTACATGTACAATTGGCTCTAGGATAATTACCACAGTGCAGAAATATAAGTACTTGGGGATATGGCTCACAGAAACAGCAAGATCCACTGCTCATAAAAAGGATCTGATCCATAAATCGACGGCTATAACGTATGGTTTAACAAAATTGAACAACAAGCTAGATAGTCCGTCAGCAGAGGCTGTAAGAAAGGTCACTCAAGCCTCACTTCTCCCAGCACTCTCGTACGGGCACCAAGCATTTCCGGGTGCCTGTTCAGAAACCTTAGAGCGAGCTCAGTGCGTGGCCTATAAAAGAATCTTTCAACTACCAAAACACCTTTCAAGGGAGAGACTTAGACTAGAGCTCGGGTTAGTTAAACAATCACTAAACCTCGAGGCCGATTTTCTAAAATACTATATCCGAATTTTAAAATCTTGAGGGGATATCTTAATAAGCTGCCTCAGAGACACATTTGAAAAAACTGGTTCGCCATGGAACAAGCAGCTCATGAAAGCCATGGATTCCCTTGAAATAAATAAATCAGCACTTGCTCTGACTTGTATTTCCTATACCATCTGGAAAACGCGTATCAACAAACAAGTACCACAAGTTTCTTACCAGCAAGACCAGGCAGCATTAAAAACACTACCATTCCAGATACCGCTGAATGATTCATATTTAATAAATAAACCTCAGCCTTATTTTACCGCCCTGCTCAACCCTAAGGCCAGAAGAGAGATTATGTACATACGAATGCTGGCACTCCCAATCACGGATTTCAGTTGAGCTTGGGCAGATCAAAACACAGGAGGAGCATGCCCCGCCTATGTGAATATAAACGAGAATCATGGCTGCACCTTCTGTGCTGCTGCCCGACTTTAACAACAGAAAGGAGGCTTCTCCTTGGAGACCTTTGCTTGAAAGAAAAAGTAACCACCTGCCAGGGAGCCTCTGCTCTATGCTTTACACAAAATGAACCTTATATTCTGGCTCGCTGTGGAAGATTCGTTCAAACTATCAGGGGTGCTACGTACCTTGGCTTGGCCCCTCGACCCAGTCCTCGAACCGTTCAAACGCTGATACTGGACTATTTCAAATACAGGCCTGCAAAAGTCCATTTCCCAACACAGACCTCAAGTATAACCACTTGATAAGAAAAAGAGTATCAGCAAAAAGAAAAGAAATTAAAGCAGCCTTGGTGATTTGAAGGAGCCAGCAGGGTGACACTTTCTTATGGGTCTAGCCAAAAAGCAACGCCCAACTGAAACCATGATAAGAAGCCCTTAAACAAATGCTGTCATTTTAATTATTGCACTTTCTCAGATCCTGTTTTATTTCTATGAATTGTGATGTTCTTACTTTTTTTTTCTTCTATTTTTTAACGCGCTATTGTAATGCAATGGTTTTAATTAACTTATGCAATTGAATAAATAAATACCAAATATACTCCCCAACTGTGGGCACTGCAGCTCTTTGACCTGTGGGAAGAACAGCTGTATGCAAAGGTCTCCCGGGACAGAAGAGAGGGGGGAGCAAGTTCCACATTATTTGACTTGTGGGCAGCGGGGTACTACCGGGGCACGGGTGGGTGGGCAGTTTTACATGCTGTGAGTTCACAAAGTATTGATCCATGAGCAACAGATGGGAAACAGGATATGCTACAGTGTGCCTTGATATTGTATTGAACAGTCTATCATGCCATGTAACAAATCGCTTAGTGTATGATATACTACTGTGTTTCTTGTTAAAAACAATTAAATGTTTTCCTTCCCCCCCCAAAAAAAGAAAATCAATTAACAAAAAGCCCATGGTAAATCTGAGGCAATCCAATAGCTGGTTTTTGAACCGATTCTTTAATCTGGAAGCAACCTATTTTTTTAGTTCTTTTAAGAGTAGGGAACTGCTTAACACGTGAAACTCAAGGAGGTGTGCCTAACCATTAAGATTTGTCCCTCTCAAGATAAGCACTTGCATAGTTTTCCAGTGTGCTTCACAAAGCTGCACAAAACAGTAGTAGCAAATCTCATGTCCAGAGGACTCTGAGAGATAATCTGAATCTTTCATGATACAAAATCAATATACTTTTACCCAGCATGATCAGAGTTGAAATACAAACTAGCGGTGGCCTCAATCAAGACAATGCAAAAATGTTCCGCCAGTTAACTCCTATCAACAGGGAGATAATTTGGCAATGATGAAAGAGAACTGTGCTAACAATAACTTGGCAAGGATGATTTGACTGCTCTCTTCTTTTCTACAAACTTTCTGGGCACTCTTCATTAGACAGACCTTCAAGGCTGAATATTAGGCATGTCCATCTTGCGGTGGCCTACTCAGAAAGAGTCGTGGTGATAGAAGTATCACAGACAGAACTGAAAGTGGTTGCTGGAACACATGGACACATGAAACAGGGGCGCCATTTTCAGGACGTCCCTGATTTGATCATGGAATTGCATGTCGGCAGAATCAGATTGTTGGGACATATTGACTGGAGGCAAATGACCAGGAGAAGAATTGAAGCAACATCATTCACGCTTGTCCAGAATTGGTTGCAAGTTCCTTTGTCATTAAATGCCTAGTCAGGAACAGGGGGCGCTAGGTGGCGCACGACCAAGACGGCCGCACACCAGTGAGGCTCTGGTCGCTTGGCAGGGAAAATCATCATTTATCCTGCGCTAATGGCATAGTATAGCATTTCCAATTGCCCGACGAGCTTCCTGAGGTCTGTGGCAGTGCTCCGGTACCTGCATCGCCGCCTGGGACCCCCGTGGGGCGAAGCGCTGAGCTGGTGCTGCTTTGCCCGGAGGTGCGGGGACGTCCTGCGGAGCCTCGCTGGCGGCCTGTGTGCCGAGAGAGCGCCGGGGATTCCTCGTGGTCGCTGGGTCGCACGCCGCTGCGGGTGCTTCCCGTGGCTGCCGCCCGCAGCACTACCGGCGCGTGAAGGCCCTACTGCAGGCGGACTGAGCAGCTGACTGCACACTATATCAGCGCGGAGGGGAGGCTGACTGTCCCTGGGCTGCAACGCGGCGGCCTCCACCCCCCCCCGTACCTGCATCAACCTGCTCTGCTTCGACATAAGGTGAGACAGCGCATGGGGACCCTGCTCTCCTGAAGCTGCGTGCTGGGGTGCCTGAGGCCGGCTGCTGCCCCTCCGCGCCTGACTCCGCCAACGGCCCTGGGGGGTTGCTGGGCTCCCCGCGCCATTCAAATTGCGGCGGCCGGGGGGACCTGCGACGCCTACCCCCGGAAACACACCCACGGGGGCCCGCATCGGCTGGACGCCTCCAGGGAATAGGCAAAAACTGCGCATCCCGCCCTTAGTGGCCTCTTACACCCGCGATTTCCACTGCAGCATTGCGGAGACGCCGGACACATACAAGTACCGAACATCCTGGCTGGAGGCGCTGCTCACTCCCTGACGCCCGCCACTGCTCTCCTCTATTGCCTTGCCCTTCTCGCGAACACCGACTCTTGAAGCCGGCGCGTCCTGGTGCCGTGAATTAGCGCGGGCGGTGCCTCATCGGGGGCCTCTTCAACGACGCAGGCCCTTCCCGAACCTGCCGTGGGTGGTGACCCTTGCCCGAGCCCATCGGCTGCATCCCGGCGGCTGGCGTCGCATACCAGGTGTCTACTCTTCATTACCTCGTCTTCCAGAGGGTACCCTCCGCCATGGGGAAGATAGATGGTAGGCAATCCAAGCTCCCCTTTGACGCAAAAAAAAGCAGTCACGCGCTCGACTACCGAAGAATTAGACCAGAATCCAGATGCGCAGACTTCGAATCCCCAGCCTGCTCCGGCGGATGAAGTAAAATCCCTCCTTCTGGCCATGCAGCGTAGCCTCACGGAGCTCTCCAACAAAATGGACTCCATGAATTCCCGCATGGACTACATCGTGCTTACAGTGGACAAACATAGCGAACAAATTAAGGAGGCTGAGCAACGGATTTCTGACAATGAGGATGCTACGACGAAGGTAACACAGCAAGTGGCTCAAATGGACAAGCTGCTCAGGGTTATTGCGGCCAAAAATGAAGATTTGGAGGCACGAAGTCGTCGCAATAATATCCGCGTCACGGGAATTCCCGAAAGCACGAATACTGGCCGTATGGAGGACTTTGTTGAACGCTTGTTGTGCACAACTTTTGGTAGAGACGCTTTCTCCACTCAGTTAATCGTGGAGCGGGCACACCGTTCCCTAGACCTCCCCCGGGAGCGAATCCCCGTCCGATAATTGCCCGGCTCCTAAACTATAGGGACCGGGACACTGCATTAAAGCTGGCCAGGGAAAAACAACATGTGCAATTCGATGGGGCCAATTTCTCGCTGTACCCTGACTTTACCATGGCGGTGCAAGAGGCTCGCCGCAAGATGCTGCCTGCTAAACAGAAATTGCGCAAGCTACAAATTGAATACGCCTTACTGTACCCAGCCCGCCTACGAGTCATGTATGATGGAAAGCACCACTTCTTCACAAGCGAGCGACAAGTGGATGACTTCCTTCGCAACATCAGGAAAGCCTCTCCCCTCCCATCATTCGCGGGAACGCCTTTCTCAATCTCCGACTTTAGACTGTGACTGAGGGCCTACATGCACGACCCTTGATCTTTCAGGCCTTTGCCTGGCAGCGCAGCTGCTGTGATTCGTCTCCATGCTGTTTTTGGGGGCTTACGTCTGGTTATGGTCTTGCTCCGTTGACCTCATGTTGGGGGATGCGACTTCACATGTTCATGAAGGGCTTGACCCCCCCCCCTGCTTTGCCACTCCACTTCAGATAAGCTCTGTAATATTTGCGTTGCCACTTTTGCTATAAATGGGCAGATAGTAACTTCTATGGTACCTACTGTGCTATTGACGCCCATCTCGACCTATGCCAGGCACCTCCTCCCCCTCCCTCTTAGCTAGCCTCCCACCATCACCAGGAGCCAGACTTTACTCCCACGGGGAGAGGGAGGATCTCGTTGCCCACTGGCGTTCCCCACACGGGTGCTCCCCTTGTACTACATTTATGACTCTTATTTTATTGTATGGTTGCAATTGTCTTTTTTTGGGAAGGGTGGGATTAACAATTCCGGCACGTTTGGGGTGCTGTTGTGGGTGGGGGGGATGAGGGAATTTTGTTCTAATGTTTCACGTGAAATGTTTTGTCCGCAGGTAACCACAGGCCTTGTACTTACAGACGCACCTTCCTCTTTCTTCAGTAGAGCGCAACATAATACAGACACTATAAGGTACTATGTCCACACACACTGGGTCGTTGACACTTAACCTCATCACATGGAATGTTAGGGGCCTTCGGGATCCCCGGAAACAGAGGCAGGTTTTATCATATTTGGACAGGCACCACGCCCACATCGCGGTATTACAAGAGACACACTTGGACCCAGCTCGTCCTCCCACCTTCGCCAGCAGGTGGGCGGCGGTCCGTGTGTTCTCCTCTTACTCTACTTATTCCAGAGGCACGGTAATATTAATAAAACGGGGAGTTCCCTTTCTCCTGGGAGGTACACAGCAGGACTCACTTGGTCGTAGTTGCATACTGTGGGGCACGCTGGGTACCCAATCGGTGACGCTGGTGTGCTGCTATGGGCCCAACATTGATGATCCCGATTTTTACACCACATTATGGGGGCGCATACTCCAGGTAGGCTCTACCCACATCATTTGGGGGGGTGATTTTAACACTGCTTTCCACCCTGCTGCTGACAGATCTAATGCTTCACCCCAACATTATACACGGAAGCGTGAGGTTCTCGCAGGCATCTTTGAGGCCCACGGACTCATCGATGCTTGGCGGCATATTCACCCGGGTGGACGGGAAGGTACTCATTACACTGCATTGCATGCCTCTTGGGCCCGCCTAGACTACTGGGTGGTCTCCCGTGGGGCGGTTTCATGGGTCACACATGCAACCCATCTTGCTCGGACTTTCTCCGATCACGCTCCGGTGCTCATCACACTAGTCCCGCCTAATTTACTCGCTTGTCCTAGATTGTGTAGGCTTATGCCGGAAGCATTACTGGATGCCGTTTTCAAGGCTGAAATTGGCACTGAAATTACTGACTTCTTCCGCACCAATGTAGGCTCAGTCTCTTCTCTGGGCACAGTGTGGGAAGCCTTGAAAGTCACCATCCGAGGCTCCTGCATTGCCAAAAGCTTTGGGGTGTTGCGAGATCTCCGCCGCACGCTCCGCTCACTTGAAGACGAGTTTAAACAATTGGAGAGTGACCTATGGGGAGACAACTCCGGGCAACGCTTAGCAACATTCCGGGACAAACTTTCCGAATACAATCGCACTGCAGAGTCAGAGGTGAGATTCCGTGGGAAATACCACACTGAACGTCGATATGGTGAGGGTGGGCATCCGGGCAGGGCATTAGCGCAGGACATCCGTCTACCGCGCTTCTCTAATTATATTCTTGAAATTAAAGATTCTTCCGGTACGCGTCATAGGGACGGCCGAGATATCCTTCGCACCTTCACCGACTTTTATACTGACTTGTATGGCTCCGGCAGAGCTGAATCTCCGGACTTTGCCTCATATTTGCAGGATATAACTCTTGGCTGGCTCGGTGATTCCCAGAGGGAGTTCCTGGCTGCGCCCTTTGAAAACGATGAGGTGCATGAAGCTATCATGCAAATGAAATCCGGGAAGGCCCCTGGGTCGGATGGCCTCCCCATCGACTTTTATAAAACTTACCTTGTTCAACTGCTCCCTATCCTCAAGAACGTTTTCAACGAAGCACAGGAGTTGGGCTACCTTCCCCCATCCATGAGGCTGGCCCTGATCTCTTCTCTCTTAAAGCCGGGCAAGCCCGCGGACTGCTGTGGTTCATATGGACCACTTTCCTTAATAAATACAGATGCCAAAATACTGGCCAAACTCCTGGCTAATCGTCTCAGTCTCCTCATGGAAAAGTTAGTCCTGCCCGATCAGGCGGGGTTCATCCCTGGCAGGGCAACATCACACAATTTACGCACCCTTTTTTCAATATTGGGGTCGGTGGATCCGAAGTTACCCATGGCGGCCGTTTTCCTCGATGCTACCAAGGCATTCGATTCGGTTGAATGGGACTAACTCTTTGTCATCCTCCAAAACATGGGACTGCCTGTGGGATTCCTCTCCTGGGTCCGGCTGTTATATACCAACCCCGAAGCCAAAGTCCTCATAAATGGACACTCTTCTCCTGCCTTTCCCATCACCAGGGGCACACGCCAGGGCTGTCCACTCTCCCCCCTCCTTTTCGCCATGCGGTTGAACCACTCGCGGCGAGACTCCGACAGCATCACCACGATAAAGCCCTCCGATGCCCATCCAGGCATATCCTCATTTCCCTTTACGCGGATGATATTACACTGTATGTGAGGGAGCCCCAACTTAATCTTAGCCCGTTACTCCGAGAGCTCGTCCGGTTTGGAGGGCTCTCCGGCGTACATATCAATTGGTCAAAGTCTCAGCTCTTCCCCCTTACCCCGTCCGTGGCCAAATTTGTCCCTGACTTCCCTATTGAGTGGTGTGCTGAGGATATAAAATATCTGGGAATACGGGTCTGCGCGGACCGTGAAGAACTGCTACGCCTGAATTGTGGACGCGCCCTGGAGAGCATTAGAGCGAGTGTCACAAGATGGATAGCACTGCCACTCTCCATAGCAGGACGAATCTCCCTCATAAAAATGGTTATACTTCCCAAACTCCTTTATTTATTCTTAAATGTACCGTACAACCCGGGTCGGCACTTCTTCTCCCTTCTCCGCACTGAATTGATACGCCTCACCTGGGGTGGCAAACAACCTAGAATACAATGGGATCTTCTCACCCGGCCATACTCGCAGGGGGGTTTGATGTTCCAAACTTTGAACTTTATTACCACTGTGCCCAGGCCCATTACGCCCATTTCTGGTTCCACCCTCCCGGTACATGCCACAAGTGGCTACCGAACAATGGCTGTCCGACCCTGTACCTCTGGAGGGCGCCATATTTACTGTCGTAGCACCGTGCACTGACGATCCATCACCCGTCATTAACACTGTGAAGGCGTGGCAGGCTATTGCTAAGCGCACCCAGGCCTCTATGCTCTACTCGCCCCTCCTTCCCCTAGTATATCACCCAAAATTGCCTCTCCTCCAGGAAGGGGTGTTCAAAAAAACTCGACTTAAATACGGACTCACGACTTGGGGGGATCTTTACCTCAACGGCCAATTCCGCACATCGCAACAACTCTTCTCTAAGCAACCACCCTCCCCTATGGACCTTTTTCTATATGTTCGCCTCCGTCACGGCATTAAAGAGCACACACCTGATTATCCTCATGAACCACTAGAGTCTGCTGCATTGCGCCTCACACTGCGCAGCGATGGGGCTTCACCCCTTGTCTCTGCACTCTATCACACCCTCTCGGCTGCTCAAGATCCTACACATAACATGGCCCGAAACAGGTGGTCGGCTGAGATGGGTATTCTCCTTACTGATGAGCAGTGGACTTACTGCTGTATGCAGACGGAACACAGCACTTCCAGCAGCCGCCTTCGAATCTTACACTATAAATTCCTTCACCGCACGTATTATACACCGGTCAGGCTTCACCGCTACAAATTACGAGATAACGACGGGTGTGGCCGTTGAGGCTCCGCTGGCGCAGACTTCCTCCATTTGCCCTGGAGCTGCGCTGCTGTTCAGGAATATTGGGGTCAGGTTCTCGCAGCTCTGGATCAAATGTCATTGCTGAGCCTACAACACACCCCCCTCCTTGCCTTATTGGGTTATACTAAGACACTAGCGGCTCCACACCGAAAGTTCATCTCCTTCAGCCTTCTTTTAGCTAAAAGGCGGGTGGCGTGCAGACGGGGCAGGGCGCCTAAATTTAAGGAGTGGCTCCGGGATATGGTTTTCTGGCAGGAACAAATGTATACCTTTGCGGAGCTGCTTCCCCCTTCTTCACGCCCCCGGGACAACTGGGGCCCCCTTACGACATACCTGCTGTCTCACCCTATTGCTGATGAGGCTGCTGCATGGCCTACACCTGTATTGCCGGACTAAATCGGATTTGTCCTGATGTGACTGTCTGCAATCCACTAACCTACCCGATGCAAACATGGCCTCTGGTATCTATAAGTTGTTGCTATAACTATTGTATTACCTTTGACAGCATATACCGCTCTACGCATTACTGCTTGTTCCCTCTCATAGTACATACTTGAATTGCATGTTTGTCAATTCCCGAATGTGTCTATACAAATGATATGAGGCATTGTCTGTACCTGTTCTTTTCACATATGTTTGAAAATGCATAAATAAATTTAAAAAAATGCCTAGTCAGGAACAGAGTAATGTGCTGTATCCGGTTCAGGATGTACAATGTGTCCGGATTTATATATGTAAATCACAGGTGAGCCACCTGCTTTTGGCTGCTATTGGAATTAGCAAAGGACTTCTGCTTTGATAGTTTGCCTGGAAGAGCAGATATATGCCATGGTAGAATATGTGTCCCGATTAAACAATGAAATAGTTAAATCAACTCCTCTTTTCTAGTCGGGCGTGGCTTGGCCGGCTGCAAGATAACCGCACCTTGAGTGGGCTCTGCCGGCCAAGCCGTTCAATCCGCCACGATCCTGCGGACCCTGTGTGAACTGACCCTCCGCTTCACGCTGCCTCGACTCCCTGCCTCCGGGGGCGGCGATCAGTCCCCCAGCTGACTCCCGCCGCCGCACCGAGATCTGCCGCCATTTCCAGTCCCGGGTGCGGCTGCCGGGCCTACCTGGTGGTGTGTGGCTGGTGGCTGCGCCGGGCTCTGGTGGAGATGGGAGACTGCTGATGCCGGCCTGCCGGGACCGGGACCTCCTGCTGACGACTGCCTGCTGCCTCTTCTCCCGGGTGGGTCTCGCTACTGCTGGGGGCGTTTGCGGCGGCGTTGGGGGCGCGCGCCGTACCGCGGGGCCCGGGCCTCTCCTCCCGCTATCTGGCGCCAGCCGGCGCCTGAAGTGCCCTTAGCCTCCCGCAGCTTGTTTGGGGTCCAGCGACGTGGGCGGCGCGCTCCCCGCGCTTCCCCGCTGCCTTTCGCCTCTGGGTGCTCTCTTCTGGCGGCCGCGCTGGTTTAGGCCTCGTTGCGGCCTTCCTCGCTCCCGTGCGCTGAAGGGCCGGCCTCCGCCATCCTGCACGTCACGCTCTCTGCATCGGCTTACACTAGCCGTCTGGACCGGCCGACCTGCTTTGGTGCACTGCTTGCCTGCTGCTGCGTGTGGCGGCGCCCACCTACTCTCCTAGCCCTTCCCGTCATCAGTGGGCGCGCCTGCGGCTCTGGGGCCCGGAACTGCGCTGGTCTCCTGGGGCCCTACTCACACCGGCCTGCGATTGGGATCGCCTGCCTGCGATTGGGGATCGCCTCTCCCTCCCCTGGCCCATCTGACTCCAGCCCTGCTCGGCTCCTTCACTCGACGTGCTGCAGGCGCCTGCTGCTGTCTCTCCAGCTACGACCCAGCCTGCTGGACCTGGCACCCCGCCTCCTCCTCCTCCTCGGACCTATATGATCGTCCCGGACTCTGGTCGGACGCTGTTCCCCCTGGCCGGCCCAGTTCATCGCCCAACGCCTCTCCTGCTTCGGCCTTCCCCTTGGGCCTTGTGACTGCTACATCCTCTGGTGCTCATTCTCGGCCATAGCTCCTCTTGCTGGCTCCTGCCTCCTCTCACGCCGCACCTCCGCTTCCAGCTCCTCGGCGGTGCGGGTGGCGGGCTTGTGTGGGACACGGCGGCCGACCATGTTGAAGGCAGATCCCAAGCAGCCTAAGCTGGGCATTCGACCAACGCAGGCAAACACGACAGGATGGGGCGGCCCTGGACACTGGCGGGCCTGCAACCCAGACCGAAGCCGGTCCGACCCGAGAGGACGATCTTAAAGCCATCATGCTAGATGTGAAGGCCACTGTCACTGGCATCGCCACCCAGCTCGATCAATTATCTGCCCGTCTGGACACTGTCAAGGCCCGGGTGGACTCGCACGACGCACAGCTGACCCACGTGGAGGCGAGGGTGTCCGATGTTGAAGACGCCGCGACTCGGGATCACCATAAACTTCTCCAAATGGACAAGGTTCCAAGAGCTCATCAAGAACAAGAATGAGGATTTGGAGGCGTGCTCCCGCAGATGTAACCTCCGCATCACGGGTGTGCCCGAATCCTCCAACATCTCCAAAATGGAGGACTTTGTTGAACAGCTTATCCGGGACCTATTTGGTGAGGTTCTTTCCCCTGTCTTCATCGTTGAGCGTGCCCATCGCTCTCTGGGGCCCCGGCCCGCTCCTGGCCTGCCTGCTCGTCCTATCATCGCCAAATTACTAAACTTTCGGGACCGGGATGCCGTTCTGCGGGCAGCCAGGGAGAAGGGTGAAATTCGCCATCAGGGGAACTCTATATCCTTTTACCCGGATTATACGATGGCGGTGCAGGCTGCCCGTCGTGAATTCCTCCCGGCCAAACGACTGCTGCAGAAACATGACATCTCCTACTCCCTGGCGTACCCGGCCAAGCTGCGAGTCTGGCAGGGCTCACAAGTGCACGTCTTCACGAAGCCGAAGGCGGCACTGGCCTACGCGAAAAAGCTGGATAGACCACAGCGTTCCACGCCTTCCAGCTCCCAGACGGCTGCCGACGGCGATCTGAGTGACAATGACTGATGGTAGCCCTCTCTCCTGGACGCCTAATGCTTGCGCCTCATGGTACGGCGTTGCCTGTTCTGGACGCAGCGCCCTCTGTTCTTGCAGCCATTCCTGCCCCCGCCCGCATCTGACGCTATCCTGTTCCCCGGCATGTGGGCCCGGTGGTTTACCCTTGTCGAAGAGGCCCCCACTGCTCCTAATATGCCAGTCCTACACTCCCTTCTGCCTTTACGCAGTAACTATTGAGTCCTGCTCTGGACTACCCGTTATCTTGTTTGTGTCCCTATGATGTGCCCTGGTATATGAAGCGATACCAAAGGGGATGATGGACGGAGCGTTTGAGCAAATCAAACACTCACCCCCAGTCAACTGATCTGGGTTTAATCCATCATCATTCTTTAGCTCACTCCACCACCCCAGTTCAGACATGGCCATATGCAAATCAGTCTGACCCTGTGCCTCATGGGAACAGTCCAGCCCAAACTGCCAAGCCATGTCTTCCCTGGACCGGAAACAAGCATCCTGGGACCGGTTTCTGGCTAATCAGCCGTCATCAGCCAGGCTAGCTTGAATCCAGTGGCAAAGTGAGCAAGGGACCCACGTCTGGGCATACCCTGCCAACTTAGGGCGAACAAAGCAATACCAAAGGGGATGATGGACGGAGCGTTTGAGCAAATCAAACACTCACCCCCAGTCAACTGATCTGGGTTTAATCCATCATCATTCTTTAGCTCACTCCACCACCCCAGTTCAGACATGGCCATATGCAAATCAGTCTGACCCTGTGCCTCATGGGAACAGTCCAGCCCGAACTGCCAAGCCATGTCTTCCCTGGACCGGAAACAAGCATCCTGGGACCGGTTTCTGGCTAATCAGCCGTCATCAGCCAGGCTAGCTTGAATCCAGTGGCAAAGTGAGCAAGGGTATATGAGGCGCCCTGTTGGCCTCCTATGTCTTCACTCACTGTCCGCGATCATCCGCGGCTTGGCCACCCTGTCCTAGTGGCAGGGGTGTTCGCTGAGCAGAGCCATGCCTCCACGGGATAATTCCCTCCATCTTTGACTTTGTTCTTCCCCTTCCTAGTTGGGGTTTCCCTGGTTGGGTGGGGATGGTCTCTCAACCTGATTGGGGGGTTGGTGTGGGTGGGTTCATTGGGTATGTTGCCTCCTTTCCGAGGCCTGTTGTTTGTCTCGTTCTATGACTTTTTCTCTACCGTGTTAATTGCTACACTGTCTTCTGCACTGCACATCCCTTCTAAATCACATCTGGCTCCCACTCCGCATCTGTCCTCATCCGCCACTCACCTTCATGGCATAGCGATATGACGGCCACCACGCTCAGGACTTGGAACGTCCGCGGTCTCAATGACCATCGGAAGGCCCGCCTAGTACATGCCCACCTCATCCGACATAAGGTTGACATTTGTTTCCTCCAGGAAACCCACCTATTACCCGCTACTGCCTCTAGGCTTCACTCTAGACATTGGGGCGAAATTCACTCCTCCTTCTACTCCTGTTACTCTCGCGGGGTATCTATCCTCATACGCAGAGGGTTGCCCTGGCACACATCCCAGGTTATTGCGGATCCTGTGGGGCGCTTCGTCATCCTGCTTGGCACTCTCCTGGCCCAACCCCTGATCCTAGCAGCGATCTATGGCCCCAACTCTGATGACCCTGCATTCCTTGCACAAGTGTGGCGACACATCTCTTCCCTGGGGCCTGCCGCGCTGCTTTGGGGGGCGATTTCAACATTACACCTTCAGCCACCCTTGATCGCTCTGGGCCCCGCGCTCTGCACCCGCGCGCTACATCTCTCCTGCATTCCATACTATCCGACAACTCCCTGCTTGACGCGTGGCGGCACACCCACCCGGAAGCGCGCGAAGGCACATGCGTTACAGGCTCTTTAGGCTGCTAGTCCCGCCTGGACCTCTGGATCATCACTCAGGATGCTTTCGCGTGGGTCACCTCTGTAGAGCACATGGCGCGTACCCTTTCTGACCACGCTCCCGTCCGCCTTAAGCTTGCTCCCCCCGCACACCCCGCGGCGCATGTTTGCCTGGCGGCTGCCCCCTAATGCGCTCCGCGACTCGGTGTTTTGCGACGAGATCCAATCCGCAATCGCGAATTATTTTGATCTTAACGCCGGCTCCGTTGACTCCCCTTCCACACTTTGGGAAGGTTTCAAGGTGGTGATTCGGGGCGAATGTATCTCCAAGCAGGCTGGTGTCCTGCGCTCTATTCGTGGTGCCCTTGTACGCTTGGAGGGAGAAATCAAGGCTCTTGACTCTTTACATTCTCTTAGCCCCAATCCCGACATCCTTGCGCAGCTCCGGGGTAAACTTTCTGATTTTAATGATGAGGCAGATAGGGAACTTTCCTTTCTGGGTAGGGAGGCGAGGGCGCGTCGCTTTGGTGAGGGGGATCGCCTGGGTAAGACTTTAGCCAATCTCCTACGACGGCCCCATGCCGCCTCTTATATCACTGCGCTCCACTCTACACCGCTGGGATTGTTCCTTCACGCGACATCCTTGACCAATATTTCGACACTCTTGAGCTCCTCTGGCTGGGTAACAGCCACGACGAACCCTTTTCTAAGGAGGAGATCCTGGCAGCCATTAATAGCCTGCCTGGCGATAAAGCTCCGGGTTCCGGCGGTCTACCTGCGTCCTTTTACAAAGCCTTCGCGCCCCTTCTCGTTCCGCACCTTACCGCCATGTATAATGACTCCTTCGAGTGCGGCCGCTTCCCTCCGTCACTTCGCGAGGCCCTGCTAACACTGCTCCTGAAACCGGACAAATCCCCCAAGCTCCTTGACTCTTACCGCCCGTTATCTCTCATCAACACCGACAATAAGATTTTGCCAAGTTGCTGGCCTCCCGCCTCCTACCTCTCATGCCCCTGATAGCTCGCCCAGACCAGTCCGGTTTCATCCCTGGTCGTGCCACGTCGCATAATCTCCGAACTATATTCGCTGTTCTCCGCCAAATCAACCCCGCTCTTCCGGCCGTGGCTGCCCTTTTAGACGCTACCAAAGCCTTTGACACTCTTGAGTGGCCCTTCCTCTTTTACCTTCTCCCTCGCTTGGGCTTCAGCCTGGTATTTCTGCGCAAAGTCCACCTTCTCTATTCTCTCCCTACAGCTCGCCTTCGGATCAATGGTCAGATCTCGGAGCCCATCCCTGTTTCTAGGGGCACGAGGCAGGGGTGCCCACTCTCACCCATGCTCTTCGCTGTAGCTATGGAGCCCCTTGCCGCTAGGCTCCGGCAGCATCACACCCAGAGGGATCTTGGCTTTGCGGCCCGAGCCTTGGTCGTCTCCATGTACGCGGACGACGTTACACTCTATGTCCGCAGCCCCCAAGAAAATCTCGGCCCCATGGTCCGCGAGAGGGTGCGCTTCGGGGGCTTGTCTGGTATCTAGGTTAACTGGGGTAAGTCTATTCTCTTTCCTCTGACGGACGCCACTGTCCCCTTCACTCCGGACTATCCGTTTGTGTGGGCATCGGGGCCCACCAGATATCTGGGCGTTTGGCTCAGCAGGAACGTGGACGAACTCTGGAGGGCAAATTTCGGCTGGGCGGTTGACTGGCTGGAAACTAAGATCCCCCTCTGGCGGCGCTTGCCCCTGTCACTGGCGGGGCGCATAGCCATCGCCAAGATGGTGGTGCCCCCGAAGTTTTTATACCTGTTCCTGAATATCCCCATCCCTCTCACGGCTCATTTTTTTCGTACACTTCGCTCCCTTATTATCTCTCTCGTCTGGGCTGGGCGTCAGCCTAGAATTGCATATGATATTCTCACACTCCCCTTATCGTGCGGCGGGCTGGGCGCCCCGGATTTCAAATTATACGCCCTTAGTGCCCAAGCCAGCTTCCTTCACTTCTGGCTACATCCGACGCCTTTTCAGCCTCACGTGGTGGTGGAGGCTGATCTAGCGGCCCCCTCGCCACTCCGGACAGCTATCTTTGCCCCCGCAAAACCCCAGCGCAGAGAGATCGACACGGTGGAGACCCTGCGCTGGACCTGGGACGGTCTTCGGAGATACTCTGGCTCCAGCTTGCTCTCCACCAATGCCATGCCCATTGCATACAACCCGGTATTCCCTTCACTACAAACGGCCGGGATGGTAAAACGCGCAACTTGCCTGGGGCTGTCCACGTTATCGGACCTCTACCCTGCCGGCGGCTTCTTTTCTCTTCCAGCCGAGTCCGGCCCCATGGACACTCAGCTCTATTACCAACTTAGAGCATCCTGCCGGGAGCTGCACCCCACGTTTCCCCAGCCCCCTCCTTCGATGGCTGCCCTCGACCTTGCATACACTTCCGCCTCCCCCCGCAAGCTGGTCTCCAGACTTTATGCCCTTACGCTGGCGGCATCCCCGATTGCCGCTGACCGCGCCCGCGCTGCTTGGAGCGAGGACCTATGCATCGATCTTTCGCAGGAGGTCTGACTGTATTGTTGCAAGCAGACCAAACGTCTGTCCCCTAACTACCGCCTGCGCCTCAGACATTTTAAATATCTGCATCGACAGTACCGCTCCCCTGCTCAGCTGCATAGAATAGGCCTCGCCTCTAGCGATAGATGTCTCCGATGCTCTGCCCCCGCTGTCGACTTTTCTCACCTCGCCTGGCTGTGCCCAAGGTTTCTGCATATTGGCGCGATGTGTGCACCGCCATCACTGAGATCACCTCCACGCCTGTCACGCCAGACCCACTGATCTGCCTCTTAGGCTATGTGAAACATTGTCCTGACGCCTCCCGCCGGCTCACCGCTATGCTGCTCTTTCTCGCACGACGCAGGGTCGCCATGCATTGGGGTCGGAGACCCGCACCCAAGGACAGCGCTTGGCTTGAGGATGCTGCGCGTTGTCAGGGGCTTTCGTCCGAATTCTGGGATTTGACGCCGGCAACTTGCCGGCCGCTTGACATCTGGGGTCCCCTTGTTTCATACCTCCTATGCCGGAGCGCTCCGCCCTCCGCGACCTCTCCCGCGCTCCCTGCCGGCTCATTGCCCGCGGCGGCCGCCAGTGTTGGCTCGTAGAGGATTGCTTCCCCACCTCTGCGCACTGCTGGTTCTCTGCGGCCTCTCCCGCCAGCACTTTGCCTCTCCTGGGCGCTCCTCCATGTCCTTCCTGCTCCATCTCCCGTCACTCCCTCCCGTGTACTGTTGTGGGCTACTAATTGTACAATTGTTCCTATGATGTATGTAAGAGATGTGGTCTTTCCTCTTTATCTGCGGAATACCCGCCTGCTTACCTTGTAACTTAATGTGCAAATTTCTCAATAAAGGTCTTTGAAAAATAAAAAATAAAAAACCTCCTCTTTTCTAGTCAACACTAGAGGCAGGAGTTTTGAACGGTGAGTGGTAGAATATTGAATTTATATGTAATTATATGCATTTGCACTTTTGAATTGGGATAATATATGATCCAGTAAATGTTTGGACCTTCATGTGAATTATGCACTTGCACTTTGTATCTGTATTAACATATTTACGCACCTTGATGTATTCGCTTTTTTATCCCACTGTTTTATATATTTATTTTTTGGGATTTTCCTGTAGATCGAGCTTTTTTATGTCTGTATTGCTTATATGGTTGATTTATTTAACCGAATAAAAGCTCTAAAATCGAATCGAGTGGTAGAGGCAAAATAGCAGAGTCTGAGGACAGTTTCTAACTGCAAATTCCTCAACTTTTGAATCAATACCAAATACCACACAAATGTGGTGGGCCTGGAGAATGCAGACCTGACAATCGGGACAGTAGTGTCTGGTTAAGGTATGGACTGAAGCTCATATGGCAGCCTGTGATATGTCCAACACAGAAATGCCCCTACTCAAGGCTATGATTGCAGCTATCGCCCTGGTGGCATGATAGCTAAGGGCTTAGGTGGCTCCTACTTGAACAAAGCAAAGCACCGTTTGATACGCAGGATGACACATCTAGACAAAGTCCCATTCCGCACTGCATTCTTTTCTCTACAGCGGTTAATAGAACAAAGAGTTGGTCATCTACGAGGTGCTCTTTAGTCCTATCAATTTAGAACCTAAGGTTGTTGTCATCCCAGAAGCGACACCCGCCCGCAACTTATCCCGACCTACTTGACGGACAGCGGTGGGTGAGTAATGGAAACACCCAGACTTGGCCGCTGCACTGAAGCCCTCAACCTGCATGTCCCCATCACCAGTTAGTTGGTTATAATTTGTTGATGCATGGCATTTTACTCAGAAGAAATGTATTAGTGTATAGGCTGTGTCAAGGTATGTGAATGTATAATTGTACTGGAAGGACCTGAGAGTACTCATGTTTTATGATTAGTGCCTTAAAGATGAATTGACCAGAAAATGAAAGCCAGTAAACAGTCACAAGAGCTGGGGTAATGAGATCCCATGGTTTAATATGCAGGGGAGGTCTACATTGGGGAAGTCAACGTTGGACCCATTGCAAGTGTTTCAGGAGCACGTTTGGTGCTCCTATTTAATGTTTGTTAGCATAGTCTAGCTGAGTTACCACTAGGACACTGTGGACTGTTAAATGTGGGAAAAGTCAAGGTATGGAAATGCCAGTCTTCAGATTATGACCATGTTGATAAATGGTTTCACTACAGTGGGATTTTGGGTTCCAAATTTAGGTTGGATTCATGGGGATGTTTAGTGTATCTATGAAGGATGATGCTTCTCCTAATTTTGCGGGCCATGACAAGATGTTTTGAACAGGCAGATAACCACATTTGAGGAAGTCTGGTTGCTCCAGATTTAATTTAAAGTTATTAGCAAATATCCAGTTGTTGATTAGGTAAGATACAAGCAATGAGGGTACGCTCAGGTTTTGTAACTGAATGACATGCATGGTGTGCTCTGTGTAAATAAAAGTGGTAAGGATGAAGTATGGTTTAAGATCTTTAAGAGGGCTAAGCTAGATGTGGAAAAAAAGGAAGAAACTGTTGAGGCTTTCAGAACTCCACTATCTAGGAGGAATAAGACTGAGCATCTGTTTGCCATGAAGGAGGCCAGCAAATACAACATTTTGCAATGAATACTTATATCCTGGAGTTTGGGCAATAGCAAAAGGTTATTGACTGAGTATGCAGCAGAAGGGTCTAACTGAATAAACGCAGATGCCCCAGTAGTATAATCTTGGGTCTGAGGCCATCCATAGTAGAACACAGGATGGGTCTCATGCCTCCTGAACCTGCATGTGAAGGGTCTTATTATTTTCAAGGAATTCCAGCCATCTTATTGAGGCCACATTCATATTCTATATATTTCTTTTCCAAAAAGGACTCATTTGCTAATGGTCTGTAACTTGGTCTTTAGGTGTGGCTTAATAAATGCATATGTAAGTTAATTTGGCATAGTGCCAGTACTGAAGGAAACATCAGTAATGTTTGCATTGCTTCTGCAATAGTTTTCAGACTCAGAATTACCGGAAAGTTGCCTGTGGCACTGGAGGACTGGGAATTCCATTTGTTATGCTGTGTAATACCAGTTTTTCAAATGCTTGTTCATATAAGAGCAAACCTGTATCATAGCTGTTTCAGTTGTTGAGTTTTGCCAAGCTCATCAACTTTGTTGGTAATTTGCAAGAGCCTTCATACATGGGTCCGGAGCTTCTAAGTAATCCTGAAAAGCTGTTTTAAACATAATGATGCAATGGAGAGGTGAGAGGAGTAATATTTCTTTTTTGCTTTCTGGGCAGTTTCTCTGTAGTCATGAAGACTGTGAATGTGTTGAACGTTGTACTAGTCTATACCTGGCAGAGCATCTGCGTAAAAGCTACGCATCTGTAAAGTTTCACCAATAAAATTCTTTAAAAGAAGGTGAAAATAAATCCTAAACCTACATTAGCATTATAAAAAGAAGCAGCTAGATAGAAGTTTAATTAAGTAATTTTGCTAACATTTTGGCAACTAGAGAAGTAGTCTCACAAGTAAGAAAGTGTTCAAACATGAAAATACAATACACAGAGCCTCCTTTTGACTTAATTACATAGGAGATATGACCTCAGTACTGTTTCACTGATTACATTCCCACATATGCAGTAAATGATTACGCTAGGAACTGTTTTTCAAACAACAATCTTTTTGACATTTATTTTTATAGCATAGGTTCCCCTCCTCTCTGATACGCAATAGTGAAGGCAGTGCCAACTTAAAGCCAGGGTAAGAGTAATTTAGAAGACGGGTGCTTTTCTGTTTGGGTGAGGGTTCACGTTTACACAATGCACAAATGTACGTACAGTGACACTCACCTCTTGGTGACGCAATATACTATTCACAAAGGAAATTGTCAGAAAAATAGTCTTGAACTATAATTTTGTTGATTATTAACATTGTCTTCACATACAGATTGTGTGATATGCACACAAATTAACAACTTTACTACAGTAATTCAGCTTATCACAATGCATATCCTAACTGGTTTAAGATATACCAATTTAAATCAACTTTGTGACACTCGCACATCTGCGCATCTAACAAGTCAACTGAGATACGCTCACATTAAAAAATACAAGAAAAGGACACATATCTTATGTATTTATTCTATAATCTAAGGATAACTTTAAGTAACTCTGGACATGCACACAAGTTATCAGCACTGCATGTCATTTACAATCAACTTTTGTAACAAAAGTTGGAAACTATGTATAGTTTTCTACTCTTACATTTACTATGCAGGTGTATGTTACATTAATCCTAATATAAAGTTGTAAATTCTTCATTTATAGGTGTCATAGTATATAGGTAATGATCATGCTATTCGAACCCCCACCAAAGTTTTTACAAGAAAAGGGAGAACCTCCAATACCACGGGGACAACAAAAGGAGTCATTTTCCATTTACATGAAAGTCATTGAAAGTGAAAAAATATCTATAGAACGTCACAAGCAGATTCTGTTATACTGTCTGGGATCTGAGGAACAAGTAGCGTCTGTGACTCTGCCACAAGTCATATTCGCCAGGAAGGGCAAGAGGATATCAACAAATATGATGGGGCCCTAATGTGACCAAAGGTTAGGTTCAAGAAAAGTTCTAATTGAGCACTGGATAGATTTAACGTATACACCAGCCCACAGAAATTGCAACTTCTTTATGTGAACTTTAATTATCTTGCAATTTTGGAACTATGAAAGGCAAGATGATCAGAGATCAAAATTATTGTTATTGTTAAGAAAATCGAACGTGTGGGGAGGTTTGTAGAATAAGCAGTTGTGTATCCAAAGAAGGGAATTGCAGGAAAAGTGAGGAATAATCTGTAACAGGTGTAGAAGCTACTCCCTTGTGTTTTCTTTCAAGTTGTGCCCTGCTGTAGTGTGAAATATTTAATACAATAGGGCATTTTGCCAGAGCGATTAGAGATGGTAAGAGAAATTTTTAAAATGGTAGCTATAGAGTAGCCAGAGTAAGTAGTTTCCAGGATCAGCATGTGTATAATTATAGTAAAATAGAGGAGGAGGAGTGCATAGGTGTAGTCCTTCAGCAAGAAAAATCGTCTGTGATGAATAGCATTAAAAAATACCTTTGGGCAAGTTACTACGTTAGGCAAAAATTTACCCTAATGGAGGATTCAGGGTCACCTTGGACCATCGTTACTTGACAATGTTTTCAAAAACAGTAACGGATTATTAACGGAGGAAAATCTGGATTCAGCGTAAATTATCACAGATTTTGCTAGAGTTGATTTAACAATTTAAGATCATACAGCAGCCGTTAAGCTATATATTGCCAGCAAAGGAGTAAAGGTTCTAGGATGTAGAGACCAGTGGGAACCTGATATTGTGTTAAATGCAAGAGGAAAGAAACAAGTTTTGTTGGTGAAAGGATCTGGATATGGAGATAGGGTTGCTAAACCTTTCCCAGGAGTTGGGGAAATTGATAGTAAGGATTTATGCATCAGATCAAACTCAAAAAAGGGAGCACAACCAGTGAAGCACAAACGAGGGGTGTTCCCATGAACAAAGAGTTGGGAGACATTCTTGAAGGCTTGGTGAAATACAACATCACTCAGGACAATGAGTCCTCTGACTGGGTATCTCCTATACTTTTGGCCTGTAAATCTGATCTGAGGTTGAGGTTATGTGTAAACCTACACACTTTGAATGCCACAATTTTAGTTGACAAATGCAAAAAGAACAATTGATGGACAGAATACAGAACAATGTCATACATTCACCCCAGTACAGAGATCTGGGCCTAAATCCATCGTTTTTTTGCTCACCATTCCACTTCAGTTTGGATCCAGCCATATGCAAATCAGTCCTGACGCTGCGCCCAATGGGAACAGTCCAGTCCGAACTGCCAGGCCAGGTCCTCCCTGGACTGGAAACAAGCATCCTAGGACCGGTTTCGGGCTTTCAGCCCTCATCAGCCAGGATAGCTTGACTCCAGTGGCATGGAGAGCACGGGACCCACGTCTAGGCATACCCGTCGCACTCAGGGTGACAAATGCAAAAAGAACAATTGATGGACAGAATGCAGAACAATGTCATACATTCAACCCAGTACAGAGATCTGGGCCTAAATCCATCGTTTTTTTTGCTCACCATGCCATTCCAGTTTGGACCCAGCCATATGCAAATCAGTCCTGATGCTGCGCCCAATGGGAACAGTCCAGTCCGAACTGCCAGGCCAGGTCCTCCCTGGACTGGAAACAAGCATCCTAGGACCGGGCTGGACTGTTCCCATGAGGCACAGGGTCAAGACTGATTTGCATATGGCCAGGTCTAAACTGGGGTGGCATGGTGAGCAAAAGAATGATGGATTTAACCCAGATCTCTTGACTGGGGGTGAATGTTTTGATTTGTTCTGCATTCCGTTCATCAATTGTGTGTCTTTTACAATTTTAGTTGACTGTCATTCATTGGCCAACATGAACAAACTATTTACTAATCTGGGAGGTGCAAATGTATTTTCCATGCTGGAATTCCGTTCGCCATGCCACCAACTTTTGTTTAACTCAGGATTTTTGACATCTAACAGCTTTTCACCCTCCTCAAGGTATTTTCCGATTTAAAAGAATACCGTTTGGCTTAGCATCGGCTGCTTCAGTGTGCCAGTGTGCAATGTATCATGTTTAAAGACATGAAAACGTTTGTTAAATGTTTTCAAGACAATATTTGGATTTTTTTTATTTTTTATTGCATTGAGCACATGATGCATATGAACGGGTGTATACTAGGCTCCTGGAAAAAAAACCTCATCTTGAAACCATTTTTGGTGATGGTATTGTCCTCAAAGAGGCTCTAGTTGAAGCAGAAATGTTACTTTTGTTCTCTGGTTTATGTGACTATTTCAACAAATTTGCTTGCAATTTGGTAAGAAAAGGGAACTTTTAAGAATGTTAGTGCGTAAGGGTGCAGTTTTTGAATAGGGAAAGGAACAGCAGAAAGTATTTGATTGCAATGCTCCCACACTAAAGCCCCTTTGTATGAGGAAAGCATGCATAATCACTGTGAATGCAAGCATATATGGTGTGGATGCTGTGCATTCTCAAGTGGCTGGGAATTATACGTGGAATGTTGTATTGACTTCTAGGATGTTGTTGGTAGCCGAACGTAGGTATGGGGTAACCGTGAAGGACCTTTTTGCTTGTTTGTGGGCGGCAGAACATTTGACAAATTATGGGCCTGATTTAGATCTCGACGGATGGGTTACTCCATCACAAGGGTGATGGATATCCCATCCGCTGAAATATAAATAACATAAGATAGAATGGGATTTATATTTCGACGGACGGGATATCAGTCACTGTTGTGACAGAGTAACCCGTCTGCCGAGATCAAAATCAGGCCCTATATCTGAGGAAGCAGGTTTTTGTTAAAACTTCTTGCCTTGCCCAGATTACCAGTTGGATCATCTGAAGATTTTGAGGGGATTGATGAAGGACTCTGTATAACAACTGTAGTGAGTGCGGCGAATGGGGTTTTTTATTTAGTCTCTAAAGCAGAATGATTTGAAGCAGATAAGTCTGATTCTGTATTTAATTTACAATGTATGTGGGTGGTAAATGGTTGGTCCAAGTATAAGGAAGCTTCTATAGAGTGTTTACCGTTTCTTCTACTTTCAGATTGAAGGAGTGCTATTGTTTAAACATAGGAAATGCGTACCACCATCAGGTTTGAAAGAAACATTTCTCGAAGCAGCTCATGAAAGTCATCCTGGAATGTCTGCTATGAAAAGTGATTGTGTGTGCACCTCTGGGATGGATTACTGGGATGGAACTATGGAACTGACAAACACAATCTGTCTCAATTCAAATTTGTGGAGCAGGCAAGAGCTCAAGAATCCTACCACCCAAGATTACCTAATGTCCCCAGTATCTGTCAATTAGACTCTTAAGGATGAACTAATAGGTCCCAAAAAGAAGCCCGCTCCGGGCGAGTCAAAGCACTTCAGAGAATGACACGGCTGGGGAAGCATAGATTGGGCAGTACATCAAGAAATTAAAGCCCACTATTGAAATACATATTCAATGCATGATCTTCCTAACTCCTGGAAGGCACCAAAAAGTAACACACATTTTAGCAAGGATTAATTAAGACACCACTCATCAGCAGATATGAGAGATGAGGTAATTAGACGGAATAATCTAGTGCTATGTGGAATGTAGGAAGAGGAAGAGGGAGTTTCCTTATCCAATATAGAGCCACCAGAACTCTTATACACTACCTCCTTACATAGAGGATCATCCATATTAGAGAACGAGGTGGAAGAACAGAGGATCAGGAAATTACCTGACATCTAATGCCAGGATCTACAATCCAGAGCCCTGAAGCACAAGGAAGGAACATATGCTTTTCATTTTAAGCAGATAAGCCCACAATTGAATTCCCAAAACATCAGCTGATCTTCACAATGTTATTGAGTGAGAGAGAGAATGCCACAAAAGACTTAAACATTAGTCTCTGGGTGTCTGGCGTAACATTGACCGTACACAGGATATATGACGGCCACACAGAATCAAGATGCATTCTATTCAATAAAGAAGACTGATGCTATTTAGACCATGAAGTTGGATCTGGACCCTCTCTAGTGGTTCATTTGTGCCTTTGCAACCAAATTTGTCAGGCGTGATGTTGAGCACTCTTCCTCCAGATCCAAAGGAGAAGATCAGCGATAGTCTCAAGATGGCCAAGAGAAGTTACCTGAAGGAAAGACAACTGTTTCTTGGGGAGACCAGAGCCCAGGGCTGCCAATGAATCCACTATAGCTCTCCAGCCCTTCATTCTGCATCCATCGTCCTAATTCTAGTTGGTGCTAGGGGGAATCTAGGTCTAATATGCTCTTGAGGTCTTACTAGTTGATCCACCACTGCTGATACTGAAACATCATCTGGGAGATCAGAACCGGATGAATGAGACATACTAACACCATATTATTGAGACTGAGACGTCGGACTTTGCAGGCTAAGCCTAAGGAATCACAAATAGGAAGGCTGCTATTCTGTCTGAGCCTGTAACTAGTGCTTCTCAAGAGAAAGATAGACCAGGAGAAGAGTCTAAATGATGTCAGCCTGAAGTTTCCAAGCTCAAGGAAACACTTGTGCGCTGGAAGAACAAGTTACTTACACTGATAAAGCTCTTTCTTGTGGAATTTGTATCTAACCACAAATTCCTTCTCTCGAACTACTCCAAAGGTGCCAGACTGGATATGGAAACTTTAGATTAGCAGTACCCCTGCACACGGACTTCGTTTTTTTTCCCCTTTCCGTGCCCTCAGACACAAAGAATGAACAACAGTTGGTACCAGTGTGCTGATTTCTAACTTGGGACCTTTTTTAATGTTAAAAAGAGGCCACTCCACAGAACAAAGAAGTGGGAGATTGGTGAGTAATCTACAGTTAGATAGAGTACCCACCAGAGAGAGCGTTAGAGAGAGGTAAGTAACTTGCTCTTCTAATGGATACTTCTAACCGCAGATTCCTCACCTTAGAACAGATAAGATACCAAAGCAGTACCTCTGCTGGTGGATGGTCAGTAGACTGGACTCAGACCACAAAGTTCTGCAGGATTAAACGGGTGAAGTATCATTCCCATTAGACTTGGCAGTTAGGCCAGTAGTGTTTCTTAAAAGTATGCATTGACACCAATGTCACAGACTAGAGGATGTCAAAGACAGACACTCCACAAGGCAATGCAGTGGTAGCAGCCTTAGCTATGATGAAATGGGCTCTTTTTTGGCCAGTGCATGGCAGATCTTGATGAAGGGGACTATCTACCTCGACAGAGCGCCATCCTGCACACCCTTCCCTTTCTTCGCACTGGAGAACTACACAATAAAATGATTGTCTGCATGGTGTTCCTTAGTATGACCAATGCAAAAACGTAAGCTTTTGCGTCCAGTCTACGGACCTCTCCTCCACTTTCGAGGGCAGATAGAGAACAACAAATGCAGGTAGTGTGATGCAGTGCCTTGAGAGAAAGCGAGTGAATTCTTTTCGTAATAGTGCTGCCCGAGTCCTCAGCACTAACTTCTCTGGGGAAAAGGTGGTAATTGAGGGTTGCACTGAAAGTGTCAGGAGCTCATTCAAGTGAGGAGCTGACGTAATCGCAATGAAGAAGACAGTCTTCAAAGTCAGGAGATGCATTAAGCAACTATGCATTGGCTTAAAGGGCATACACAGGAGAAACGTCAAGATCAAGTTAAAGTTTTTAGAGGGAACAGGTGTGTAAAACGTTTAACAAATCTCATTATAAAAGGTGATTTAAGCAAGATCCAGATTGGGCCAGTAAAAGCAGTTAGGCCTGACAAATAACCTTTCACAGTGCCCACTGCAAGGCCTTGCTGGGCTAAAAATAAAATAAACAAAATTAAATCTGCCAGCTTTGCTTGTAAGGGATCAATTTTGCGAGTGTCACACCAGGCCAGAAATATTTCCTAGTCTCTGGCATAAATGGACTTTGTAGCAAGAATGATACTCACCAACTCAGACAGCAGGTCAAAAGCATTCAGCTGCCACTGCTCAATCTCCACGCATGTAGTTTAGATCGTGCAGATTCAGGTGGAGGACCCTTCTATGTTGCTGTGACAAAAGAGCCTTCTAAAGTGGTAGCTGGTTCGGAGGACAGATGCGCATACCCAGAAATTCCAGGAACCACGCTCTCTTGGCCCAAAATAGAGCCACACCAGTATGACTTGGGCCCAGTTGTTCTTCATTTTTATGAGAGCTCAAGCAGAAGAGACAGGGGTGTGTGTTCTGGGTTTCATTCCAGCCAGAATGCCTCTCCCAAAGAGCATTCACGCAGAAACTTCAACGTGTGAAATGTTCGACAAGGAGTATTCTCAAAGAAGGCAAAATTACCTAGCTACGTTTCTCCCCACTGTTGGAAGATGCCCGGTGCCATCTCATGGTGCAAATGCCAGTCATGATCTGCCAGATGCTACCTTCTCGGCTTATCTGCTCTGGCATTCTGGGACCCTGCCATGAGGTTCACGATCAGGGAAAGGCCATGGCTCGCCAACCATCTCAAGGGGCACAGTCTCCAGGCATAGGACTAAGGACCCGACTCCACCTTGTCTGTTGTTATACCACATGGCAGTGGTACTGTCTGTCAGAACTGCATCAGTGTCTCCTGGATGAACATCAGGAATGCCTATACAGCCAGTTATATGAACTGCAACTCTAACAGACTGATGGGGATCTGAGCTCCTGTTGGAGATCAAAGACCTTTGAGCTCCCTCAGATGGGCTTCCACACCCAGCAGGGACCCAACCATCACCAACATCAGTTCTGGGTGGGGAAGGGAGAGGGGCCTGCCAATGGGCCAATTTTGTTTGAGTGCCACCACCGCATATTGTGAGCCATTTCCTCCAAAACCTGGATGGCATCCATCAAATTTCCTCAATGCAGGGCCCATTAAAACTTCAGATTCCATTGCAGAACCTGCATATGCTGTCTACTTTAGCAGGCAAGGAGGATACAGGAGGCTGAGAGGTCAAGAGGTTTCAGCACTGCTGCCCTCACTGTGATCCAAGATCAAGGCTGAAACATTGAGATTATAGTCTGAAAGTCCTGGAATCATTACGGCGGAGGGAAGGCCTGGAACTGCACTGTATCTAAGACAGCTCCAATGAATGGAAGCCTCTGCGAAGGAGTCAGGTGCAACTTCGGATCATTGATAGTGAATTCTAATAATGTCAGGAGTTTTGTCATCATTAGGACGTGGTCTTCGATGGACTATGGGAGGGGGCCACCTTCAACAGCCAGTTGACGAGGTAAAGGAAGACCGGTATATCCCCGGATTCCGAAGACAGGCTGCAACCACTGCCATCATTTTTGTGAATACCAAAGGTGCGTTGGTGAGGCCAAAAGAGAGCACAGCAAAGTGAAAATGCTTCTGGCCCACTATGAACCACAGGTAAGGTCTCTGGGACTGCAGGATGGGTATATAAAAATACGCATCCTGCAGGATCAAGGACACCAGTGTCCAGGGGGACATGAGGTGGGTCATCATGAGCATTTTGAATTTGTCCTTCTATAGGGAGACATTTAGAGGTCAAAGGTCCAAAACAGTAGGTGGGACATCCCAGTCCTTTTTCAGCACAAGGAAATAATGATAGTAACAACCCTCTTGTTTTTCCTAGTCCATTTCCCTCTAGAGAGCACCCTTGGAGACTAAGGCTTGCAACTCCTGCAGATGAATGGACAGGTGCTCTTCTGAAATTCTCTCTGATGTGAGGGGAATGTTTGACAAGGCAAAAAGAAAAGGTAGAGCACAACTATGCTGAACGATTTGTAAGACCTATTTGTGGGGCGTGATAGATCGCCACCAGGGAGGAAGTGGTGTATCCTGCCCCCACTAAATGAGCATGTGCCACTAAGGGCAAACTAAAGCAGTTTGGTGGCTGTTGCAGCGGAGATTGGGAATGGGGAGACGGATGCCCCTACTAGCCTGCATGTAGCGTTTTTCCTTGTGCGGGGCAATGCATATCGTTGTGATTTTGGTATGCTGCCCATATACGACAGCCTGACTCCTGATCTTTGAGCGATTGACTAACTTCCCAATCCGTCAGATAGCAGCAGTATCCCTCTCCTCAGTATCACTCTTCATGGGTCCAGTCACAGGAAAAATGGGAATTACATAAATCATAAAAAGTGATCTTGTAAGATGGGGGCCCCAAACAGCAATATACAGTTATGATTACTTGGTATGCAACTTATGCCTTCTTGCGCACCACAACAGGCCATATTCAGCATACTGTGTGACCCAGTGCTTTCCTGGCCTAGTGCTTTTATATGAACAGCACAGTCCGCGTAAAAGAGACATAAAAACAGAACAATAGTGTGTATATACTTACCAGATGCCCCTTTTAAGGCAGAATACCTCAGTAGAGACTGGAAAAAACAAACGGGAGGTGTTGTAGAGAGGGTTGCAATCTTGTACCCTCCCACAAGGGAAGGGGAAGAGTCCACATTTTAGTTGTGTGAATTTTGCAGGAGGCAGCAAGATGCCAGTGTCAAAGGGTGGGTTACCTTCTTTATACAAGGCCTGGGACAATGAAGAGGGTTCAAATGGCAATGCCCTATTTATAATCATTTCCGGCATCTACAAGGGTGATAGACGTGAATATTTCTCCAGGCAAGGAAGGTTTTGAATGCAAGTGATGCAAATTGGAACAAGCTGTATTGTTCTATGATGTATGCTAGCAGTCACTTGTGTACATTTAAGAGACACAGAGATCACCAAATGAGAAAACAAGCTCACATTCATCTCCAGGACACAGCAGTTATGTAGAGAATGCTTTCCCCATCATTAATGCAGACATATTTCAAATAACTATGAGTGAGAAACATCAGCAATAACAAGAATAGAACTGAACATTTATTTTATGGACTACTGGCTACCATTCTGTTCACACCAGGTGCAGGGGAACAGGGCAACCTGTTAAAGTGAGAGATTAGGAGCACCACATTACGGGTAGAAGTTAGTTTTGTGAAACTGTTAGGTAGGTAGGTATCAAATCTATAAGTTGATCAAGTTATTAGGAGAGTGGAGGCCACACCAGCATTCAGCACTCTTACCGCAGTCAATGGGTGAGCTACAGCCCCGAGCCCTGCCGTTATCATCCACTACAATAAAGTCAAAGGCAGGAAAGAGAGGACAGGAAGTTAAACATTTAAAGTGTCCCTAATCCTACAACTTACAACTTGTAGGACCCAACAGGCACATTGAGATCTATATTTCATGCCGTAGAAGAGACATCATGCATGGACTCTAAGACTTACTAATCACAGAGGAGAAAAGAGAACTGGAAGAGGACATGCAAGAAAAGATGGAAACTTTAAAGATTTAGTGTAAACAGTAAGAGATCAAAAAGTAGCTGTGCCAGTAGAAGATAATGCAGTAAGTTCCAACACACAGAACATGTACTCTTGTCCTGTAAATTCAAGTCACTCCTAAAGCAGAAAAGACAACATTTACAGCAGGAAAAGTGCTTTAAGATAAGCGCAATTAATACAAAAGCAAAATCAACAACAAAAGAGGATAGTAAAAAAAATGTATGCTATACAAATAACAAAGACAAAAACGGAAACAAAAGTGAAGAAAGACATTCACACAAATACCCAAAAATGGGCATAGTAAATGATTTGAGAAGATGCGTAGAAACGTTTGAGAAGTAATAGAAAAAACTGCACAAAAGAGAGATTACCAAAATTAGGGACAGCATGGCTCAAAAAAGAAATGTCAGCGTGACAAAAAAAAAAAAAGAATATCTGCAAAAAGTTGTTTTGGTACCCTAGCAAATCAACATCTATGCATTTCCAGGTTTTGGGAAACTTTAAAGAGATGGTAAGAGTATGGGAAATAGTGTACAATACTGGCCATCTTCCATAAATCATTAGTGTACCATATAATTTTCTGCTTTGATAGTTTACTATCAAAGCAGAAATATGGAATCAGGGTGGGTATTGGTAATGCAGAACATCTATAGGTCTAGTTACTATAGTATAGAGAATTGCATTCCTACATTTTTAGAAAATATCCCAAAGCACCAATAGGCAGGGGAGTGGTGACACCATTGGGTAATGCGAGATGTAAAACTGGGCAAGTGTTAAATTGCTTGAATGCACTGATTAGTACTTACAAAGTGTGCATGTAAATTAGCCCAGCTGGCTGCCATACAGGGGCTTGCTGCTCCTCTCCTTATACAATTGAATATCATAACATTAAGAAATGTAAGACCACAAAGTGAAAATTAACCTGAAAGAAGCTCCTCCTGGCCCAAATGTAAGTTTCTTAGTGTGTTCAGTGTAAAAACATAGTACTTGTTTAACATCCTTATTATGAAATGTTTCTCTAGATAGACATGGGTGATGTCTAGGAGAGAAACACTCCCAGATTGACCTAATGGTTCAAAGAAATGTCAGCCACAGTTACGGATAAAGGAATGTTGGTAACAGGAAAAAAAATTCTCACACAGGACTACTGCAACTCATCTCACAAATGAAGGAGTTCAGCGATATTACAGAAAGATATTGCCTCAGAGATAAAAGGTACCTATTTTTACTAACATGGTTATGAAAGATATAGAGTTTCTGCTGCAGATTCTTTCTTTTTTAGGTTAGGCTTGACAGCACAGCTGTTGCCTATACCTTAAGAGATCAACCTAAAAGAAAGCGCTCTCAGGAGTACTACTTAGAGGAGCTTTGGCTCGACTGAGTTGGCGGACAGGAGTACATGTGTTTATTGGGCAGATGTTGGTGTTTCCACAGAAAAAAATATTACCCCTCCATGCAGCTACGATTATATTCTTTGTTTATCCAGCTGCATGAGCCAGTAGCACTATGTCTTCCTAGAGAAGGCTCACTAACACACAAAGTGTCAAGGTTACAATGGGATGGAGCTAGAACTTTCAGGGATATGCACATTTTCTTAGACAAGACAAATAACGGTATTTGTTTTTCTCTGGCAGCAGCACCGATCACCTTCCCTTCACTAACTTTGGACTCCAGAGTGCAGTTGTGTGTTTGGGAGCAGTATGGGATGCACAGGGCTACAGTAATTCACATGAATTTTTAGGTCTGCCTTGTCAGCGCAGTGGTTGCCTGACCTTATGTGATCAATAAAAAATACCTTTAAGAGTACTACTGAGAGAGGGCCTTGGGATCTAAACATATTTTGGGTTCCTTGAGTAGAGAATTTGCTTGGGCAGATTTTGTGTGCTACAACTATAAAAGTGCTTACACTTCACTTTTTTGCTTGTGGCAGTGCTTATTCTCAATACGGCTGGACTGAGTTGAATATGGTGACAAGCAAATGATCATGGCTGATGGTCTAATGGGTTTATTATGAAATGTTATAAAAAAAGGCAATAGCCTCATGTATTTATTGTGAAAAGCATGTTAAAGTCAAAAGGCATTAAGGCTTGATTATTATTACTCTCTATTAATTCCCTGCAGATAGGCATTTTGTTCCATGGAATCTCACAGATTACTGTAGTAGGCAAGGGGTTTGTAACTAGTAACTCCCTCTCACAAGCTGTGGGTATAGAAGATTTGCACTGTGAGAACCCTTGTTAAGTCCTCCTCTGAGAAACCGTATTTTGCTTTGCCAACTGTAATTTTATTTATACATTTGCAATTTTCTGACTGTGTGCCTTGTAGGAAAGCTCATCCTTAGAACAGTAGACCTGAGTTGGCTATGGTGAAAAGTCAATGAGAAATATCCATAGACTTGATTGGTATGTGGGAAAAAATTATGCCGGATGCCATAGGTCTGTTCTGAAAAACTATGAAAAAGGCAGTAGGTCTGGCTTATTTATTGTGGCAAGCATTTATCAAAGCCAATAGGTCTCTACAGTGAATTGGTATCACACTATGTTACAGGCTATAGGCAAGTATTTGGTTACATATAATCTCAAGGATTCCCATAGTTGGCAAGTGGTCCTTTTTATAGGGGTCCCAGTGCCTTGTTCTGATTTAATGCTCCTCTCCTATTGTGCATTTCAAAAGTTTACCCTTGTAACTTTATTTATTTTGACGAAATGTGGGAATCTTATATCTAATGCTTAATTTTTAAATTTCACATCTTGGTAACAACACTATTATCAAACTTAGTCAATTCCCCACGTCTACTATATTAGTGATTTGTGAAATTTTCACAAATAGTTTGTTTAATACACTGAATTTTAAGTTTACACTAGCACACACTACATCTCACATATTGCACTAGTAGGATTAATTAAATGAGGGAAGCACACGATGTTATTTAAATGAGCCTGACTCAGCAATGGCATACCCGTGTTCAAGGTCTTTTCAAGACCGAAATGCGTAGGGGCCATCGTGATTCAGTTTTTTAATTTAAATGAAATACAGGAACCTATTCAGTACCCGTGAGTGCGATCTATTGTTTACAGTGGTAAACTGGTTGGATATTTTGACAGAGAGGCTATGCCATATTTTGGATTACGCACCGCCTGGAGAGCGCTGTATTCACCAGCTAGATCGAGTCAAATTTTATATATATATATATATATATATATATATATATATATATATATATATATATATATATATATATATATCATGAAAAATCAAGTCCCGATCGGGAAGGAGGCGGCACACCGTTTCAGCCAAGGAAATTTATTAAAGCAATAAATTGGTTATTGCTATAATAAATTTCCTTGGCTGAAACGTGGTGTGCCGCCTCCTTCCCAATCGGGACTTGGATTTTTCGTGATATATGTGGCTTCTGCTGCCACGGCAGGCACCGACGACTTACAGGCAGGAGTACGGCGTAACAGGCAGAATTCGTTTGAATTAATATATATATATATATATATCCAAACAGCAACTCTCCCTTTGCGAAAACGTAATCCAGCACTCCGTGGGGATTTTATTCACTCAATTTTTATTTCTGAGTGGTAGCATCCACGCGTTCCGGCTGTCAACGCAGCCTTGATCACGATGCGGAACGCCATTTTAAATAACAACTATATACAGTTTTCCACAACATAAAAACAGACAAAGGACAGTCCCAGTGCACATCTCTGCCATTTGTTTGGGTAAACGTGGGTGCCATTTTAAAACATTGTACAATTCTCAGTTATTCCATTCCTTCTCATGCAAGTGCATTAAAAGAAACTAGCATAGATTTTTAATAATAAATTACAACACTGCATTCAATTTCTACTCTCTGACAATTGTAAGTTAGATTTCAACAATGCTTCATATCTGGCTTGAAGATATATTTTAGTTACTCTTCGTAACCTTAAATAAACATCTCGACTTTATTAAAGTGCATGATGCTCATTTCTTTTTATTTTTACAATACTTTTATTTAAATTGCTAGTGCTTTTTTAGTTAACATGGGCGCCTTATTCAAAACATTGTACACCTCACAATTTTCAATTCTCTCATAAGCAAATACATTGTAAGAAGCTAGCCTAAATTTTCAATAATGTATTACAACACTATATTCAACTTTTAATCGCTAGCAATTGTCAACTGGATTTAAACAGTGCTTCATACCAGACAACTAGATCTGTATTGGTCACCCTTCATAACCCTTAATAAACAATTCGGCTTTGTTAAAGTGCTTAGTGCTAATTTCTTTTTACAGTACTCATTTTCTAAAATACTAGTGCTCCACCAATTTTTTCTTTATATTTATTTTTTATATTTTCTCAATGAAAAAAGTTTTTTATAAAGTTAGTTTTTCTAGTATATTAAAATTCATATACAATTTTATTTAAAATTCATTTGACTAAAGAGAATATATATATAATGCCACCCATTGTAGCACCTGCAATTATTTTTCATAGTGGTTCTGGTTGTCGTACTAGAAATATTCACCTACACTAGAAATAAGATGCACTACTGGAATTAAATTCAAGCTGGATGTGCACCCTGTTTGGCAAGGGGCACTGTACATATTATAGTACAAGACAGTAATTGCAGACCGTTTAGAAATGTAAGTAAAAATGTTACTAAGCCGAATAAGTATACCAATAATGTAACTTATGTTCTATGGCTTCTAAATATTATTGTACAGGTGTCACCAAATATGTGATAACAATGGGCACATTATATGCAGATAGGAGCGACATTAGGATTGTTAGGCACTCATGTGGGACATCTTTCCTTATACAAATTTTGTGGTTGCTGACAGGGTTTGGCACTGATTCGGGCCTGATGAAGGACTGGCAATGTCAGGTCAATATGAAGTTTTTACAGAGAAATGGATGGGCACTAAAATATTCTGGGCCTTCAGTGAATAGCTGGCTGTAATGTCTACTACTTTACAAAGACTACTGACTAATAAGCCCAAGCCCTAAACAGAAATGGAGCTCGAAACCATTGAGCCTAAACTGGTAACAAAAATAGTTTCTATGCAGTATTTGCCTATTTTTTCATGCACCATTCTTGGAGAGACCCCCTTTGCACTATAAAATGATCTTTTAATCTTATTCAGTTTTTATCAATGTTACCAACTGGGCTCCATTAATCCTCTCCTTGAAGGAGACTCATAAAATGTCCTGTAAAAGTTATTTACGTTATCCAATTTGACTGTTAGAAGGTCCTTCCTTCGTGTTGTCATTACTGAGGGGTAAACATACTCTCCTTATTACGGCCCTGCATTGGCTCTCTCACCCCGTGAATGACAACAGTTCCTGATAACATGTGCACATTCGCCCGAAAATTAATGCTTCCGAGTCCGGGCTATTGGCCAGACCTTTCGTTTTCAATTCTCTACTTTTATAGTTTCACTTTAATATCTTTGCTTTTCCTCTTTTTAATGTAATTTTGCTCCAGAGGCTACTACAGCTCCTAGACAGTGTTAACAGGTTGCTTGCCTGCTGCTCATGTCATCGGCAGTGCACCGCATCTCACATAGCCCACTTCCTCTAAACCAGGTGGCCATAATGGAATGCTGTTGTCCATAAAGTATTATTGTTTTAACATTTCAAGATGGCTACCATGTTGCTTCAAAACATGGTAGCCATGCTGGAAATCTAAAACAATAGACTATGTTCAATACCTCTGCAAAAGGGACACCAGGTGCTGTATTTGGTTTAATTATTGCAATTATATGCCTGCCATGTACAGACTGCACGTTTTATTTTTCTTCTTGTATTGTTTTCAATTCAATTCATAAAAACTTTATTTCAGTCGACTGACCATAAAAGTGCATGTGCATTACAATAACATTTCATTAAAACAATCCATGTGGGCACGTGCTCAGACCCCACAGTCTTGGGTTAAAATTACCATCACAGGAGCCAGCACCCCATAAAATAGACGTAGATATATACAAATATAAAACATTAATAAAAACAAGTATATGCCATATAGAAACCACTAAAAGCGCACTTAAAACCATAGGTAATAAAAATGAGTAAAAAATGGACAAAATCCAGTTAAAACATTATAGGATTGTTAGCTTAAACCTGTGGGTTGGAATTCAAAAACGTTCTGTGTACACACCGCACGGAGAATAAAAAGCACAACACTGCTACAATAGGCAGATGAGTGTTATATTTCACTGCGCAGTGCTGAATTCCCAGGTTTCTGCATAGCTGGATCAACCATCAATGCCTAGCCTTCCTATAGCCTGGACAGGAAAAGAATACGTGGTATTCCGACTCCTCTACATTGCTGCAGGCCAGACAGCCCAGAGGGGTTGAGCCAGCCCATTAGTTTGTGAAGGCACGTAGCGGGAGGACCCTATACCTAAATTATAAGTATAGCTTCCTAGATGGGGCGGGTTGAATGTCATCCAATACAGACTCTCAGCTATACTGATCTTTAATTCCCAGGAACACTGCGGTGAGAGAGCCAGTTGTAGAACTCCCTTGCAGCTAGGCAAATTTGCTCTCCCTATAACTCCATGCCAGTTCCTTCCTGGAAGTTGTGGGACAGGCTACCTCAGCGTTGTACCATACGTTTGCTCTACCCATAGCCAAAAGTGTGTCCTTGACATAAGCTAACCATGGTAGTTGTCCCGCACCAAGGAGGCTCAAGCCCCCCCGGCTCTACCCTGTATTCAGCCAATTCCGAGGTGGCCCACAGGCGACGTCAGAATGTAAGGGGTCTGAGAGCAATTTAGTCTGCAATTGGCCTTACCCCAAGGTCCAAACAAAGCGGTGTGAGGGGGGAACTAAGGGGAAGACCAAATAGCTGCCTGACAAAAGTGTTCTCAATCTTGGTTATGTTACATGAAGAACAATGCCCCCAAATTTCAGCCCCTTACATGGCAGTACCCCTGGCCTGTACTTTGTACATTTCGACCAACGGGTTTGTGAATGGAGTTACTGAATAACTTGGACAAACCCCCGTGGTCTGAGCTAGCTTTAAGCTGGCATTTTTCATCTGTATTGTTTTAATTTACCCTACATATGTTGTTGAGTGTGTGTGTTTTATCATTGTTGTGTCACAAGGTGAAAGCAAGAATTAGTCAGTGGATGGCTGAATGGATGCATGAGTACAAAGATGAGTTACAGAGTGCATGTATGATGATGACTTATTACGTGCCTAATCCCATCCATGACACAAAACACACTTTAAATCATAAGCCAGTCATATTGGCATTGCCAGTGTATGTGAATGATGTATTTATAGAGCGCACTGTGACCAGACTGGTATCCTGGCGCTAAGATTGCTACAATCAAGGTAAAAGGCAGCGAAGGGAAAGAGAAGCAGCAAAGCGGAGGAAGCAGCTGTCGTCCGCGTCAACGTTATTTAGGGAAAAGCCAGGTCTTGAGGTCTTTACGTAAACTTGTACAGATCGGTCTGGGATCTTAATTGAGGAAGTAACTTATTCAATGGCTGCGCAACTTTGGTAGGAAAAGCACGCCCTAACTGATGCACCAACTGAATCTGTATTCTTTAACAAGATTAGCTGTGGCTGAGCGTAGCAACCTTCCTGGAGTGTATTTCTTCCTTCTAGTCAGTGCTTGTTGGAATATCCCTCCAGACTGTGATTTTAGAAACGTTTTTCATGCGTTAAGACGACAGTGACGTGACAGTAACACAGGGAGAGCACTGAGAAATTCATGACGTCGACGCTGTGCCCTCACATGTCAATGAAACGAGTAATAGGAAACGGTTGATGGGAAATCTGCAGAGTAAACACAGTATCGATCAGAAGCCAAATTAACAAAGGAATGTTTGTTTTCTTATACCACTTTCTTAGCACATTCTGTGTGTTTTGAAAGAGGACCCCAGCAATCACATCGAGAGCAGAACTAAAGCAAGCTAACCCTGTAGCCTCTTACCCACTCCTACCCACCAGTTTCTCAAATACTAGATACTTTACATTTAAATATACATTTTTACAACAACGCACAATTACAGGTACTCCAGAGTCGCCCCAGTTTGTATATGCTTATGAGAGGTGGCACCAACAATTCAGCTGCACAGTCTGACCCCAATCACTGGCACAATATGTCTGCTGGTTTCAAGAGTATGGACGTCCTGTGTACCGTACGGCTTCATGATGCCGCCATTCTAAGGACGCACTAAAAAAATGCCAAACCACCTTCAACATCCAGGACTTCAGCCTCTTCTGAAATGTGAGATGACTGATTTGTTAGCAGATTCCTAATTATGGACTATAGGAATCCAGAGTCCTGTTCGCCTGTGTTCAATTTCCTGCAGGTTTTAAATCTTGTCAGCATAAATGGAGTCTGTGAGCTGGATAATCATGCTAAAACTGCTTCATTAAAAGGCTGTACCCATTTCCTCAAAGGCCTCACGGACCACACATAGCGCTTAGAACCTCATGCACAGGAAGCCAGTGAAAGCAAGTCAGGATGATTCAACTATCATGACACTGATAAGTATCAGTCGATAAGAAGTTCTTCAGTGGTCTACAGGAGATGTAGTCGGTTCATCATACATCAATAGAGCCACAGCCATAAACCAAAGCAGTAGTACAGCTAGTATTTGAACTATACCCCACCACTGTCTGTTACTTCGGATTCCATCGATGAGAACAGAAGCAATGTCGCCACGTGCAGGTTAACATAGTAAACCATAGCTAGGAGCCCACTCTGAGGAGTCATAAAAGATCATCCATAGTCAGCATATCTAGATATCTTAGCTCCTTTTACCTGAATAGGGTAGGGCTGAAACGTTGCAGCCAGAAATCAAGACTCCAAAGGTATCTATAAATGCAGATAATTATTTCAGTTTTATTGCCAAGCCAAATTGTTGCATTATGAAGAGATGCTAGTAAAACGGGTCTACGTGTTGTCAGAGCCGGTTGTTTGGCAGTTATATTAAAAACTTCACATGCATGGATGAATTTAATTGACTCTACAAAAACTTGCTCAGAGGTCTAGGCTACGAATCCTGCACACACCAACTGTCCAAGATCAACTACGTGGAGCTATGCATAAAGGTGGCCTACAAAAATACCAGAATAGGCAGCAAGGTTTTGCCTCATCTTGCAAACGAACATGCACATCACATCACATCACTTCAACCATATAATATCTCCACCTACTACAAATGGAATAAAGATTTAGGTTGAAGGAACCGCATGCTATGTAAAAATCCTATTTTCCAACCAAACAGAAATGTTATGTCCACGCATGCCTGTGTAGTCTGATAAACTATGGAGGTAGATCACGTACTGGGTCCACAATCTTGGAATGCCTTTGATGCATCAGGGAGGGTTCATATTTGTCTACATAACGAGCAGGAGTTATTAACCTCTAGGCGAAACTTACGAGTTTAAGGGACTGAAGAACATGTTACTTACCTTCGGTAACGATATATCTGTAAGTGACATAGATTAGTTTTAGATTCCTTACCTTAGAATTACCCCCAGGTGTCAGACTGGATACGGTGAATTTTTCGTCAGCAGTGCACCTGCGCTTCGAAAGGTGGCGTAGGTCGGCTCCGCGTTCGTCGTTGGCGTTGTGGTCGCTGGGATGACGTCGCGGTAGCTACTTAGATGCCACCCTCGCACGCTGACATCAGTTCTTTACACGACATTCCACGCCAGAAGCGCAGAGCCATGCAAGACACTGACCACTGGTGCACAAAACTAGGGCCCTGAAAGGGATTCCCTGACCCTAGAAGTCAGTTCGCAGAACGGGGAGGATGGGTGGGGCGCTAAGGAATCTATAACTAATCTATGTCTCTTACAGATATATAGTTACCGAAGGTAAGTAACTTGTTCATCTGAAAGAGACAATTAGTTATAGATTCCTTAACTTAGAATAGATACCCCAGCACTACCAACCCTGGAGGTGGGTCTGCGAACCAAGTTCACACCAGAAAGTCCTGGAAAACAGAACTGCCAAAGAAGCCGTCTCTCCGGACTTGGCTGTCCAGGCAGTAGTGTTTTGTGAACGTGAGCAGAGATGCCCACGTAGCTGCCTGACAGATGTCATTGAGAGGGACTCCTCGTCCCAAAGCAGTGATCGCTGCCGTCGCCCTGGTGGAATGGGCGCGCAGTCTCAGTGGAGGCTCCTTCTTTGCCAACGAGTAGCAAGCTTTAATGCACAAAACAACCCACCTAGAGATGGTCCGTTTGTGCACGGCCCAACCTATTTTGTCGCCCACGTAGCCAACAAAGAGCTGGTCATCCACCCAGAATTGTTTGGTGCGATCCAAATAAAATGAAAGCGCACGTTTTGGATCCAGACGGTGGAGCCTCTCCTCCTCCTTAGAAGGATGCGGAGGCGGAAAGAAGGTGGGCAAAGTGATGGTTTGACCAATGTGGAAAGAAGTAACCACCTTTGGAAGAAAGGCCTAGTTCTAAGGACAACCTTGTTCGGATAAACAGCCAGAAAAGGAGGTTTTGAAGAAAGGGCTTGCAGCTCACTCACCCTGCAAGCAGAGGTGATGGCAACCAGAAAAGCAGTCTTTAGAGTTAGAAGTCTGAGAGGACAGTTATGAAGCGGCTCAAAGGGAGCACACATAAGGTAGGTAAGTACCAAGTCCCACTGAGGCATTACGAAGGGAACAGGAGGAAAAAGATGAGTAATGCCCTTAAGGAAGCGATTTACAACAGGGGACTTGAAAAGAGTAGGTTGATCAGGAAGCCTAAGAAAGGCTGAAATGGCTGAGAGATAGCCCTTAAGAGTGCCCAGAGCAGAGCCCTGCTGGGCCAAAGAAAGAAGGAACAAGAGAACCTCAGAAAGGGGATCCACAGCCTTTGCTGCGCACCATGCCACAAATGTGTTCCATCTGCAGGTGTATACCGTCTTAGTGGAGGGACTCCTGGCTGCCAAGATAACATCACAGACTTCGGGAGGAAGATCGAAGGCTGTCTACTGTCGCCACTCAATCTCCACGCAAGGAGGTGGAGGCTGGACAGGTTCGGGTGGAGGACCGTCCCCTGCTGTTGCGACAGAAGATCCTCCCGAAGGGGCAGTCTGATCGGAGGATCGATGGCCATGTGTAACAGCTCGGGATACCAGGCTCTTCGTGCCCAATCAGGAGCCACAAGAATGACTTGGGCCCGGTCACGCTTGATCTTCTTCAGCACTCGGGCAGAAGTGGTATAGGCGGAAAGGCGTATAGAAGACAGCAACTCCACTCGCGTCCAAAAGCGTCGCCTAGCGAGTGCCGCCTTGGAAATTCCAACGCGCATAATTGCTGACATTGCGCGTTCTCTTCGGTGGCAAATAGATCTAACCAAGGCACTCCCCACTGCCGTAAGAGACCTTGCACCACCTCCGAGTGAAGACGCCATTCGTGATCCATCATGCACCTGCGGCTGAGTTCGTCCGCCGTGGCGTTCAGTGAACCTGCCAGGTGTTGAACCACCAGGGATATGCCCTGATGTTCCAGCCATGTCCAGAGACGGAGAGCCTCTTGACATAGGTTCCACGACCCCACCCCGCCCTGATTGTTGCAGTACCACATGGCGGTGTTGTTGTCCGTTAACACCTGCCCTAATCTTCCTCAGACAGAAGAATGGAATGCTTTCAGCGCACGACGGATCGCTCGGAGCTCCAGAAGGTTGATGTGGAGCCCGGACTCCGCCGGAGCCCGGACTCCGCCGGAGACCAGAGGCCTCTGATCTCCGCCTCTCCCATGTGGCCGCTCCACCCTAGAAGTGATGCATCCGTCACCACCGTGTACTCCGGTTGGGGAAGGGAGAGGGATCTGCTGTTGACCCAATCCTGGTTCGTTAACCACCACTGCAATTGACGTGCAGTGCCCTCCGAGATCTGAACGCAATCGGACAGATTCCCCTGATGCCCACTGGAACTTCAGGTCCCACTGCAGAGCCCGCATATGCCACCTGGCATGATCCACCAGCAGGATGCAGGAGGCCATGAGGCCCAGCAGCCTCAGGCTCATTCTGGCCGAAACCCGGGATAAAGGCTGAAAGATCGGAATCATAGCACGAATATCCTGGACTCGCTGCTCGGGAGGATAAACCCGAAACTGCGTCGTGTCCAGAACCGCTCTGATGAAAAGGAGCTTCTGAGAGGGAGTCAGGTGTGACTTCGGCACTTTCAAAGTGAACCCCAGCGAGTGCAGGAGGTCCGCCGTAGTCTGGAGGTGGGAGATGACAGCCTGGGGCGAGCCCGGCTTCAACAGCCAGTCGTCGAGATAGGGGAAGACTGGAACCCCTGATCTGCACAGATGAGCTGTGACCACCGCCGTCACTTTCGTGAACACCCCAGGGGCGCTGGTAAGGCCAAAGGGGAGTAGGGTGAACTGAAAGTGCTCGTGGCCTACCGTGAACCGCAGGTAAAGCTGGTGGGCTGGCAGGACAGGGATGTGAAAATAAGCGTCCTGCAAGTCCAGCGCTACCATCCAGTCTCCAGGGTCGAGAGCAGACAGGACCTGAGCCAGTGTCAACATCTTGAACTTCTCCTTCCGGAAGAAGCGGTTGACGTTCCTGAGATCCAAGATAGGACGCAGGCCTTTGTCCTTCTTGGGCACCAGAAAGTAGTGGCAATAGCAACCACGACCTACTTCTAGGGCTGGAAGTCGCTTGATGGCTCCCTTGGCCAAGAGTGCCGAAACTTCCTGTTGGAGAAGGGCAGATGTTCCTCCGACATGCGATGGTGCTGAGGTGGCATGGATGGAGGGGTAGTCTCGAAGGGGAGGGAGTAGCCCCTTCGGACTATCTGCAAAACCCACCTGTCAGACGTGATGGTGTGCCAGTGAGGGAGATGATGGCGAATTCTGGCGCCCACTGGCGATAGGTGGCCCTGAAAGGTCGGACTAGGAGGGTTTGGAGGCTGCTGCTGAGGGGATTGTGGTAGACTGGCCCGCTCGCTGGCCCCCAGACCCACGGCGGTGGTTCCCACGTCCCCGGCAGCGCAGGGGCCGAACAGCTTGCGCCAGCCTGTGGCTCTGGGCGGAACGTGGTGGGGCACCCCTTCCGTAGCCACGAAAGGGTCGAAAGGCAGACTGCGGAGGGCGGGTGGTGGAGAGGCCCAAGGACTTGGCCGTAGCCCGAGAGTCCTTAAATCGCTCTAGCGCGTTGTCTGCCTTGTCGCCGAACAGGCGACGGTCATCAAAGGGCATATCGATAAGGGAAGCTTGGACATCCCCTGAAAAACCAGTCGACCTCAGCCAGGCGTAGCATCGAAGGGCTACCGACGTGGAAATCGTCCTCCCAAGCAAGTCGGCGGTGTCCAGTCCACAGCGAATGGTAAACTTGGCTGCGTCTCTCCCCTCGGCAACTACAAGGGAGAGTATGGCCCGGGCCTCCTCCAGGCACTGGGGCAGCACCTGCACCACCGTATCCCACACGGAGTGGGTGTAACAGCCCAACAGTCATGCAGTGTTTACCGACTGCAGTCCCAAGCTGGAGTAGGAAAACATCTTCTTCCCAGGGTGGTCCAGCTTTTTGGATTCCCTATCAGGTGGTGCGTTAGGGAATGCGCGTTTGGACATGGAGGCTTGGACCACCAAGCTCTCAGGGGAGGGGTGTTGGGAGAGGAAAGAGGGGTCACCCGGAGCCGGGCAGTGGCGTCGGGCGATCATCCTATCCACAGGAGCACCTGTGTTGGGCCTGGACCAGGTGCCCAAATGGATGTCAGTGAGGGCTTCATTGAACGGCAGCAGGGGCTTCGAAGAGCTCGCAGCCGGTTGAAGCACCTCTGTCAGGAGGTTAGTCCTGACCGCCACCGTAGGTAGCTCGAGGTTGAGAGCCTCGGCCGCCCTGCGCAACACCACTGCATAAGACGCTCGCTCCTCCGTAGCCACGGTAGGAGGAGACAACATGCCAAGGTCTGGGGAAGTATCCAGTCCACTGGCATCCCCCAACTCCTCTCGCCAGTCCAGATCATATTCTAACTGGTCAGTTAAAGGGTCTCCAGACCCCTCCCAGTCCTCCTCACCCTCCTCTGGTTGCCAATCTGGCCTAAAAGAACCAGGGTGGAACAAGGACACAAACGTACCCGTTGGAGCCGGATCCGGCGTTGGTCCGGCTCCGTGTCCACGTCGGGGTCGACGCTGGCTGGAGACACAACCAGCGTCGGCTGCGGATGTGGTGCCAGTGGAGTCAGCGCCAGGGGAGGTGTGATCAGGTCGACCAGCGCCGATCCGGATCCGGCGTCGAAGGCCCAGGGCACCCAGCCGAGTCCGCGGGGCCCGAAGGCGCCCTGGCGGAGTCGGGCTGCCCAAAGATGGCATACATCGCTTCGTAGAAACTCCGAAGCTGGGCAGGGGTCGCACCAGGTCCCGGGAAGGGAGGGAAACCCGGAGTCGACCCAGTGGGCTCCGCAGGTGGAGCCGTGGTAGGGGCCCCACCCACATCCCTCGTCACGTCGGCCGACGGACGGGGAGAAGTCGAAGAGCGACGATGCTTCTTCGACTTCTTCTTGTGCTTCAACTTACCTGAGGAGTGCGAAGACTTAGAAGAAGACTGGTGGTGGTGGCTCCGCGACTGGTCTCTCAACCTCCCACGCGACCGGGACCTCGAGCGGCGCAGAGCGGACTGCCGGGCCTTGAGAAGCTTTCGGGACCGCTCCCGCAAAAACTTTGGATTTATGGTCCGGCAGTCGGAACACGACTTGGAGTCATTGTCGGGTTCCAGACAGAACAGGCACACGCGGTGCGGATCCGTCACCGACATCAACCGTCGGAAGGAACCGCAAGCCTTGAAACCCGGCATCCCTGACGTGCACCAGGAGTTGAAGACTCAAAAACGACGTCGACAAAAGTCAGCAAAAAGTCAGTCAAATAGTGACTGGTGGTACCGCTCTCTCCGGATCTGCGCTGGCTGGCGCGGAAAAAGAAAGAACTGACGTCAGCGCGCGAGGTCGGCGTCTAAGTAGCTACCGTGACATCATCCCGAAGCTGTTTAGGAAACGCCTAAAAACTTTGTTGTTCATCTAATTTGCTGTTAGCTCCTTAGCATTTGGCTTCCGCGCCGGGACACTCTTGAGTAGCCGTGCGCGTTATAAATGTTAATAACATAACATCCCGGCTACCACGACGGCAACGACGAACACGGAGCCGACCAACGCCATCTTTCGACGCGCAGGAGTAATGCTGACGAAAAATTCTCTGGATCCAGTCTGACGCCTGGGGGTAATTCTAAGGTAAGGAATCTATAACTAATTGTCTCTTTCAGATCCAATTTTTGTGAAATGACCGTTCCTGCTACCGAATAATGAGCATCCCTAAACCTTGCTAAGCTGATGCATAAGACCTCTGAAGAGGCCTCACTGTGAAACATCGATCAACCAAACTCCTTAAATAAAAAATACAAGCAAACTTAATTTGTAGGGTACAGGCTCCTGTCTCACGTCATGATACCCTACCTTTCACTCATGTTAACTATCTATTCACTGTTTTTACTTTGTCTTGCTATTATGAGTAATCTTTCACTATCTGATTGTAAATTTGCTTCATTCAAATACGCAGACGTTATTCCTCTATGAAAAAACACAGCTCAATCCCTCATTTCTACGTTTATTCAATTTCATTGTGGCCTTATTTTTTTAGATACCCGAACGTATTGTCCATGCGTGGAAGAGGTTGTGGAAAGTCTACAAAGCTCACAAACTCTCTATCCAGCAACACCCACACCTATGCATAAAATTCCATCTCACAGAGACAACAAAAAGCATTGGAAAAATTATCTAACAAGTGTAATTTTGGTTTTGTAAATTTCAAAAAAGTGAAATTGCACTTGTAAGTAAAGCTGCTTCATATTGAACTTATATTTGAAACTGTATTTGTGAATTTGGGTCTTAACTGACAGTTTGGTTTTGTCATGTTTGTAACACTGTTGCCTTCTGTATGTTGTCCTGCTACAATAGGCCATTCTCCCTTTTAAATCTATCCTTTGATTAATCTATTTGTGCTCTTTTTGGTCTTAAGCAGACAGTCTGTATCATGAAGCCTCTTTCTCGCCTACCTTGTCTACAAACTTTTTTCAGTTGTCAATTTCATTATTTATCTATTGCTCTTAAATACACCAATGTATTGCAAGCATCTTTCTGAACTACTTTTCCCTACCACCTTCTAGTTGAACTCATTCAACTGGTCTTGGTCTACACACTTGCACTCCTCCCTATGATTACTCTTGTTTCTGGTCTTGGACTTTACTTGGTCCAAGACCAAAAACAGGGCTTAATTTGAGTCAGTGGTTTCCAGCGCTCAGCACTGGCACTTAATAGTCAACACCGGAACTTATGACAGCCACATGGTGGCGATGTTTGTTTAATTTTGGGATGAACACAACAACAGTTGTTTAATAATTATATATACATAAAAAACTGACTTATACCTGCCACCCACAACTATAAAAATAGTTTGGGTGGCTGGTATTAATAATTTTTAATGCATAGAAAGACTGAATTGTCATTTGTAGCGCTGACAGAGGCAAGGTGGATCAATCTGCAGTGGTCTCTTGACAAGGGCCCTGGCACTTCTGTTTTTTACAAATTAAGTACTGGATGTAGTATTGTTTCACATCTAGTGATAACAATGATTGTAGAAGGATATACATACATAGAGCAAAGGGGCCTACATACACAGAACTTCACATTTATTTTCACAAGGGCGAGTAGGATCCAGATTTATTCATGTCAATAGAGGGAAAATAGTTGCTTAACCTGCGACTCTGGCCCAGGTCTGCACGTTTGACTTCCCTACCCATGGGTGCAGGGATTGAGTTCAGTCCAACATCACTTGAGCAGGGAAGTCCATATTACTGTAGCCCCACACAACCCCCTGAGCATACCTACTGGTGTGGTGTCTGTTCTTTCTGGGTTACCAACAGTCCCTTAATAGGTTCAGGGACGCTGAGGTAATTCAAACCTGATGAACAAGTTACTTACCTTCGGTAACGATATATCTGTAAGAGACATAGATTAGTTATAGATTCCTTACCTTAGAATTACCCCCAGGCGTCAGACTGGATCCGGAAAGTTTTTCGTCAGCAGTGCCTCTGCGCGTCGAAAGGTGGGGTCGGTCAGCTCCGCGTTAGTCGTTGGCGTCGTGGTCGCCGGGAGGACATCGCGGTAGCTACTTAGACGCCGCCCTCGCATGCTGGCGTCAGTTCTTTGTATACGACATTCCACGCCAGAAGCGCAGAGCCATGCAAGACACTGACCACTGGCGCATAAAACTAGGGCCCTGAAAGGATGTCCTTAACCCTAGAAGTCAGTTCGCAGAACGGGGAGGATGGGTGGGGCGGTAAGGAATCTATAACTAATCTATGTCTCTTACAGAGATATCATTACCAAAGGTAAGTAACTTGTTCATCTGTAAGAAACAGTTCGTTATAGATTCCTTACCTTAGAATAGATACCCCAGCAATACCAACCCCAGAGGTGGGTCTGCAAACTAAGTTCACACCAGAAAATCCTGGAGAACAGAACGGCCAAAGAAGCCGTCTCTCCGGACTTGGCTGTCCAGGCAGTAGTGTTTAGTGAGCGTGTGCAGTGATGCCCACGTAGCTGCCTGGCAAATATCATTCAGAGGGACTACTCGTCCCAAAGCAGTAGTGGCTGCCGTCGCCCTGGTGGAATGGGCGCGTAGCCCCATTGGAGGCTCCTTTTTTGCTAGAGAATAGCAGGCTTTAATAGACAAAACGACCCATCTGGATATGGTCCGATTTTGTACGGCCCGACCTTTCTTGGCGCCCACGTAGCCAACAAAGAGCTGGTCATCCACCCGGAACTGTTTGGTGCGATCCAGATAGAAGGAAACCGCACGTTTTGGGTCCAGACGGTGGAGCCTCTCTTCCTCTTTAGAAGGATGCGGAGGCGGAAAGAAGGTGGGCAAAGTGATGGTTTGCCCAATATGAAAGGAGGTGACCACCTTGGGAAGGAAGGATGGACGAGTTCTTAGGACAACCTTGTCCGGATGTACAGCCAGAAAAGGAGGCTTGGATGAAAGAGCATGGAGCTCACTCACTCTTCTGGCAGATGTGATGGCCACCAGGAATGCAGTCTTAAGAGTTAAGAGTCTGAGAGGACAGTTGTGAAGCGGCTCAAAGGGAGCGCACATCAAATAGGTCAAGACCAAATTCAAGTCCCACTGAGGCATTACGAAGGGGATTGGAGGAAAGAGATGAGTAATGCCTTTTAAGAAACGATTTACAACTGGGGACTTGAAGAGAGAAGGCTGATCAGGAAGCCTAAGAAAGGCAGAAATGGCCACGAGATAGCCCTTGAGAGTACCCAGAGCAGAGCCCTGCTGGGCCAAAGAAAGGAGGAACAAGAGAACCTCAGAAAGAGGGGCAGAAAGGGGATCCACAGCCTTTGCTGCGCACCATGCCACAAATTTGTTCCATCTGCAGGCGTATACCGTCTTAGTGGAGGGACGCCTGGCTGCCAAGATTACATCACAGACTTCGGGAGGCAGGTCAAGTGACGTCAACTACCGCCGCTCAATCTCCACGCAAGGAGGTGGAGGCTGGACAGGTTCGGGTGGAGGAACGTCCGCTGCTGCAGCGACAGAAGATCCTCCCGAAGAGGCAGACGGATCGGAGGATCGATGGCTAGATGCAGTAGCTCGGGATACCAGACTCTTCGTACCCAATCCGGAGCCACAAGAATGACTTGGGCCCGGTCACGCTTGATCTTCTTCAGCACTCTGGGCAGAAGTGGTATAGGCGGAAAGGCGTACAACAGACCGCAACTCCACTTGCGACGAAAAGCGTCGCCTAGCGAGTGTCGCCTTGGAAATTCCAATGCGCAGAATTGCTGACATTGCGCGTTCACTTCGGTGGCGAATAGATCTAACCAAGGCTCTCCCCATTGACGAAAGAGACCTTGCGCCACCTCCGAGTGAAGACGCCATTCGTGATCCATCATGCACCTGCGGCTGAGTTCGTCCGTACTGGCGTTCAGTGAACCTGCCAGGTGTTGAACCACCAGGGATATGCCCTGATGTTCCAGCCATGTCCAGAGGCGGAGGGCCTCTTGACATAGGGTCCACGACCCCACCCCGCCCTGTTTGTTGCAGTACCACATGGAGGTAGTGTTGTCCGTGAATACCTGCACTACTCTTCCCCGGACAGAGGGAAGGAATGCCTTTAGTGCAAGACGGATCGCCCATAGCTCCAGAAGGTTGATGTGGAGCCCAGACTCCGTCGGAGACCAGAGGCCTCTGATCTCCGCCTCCCCCATGTGGCCGCCCCATCCCAGCAGTGATGCATCCGTCACCACTGTGAACTCTGGTTGAGGAAGGGAGAGGTACCTGCCATTGACCCAATGCTGGTTCGTGAGCCACCACTGTAATTGGTGTGCAGTGTCCTCCGAGATCTGGACGCAATCGGACAGATTCCCCTGATGTTGCGCTCACTGGAACTTCAGGTCCCACTGCAGAGCCCGCATATGCCACCTGGCATGGTCCACCAGCAGGATGCAGGAGGCCGTCAGTCCCAGTATCCGGAGGGTCATCCTGACCGAAACCCGGGATAAGGGCTGAAAGATCGGAATCATAGCCCGAATATCCCGGACTCGCTGCTCGGGAGGATAGACCCGAAACTGCGTCGTGTCCAGAACCGCTCCGATAAAGAGGAGCTTCTGAGAGGGAATCAGGTGTGACTTTGGCACGTTGATGGAGAACCCCAGCGAATGCAGGAGGTTGGCCATAGTCTGGAGGTGAGAGACGACTGTCTGGGGCGAGCCCACCTTCAACAACCAGTCGTCGAGATAGGGGAAGACTAGAACCCCTGATCTGCGCAGATGAGCTGCGACCACCGCCATCACTTTCGTGAACACCCGAGGGGCGCTGGTAAGGCCGAAGGGGAGCACGGTAAACTGAAAATGCTCGTGGCCTACTGTAAACCGCAAGTAGCGCCGGTGGGCCGGCAGGACGGGGATGTGAAAATAGGCATCCTGCAAGTCCAACGCTACCATCCAGTCTCCAGGGTCGAGGGCAGACAAGACCTGAGCTAGCGTCAACATTTTGAACTTCTTCCGGAGGAAGCGGTTGACGTTCCTGAGGTCCAAGATAGGACGCAGGCCCTTGTCCTTCTTGAGTACCAGAAAGTAGTGGGAGTAACAACCACGACCTACTTCTGGGGCAGAAACACGCTCAATGGCTCCCTTGGCCAAGAGAGCCGTAACTTCCTGTTGGAGAAGGCCCTGATGATTCTCCGACATGCGATGGTACTGAGGTGGCATCGCTGGGGGGGTAGCCTCGAAGGGGAGGGAGTAGCCCCTTCAGACTATCTGCAAAACTCACCTGTCCGACATGATGGTGCGCCAGTGGGGGAGGTGATGGCGGATCCTGCCGCCCACTGGTGATTGATGGGCTTGAAAAGTCGGACTAGGAAGGTTTGGAGGCTGAAGCAGAGGGGGGTTGGTGGACTGGCCTGCCCGCTGGCCCCTAGAACTACGGCGGTGGTTCCCACGCCCTCGGCCGTGCGAAGGTTGTGCAGCTTGCGTTGGCCTGTGGTTCTGGACGGGACGTAGTGGGGCACCCCTTCCGTAGCCACGAAAGGGGAGAAAAGCAGACTGCGCAGGGCGAGTGGAGAGGCCCAAGGACTTGGCCGTAGCTCTGAGTCCTTGAAACACTCTAGAGCGTTGTCTGCTTTGTCGCCAAAAAGGTGACGGCCATCAAAAGGCATGTCTATAAGGGTGCTCTGGACATCCCTAGAAAAGCCAGTCGATCTCATCCAGGCATAGCGTCGAAGGGCTACCAACGTGGAAATCGTCCTGCCTAGAGAGTCGGCGGTATCCAGCCCACAGCGGATGGTAAACTTTGCTGCATCTCTCCCTGCGCCAACAGCCTGGGAGAGTACGGTCCGGGCCTCCTCCGGACACTGAGGCAGCACTTGCGCAACCGTGTCCCACACAGAGTGGGAATAACGGCCCAACAGACATGCGGTGTTTACCGACCGCAGTCCCAAGCTGGCGGAAGAAAAAATCTTCTTCCCAAGATGATCCAGCTTCTTGGATTCCCTATCTGGTGCTGCGTTAGGGAAAGCGCCCTTGGAAGTAGAGGCTTGGACCACCCAGCTCTCAGGGGTGGGATGTTGGGAGAGGAAAGTGGGGTGGCCCGGGGCCGGGCGGTGGCGTCGGACAATCATCCTATCCACAGGAGCCCCCGTGTTGGGCCTGGACCAGGTGCCCAAAAGGATGTCGGTTAGGGCTTCATTATACGGCAGCAGGGGCTCCGAAGAGCTCGCTTGCGGTTGAAGCACCTCTGTCAGGAGGTTAGTCCAGACTGCCACTGTAGGGAGCTCGAGGTGGAGAGCCTTGGCCGCTCTACGCAACACCACAGCATAGGAAGCTCCCTCCTCCGTAGCCACGGTAGGAGGAGACAACATGCCAAGGTCTGGGGAGGTATCGAGACCACTGGCATCCCCCTGGTCCTCTCTCCAGTCCGGATCATAACCGAACTGGTCGGTCAGAGGGTCTCCTGACCCCTCCCAGTCCTCCTCCTCGTCCTCTGGGTGCCAATCTGGCCTGAAAGGGACCCCAGGAGTGAACAGGGGTACAAAGACACCGCTCGGCGCCGGATCCGGCGTCGCCGGTACGGCTCCGTGTCCACATCAGGATGGAGGCCGGGGTCGACGTCGGCTGGGGGCACAACCGGCATCGAGTGAGGGTGCGGTGCCGAAGGAAAAGCGCCGGTGGAGGTGTAATGAGGTCAACCGTCGCCGATCCGGATCCAGGCCTGGATCCATGGGGGCCCTGCAGCGCCGGGGCCGGAGCCACCGGCAGGAAAGGCCTAGGACCCTACAACCGAGTCCGCGGGGCCCGAAGGCGCGCCGGCGGAGTCGGGCTGCCCAAAGATGGCATGCATCGACTCGTAAAACTGACAAAGCCGGGCAGGGGTCGCTCCGGGTCCTGGAAAGGGAGGGAAACTCGGAGTCGACCCTTAAGGCTCCGCACGCGGAGTCGCGGGAGGGGCACCGCCTACATCCCTATTCGCGTCAGCCGACCGACGGGGAAAAGTCCAAGAGCGACGATGCTTTTTCGACATCTTCTTGTGCTTCGACTTACATGACCCCGAGTGCAAAGACTTGGATGACGAGTAGTGATGGCTCCGCGACCGGTCCCTCGACCTCCCTCGCGACCGGGACCTCGAGCGGCGCGGAGCCGACTGCCGGCACTCAAGAAGCTTTCGGGACCGCTCCCGCAAAGACTTGGGAGCCATGGTCCGGCAGTCGGAGCACGACTTGGGGTCGTGGTCGCGCTCCAGGCAAAAGAGGCACACGCGGTGCAGATCCGTCACTGACATCAGTTGGGTTCAGGACCCGAAAGCCTTGAAGCCGGGCATCCCTACGTGCACCAGGAGTCGGTTGGACCCAAAAAGACGTCGAAAAAAGTCACTCATAAAGTTCAGTCAAAAAGTGACTGGAGGTACCGCTCTCTCCGGATCTGCGTTGGCTGGCGCGGAAAAAGAAAGAACTGACGTCAGCACACGAGGGCGGCGTCTAAGTAGCTACCGCGACGTCATCCCGGCGACGACGCCAACGACGAACGCGGAGCCGACCGACGCCACCTTTCGCCGCGCAGAGGTACTGCTGACGAAAAACTTTCCGGATCCAGTCTGACGCCTGGGGTAATTCTAAGGTAAGGAATCTATAACTAATTGTCTCTTTCAGATTTTGTTCTTTAAAACAGCCCATTTAAGAATTGTCTTAAGTAAAGACACTATATATATATATTTTTAAGTGTTTTATTTGAACAGGCTCGTCCTGTTGCTCAGTACGAGAGATAATCACCCTGACTAGAATTAAAAAACACTTAAGCATGTTGATAGCAGCAAAAATAAAATGAACAGTTCTAACATAATTAGAATGCTCCCGGGGCCCAGCACACTGCATACCTGTTGACAGAGGATCTGCTGTGGTTATCAGACTTCAGCCCGGGAGAGAGAGTTCCCCTTGAAGAAAAACACACGATCAGCTTGGCTCAGCCCCTCTCATCACTGAATCGACTCTTGGCATAAGAGTAAATGCTACGGGAGTCTAGCAGAACATCTCGTGATCACGTGGTGCGAAGGCCTCTCATATTCAGTTGTGAATCGAAGGGGTTTATATAGAATTGGCGACTAACTTAGCCTACATTGGGGAATTTTCCAATAATCCAAGACACAATCAGTCGAAATAAGCATGATGAAAATACATCAACTCAGAGTACATGTTTATTTAACATCTCTACTGTCAAACCTTGAAATGTAGATAACATGTAGCTTGTAGCAGATTTGTGTCACCTGATGTTACAGCAAAGTCATTGTTTACATAAAATGACACGTTTACAAGTTCTGCGAAAGATAATGACATGCTGAATATGGACTAAAGCAGGACAGGGTAACTTAACATGTTCTAACTGGAGTCTGACTTTGGGAGTGTACGACATACTCGGCTTATATGTGAGAGTATGATGCAACTGAATACCCATAAAAATACTTTTTGCTTCATATGAAGAACTATATAAATTAAGGAAAATCCATGCTCTTTAAGGAAGGACTTTTAAAACAATATCTCTACAATACACTAATTAACAAAATCATCATAAATGAATATATGTTAAACAGCATAAAATAATGTATTAAGCTTTGCATGAATACGTTTGTTTTAAGCCTTGCAAGTTTCAAACAGTAATTTTAAAAACTATTGCTTTGCATAAAAATACATTATCGTAATGCTACATTTGTCATGAAAATGAATGGAGAGATGTGTTTTGAAAATTAAGTGAACCAGGCATAATATTGACATGTACTAAATTGAAAAATAACATGGCTTAGCGAAAATTGAAGAAAAAAGGAAAATTGTTTGATTATAGCTTCTTTCACGGGAATTCAGGATATAGTCTCTCTCACTGAATTCTGTCAATTTCTCAGTCTGACTGTAGGACAACTAACTCTAGTTGCCGACTGATGATCCCATAGCAGAGGGGTCACAGGCAGCATATGAATGATCAATGAGATGAATTGGCAATGCAGGTATGGAGCTGGCTGCTTCTGAAGTTGAAAGACAGGGGATCTGGAACAGATTTCGTTGTTCGAGAGCATTCAAAGATTGTGAGAAGGCCTCAGTAAGTGGCTCAAGTAACATCAGTGGTGCAAGACAATTATCGGGAAGTTCTTCAAAGGGTGAATTCCGTTCATCATAGTGAGCATTTTGTTGCATGGGCAGGTACATTGCTCAACAATACTTCTTGAGTGACTGCAGCAGCTGCAGGAGCGTTTCCACATCCAGGAAAGCCATTGGAGGCTGCTCCACATGTAGTGCCAGGATGTTTTCAGATGTGCAGTTTGTAAAGAAAAAGACTGGTATTTCTTGCAGAGCACTGCCTTTGTGAAAGGACAAGACCCAGCTCTCACTTAGTTCAGAAAGCCATGTATGTCCCACATTGTGCAGGGTTTCTGAGCACTTTTGCTCAGCTGGATATGAGTACTCCAGTTTGTCAAGGAGTTTGTTATTCTTGTTTGCTCGGGAGGAAGATGACAACAGCAGATTATTAGAAGGCTAGTTGGTAATACTCCAAAAAGACTGGAGAACAAACAGTGAAAGAAATGAGGGAATCAGACCAAAAACAGCTTAAAATCCAGTCGACAGACCAAATCCAAAGTTCTTAAAAGAGTGCACAATACCAGTTGTACTAAATGTGTTAAATATTGTTTGTAGAAAATCCATGAAATGAGTAGGCTATTGTGTTTGTAATAGCCTTCGTATCTCCAATGTCGTTCTGGGTAATTGCAAGTCGTAGGTCTCAGCCGCAGAGGTTAAAGCTACCTTCTTTTATAGTAAAACTGCAACTAGTTTACTAATTTTGTCAAAACGCATGTCCTTTGTATCAATTATAGGCCAATGGGCACCTTTGATTGCATGTTGAAGTGAGAGATACAAGGACATATCACAAAACTGTATAGTTTAAGAAACTATAATCACATATGGATGGCTGGGTTCCAAACCACAAAAGCTGATATTTATTAACATTAAATACAAACCATTGTTTAAAAGTGTGCGGTGTGTTGGGATGGATGAAACGGGAGTTAGCTCTAAGACATAGCTTAACTCTGGCTTCAAATAGTTACACATTATGTCTAAAGAAATACAATTGCACAGTACTGAGTGACCTAGAAGATTTCTGTAGCTAGAAACACTAATAAACACAGGGTCATCTACATTTAAGCACATGTGGAAAAAAACATAATATTCCCCAAACTACATAAATGTGTATTGTGTATTTATCATACCAGCCTAAGGATTTATATTTCTGGCAATCGTTAAAGAGGAAAGTTGTAATCAGAAGGGAAATGACTCCATGTATCAGCCACGTAAGAGAAAATGGGGATAGGTCTATTTAGTCAATACTTAATAAGGTGTAGTTGTGTTCTTTTTTAGACCTTGTCTTTTGTGTTAATATCAAATTGTAGGACTGAAAAATTGAGGCTTCATTTAGGAGTTGCAAAGGCAGGTGACCTACTCGAAGAGTTTGTATTGTGGCTCTTAACTGAGCCTGGCCATGCTGCAAAAGACCTAAGTGTCCTTTGAGGAGATATAATGCTGAAGACATTATATTATTCAATGAGTGCACTCTTTTAGAGAATGTGAGTAAGGCACTGTCTATAACTTTAACAACTGCTTGCATATTTTCTCTATCCACTGTCAAATTATTTCAGCAGCTTTTCTTTCTGAATATTTTTTAGATTCATTATAAATGACATATATTGCTGTTGGTATGATTCGTTTAGTCCTAGCAGGCGTGGCTCCAGGAGGAAATCAGAAAAATCCATATCCATATTTCCTTTTATTAAGGACACAATCTCCTTCACAGCCAGTAGACCGGAATGTGCTAACTAACTTTAGCACAGTGTTAGAAATGGGGGTCTCTGGTTGGCAGTGGATGGCCACTGTCCAATCAGGGACCCTTCTTTCTAAGTCAGAGTGAAGGGCTGCACCCCTTTGACAACCCCTGCTCCACCCTGTGGTAACGTAGCACGAGCAGTTAGGCTAATCTCAGAGGCAGTGTGTTAAGCATTTATGACCATACACAGTAATACAGTGAGGAACACTACAAAGGGACACAACACAGGTAGTTATCAAAAATAGTTATCTTTATATATAGGTTTATCACAAGACCAAATAACGAGAAAGCCACAATACTGTACAAAAATAATACTCTCTTGATGCTGCAAAAATAGTTCAAATGGGGAATGCACAGTTCAGGGCAGTGGTCTCTGCGACCCTTTTACTCACAGTTCCTGGATGTGGTGTCAATAATCCACAAAATGCCGCTAAGGCGTGATAGCGATGTTTTTCCTCACGCTCTTGGTCGCGGCGGCTCGCAAACGGACCTTAGCGATGGTTTCGAGGCCCGCAAATGTGCGGGGCGATGATCAGGTCAGCGAGCACTCAGCGGCAGCAGCGCGATGGATTTCCGAGCGCTCTTCGGCTGCGGCGGCTCGCAAACGGGCGATAGCGATGGTTCCAAGGTCCGCAAACGTGCGGGGCGATGACTTTGGGCAGCGAGCACTCAGCGGCAGCGGCGCGATGGATTTCCGAGCGCTCTTCGGCTGCGGCAGCTCGCTAACGGGCGTTAGCGAAAACAATGGCGATCTGTAAGCGTGCGGTGCGATGATTTGGTCAGCGAGCACTCAGCTGCAGCAGTGCGACGGATTTCTTGATGCTCCTCGGCTGCGGCGGCTCGCTAACAGGCTTTAGCGACGAAATGAAGTCTACTGGGCCTGAGACTTCAGTCAGGAGGCTAGTTCTCTCTCTAGCCCTTGGGTGATTGCAGGTTCAAGATTAAAAAGTTCTCTTACAGCTCCTTTTCACTCTTCTTTCCAGTTCAATGACAACTACTGCAGGCCAATCCAGGGAACAGCACACAACACAAGGACAGTCCTCTCCTGCAGCTTCCTTCAGTTCCACGGACAGAGGTTGGTCTTGAGATCCAGGGGCAATACCAATTGTAGGGGTTTGGGCACAACTATTTATACCCCAAAAGTCTTTGTTCTTCCAAGCTACCAGGCACTGAACCCAGCCAGAACCAGTTCTGCATCTTCCCTTTCAGAAAAGGGGGCCTGCTATCAGACACACAGCAGGAGGTGGAGCCAGCATTCACCTTGCCAGGCACAGCCCTATTCAGGTCAAGCAGCTGCCCCTCCCCTCACTCAGGAAGGAGACCTCTCTATTCAACCCAGGTCTGACTCAGCCCGTCCTGCCCCTCCAAAACCAGACAGTCAATACACAAGACAGCAGAGCACACTGGAAGGCTTAGGCAAGAAAATACTCACTTTCTAAAAGTAGTATTTTCAAACACAGAATATAAAAATCAACTCCACTAAAAGATGTATTTTAATATTCTGAGCTCAGGCATACTAAATTCGTTTTTCTACCATGTTCCTGGGCTCAGTTAGGACTATAGGGTGTAATAGTCAAACCGCCCATTCTGGCCTATGGGGAACAGGTAGCCTTACAGTAGTGAAAAACGAAATTGGGTGTAATTCACTACCAGGACATGCTACATACACCAGGGCATGTCCTACCTTACACATACAATGCACCCTACCATAAGGGGGACTTACATGATGCCAAGGGAAGGTTCAGGGGCTGGGAAGTGGGTGCACTTCACAGCCAAGATGGCAGTTCTGGACTGCACACAGACTCTGCAGTGGCAGGTCTGAGACACAATTTACAAGCTGCTTCTGTGGGTGGCACAACCCAGTGCTGCAGGCCCACCAGCAGCATTTTGGTTCACTAGCCCTGGGCACACACAGGCCACATTACTAGGGACTAACAGGTAGACCAAATAAGCCAATCAGGGATACATCAATTGATATGTCATCTTTACACAGGGAGCATCCGCGCTGCGGCACTGAATGGCAGTGGCGCAGCGCCCAGAGCATCTATCACCAGAAAAAACAGAGGAGGCACAGCGAAAAAATGGAAGGGAGACTCACGCCGATGGTGCCAGGTCTTTCACGTATCCCCCCAGCTGAAATGTGGGGAGAACTACCCATCCCCTGGGAAGTTCTCATCACTAAGGCGGAAAAATCTGGACAGACCGTCAGCATTGGCGTGCTCTGTACCAGGGCGGTGTTCCACCGTAAAGTCCATCCCCTGTAGGGAAATGGACCACCTCAACAACTTGGGATTCTCACCCCTCATTTGCATCAACCATCTGAGGGGCCTGTGGTCTGTCTGAACCCGGAAGTGAGTCCCAAACAGGTATGGTCTCAGCTTCTTCAGCGCCCAGACCACAGCAAATGCTTCCCGCTCAATGGCACTCCACCTCTGTTCCCGTGGCAGTAACCTCCTACTGATGAAGGCTACAGGTTGGTCTAGTCCCTCCTCATTGATCTGTGACAGAACAGCCCCCACCCCATGCTCTGAAGCGTCTGTCTGGACAATAAATTCTTTAGCAAAGTTGGGTGCCTGGAGTACGGGCGCTGTACACATGGCAGTCTTGAGGGCATCAAAAGCTTTTTGACAGGTGTCAGTCCAGTTCACAATCTTTGGCTGCTTCCTGGAAGTCAGCTCAGTCAAGGGTGCAACAATGTTGCCATACCCCTTGACAAACCTCCTGTAGTACCCCGTGAGTCCTAAGAAGGCCCTCACCTGCGTCTGGGTCCTTGGGGGCTCCCAAGCCAGGATGGTCTCAATCTTGGGCTGCAGGGGTGCCACCTGGCCACTCCCACTTGGTGTCCTAGGTACACCACAGAACCCTGCCCAATCTGGCACTTACTGGCCTTGATTGTGAGGCCTGCTCTGCGCAGCGCCATCAACACTTCCCAGAGGTGGCGCAAGTGGTCCTCCCAGGAGGAACTGAACACTGCAATGTCGTCCAGGTAGGCGGCACTGAAATCCTCCAGCCCAGCCAACACCTGGTTGACCAACCTCTGAAAGGTGGCAGGGGCATTCTTCATCCCAAAGGGCATCACACGGAACTGGTAGTGCCCATCTGGTGTGGAGAATGCGGACCTCTCCTTTGCCCCATCAGTCAAGGCGATCTGCCAGTACCCAGACGTCAGATCAAACGTGCTGAGGTACCTGGCAGCCCCTAGCCGATCAATGAGCTCATCTGCTCTGGGGATGGGGTGCGCGTCGGTCCTTGTGACCGAATTGAGACCTCGGTAGTCCACACAGAACCTTAGTTCAGGGGCCTCACCAGGCGCGGCAGCTTTCGGTACCAAGACCACTGGGCTGGACCAAGGGCTGCTAGAGGACTCAATCACCCCTAGGGCAAACATTTTGGAGACTTCCTCCTTAATGTAGGCCCTGACCCTGTCAGACACCCGGTAAGCCTTATGCTTGACAGGGGGCTGTCCCCGGTGTCTACCTCATGGACGCACCAGTCAGTGACACCAGGCACTAGGGAAAACAAATCTGAGAATTGTCCCAACAGCTGGTGACAATCTCTCTGCTGCTCAGGGGTCAGTGTGGTGGAGAGGACCACACCCTCAACTGACCCATCCTTCTCTTCTGCGCACAGGAGGTCAGGAAGAGGCTCACTCTCCTCCTCCATTCCAGCATCTGTGGCAAGCAACATGCCCACTTCAGACCTCGCAAAGTGGGGCTTCAGGCGGTTCACATGCAGGACCCGCAGGGGGTTCCTGGGCGACTTAAAGTCCACCAAGTAGGTAACTTGACTTTTGCGCTCCACCACCTCAAATGGACCGGTCCACTTATCTTGGAGCGCGCAGGGCTCCACTGGGGCCAGTACCCAAACCTTCTGACCAGGTTGAAACTCGACCAGAGTGGCATTCTGGTCGTTCCAACGTTTCATCTCCTCCTGGCTGGCTTCCAGATTTGCCTCAGCAATCTTTCTGAAACGCCGAGTCTGGTTCCTGAAGGCCAAGATGTAGCTAAATACGTCTTGGGGAGGTTTCCTGGGAGATTGCTCCCAGCCTTCCCTGACCAGACTCAGAGGCCCTCTGACCGGGTGACCATAGAGTAGTTCAAAGGGGCTGAACCCTAAGGACTTCTGGGGCACCTCACGGTAGGCGAACAACAGGCATGGCAAGAGGACGTCGCACTTACGCCTCAGGGGCTCCTCTAGGCCCATAATCATACCTTTCAAGGTCCGGTTGAACCTTTCAACCAGGCCATTTCCTTGGGGGTGGTAAGGAGTGGTGAACTTATAAGTTACCCCACACTCCTCCCACAGAGACTTCATGTACTGGGAGATGAAGTTGGTTCCCCTGTCAGACACCACCTCTCTGGGGAACCCCACACGGGAGAAGATCCCCATCAGTGCACGTCCCACCACGGGGGCCGTCACTGTCCTAAGCGGGATGGCTTCAGGGTACCGGGTGGCATGGTCCACCAAGACCAGGATGTACCTGTTGCCCATGGCTGTCTTGGGGTCCAGAGGCCCCACAATGTCAATTCCCACTCGCTCGAATGGGGTACTCACAACTGGAAAGGGCTGGAGTGGGGCCTTGATCTTCCCCCACTCTTCCCACTTGCCTGGCAAGTCTCACAGGTCCTGCAATAAGTATCTGTACTTTTGCGCATCTGGGGCCAATAGAAGTGGGTGACCAGTCTCTCAAAGGTCTTGGTCTGCCCCAGATGTCCTGCCAACGGAATGTCATGAGCCAACCCCAGTAGGAAGGCTCTGAAGCACTCGGGTACCACCAGCACACGGGCCGACCCCGGCTCAGCAGCCTTAGGCTCACTATACAGGAGACTGTTCTCCCAATAGATCAGATGCGAACCAGACATATCACCTGCTGCCTGGGCTGCAGCCTGACGCCGCATACCCTCAAGAGAAGGGCAAATTTTCTGCTGTTCACAAAAGTCCTCCCTGGTGGGCCCCCCCCTCCTGCTGCCAATGGGTCAGCTCAGGCAGGTCCCCCAGGTCGGTGCTTTGCTCCCCGATAGGCTCCAGGGAATCCCCCTTAAGGTCTGCTCCTTCCTGGGCCGTGGGAACTAAGGGGGCTTGTTTCCCGCACCCCCTGCTCCTTCTCTCTAAGGCAGGGATCTGGGCCATACTTTCAGGCTCCAGACCTTTCTCAACACCCTTTTGGGCTGCCATGGACCGAGTGGTGGCACACGCCCAAACAGGCAGACCCAGCATTTCCAAGTGAGAACTCCTCTCCACCGTAGCCCACAGGGAGTTCTCCAAATCGTTGACCAACAGACAGTCTACAGGCATGGCGGGCCTCACAGCTACCTGAAGAGTTCCTGAGACCCCCCCCCACTCGAAGGGAACCTGAGCCACCTCACATTGGCTCTCTGAGTTGTCGGCTGACACTACTGGGCAGAATGCATGGGGAATAATCTGCTCTTGGGACACCAACCGGGAGCTGACAGCAGTTATACTGGCTCCTGTGTCCCTGAGAGCCTCCACTTTATGGCCATTGATGGTCACCCACTGCCTGTATTTCTTAGTGTTGTCAGGCAGTGCAGGTTTAGGGACCATCTCGCAGTCTCCTAGGGAGACAAGGGTTAACTGTACAGGGTCCCACCCCTCTTGGGCATCCATCTCTTCTCCTTCCAAGGCTACACTAGCCATCTGGCGGGGTGGCGCACGGGGGGTGCGGCAGTAGCCCTCTGAGGACACTGGGGATCAAAGGACCGGTGGCCCACTTGGCCACAATGATAACAAGTAGGGGGCCCCCTGTGAACAGGCCTACCTGTCGGGGGCATTGGCTTCCTTTCTTGGGGAGGCTGGGACACCACTGCTTGGTTCCCTTGGGCATTACTTTGGGGCCCTCCGCGGAACTCCCTTGGTTGACCCCTGTCCCCCCCACTTCTCTGCTGGGGACCCTGCCCACCTCTGGCGAAGTCTCCCATTGGACCCTTGCGAACCCTGGTGCTGACCCAGCGGTCCGCCTCCTCAGCAAGCTTCCTAGGGTTAGTCAGCCTGCAATCAATGAGGTGCTGGCGTAGCTCAGGAAAACAGTTATCAGATAGATGCTCCCATGCAATCAAATCATATAGTTGCTCAAAAGTTTCTACTTTGCTACCTTTTACCCAGCGTTCCATTGCTCTCCAAAAAAAAGACACATATTCAACCCACGTGGTACCTTCCAACTTCTTACAGGACCTAAACCTTTGTCTGTACATCTCAGGGGTCAACCCATAGCGGGTCATCAGCGCTTCTTTCATGGGTTCATAAACCATTCTCCTTTCTGGGGGCAGATCCAACAAGGTGTCTCTCCCCTCACTCACAAACCGTCCCCACAACCCCGCTCCCCAATCCTTCTCAGGGATCCGGTGGGACACCATGGCTATTTCATAAGCGGCAAACCATTGCCCAATATCCTCACTCTTGTGGAAATCTTTAATAACTTCTTTAGGAATGTATACTCTGCTCTCCGTCTGTACTACTGGTATGCTGCCACCAGAGGGACTGGAGGTCTCTCCACTCTTTGCCTTAATCTCCAGCTCCCTCAATGCTCTCTCATGCTCAAGCTTCATTTTCATCATTTCAAACTCTAGCTTCTTGTTCTCAGCTTCTAGCTTCCTGTTCTCGAGGTCTCTCTCCCTCTGATCTTCTAGTTGCATCTTAGCCATCTCCATATTATGGCGTCTCTCTCTTTCCCTGTCCTCCATCTCCTCTGGGGACAGACCCCTCGCCGACACACTCGTGCCCGGGCTGGAAAGCACTTTATTACCTACTACATCAATCACTTCATCCACATTCTCTCCCTCCACCACAGGCTCTCCCATATTCCTAGGGGCATCCCTGGCTGCTAGCCAGGCCTTCAGTGCCTTGCAAAACTCTTCTTTCCTGGTGAAACCTGTGGTAGGAACTGTAAATTTCTCGCAAACAAATTTGAGCTCCTTGGAAGTGTAGGTATCTATCTTCTCCCTCTTCCCAGGAGTACTCTTCTGGGTCAACGGCTCTGGGCTTGGCCATTGTATCAATAACTGGCACTCTTAATCAAAAATAGACTCAATTTTTTTTTTTTTTTTAAATAAATCCTCAGATATGTATGTGGTACGTTATGGTCTGCACTCACTAGTAGTGTACACTATAATTACTGTATGCGGTCACAAACGCAAGTCCAGATCCCCACCGCTGACCACCAATGTTAGAAATGGGGGTCTCTGGTTGGCAGTGGATGGCCACTGTCCAAGCAGGGACCCTTCTTTCTAAGTCAGAGTGAAGGGCTGCACCCCTTTGACAACCCCTGCTCCACCCTGTGGTAACGTAGCACGAGTAGTTAGGCTAATCTCAGAGGCAGTGTGTTAAGCATTTATGACCATATACAGTAATACAGTGAGGAACACTACAAAGGGACACAACACAGGTAGTTATAAAAAATAGTTATCTTTATATATAGGTTTATCACAAGACCAAATAACGAGAAAGCCACAATACTGTACAAAAATAATACTCTCTTGATGCTGCAAAAATAGTTCAAATGGGGAATGCACAGTTCAGGGCAGTGGTCCCTGCGACCCTTTTACTCACAGTTCCTGGATGTGGTGTCAATAATCCACAAAATGCCGCTAAGGCGTGATAGCGATGTTTTTCCTCACGCTCCTGGTTGCGGCGGCTCGCAAACGGACCTTAGCGATGGTTTCGAGGCCCGCAAACGTGCGGGGCGATGATCAGGTCAGCGAGCACTCAGCGGCAGCAGCGCGATGGATTTCCGAGCACTCTTCGGCTGCGGCGGCTCGCAAACGGGCGATAGCGATGGTTCCAAGGTCCGCAAACGTGCGGGGCGATGACTTTGGGCAGCGAGCACTCAGCGGCAGCGGCGCGATGGATTTCCGAGTGCTCTTCGGCTGCGGCAGCTCGCTAACGGGCGTTAGCGACAAAATGGCGATCTGTAAGCGTGCGGTGCGATGATTTGGTCAGCGAGCACTCAGCGGCAGCAGTGCGACGGATTTCTTGACGCTCCTCGGCTGCGGCGGCTCGCTAACAGGCTTTAGCGACGAAATGAAGTCTACTGGGCCTGAGACTTCAGTCAGGAGGCTAGTTCTCTCTCTAGCCCTTGGGTGATTGCAGGTTCAAGATTAAAAGTTCTCTTACAGCTCCTTTTCCCTCTTCTTTCCAGTCCAATGACAACTACTGCAGGCCAATCCAGGGAACAACACACAACACAAGGACAGTCCTCTCCTGCAGCTTCCTTCAGTTCCACGGACAGAGGTTGGTCTTGAGATCCAGGGGCAATACCAATTGTAGGGGTTTGGGCACAACTATTTATACCCCAAAAGTCTTTGTTCTTCCAAGCTACCAGGCACTGAACCCAGCCAGAACCAGTTCTGCATCTTCCCTTTCAGAAAAGGGGGCCTGCTATCAGACCCACAGCAGGAGGTGGAGCCAGCATTCACCTTGCCAGGCACAGCCCTATTCAGGTCAAGCAGCTGCCCCTCCCCTCACTCAGGAAGGAGACCTCTCTATTCAACCCAGGTCTGACTCAGCCCGCCCTGCCCCTCCAAAACCAGACAGTCAATACACAAGACAGCAGAGCACACTGGAAGTCTTAGGCAAGAAAATACTCACTTTCTGAAAGTAGTATTTTCAAACACAGAATATAAAAATCAACTCCACTAAAAGATGTATTTTAATATTCTGAGCTCAGGCATACTAAATTCGTTTTTCTACCGTGTTCCTGGGCTCAGTTAGGACAATAGGGTGTAATAGTCAAACCGCCCATTCTGGCCTATGGGGAACAGGTAGCCTTACAGTAGTGAAAAACGAAATTGGGTGTAATTCACTACCAGGACATGCTACATACACCAGGGCATGTCCTACCTTACACATACAATGCACCCTACCATAAGGGGGACTTACATGATGCCAAGGGAAGGTTCAGGGGCTGGGAAGTGGGTGCACTTCACAGCCAAGATGGCAGTTCTGGACTGCACACAGACTCTGCAGTGGCAGGTCTGAGACACAATTTACAAGCTGCTTCTGTGGGTGGCACAACCCAGTGCTGCAGGCCCACCAGCAGCATTTTGGTTCACGAGCCCTGGGCACACACAGGCCACATTACTAGGGACTAACAGGTAGACCAAATAAGCCAATCAGGGATACATCAATTGATATGTCATCTTTACACAGGGAGCATCCGCGCTGCGGCACTGAATGGCAGTGGCGCACCGCCCAGAGCATCTATCACCAGAAAAAACAGAGGAGGCACAGCGAAAAAATGGAAGGGAGACTCACGCCAATGGTGCCAGGTCTAACACACAGCTTATCCACTCTATAAGTAGTAACTACTGCAGGTATGCATCTGTTGCATGTTGCTTTTAGACCAGGAGTGTTGGAAAAAAAATAGATGCCACCATTAGAATCAAGGGGCCATAGGACTACGGCAACCGGAGAGAATTGAGAAGAGTTATAAGTTGATTTCGGGTCATATTATTTAATTAAAAGTTTGAAATATTTCTTTTCAGTAACTAGTTGGTGAATGTGTTTAATCAACCTTTGGTACAGAGGATTTTTAAGGCCTTTCATAGTTCCTAATCCTGATTATAATGAATGCTCAGAATTGGGCTTCTTTACCTTGAAACTGACAATATTTGGTTCCCCAAATGCTTTTCCAATCAATATTTTCTTTCCAATGCTCTTATCCCAGTTTGGCTAGATTCTTACCAAACTCCTCTGAATAAATTAGCTTATTGGTAGTTATTAGCTTTTTCAGGGGTTGTTCTGGGCACTGTTAGAAATAGCCAACTGAAGGATGGGACCTCTCCTCACTCTAGGAATAAGGGAATTTCTTCAGAAAATGAGATGACCACTAAGGGGACGGACCCTCACAATGCTCCCACTGTGAGTAACTGCATATTTCTCAGGGATAACTACTTTGATGTATGTAATATTGTGCATAATGATAAAAACAATACATTTCTTTGTAATTAAAAGCATTCAAATAAGGATCTTTATTATCAAGAGTTGCATATGCCTGTAAATCAGACATCATGCATTTTACAGTCTCGTTGTGCCAGTCATCTGAATTAGAACCAGGAATTATCACATCATTCATTGAAACTTTCAAAACAGATGGCAATTGCAATGTTTCAGTGGGTCCCATAACCTCGAAGAACTTTTCCCAAACCATGCCTTCGGGGACAGGATAAGCTATAACGCTTGCAGCATAAAGATCTCATCGAGCTCTCTGGGAAGAAGGATGTGGTTGTAGTTCTCGAACCATGGGTTGTGGTACATTTCTTTCAGGGACACAGTGTCCATTCAGTAGCAGCAGAATTCCATAGTACACCATGGCGTTGACTGGGAATTTCATCAACAGATCTCTCCATGGAATCTGTTGTTTGGTATAAAGTTGGAGACACGGCAGGCTCAAACATTCCCAGCTAGGGACTCAAGTTAGTGATTTTACTGCACTCTTCAAGGGGCATTTCAGTCAGAGTAGGGAGAGGCTGCAATGTTCTACTTTGAATTCTTCTTGGTGTCCAAAAGAGTCTGCTGTACAGGATCCACCACATAGTGCTTCTTTTTTTTATTTTTATTTTTTTATTTATGATTTCCATAAAGCATCATACATATCACAAAGACAGCAATTCAACCCAATTACTTTGTGGTATAACAAAGGATAGTGCTATCAAATAAAGAAACTTGGCCATATGATACATCTTCAAAAAAGAAAATAAAGGGGTAGACTCCAGCATATCAGTATTCTCACAGCTATAATACAGCATTTACATTGATATAGACAATGATTATACAACCACAGTGTCAGGGATTTCGTTCGGAACCATGGAACGTAAATATATCAGCAAGGGTTCCCAAATATCATTCGGTCGAGAAGTCGTTGGTAGCTCCTCCGCATAGAACACTAAGTTTTCCCTGCAATATGTCAGATCTTTGAGCCACTGTGCAACTGTGGGGCTCCGTTTGCTGTCCCATACCATCGTTACTCGCCTTTTTGCGATGAGTAGGGCCACTCTAGCTAGTCTGCCTATAGCACCTTTTAAAAAGGGAAGCAGGCCCAATAAACACACCTGAGGTGAACAAGTCAAGGCAACCCCAGTAATTACGGATAGCCTAGCAGTTACTTCCGTCCAGTAGTCTCTCACCTTGTTGCAGGACCAGGCTAAGTGCAAGAAGTCGCACTTAAAGCACGACAGCGTGTACAGGCGTCCGTTTCCCTTAGACCATATTTAAAAAGCCGGTGGGGTGTGTGGTAGGCCCGGTGAAGGAATTTAAAATGTATGATGCGTAGGTTCCCATTTGATGTGAGTACTCCAGTGAGTGCGCAGCAGTGTTCCCAGTCTTTCTGAGTGAGCTGTGGATCTAGATATTCATTCCATTTGTTCAGGCTCTTATTCTCGGGGAGAACCCTATCCGACCGGGAATCCCGGTATAATTTAGTGACGAGTTTCTTTCTGGTGGGGGCAATGAGCAACGTGTGTAAGGCCAATGATGTCGGAGGTTCCGCAGGGAACGACGGAAAGTGGGCCTGCGCCGCACTTTTCAGTCTATGAAGTGAGAATGTAAATAATAGGGATTTATGTTGAATATAGTCTGTGTCCGCAGGTGTCAAAAAAGTGCCATTAGGAAATATATCCTGCATTTTATCAATGCCCGCCTGAGCTAAGATGCGCATGAGTCCCCTTTCGTGCGACACTGAAATATCCGCATGGCTAGCTATGGGAAGGAGTGGAGAGTATAATGGGAGCTTCCCAGCCAAGCGGCCCAGAGCCTGCCAGGCAGCAGTCGTCGAGTTAATGGTATTGATTGCGCCACGGGGCGTGCTTCGCCGGCTATACGTGATGATGGATCGCAACGGTGTGGGGTGTGCATCCCAGTGCTCCACTGCTACATGGGGAATACAACCATGGGGCGCATACCAGAAGTGCGCATACTGCGCCTGCGCGCATAAATAATATAGATACATGTCCGGAACATTAAAGCCCCCATGTTTGTAATCCAGTACAAGAGTGTGCCAACCTACTCGGGCCTGCCTCCCCCCCCCAGATCAGGCGAAGGAGTAGTGTTCGTAGTGTCTTAAAAAAATGTGAAGAGAGGGGGATAGGTATATTATTAAATAGATATAAAAATTTCGACAGTACCACCATTTTTAGGTCGAGCCTCGAGTAGCGCGCAAGCGCTGCGCTGCGAGACTTTAAGTAAGGGGCTTTTGAAAGCTGACCAGACGCTCGTGCGTCATGGCCTTTTCCCTGCGGTTACCCGCACGGCAGACATCTGTTTCCAATTATCGTGCCCAGACGCGGGCGCGTTAATTGAAAACACCTGGCCATTGTGCACAGCTCAGCAGGCTGCCGCGCTCGCTCGCCCCGCTCCTCTCTTATTTCAGTTCACAGGCTTTACCTTTTAGTGCCGTCATTTCACCGATGCCGCCCCTCTCCTCTGCAGTTCGGCCACACAGTCGTTTTGGGCCCAGTTACAGTTGCGTTGTCTCTCCCTCACCGCTCTCTCACCCGGAGCTTCTCAGCTCGCATCTAGGGGCCGTCAGCTTCTGGACCGGGATTTCGCTCCGCCGCACAGCCACGGTGACTACAGTGCCCCGGCTCCCTCAGGTAGGCGAGTCTGTGAACTCCGGGCGGGCTGCACTTATTGGTCACCCGGTCTTATGAAGGGCAGCAGGAGACCACAGCCCTCAGAAGCAATATTCCTCCAAAGGCGGGGGGACATCCCACCCTCTCCAAGAGATCACTTTCCTGCATTTACGTGTCACATGGAGGCAGGCCCAGGCATTAACAAATAGTTCTGTTCCTTATTGCCCTCCATATTACTTAGCTCATTCAGGGAGAAACAGTTCCCGCTCAAGTGGAGGACTGACTATAAGTCGATAGCTTACTATATGGACGTTTTCAGTAGAGTTACACAAAAGGTGAGCGGAGCATAATTTGGAAATTTTTACAGGTAAGCTACACTCTCATAATAGTTACAATTGGCATTATGGGACAAAGTATGGCAGACGACGTCATAAGAAACAGAAACAAACAGGTTTGTGAAAAAGAAATACTTTTAAAGTCAATTAATTTCCTGTTTATTTTTTACCTTTCATTTGAATTGTCATTAAGGAAAGGTAAATTAGGGACACTGAGCATCAGCAAGCAGTGACTGTAAAGACATCGTTACATAAACTTCCGACAAAGAGGAAATTACATAACTGTGGTTATTCAGTGGCACTGAGACACGTTCTGATGTGTCCGCCGTTGCATGTGCGTACGTGGGTTATTGCATGTTCATCGCACAGCACTGACTGCAGTTTATGAAAATGAGCCGCTGTCTGGTTACGTATTTTTGAAAACGTGCAGCCACCACTTGCGTCGCACTCACACGACTGACTGTACATTCACAGTTGTTGTATTAGAACCTTCAGAATGTGAGTAATGTAAGAAACTGCGCGGCGGGCTGTGTAAAGAAGAATAACAGTGTCACCACCTGACCACACAGTGTGACATGGGGCACATTATTGTATCTTGCCGTGTTATTAGGTTAACAAGATCATTGCACACAAATACTATAGAAATATTGCATTAGAAACCAATTTCCATAAAAACAAGAAGAGGCATATAAATATAGAACTAGGGCAGGGTATCGTTCATAGCTGTTAAGTGGGATTCTTGTGATAGACTCACGTTTTTTCTTAATTACTTTCTTTACTTACAGTTTTATAGACTTGATTAAATGTTGAGGAATAAAGGGAAACATCTCATATGTTTACGGAGATTATTCCAGAAGGAAGTGAATGTAAATACAATCCCACCATGTGTTCACATTTATTCTATCATACTTTAATAAACCTTCTTCAAGGGCATTATGGATTTTAACCTACCGAGTCTGCTAGCGGATTTTCAGTTATTACAATCAACAACCAGTTCACTAAGAATCGAAAACACATGACACTCGTTGGATCGACTATGCCCACTCTGTACAACAAGCATTGGCATAACCAATAGGTCTCGCGTTTTGGGACCTTATAAGTGTTTAGCCATGCAACACTTGATGTTGTTGCACCAAGGATATTGTGCTGCATAACTAAATACTTATAAGATCCCAAAAGCGAGACCTATTGGCTATGCCAATGCTTGTTATAATAGCGATGCGGTCCGCAAGAGAGAGGGGGAGACGAATCCATCTGTCTATTTGATGTTCTAGCCAGGTCATAGCAGTGCCGTAATTCTCCCGGAGTACTATATCAGGATCCCGGTGAACCCAGATTCCCAAGTATTTGACCGACTCCGTCGCCCACACAAGGGGAAATTCTAGCGCGTGCGGATGTGTACATGTGGTAAGAGGCATCACCACTGACGTAGACCAATTTATCGACAGACCAGAGAAGCAGGCAAATCGGATGTATTCCCGTAACACCGGCGCTAAATGGGTGCGGGGTTCCCTTATAAAAAGCAGCATGTCGTCCGCGTATAGGGAAATAATGAGCGGGCGATGATGTAGGTTAATAGCTGCATGTTTATGGCATTGCCGTATTAGACAGGCCAGGGGTTCCAGTGTGAGGGCAAATAGCAATGGCGATAGTGGGCACCCCTGCCGTGTACCTCTAGTGATGGAGATCGAGTCTGAGGTGTGGCCGCCCACCCGGACCCGTGCCGTAGGCAGGGTGTAGAGTAACCTGACCCAGTTGACAAAGAAGGGAGAGAAGCCCATGCGCTGTAGTATATAGAACAAATAGCCCCATTCAATTGAATCAAACGCCTTGGCAGCGTCAAGCATGACCGCTGCCGCTGGCAGTTCGGGAAAAAGAGTGTGGAACAAAGCGAATAGAGTACGAAGGTTATAGGATGTAGACCGCGTGGGTATGAAGCCAGATTGGTCTGGCAGGACCAAGCTCTGCATCAACGGCTGAAGGCGAGCAGCTAGTATTTTCGCTAAGATTTTAACATCGGTATTGATGAGTGACATCGGCCTGTAGGAGTCGCAATAATCTGGTGCCTTGTCCTTTTTCAACAGGGTGATAATTAGGGCCTCACGAAGGGACGGGGGAAGAACACCCGAGTCGTATGCTTCTGCATACATTTCCAGCAGAAAGGGGGCAAGCTCTTCCGCGTAGGTCTTATAAAATTCAGAGGTGAAGCCATCCGGGCCAGGAGCCTTTTTGTTAGGGAGAGAGGCTATGGCCATACGGACGTCCTCCACCGAGATAGGTTGACCCAGGTAATCCCTCTGTTCTTCTGACAACCACGCGAGGGCCACCCGCGACAAATAGTCATCAAGCTTCACTAAGTCAGTCTCGCCTTGAGATGTGTATAGTGTCTCATACGTCAGTCTGAACTGTTCCGTGATATTTGTAACGCTATAATGGTCATGACCTGATGTGTCCGTAATTTTCGTGATTGTATTCTGGTTTAGGCGATGTGAGATTTTCATGGCTAGGTGGTGTCCCGGTCGCCCACCCTCCCCATAAGAGCGAGCCACGAACCTCTTGGATACATAACGTAGCTCTTCCTCCGCCAGTTTCGCATGTTCTGTCTTGTGGCTCATGGCCTCCTGGCCTGCCTGGATACGTTGGCACAGGCCTGGCTGCCATGATGACTTTTGCGCACGTTACTCTTAGCCGTTGTTCTGTCGCCCTCTGCTACTGCCAAGTTATTTTACAACTGTCTGCATTTTCTGTTTCTCACCTTTTCTCCTGTTCCCTTTGGGCTCAGTCTGAACAACAGTTACAAGGTCGAATAACACGTCCCTGGTTCTTACTGATTTGGCCCGTCCCTCGCACCTAGACATAACACCATGTACAGCTGCCATGGAGAAATTAGTGTGCTTTTAATAATAGCGGTCGCCCGCTCTAGACTCACTTGGAGATGACCTTTCCAGAGAGAAGAGCTTTGATTGTCTGCTGATGTAATTTTGCATCTAGAGTCTGAGGTATGGGGGTTCGCTAGTCAAAGCCCAGAGGTCTTCTATTTTCATAATAAACTGGCTTCCAGCACGGGGAGGGTGGTAATGTTAGTTAGACATATATCCACTGCTTTATGAGATGCTTTCCCCGTTCGTATTCTATGGAGTAGTAACTATGCTGATTATATTATTCATATGTATTATGCTAGTAGTACTGACACGTGTACTGTATCTTAGAGCACGTAAGTTGAAATAAATATTTTAACCAATACAGTGTCTCTTCTTACGCATGTTGTGGACAGGTACGAGTGTGACGAAAGAGTGTTCTTGCTTTTGCGAGTCCTGAGTGAGAGAGAGTTACCGTGTTCTGGGTTGTCTAATCATTGGTACATTAGTGCTAATGGGACGCTACGGCTAGTTGGGTTGGGGTTTTGGGTGCTAAGGTCTATGGTCGGCTCACCACTATATTCCGAGGTCCTATTATCCTGTGCATAGCTCTGTATGTGCAGAAACCCTATGGCATGGCGCGACCAACGAGTGGGGCGGCTTATCTGCGGGACGCTTGAGTAGTACTTGTGCTTGTCCACAATACCCTCACGTACGCTTCCGGAAGCGTGTGTGACGGCGATACCTCCTATATTGCAGACTTTGTAGGTTCTTTCAAGCTTGATGTTATTAAAAAAGGTTTCTTAAACATAACCCTTTTTGTGCTGCCTAGTGTAAGATTGTTGAATAAGCCCGTTAGTAATGGCGGGTATAGACATAGCGGCGCATATCCGCACAGCACTCCGGGATCACTTACGGGTGTATGGAGTGCCAGACGCGGGAGTTGAACTAGTCTTTGTGGTTCAAGCCGATCCAGCTTTCCACTTTGAGGTGTTCTACTCTTGGATCACTTTTCCAGCGGTGGACGCGAACGATAATCTGTTCCATGAATATGAACCCACTAATGTTCCCGCTGTCTATCGACCGTATACTACTCTTGAAGTACCGCTCACGGCTTGGCAACACCGTGTTTGGTTTAATGGCGCCCTCCCACAAACGACTACCACGGTTCGTTTAGGCCCCTTATCAATTGAGGGGGCCACTTGGCCTGTTTTGGCCGGGTACACCCCACATCCGCGTTATATGACAATACCAGTCGCGGAACTGCGCACTATGTATGCGGCCTTGGTGCAGGTGCATCGAGCTTTAGTGCGATATGTTACAGGCAGCATCCATGGAGCCGCTCCTGGAGTTGCCGGCCAACCAGCTGCTGCAGGCGGAGTGACCATAAGTCCTGTCATGGTGAATTCGGTGATGGGCAAACGTCCACAAAATAAGGATGATTTTCCTTATTGGCTTGCAGAAAAATTTGATCAGTTGGAGGCAGTTTTTCCACATACAACCCCAGTGGATAAACATCGTATTTTAACGATTAGTTTTCCAAAAGACTTAATTCCCGAGTTGACAGCATGTGACAACTGGGGTAAGGTATTCGCAGCAGTATATTCTAAATGTTTTGGTACTCCTTCCATGACGGTTCTCCCCTCTGTAATTAAAAAGTACAGGATGAACATGGCCCTGAAGCGGCTGTGGAATTAGGGATGAGACTGGTGGGAGTGTTTGAAGTAGTAGCTGAGCTGATCCTTGCGAATGTCAAGGGCGATGCAGTGAACTTTCAAGTAGCTAACGCTTTGGCTCTGGTCCCAGAATTGGACAGGCCTCGCGAGTACCGAAAATTATTACCCAGGCTTACAAAACTATTGGTAGAAATAGCCTGGGTAACAAGCCTTTTGCAAAACAGCAAACACAATCGCAACAACAACAACAACAAACCAAATCTCAATCTGAGAAAGATGAGAAACCAGTCTTCACTAAAAAGAGCTGGAGGCTGAAAAAACAGGGTAAGCAACAAAAAAAGCCGGGGTCGAGAGGCGCATCCCCGGTTTCAGTTTCTTCAGAGCGTACTTATGATTTACGCGATAGAGCGAGAATTAAATCACCGGATAGGTTTCAGATCCCTGATGCGCGTTCTCCTCGTTCTTCACAGGCACAGACATCGTCACAGGCCGGTGGAGGAGACCGCCAGGATAGAGGAAGGGACCGAGAGGCTCCCCAGGGACGAGACCAACCTCGACAACAAGTCAGAGGAAAAGCGGAAGACGCTCAACGTTTTTCGACCACAATTTCAGAAGAAGAAAGTTGCCGCTGTAACAGCGAAATATGCCACAGACGGTGAGAACGAGGCTCCTGAATTGGACGTGGGCAGTAACCCTCCTAGACAGCGCCGCGGAAGTTACCATAGTGCGGGAGGCGCTACGTCCTCATATGGAGGCGACAGCAACTGAAACATTCATTACTGTTGAAACAGCAGACACCAGAGTGGCACCCCCTGACAGATTATTTAATATTGTAATCCAAATTGAAGGTGATGTACAGCGTGTAATTAAAGGGATTTTTGGGGAAAATCTGACCTCTTCATATGACATTTTGTTAGCAGAGGCGGATTGGCCACCCCCATTCGTTCTTGTTGCGCGTCAAGGGGAGGAGGTAATCCTTCCGAGCTTTTCTCGACATGTCCCAAAGGACAAAGCGGAGGCTCTTGCAGCAGAGTGGGCTGTGTCCCTGGCTCCAGCGTTATTCCGCAATCACGTGGGTTGGGACGAAGATTCTCCCCCCCATGAAATACCTTTGCGGTCACTACCGCAGCCACAACCCCAATATTCCATAAAACGTGAAGCCAAAAGCCCCGTTTCCGAAATTCTGACTCAGTTGGAATATCAGGGAGTAATTGAACCCTGTGTATCACCTATGAACAATACCCTTTTCGCGGTTTCTAAACCTGATGGATCATACCGCTTAGTATTGGATTACCGGCATTAGAACTCGCATTGTCGGACCTTTCGCGGTGCAAAACACCCATAGTTCTGCGCTTGTAGACAGTCTTGTTCGTAAAAAATACAAAACGACCCTTGACCTTTCAAATGGATTCTACACGCACAACTTAGCCCCGGAGAGTGGCCAATGGTGCGCTTTTACATCCGGTGGTAAAATGTTCAAATTCAGGCGTCTTCCTATGGGCTACAAAAATAGTCCAGGCGTATTCGCCGCTCGTGTTGTCTCTTTGTTAGACGGCATTGATCCAGACGCCTGCTCGTACGTGGATGACATTTATCTGACGGACGACGAATTGTTTCCGCATCTAACCCGAGTAGACCGCATTATTCTTGAATTTGCGGTTCAAGGTTACAAAATTAACTTTGCCAAATCTCATATTGCTGAATTTACCGTTTTGTTCTTGGGCTATGAGCTCAAAAATGAAGGTAAGGGCTTAGCCCCCCATTTTCTGGAGAAATGTGCACTTCTGTGCCCTCCTACAAATCTGAAGAAACTTCAGTCATTGCTGGGCTTTCTGAACTTTGGACGTACATACATTCCCGAATACGCCCAGCGTATCAAGCCACTGTATGCCTTGATACAACCTACTTATTCGAAGTCTTGCTGGCTTCCAGAGCATACCTCCATTCTGCAGTCTTTGCAGACAGACCTTCTTGAGTCCAAATATCTTTTGACACGTGATAACCACACAAACCTGGTGATTAGAATCATTCCAGGGGCAGTGGGTTTCACGTACTTAACCTTTAATGAAGGTGATACAGTACCAATCGCATACAAATCACATCTGTACACCTCCGCAGAAATGTGGTTTTCATCTGTGGAGAAAGTTCTGACAGCAGTGCAAATGGCGATCCTGAAGGAGCGCGCACTGGCACAGGGAAAACGCATTTTGGTGGTAACACCATATCCTGCTCTAGAGGCAGTGACCAAAGCAAGTGTACCGAACTCTAAAGCTTTGCACCCCCGTTGGATTCAATGGGCAACATCTTTGACGTCTCCGGATGTCACTTTCATTTTTGACTCTTCTCTTCAGACTCAGGAGTTTTTACAGTATGAATTCTTTCATCCTCCTCCTTTGTCTTTATTGCCGCTTGAGGATTACGACTGTGTGATCTACACCGATGGTTCGGCACAACCGGCCACGGGGTCCAAGCATGCTTATTCAGCCGCATGTGCTATTGTTGCAGGTACGTTTGTGAACGGAAAGTTCAAATCCACTGTGGTGCATACACAGACACTCGGGGACAGTACCGCACAATTGGCCGAGTTGCGTGCATTGGTGCTTGCGCTTGAGTTCGTAAATCCTGATGTGACCACTTTAATCGTGTGCGATTCTTACTACTGTGTTCAATCATACAATGACAATCTGTTCTTTTGGTCGCAAAATGACTATAGAGACGCTAAAGGCAACACAATAAAGCATAAAATGCTTTGGGTTCAAGTGGCAGAATTACAACGACGTCTGCCACTCACGCAGGTGGTTCACACCCTAGGCCATCAGCGGGTGGGCGCACACGCTGTTGGTAACAGTCTGGCAGATGAAGCTGCCAGATCAGCAGTACTCACGTGTTCAGTAGCAGCAGTTACTAGATCCATGTCTAAAATAGACACTGATATCTTGGCAGCTATTGCTGCAACAAATGAAGGAATGAATTACCCTAGAGGTTTCCCTTCCAAATATTCTTACCAGATAGGTCCCGAACAGGCTCCTTATGTAACAATACCTGACGTTGGTGATCGGCTGATCCCCAACGCGGACCGCAGACTTTCCTTGATAGCGGCGGCACACGAAGGCATGGCTTCGGCTCATGCTGGTGTGTCTGCGACAATTTCCATTTTGCAGCAGCGTTACTGGTGGCGTGGTTTATATAAAGATACACGTACTTATGTGCTTTCCTGTGATGTTTGTCAACAGATCAAGCCTTCCACGGTCACACGACCACCTCAGACCTCGCTTGGAATTTCAAACAGACCCTTTGGGTGTGTTTACTTGGATCACTGCGGTCCATTTTCTTCAGACACTGCCTATAAATATATCTTAGTGGCAGTGGACTCGTGCACACGGTTCATCTGGGTCTGGCCACAACGGAGTGCTGACGCTCGAAATGTCATCAGGGATTTGCGTGTCTTTGTGGGAATTTTTGCATGCGGCACCTTCCATTCTGACCAAGGTCCGGCGTTTGCCTCTAAGGCTTACAAGGACGCAATGGGCTCCTTGGGGGTGCGGGTGAAATTTTCGTCTCCGTATAGGCCTGAGGGCAACTCTATCGTTGAACGAATGAACCGTGACTTAAAGCAATCCTTGACAGCTAGAGTTATAGGTACTGGCAGGAACTGGCTGGCCCACTTGTATACCGTTCAGCGTGCACTTAATAATCTCCCTAGAAGGCCTCTGGGTGGGCGGACCCCTTACGAAATGCTCTTTGGCGTACGAATGTTTGTGCCTGACCTTGATGGTCTAGACATGGCGGCGCAATCCGCCAAGTTTGATGTAGATAATCATTCTACTATGTTACAGGACTTACAAGAAGCCCGAGACAAACTTGCAATTGCACATTTGCCTTCAGCCACAGACCCTGCTCTGCAGATTCCGGTTGCCGGCTGGCTTCCGAAGATTGGTGACCTGGTACGAGAGAAGGTGGAGAACAAAAAGAATTTGGCCCTTCTTTTCGTGCACCGGTTCCAGTCCTGGGCTTGAAGGGAACACGTACAGTCATCTTACCACCGCTTCCCGGTCGCAAGGAAAACAGATACATCTCAGTGGAAAATGTCAAGCTACAACATCTGGCCGATCCTGAATAGTGTCACACCAGCGGTCTCTTGTCCTGCCATTTATCGGACATGTGTTCGAGGCACGCCTGCACGAACGGTCACTGATGTTACCATGGAGATGGTTGATTTGCCTGAAAATATATTTGAACCCCCTGCATCCCCCTGCATCGACGAGGACGAATATACCTATCCCGCCACAGAGTCAGTGGCACACCAACCAACAACGCCACTGAGCCCGACACGTTATTCCTTTGACTCGGATTCCAACTCATCAACGGTCCCGTCCAAGTTTAGTCTTTTTGTATCCTGGTTTAGAGACAATTTTTTGATTCCACCTTGGACATATATCTGGATGGTGCTTTTCTTGATTTTTTTGTTCATGTCCATTGGCTTTGTCACAGTGTTTTTCTACTCATCAATGGTCACTATTTACCTGAACGCTCTGCTGTGAACAGTGTTGCTGGAACTTTGGCTCCACATTCCTCTTCACACATCATGAAGCGTGACCACACATTTGTGAACATTTCAGCGTTTCCAGTTGCTGATGGCATCGTATGGGATGCGGTAAACTTTCAGATCCATGGCCCGACAGAAATTATTAATGTACCAAATGTCCTTCGAGTCTCTATGGGTGATGTAGTAAAAAGTAATATTCATTCTGATGACTGGGATGTGCATGCCGTTGAAGCATTGTTTGCTGATTTAAAATATTATGCTTCCTTTAATGCTGAGGATTTGTATATGAATTCTGCGAATTATGCCGATCTGTATTGCTACCAGCATTGGGGCAACCATTTTCTCCACAAACCGAGTGCACTACGCAGCCCTGTTACTTACACCCAATGGGAACATTGCCCAAACCCCATACCAGGTAGCTCCCAGACTCTTCGAAATAAATTCACCTATTTCACTGATTTTAATCGATCGAACCCTGGGTCCTATTTAAAAACCCATTGACACAAAAAATAATGTTGACCCACACCAAATTACTGTACTCGGGTTCCTTTTTGAGTGCCTTGGCGGTGGGTGGTTATGAGTATGGGAAAGACACAGTGGATTTAAAATCAATCTGGGGTTCAAAGCCATGGCAGGTGCAAGGCACAGAGGCCTTGCACCGCGCTTGCCTTATCCCGTCCCAAATTGTATTTCTGAATGCTTCCATTCATCAAACCACGTGTTGGGGGTTGGCTACAATTAAACAACTAAATGCGCCAGCCATCCCATCCTTGTCGAGTTCTCCAAATGATAGCTTGCGTTTAAATATGTCCCTTATGAAGTTGCAGGCCCAGTTTCAAAACAACTCCTTTAACGTTTCTGCACTGATAAAGTCACCCTGGTTGGCATGGCCCATATCATCGAATGCATGCCACCTGCGTTTTCATGGCACAGTTCCTGGCTACATACAGGACAAGCCTGATCCAAGATTTACTGAAACTCGTACTGTCACCACATATTCAGTTGGTAAATTATGTAAACAATGGCTACAACATTCGTCTTTAGACTCTGTTAAGAAACATTTGTCCCTCCTATCAGGCACTATTGATTTGTCCGACTTTATCTTGGGACCTCGTGGTCCCCGACCGAAGAGATTCATTTATGAAGCGTATAATGAACTCTGGAAGCTGTCACAAATGGAAGCGGCTTCCCGTCTTCGGGAAATAGACCAAGCAAATTTGGAAAAGGTGCTTGCTGTTGTTGACAATAGTATAAATACCCTGTCTTCCCGCATTTACACATTAAAGAATATTGTGTCCTCTGTTGTTGATATTGTACAAGATGATGTCTCTATGTTGTATCATGGTCAGAATCAATTGCGTTCAGTGATGCAGTTTGCCTGGACTTTGCAAACCCTTAAGTTAGGTAAAGTTCCTTGGAATTTGTTAAACACCACTGCCCTTTTTCTGCCTTTTAATTTGACTGACAAACAGCAGTTCATGTCCAGTAAAGATGCATCTTACACTTTGTTACATATCGAGAAAGTGGATCCTTTACCATTCTCTGTAGCAGAACTAGATTCTGCGGTGTGGCTAGTTCATGGGGTTATAGCTTTACCTTTCTCCCTGTTTGAATTTAGCTCGTGCATGAAACATTATCCTGTGGGCCGTTTCCAGCCTTTGGGTAGTGCTTTCCTGCATGAACTTTGGTCCTTGCCTTTCATGTATAAATGCCTCAGAGACGGCAAGGAAGTGTTTCTCACGGGGGAGTCTTGTGATTCAACTGTGGGTCATTCGCTTATTTGTAAACATATTAAATTGCACGGGGCTTGTAGCGTTTCAGTTCCGAATCTTGCATGTGTGCTAAAGGGTATTCCTGCTCCTGCTATTTCTCCTACTTTTACTTTGCTTACTAACGGTAGCTATTTGCTTTTAAATAACGAAGACTGTTGTGGCCTACAGGCTGGCATTCCGTATATTGTTACGGTCTCACACAGAGTTGTCTGCTGCAAGAATGTGCTTTTTCCTCCCCCTCACGACATCGTTGATAACTCTATTTGGCCTTCCATTCCTACCATGGAGGCAGATTTCAATAAGTTGAGCAGAATAAAGGCCCTATTATTGAATGAGGAGGTTATGCTCACATCCGCCCGGGAGACATTAATTCTCCAGGTGGCGAGTACCCACAGTGAAATACAGGCCCTTTTGAACACTGACCTCCCCCAACATTTTGGGGAGTTGATTCATCGTATTTTTAACGCATCAAACACTGAGGGTCTGGTGCACTTTTTAAAGTTGTGGGGTCCGGCTTGGTGTCCACCTTCCAAACTATTTTCGGTGTGATACCGGCGTTCATACATTCTATTTTTTCTAGCGTCTTTGGTGGTTTCCCATTAATCCTCGCTTTAGCGGCTGGTGTCTTGCTGCTGGTCTGTTTTCTGCGCAATGGCTGCTCACCATTGGGCCCTTCTCGATCCCGACCGCCTCCAGCTGCTCCGTGAGCGACTTCTGGTTGGCTTCGATGTTCTGCCCTTGGCGACTATCAGTGTGTCCTACACCCTTTCTTTTCGCTTTGCGTATTTCACTTGCGTGCAACCTGTGATGTCTTGCATCCGCTGTCCTTTCACATGGACCATGGATTATTGCCTCTCAAATTCGTCATTGTCTGTTCCGGATTTTGTTCAGTTGGTGGGTCCCTTAGAGGCCCATGAATGGGACTGTTCCGTTGCTGGCTTTATGATGCGTGCGGCTGCACTGGGGATTTTGGCACAATGGGATATCTGGGCGGCTGCTCAGATTCTCCTACAACGAAGTTATATTGAATATCACGCAAGCTGTCCCGCATTGCTTTTGGATGCTCCATCCTCTGAGGAACATTCCTGCCGCTTTGACCTGTTGGACTGGATGGCGTCTACGTTTTTTGACGATTCCAATGATGTCCTCTTGGACGGTATAGCATTTTTCTGCACTTCCACGTTTTTGGATTGATTGGTTTGCCGTTCACTGTCAGTGAACTGCCTCTGTTCTGCTCAGGTGTTTGGAACTCTGTCTTCATTTTCGTCTTGGCCGATGGACTGTCCAGGGGAGGGTGTCTTGTGGCTCATGGCCTCCTGGCCTGCCTGGATACGTTGGCACAGGCCTGGCTGCCAAGATGACTTTTGCGCACGTTACTCTTAGCCGTTGTTCTGTCGCCCTCTGCTACTGCCAAGTTATTTTACAACTGTCTGCATTTTCTGTTTCTCACCTTTTCTCCTGTTCCCTTTGGGCTCAGTCTGAACAACAGTTACAAGGTCGAATAACACGTCCCTGGTTCTTACTGATTTGGCCCGTCCCTCGCACCTAGACATAACACCATGTACAGCTGCCATGGAGAAATTAGTGTGCTTTTAATAATGCGGTCGCCCGCTCTAGACTCACTTGGAGACGACCTTTCCAGAGAGAAGAGCTGTGATTGTCTGCTGATGTAATTTTGCATCTAGAGTCTGCGGTATGGGGGTTCGCTAGTCAAAGCCCAGAGGTCTTCTATTTTCATAATAAACTGGCTTCCAGCACGGGGAGGGTGGTAATGTTAGTTAGACATATATCCACTGCTTTATGAGATGCTTTCCCCGTTCGTATTCTATGGAGTAGTAACTATGCTGATTATATTATTCATATGTATTATGCTAGTAGTACTGACACGTGTACTGTATCTTAGAGCACGTAAGTTGAAATAAATATTTTAACCAATACAGTGTCTCTTCTTACGCATGTTGTGGACAGGTACGAGTGTGACAAAAGAGTGTTCTTGCTTTTGCGAGTCCTGAGTGAGAGAGAGTTACCGTGTTCTGGGTTGTCTAATCATTGGTACATTAGTGCTAATGGGACGCTACGGCTAGTTGGGTTGGGGTTTTGGGTGCTAAGGTCTATGGTCGGCTCACCACTATATTCCGAGGTCCTATTATCCTGTGCATAGCTCTGTATGTGCAGAAACCCTATGACAGTTCGAGTATGGCTTCCTTGAGGGATGCCAGGGTCAGTTCACTTGGTGTACATTCATATTCGCGCTCAAGCCGTGTCAGGGTAGCCTCCACCCTAGCGATTTGGCCCCGTATGTCTTTTAATATACCAGCCGATGTACTGATGCAAGTGCCCCGAATAGTGGCTTTGAAGCCCCCCCACAGTGTTCCAGCGCTGCTCACGGATCCCGTGTTGCTAGCAAAGTATTGTGTAATGGCCTTGCGAATGGTCTCTAAATAAAGAGGGTCTAATAAGGATTCAGATCGGAAGCGCCAAGTGAAGGATCTAGATGTCATCGCAGGAACACAGAGGGTGAGCCGCACAGGGCAGTGATCAGAGAGCGTGCGTGGCAGATTCCCAACGTCGGTCACCCAGCCTGCCACCCCCTGGCTCACCAGCCAGTTGTCAAGGCGAGACCAGCTGCCATGCGCAGTCGAAATATGCGTGCCTGCAAGAGTCTCTACATGTCTATGGCGCCATATATCCAGCAGGCCTAATTCCACCAACCCGGAATTAATGACTTGAGCTGCCCCTGGCGAATGTCCCTCCTTGCCGCTAGACTTATCCTTGGCGGGGTCCAGGTGCGTGTTTAGGTCCCCACCCCAGAGAATTGCTGCATCTGGCCAGACCCTTAGGACCGCAAGAAGACTCTCAAACAGTTCAGGGTCATCTATGTTCGGACCATAGCAGTTGACGATGGTGACCAGTTTGCCTGCTAGTGTGCCGTGCACGATAGCATAACGACCTGCAGAGTCAGTGTGTGTGCGGTGAGCTGTGAAGGAGAGATCCTTTTTGATCAGTATGAGGACTCCCCGGCTGTATGAGGAGTAGGAGGAGGCTAGGCGAAAGCCGGCCCAGCGGACCCCAACTAGTTGATCATTATATCGTGTCAGATGTGTTTCTTGCAAAAGGGCAATGTTAACGTGATGACGATCTAGGTGAGCCAGCACCTGACGGATCTTTTTTGGCAAATTTAGCCCCCGTACATTCCATGTGAGACAAGAAATTAGCGTATTAGCGCTGTGCATAGTGAAAAACGAAGCATGTTGTTTAGGAGATCTACCACATGTCTAGAATATAAACAAAAAACATAAGCAGTATCCAATGCAATAAGTGTTCGTCTGTCCACAAGGATAAGCCCCAACCCACCCCCCCCACCGCAACACCCCCCACCCACTTCAGCAACCCCAACACGCTAAAGCCATCCCGAACACCCTGTAACAGATCCTCAGCAGAGTACCGAGGGAGCAACCATTGATGGGGAGCACCCATAAAGGGGGGGCGCCGGGCACAACCACCCTCCCAACATAACGAGGAGGTGGCCGAGTTATCGTGTCTTTCCAGTCTTAACTCCATGACATATATATGAGAGTCAAGCATGTGAAAGGACTCTTCCAAGAGTACAAACAGCAATACACTGAATAGGCCAAATGGTGTTAGCAGAATCAAAAAAAAAAAAAAAACATTATCAAGTTACACAAGCAAGCTATAATCTAGAATAGTTTGTTGTCTACCAAAGGCCTCAACAAACAAAACACAGAACAATATTCAATGAGGAACCTATAGCGTCACTCCACTGCAATACAAAAAAAAGTAATTGTTCGCTATGCCCGTTCGCCGCATCTTCGCGATCCGCAGGTTCCCCATTCTCTGTCTGTCTGGGGGATCGACTGCGGCGGGATAGAGTTTTAGCATAATCCAGTGCCAATTTCGGGCAAGTGAAAAACTTGTATTTCCCATTGTCGTCAACACGCAGCCTGGCGGGATACAGCATGGCATACGATATTCGTGCAGCGAGCAAGAGTTTTTTGGCAGGCTGGTACTCCCTACGGGCCTCCTGCACCGCTAGCGTGAAATCGGGGAAGAAAGCTAGAGTGTTGCTTTCATGCGTGATAGTGCCCTTCTCTCGAGCAAGGCGGAGAACCGCATCCCGGTCTCTATAATTGAGAAGGCGGGCAATGATAGGACGAGATGGGGCGCCTGGGGGGGGCTGCGCAGCCAAAGAGCGGTGGGCTCGCTCCACAATGAGGACCTGTGAGAACTGTTCCGTCCCAAAGATGTCCCGGAGAAGTTTCTCCACGTAAGTCTCGAGGCGGCCTGTATTCGTGGATTCTGGCAGACCCGTTATGCGCACGTTGTTGCGGCGTGACCTAGCTTCCAAGTCTTCATTACGGGCCTGTATGATAGCGAGGACTTTTTCCATGGAGGATGTCTTAACGGTAACCTGTTGCAGCCCATCCTCGGCATCCGAGATACGTGTCTCTGCTTCCCCCAGGCGCTGTGCGTGCTTGTCCAGTTTGGATGACATGTGATCCATGCGGAGGTTAAGATGGTCTATCTTACCATCGACTGGCCTGCACCGCAAGGAGCGTCTTGTCAATGCTAGTAAGACTATCATTAGGAGTGTCCGCCTCCGAGTCCGAGGCCGCGTGTTGGGCAGATCTGCTGGCTTTACAGGGCTCAAAAGTGAGGCGTGGGTGGCTCTTCCCCATGGCAGGCACGCAGTCCAGCACGCCAAACGCGCCGGTAGAGTAGTGGAACTCAGGCCTTCTCAGGATCACAGGTAGAGTGTACTCCCAGTAACGAAGGTGGGCGCAGTGCTCCCAGCGATGGTTGTGGCAAGGGGGGCGGAGACACTAGTGCAGTCGCAGTGCGTGATTTGGTCGTGATCCACAGCTTGGCGCCGTATCTGGATGTGGGGGATACCTTGTGGCAGAACGGCGGGGGCCTCGTAGTCCGGCCGGGCACCCGCACCAGGGAGGCAGATGAGGAAAAAACAGGCCCAACTCCAGTAGGGAGCCACCCACGCAAAGGGTGCACCAGCAGGAATGTCCTCAAGAAGGCAGACAAGCAACGCTGCAAGCAGCTCCGCAGCGTGAAGCTCGGGGACAGGCCCGGGGATCGTAGCAGGGCCGGTGTCAGTGCGGTACCCCAGGCTCACAAGGTGGGCTACATCTGGAGGGCCCCTCCGATAACGTGTAAGCCCAGTGTCAGCAGGCGTGGTGGGTGCAGATTAGGCAGCCATAGGGCATTCAGCAGGCAGCCCTACGGCGCATAAACCGGCGTGTGGGAGTTACTGAAGACGGGCCCGCCGCCGCTCCCCGGCCGACCGCGAGGCCAGGGGACCCAGCGCAGCCCCCGATTTGGCCCGACGACGCAGGGCCACACAAGCGGAGACCCGGAGGCGGTGTGGCCTACCAGTCGACGGGGTATTCGTCGGCCTGGCACACACCGGCGCACCAGGATCCACCGCGCAGTCCGACTCACGCCAGGCCCAGGACGCCGCGCACACCCCCTAGCGCACCCGGCAACCACCAGAACAGCAGCGGCCTACCTCAGGCACCCGGTCCGGGTGCAACCCAAGCCGCCACGTCGTCAGCGCAGGCCCGACACTTCACAGGCCTCCAGCGTCCCAATGGCGACGTCTCTGCCTTCGGTGCGCGGCCAAAGTGTTCCTCAGCAGTCAGGGAGGCTGAAGCAGTCCGTTGAGGTAGGAGGCAGCACTGGATGACGCAGATAAATGCCGGATTATAAGCTCGGCCGGCGGAGCAGCTCTATAGAGCGGCCATCTTGCTGTGCGCCCTCTAGCGCCCCCCACATAGTGCTTCTTAATGTGGTCAATGGACACCTGTCTGTTTTTCTTTGAAGCAGACAATGGAGGCAGGATTACAGTTTGTGTGCTTTTTACTCCAAGAACTGGAACAGATGGTCTATATAGGATGGTCCAAAAGCTTATTCATCAGAGATCCTTTCTTGAACAAGATCATCTCCTTGGGGACCCACTTGTCAGGAGCTGGTGATACCTTCGCTTCGCCGGTGCCTGCTTCAGAATGCTTCAAATTAAGTAACTTGTCTCTGACCTCTTGGATGTTCTGCAAGATATTTAAAAGTTGGTTCAGGTCAAATTATTTTTCTTCCACCACCTTGACAGGATTACCTAACTCAGGTACATACATCAGCACTCCAAAGTGTACTTCGTATGGAGTGCAGCCACACAATACTCTTCTAGGCAAGTTATTTAATGCTCTCTGAGCTTCCTAGAGATGATGGTACAAACCAAGTCCTAAACTGAGCACCATTATGCTGAGGGCTTGTTTAAGTGTGCCTTAGCTCGCTCGATTAACCAGTTACTCTTCGATCGAAATGGGTTGCTGAATTGCAGACATACTCCCAGAGCAGACATAGCATCACTACAAGCTTTTGAGGCGAATGCAGGACCATTGCTTGAATTAAAATGATCACCTGCTCCCATGGCTATAAGACACTGCAAGTCCTTTATGATCGCTCAAGCACCTACATTTCTTTGTGGCCAAACCCATAGGAATCGAGAACATGAACGAATATCTACTTATATCTAGTAACAGAATTTGCTCTGGTATTCTAACAATAGAAGCTTTAATTGTTGACAAATATTTGCAGTGTCTTATTTAGTCTCTGGCTTGATTAAGTAAACATGGCCACCAGCAGCATTGCTCCTGAGGCATTCATCCCAGGATGAGCAGATGCTAACTCCTCATGATCTGCTTCAATTAGATCTAATTTAGAACTTATTATGAAGAGTCCTAACTCCCACTCAGGATATGGAAGCCACTGAAGTGTTATCTGAACTGGAAAAAAAGAGTATCTACATTGAAAGCTGACAGGAGGCATTTCACTCTTTTCTGTTGCTTGTATTGCTGGTAGTATATCTGTGTCGATCTTCATTTGAGATTTAGTTATAACTGCTAATTTAACAGTTTGCACTGTAGCTTTTCACAGCTAGGTCAGCTGCGCAGCTAACTTTGGAGGGAATCCTGTCATGCAGGTGGCCCATGTCTGTGTCATATGGACCAGAGGAAGCTTGTTTTGTACCGTTCACAAGAACCGTTTATTATGTGAGTCGCTCCCAGTCATTGCTCCAGCAGGCTAACTTCATTACCAGCCATCACTGTGTCCATTTGGCTGGAAAGTGCAGTGTACAAATGGCATGGCACTGACCCGGGGATCAGGCGCTTAGCCCCCGATGTCCGGATCAGGCATTGAGCAGAGACGGCAGAGCGCTGAGGCCTGGAGCGCCGGGGTACGTGGCAAGCCCAGGTGGCATGCAGCTGTGCAGCAGCTAACAGCAGGAAGCTAGGTCTCAGGGGACACCATAGTTTCAGGAGGTACGGAGAATTACCACCCCCGGGGCCCTTGTGGAGATCCCCAGTGGCCTGGGGTGTCGAATCCCTGGAGGAAGAAATGGGCACAGCCAGGGAGTGCACAAGTCCAAGATCCAGATAGCTGACGGAGACAGAAACCAGGCATCATTTTGGACACTGAGACTGGTTGAGTAACCCCCTTACTGCAGAGGTATGCACCGACGGCACAGGTGGTAGACCCCCGGTCTCAACAGAAGGGCTTCGGAGACCAGGCCACCAAGCAGCATTCACAGCAGGAAACAGTGAATGTCTAGGGGGTATGGGGGCAGGTACAAACCCCCGGAAAAAGATCTGGGGACTTTGAAACACAGAATCAGAGAGCTAAACCTTGTCCCCACTTGAGACTCTAAGACAGACTGCCCATGACATAGCGACTTATGCCCAATCCTCCCCCGGGTAAGAAGCACCTTCATGGGCATTCACCCATCAACCACCACATGCAAAAATCTTGGGAAGGCCTGCACGATAAGAGAAGGGAGCATTTACATGCCCTCTAAAAAGAAGAACCCTGCTCGCAGTGCACTTCTAGCTTACCTGGACTACACCATGTCTGGTCCAGCCAACCCAGGAAACAGTATTTACGTCACCCTGCCACAGCGCTCACTAAATCTGATTTGCTGGACTGTCTCTGCATCTTTAAGACAGAACTCCGGGATGAGCTGCAGCAAGACCTCACCAAGGGCCCAGTAGAAATGCCACAGACAAACTAAAAGATCGAGAAAAACCCCTTGAGGACAGAAAACCTACAGCTCAGAGGACTCAGCGAAGAATTTCAGGATGTTACCCTTGAACACTTTGTTGTTAGAATCCCATCATCCTTTTTGGCAATGACCTCCCGGAAATACGGATAGCTAGGGTGCATTGAGTGGGCCCCAGGAGACAATCCCAACAACAGCGATCTAGAGATATGCTCATCAAATTCCACTACATTTCCGAAAAAGAGAAAGTCTTACAGCAAGCCAGAAAATCTGGCGAGGTGAACTTCCAAGACTACTTTTGCTCAGTCTTCCAAGACACTTACCAGCTAACCGACCTCCTTTGAGCCGGGAGATCAACATCACACTGTCTCAGAAGAGCAACGAGCTGAGTCACTACTGGGCATCACTGCTGACTGCGCTTTGGGGAACCTACACACAGCAGACGGGGCACTGGGCCCTCTCTGGAGCTTTGGAGAAACAATTCCCGTCTACGCACCCAGAACAGGAAACACCAACCCCAAGAAGACCAAAACTGCCGGTCGGACTAACCTTTTTATGATGAACCAAAGACACCAACGTTCCAGAGTCGCCAACAAAAGGGTCAAAGGAATGGAGGAAAAGCAAGCCCTAGGGTATTGAGGCTATCAGGGTACTGCTGTCGATCTTGAGGGTTCTGACGAAAGGTGGACTGGAAAGCCCCGGTCTTGTCTATCCTTATCTGCCAGAGATAGGAGTGACCCTTTCTAATAGCCACGATGGCACTGGCATTAAGTAGCACCTAAGCAGATAGTGCCTGCTGGAAAGAGTCCGATGAGGAGGAAAAAGCCCGGGGGCCAAAAACTTTCAGATGACAGCGAAACTCCTAAGCAGGATGACCAGAATGAGAAGACAGGAGGGTGGTGGTGAATGATCAAGAACAAAGTCACTCGAAAAACCTTCTGGAAGAAACGGGAGCGAAAAAGACACCTAGAACATTAGGAAGTGTTGTGAGATAAGGTTTTACCTAAGAATGGAATTCGGGATGAATCTTCCAATGCAGAGTCAATTTAATCCGAAAGGCTACTGATCTGAAGAATCTTGAAAGGACCTTGAATATGTTATGAGAAAGACGAGCAGGCAAAATTTTTTAGGAAAGCCATACCATATCTCCGGTCATATAAGCAGTGGCAGAGACACTTTAGTTTGGGCACAAACTGCACATGCACCAACGCACAATCCAGTGTCTTCTTGAATATAAGGCCACCAGGACTGAAGAATGAGTTCCAAAGTGGATTTGACCCCCCTGTGACCAACCATCGACGAATCATGGCACATTTTCAAAACCTCAAGGCAAAGTATCTTCGATGGAATGAATACCGTTCTACCTTTGAATACAAAGTTGTTTCTTAGCAGTGAGTCCTTGTAAGAAATTCCATTCCTCTTCAGAGACTTGGGAAAATTCAGGCTGAACCCTGTCAAGAAAGGATTGAGCTACTCCAGCTATTCGATGAGGCGAAAGAACAAGTTGCTCAAAAGATGACTGAGTCTCCGGGTATCTGTGTCACGGAGCATCAGCTGGAGAATTTTTAGTTCCCGGTATATAGGTGATATAGAAATCATACTGGTTAAAAAAGTGGGCCCAATGGGCCTTTCCAACTGTTTCTGCACTGCATATTGCTAAGGCATTAGAGATTATGATGGTCTATTTGGATTTCAAAGGATTCTTGGGATACCATTAAAAATTGTCTCCACTCAGTACAGGCTCTTTTCATAGCTAACAGGCCTAGATAGTCATTTCTTTCCTACTCAGATAGGATATGGGTTATAGAGAAAATAGGGATGTTCTAAACCATCATCCTCCTGATGCTGTAAAAGAACAGCCCCCAATGGCTGGTCAGAGGCATTGGTCTCCACAATAAACCGCTTGGTGCCATTCGGGTAATGTAAGATTGGTGCTTGTGTAAAAGCCTTCATTAAACAGAGAAAGGCTTCCTCAGCTTGAACGTCCCATTGAAAGCCATGAGGGAAATAAAAAAAATTTGAAGATTCGAATGATTCCACTAGTTATCTGGGTAACATTTTCTATAAACTGCCTGTAAAAATTGGCAGAACCAAGGAAGCACTGGGTTTCTTTCACATTAGATGGGGTCGACCAATCTAGGATGGTGGAAACCTTGCGCTTATCTATGAAGGCTCCTGTACTGTCAGGTTGGTGAAATTCACATTTCTACAGCTTACAGCACAGCAGATTCTGACAGAGTCGAAGTAGCTCCTGGCAGACACGCTGATGAAGAACAAGGGGCTCTCTGGAGAACACTACGATGTCATCAAGACAGACAACCATACATTGGTTTAGCATGCCAGCAAATGTATGGTCCATTAAACTTAGACGGCTGAGACAATGGTAAACCAAACGGCATGACACGACATTCAAAATGTACGAGTGGAGTTCTTAATGATGCTTTCCATTCATCTCCTTTCTTGATACATAACGGATGGTAAGCTCTGCATAAGCCCAATTAAGACCCTGGAATCTCTGATGGATTCTAAAACATCCTTGAATAGAGGCAAGGGGTACCGGTCATTTACAGTGATTTTATTCAATCCCTGTAGTCTATGCAAGGTCTAAATTCATTCAATATTTTAGAAACGAAGAACATGGAAGCAGGGGATGAGGGTAGCAAGAACACTTCCTTTGATTTGTTAAAAGACCAGCAAACTCCAGATACTGACCAGGTATTCCCTGGAAGTGATTAATGATACTGACCTCAGTTTCAAGATGTTTGACAATCTCTTTAGTAGTCCAATAATCCTCAGCTGGATGACAAAATGTGAGACAGAATTGGGAGGATAAGGAAATAGTATGGGTTATCCAGTTAAAGTACGGTTTATGTCTTGTCAGCCAGGGAACACCTAGAATAATTATATGTTTAGGACAGGAGATGAGAACAAGGAAATACGTAGGTGAAGATTTTCAAAAGTCAAAGAGGTTGTCATTTCTTTAACAAGTCAAGAAAACAGGGTTGTGCAATCAACGGTGTGCACTTGTTCAGGTATCTCTTTTGTGATATGGAGTATATATCGCTCTTTGGCCCAGCTTTTATCCAAATACATCCTACTGGCATCACTGCCTAAGAGAGACAAAATCCTTTCCCCCGAAGATTTCTGGAGTGCAGAGCCAACAAGCCGTGGCAACAGCAAGTCGACGCAGTGCACAGGGGTTTGGTCCAAGTGGTACGACAAGGGATACTGGTCTCAAAGTTGCAGAGAGGACAGGTCAGGCCTCGAGGGAGTTGCAGAACCCCCACCTGTGTTGCTGAGCCTTTCGAAGTCCGTGAGACGTCTAGAGCAGCAGACCGGTCAGCTTTGTTGCGGTGCCTGCAGATGCAGGGGACTGACTCCTTCACTCCAAGGGAGATTACTTCTGGTGTCCTTGATGCCCACAGGTCTGGTGAAGATTCTGGAAGAAGCTCAGACGATAAAGAAAACTAAACTTGCAGAACAGCAAGACCAGGAGCAGCAGGAGTCATTTTGATGCAGTCTCGGTTTCAGGCGAAGTCCAAGTGTCCAGACGGTCGAAGAGTGTCGTGGTTTCAGTCTTGAGTCTTGTCACAAAACGAATCTGAAGAGCCACCCACAGGTAAGCCATTAAGTTTCCTAGGGAAAGGGTTGGAACGACTCAGGGGTCCCTCTCAGAGGAGGGGCTGGACAGAGGGGAGGATACGCCATGTCCTTTGTCCAGTTTTGCGCCAGAGCGGGAGCCAAGGGCTCCCAGAAGTGGTTCCAACTGGAGTATGCAAGGAGGGCACCAAATGTGTTCTTCAAAGCAGTCTGGTAGCACAGGCAAGCACCCCCAGCCCAATACACTAAGTCCTGTCTGGGAGGTGGTCACACTTCCCTGCGACAGGAAACCTATTGTTCTACCTTCTCGAGCTCGGCTCAGAGCAGAGGGCAGAATCATGTCTGTGGTCGGCAGCAGCCTTAGATTGCCGTCAGACCCTGAAAGGTGTAACCGGGAGCACAGGGACGTACCCTAAGGGAGCCTCCTAGTACATGGGATCATACTTACAACACTGGAATTGGTGTTGGGGTATGGTGTCAACATGTTTGATACCAAACATGACTGGGTTCGGTGCAGTCGCTATATAGTTAAGACATCTTGTAATGACTGATGTCCACTATATCTATTAAAATGGCTGACCGCACTTACACTGAGGTGGCGAAGTGAGCTAAAGAATGATGATGGATTCAACCCAGATCTGTGACTGGGGGTGAGTGTCTGAAAAGTTTCAGCGCTCCATCCATCATCTCCTTGTGTTTGCTGTGTTTGCCCTAAGTTGGCACGGTATGACCAGACGTGGGTTCCTTGCTCACTTTGCCAATGGATTCAAGCTAGCCTGGCTGATGAAGGGTGTTACCCAGAAACCGGTCCCAGGATGCTTGTTTCCGGTTCAGGGAAGACCTGGCTTGGCAGTTCGGGCTGGACTGTTCCCATGAGGCACAGGGTCAAGACTGATTTGCATTTAGCTGGGACTGAACTGAGGTGGCGAAGTGAGCTGAAGAATGATGATGGATTCAACCCAGATCTGTGACTGGGAGTGAGTGTCTGAAACGTTTCAGCGCTCCATCCATCATCTCCTTGTGACCGCACTTACACAGCATGGAGAATCGACTCCGGGGTTTGCAGGGTTATCCTGCTCCTGCAGGGATACCCTCACACTTATAACCAAGCACCCTGTCTTCAGGTCTGAAAGGCCTGCCATAAGGGTGACATAGGTTTTAAGTGCAGTGACCTCAGATATAAGAAAACGTATATCTGTCATGAGGGGTGCTAGCACCAACTCACACAGGCTGTAATGGCAGGCCTGTAGTGGTCTCTCGTGGGTGGCACAATACATTCTGCAGCCCATGGGAGACCCCTGGTGTACCTATGCCCGGGTACCTTAGTACCGTATACTAGGGACTTACAAGGGTACTCCAGTACAACAGTACTTACCATGGTCAATTTAGGGAGGAAGCACAGTGACTGGGGTCCTGATTAGCAGGATCCCAGTCAGACTAGCCAAAAACATACTGACATTAGCAAAATGTGGGGGTAATCATGAAAGCAGATCCTACTTTCCAACAGATATCATATGCCTTCAAGAAACCGACCTCTTATGCAAAGACCAAGAGATATTTAAACATGTGACATGCCCGATGAATTATCACTCCTTGGCTAATACTAAACAATGGAGGTGCCAACATGCATCAGATGCAACTTCCCCATTACAGCTTCACAGGTACAAACAGACAAAGAGAGCAGATTTCTCATCTTGGTGGGGGTACTTGAGTGTCACGCTCTCACGATAACTGCCCTGTATGCTCCTAATACTGGTCGGAACACATTCTTATCAGTTTCTTAGAGAGGCTTGCAAGGGTGGGCCGAGGGGACATTATTTTGACTACAGACCTTAACATGGTATGGGACCCTCACAAAGACAGAGAGGGAGGACACTAATTCCACGCAGGTGCCTTCTCTAAAAAAATTAAAAAAGAACTAGGCCTGTGCAATGCCTGACAAACACAGCACCCACAGCTATCACAATCTACTCCCATGTACATCGCACTCACAAATCAGCTATACATTTGTGAGCAATTCCCTTATAGGACGGACCGGCTCAACTGACATCGGACCTATATCGGTCTCGGTCAAGCACTGATTACGGCGCAGTTCGACCTGGGTGCAAGGAGACGTCCAGGAAACTGGAGGCTCCACCTATCCCTACTCAGGAACACGGTCACTAAGGATAAAATAGGACAACATATAAACGAATACTTCAAACTAAACGGGGGAGGTGTCTGTCAGGGGGATCTGGGATGTGTTTACTGTAGTCGTACGAGGTCGCTTTATAGCAGTCGCACCTGAACGCACAAGCCTCCACAAACTGGAAGTGCAGAAGATTGGGCAAGAGATCCGAAACTTAGAGGCAGCACACACACACAAAATTACCCGTGCCCCGACGTACTCTTGACGTTAGGCTTCCCAAGCATTACTCTCTCGACTGTGGTAGAACTACTGAGGGCCTACGAAAGTGCCTCCCGCTATAAAGTAAACTATGACAAATCTGAGATACTTAACCTAACGGTTGAATTAGAAGAAGCCAGATTGTTGTCTGACTTTCCTCTCCAATGAGCAACTTCTTCCATCAAATATCTGGGAGTTAGACTTACCTGGGCTGTGACAGAACTTTTAAAGGCCAACTACCCACCAGTGATTTTGCCCATCACGGAAGACGTTCATTCCAGGAGAAATCTTATGCTCTCTTGGTTGGGTAAAATCAATGTCATAATGACAAACATCCTCCTGCGCATACTCTATACGTTTCAAGCCCTCCCCATATGGTTAGACACTCCCTACTTTCAACATATCCTACAGAAACTGATGGCTTTAATATGGAAGGGGATAGCCCCAAGACTCCCTCTGAGAATAATTAACCAACCAAGGGAAGCGTGTGGTCTATCCATCCCTAGCAATCCCCACTACTACACAGAAGTGCTGCTGAGAGAGGTAGTGGAATGCACTTGACGAAAAACTGGCGACAGATGGACCACGCCATAGTCCGCAGGCTATTGTGAGATCTGGTGTTGTTAGAGAAGCACCATTGACCTCTTATTGCTTACATCAGCAACCCAGTGGCCACGGCGCTTAAAACATGAGACCGCTACGTGAACGTGCAGGCCTAGTATCGTACCTCACCAACTATGGCCCCATCCATTACAATAAAGCATTCACCCCCGCTCTCAAAGGCCAGTCTTTTCACGGATGGAGGGAGGGGTGTAGCAAAATGATCTCTGATATTATGAGGCTACTACCCCAAAAACTATCCAACAATGTAAAGATGTCTACGGTATCACTGAATCCGAGAGGTTAGACTACGCACAGATACGGCACTGGGTATCTCATCCTGTCAATCGAGCGGGAGCCACCATGACAAAGACCCCTTTCGAAATCCAGTTTCCCAAACAGATTGGCTTCCAGGGTACAATCTCAACACTGTATAGACTCTTAATAGCACAAGACTCAATAGATGTGCCGACACAATAGGGACTGAGAGCAGAACTTCGGAATCCAAGTGGTACCTAAACGATGGGATAAATTACAGAATGTCATATGCACCTTTTTCATCACAACCCTAGACGGGAAAAACACTACAAAATTTGGTAAGTGTAGCACTACACCCCCCCCCCCACAAACTACACTGCATGTATCATAATGCCTCCCCTCAGTGCTGGAGGAGATGCAGGGCTATAGGAGAGGCACTGCACATATGGTAGGACTGCCCAAAGATCCAGCCTTTCTGGGAGGAAGTGTCTAAATTGCTTCAGAGAATCTTGACTTTCCCTATCCCGGCCATGCCAGTGGTGATGGTAATTGGGCCTTAAACCTCTCATCCTGAGGGGGCGTGGCTAGCAGCCTGAGGAAATGGCCGCTGCTTAGAGAGGCTCCGGGACCCACCCGGCAATCCCGCAGATCCGTACAGTAATCCGCTGCGCACCCGCCTGCAAGGTAGTGGGTAGCGCGTCGGAGGTGGCAGGCCATCAAACGCAGCCCCGCAGGTCTCCGGCGACAAGATCTGGCGCGCCCACGTTGAGATTGAGACGGGGCCTACGTCCTGCCCGGCAGCCGGGGCCTCGAGTACGGCCCGCGCCCGGAGGAGTGAAGGTGTCGGATTTCGTGCCCGGGAACGATCCTGACTGTCGTCCGTTGCGGAGACCCGTCTGAGAAGGTAGAAGACGGGGGCGATCCTGAGGGGGCTTCGCAACACAGCTACCCAGATTAACCGGCAGCCCGACTTGAATTGCGGCAGCGCGGCGTGGAAGCAGAGGGGTCGACCTGGTGGGCGGCCTGCGGCGGTGCTGTGTCAGCGGCGAAGCAGGTCAGTGACGGCCCCCGGGTGTGTGTGCGAAGGCAGCCATCCGCATTTGCTGGTTGCGGGTGCGGTCCGAGACGGCGTCCCGGGCCCCTCCCTGAGAAGTGAGCGAGGCCGCGGCGGCCGGGTCCCAACCAGGCACACGAGGGGGTGAAGACCGGCCCCCCCGGATCTCTGAGGGGGCGTAGTACCAGCAGTGCCTGATGTGCACTTGACATAAGAGCCAGCGCAGACCCTCACGAAGCCTGCCATCAGAGGGGAGCGTAAGCGGCATAGTGACCCCGGGGACTGCAGGGTGCAAGGCGCAGACGCTCTCACCGGTATCAACAGCTGGCCAGAGTGCTCGTCCTCTGCGGAGATCCGGCATTTGAACACTGGAGGCGCGCTCTACGGCCTAAGGCGATCTCCTTCCCCTTTCTCTACCGGGGGTTATTAAATACACATTGGGCTCCTGATTGACTGCCGGGCTCCGGTGAATAAGTGTACACAGACATACAAAGGAGGCGCTAAAACACGACGGTAGCTCATGCTGCGCCTGGACATTGGAGCATGCCCTCTGGGTAGCTCGGCAAACGATATTACAAGCAGGGATCCGGGCTGCCTGGTGGCCCCGAGTACAGCGTTCCCGCCTGATCTACCCCAGCAGCAGCAGCGAAACGGCCAGGTGGAGGTGGGGAACCCGAAAGGCCGCGTGTGGCTGACCGCTGCACGAACAGGCAGCGGTGAGTACCACCTCCTACCCCCCCCACAATAATTCACGACAATCGGGGGTGGGCTGCAGTGATGGGAGGGAAGGGTCAGCGTGGCACGCACCAAACGAAGTTGGAAAAATATGCCTGTGCCAAAGGTCAGACGGAACAGCGAGACCGAGATGCTGCCCGAGTGGAGGGCCCTACTACCTCGGAGCCGTCGGAGGTCACATTACAGGACATCATGAACACACTGAATAACGTTCATTCCTCCTTGGAATCCCGTATAGGGTCGGTCTCCGTGGAGATTGCCCTAATCCGAGCGGACTTCAAGAAAATGAGCGCAAGAGTGACGGAGGTTGAAGCAACAACGGCAACCCTTTCCAAAGACTCGACGGATCTTAAGCACCGAATACGTCAACTCGAGGAGGACAACAAGCTCATGGCCGCCAAACTCGATGACCAAGAAGGCCGGTCGAGGCGAAACAACGTAAGAATTATCGGGGTGCCTGAAGGAACAGGGGGGCCAGCGTTGGACCTTTTCGTTGAAGATCTTATTAAGAACCAATTGCAACCACGAGGCCTATCCAGCTATTTTTCGGTGGAGAGGTGGCAGACCCAGACCGGGGGCCCCTCCTAGGCCGATCCTGGCCCGAATTTTTAATTTCCGTGATCGTGATGCGATCCTCCAAACAGCAAGAATCGCCCCCCTATTGCGTCTTGAACACAGTACTGTGTCTTTCTTTCCGGACTACACGGCAGCCGTGACGAAACAACGCCGCAGCTTTCTTGAAATAAAAAAAGAGCTGAGAAATCGTGAACTCAAGTACTCCATGCTCTTCCCGGCGAAACAGAGTAGAGGCTGAGGGAAAGACCTGGTTCCTTACGACGCCTGTGGAGGCTCAGGAGTGGCTGGAGGATGGCGCCAAGTCGCAGGTTCCGGTGGACTGGGCAGAAAATCGAATCTCCACGCGCAGGGGGCGACATCATTGGAGCCTAAAAACACGAGAACCACGGAAGGATCAATGGCAGTGAGAGACGACGAATGAAGAAACCCTGTTAGCTGCTCAGCATTGAACTGAGAGTGCTGAAGCGTCGCCATGTCGCACGAAGGTGTAACTGAAGGGCACAAAACTGCTGTGGCGGCCCACCCATTTCCGATCTGAGACTACAGCTCGAACCTTGAACAATGCAGGCGGCAGTCGTGCAGGCCGTAATGGCCAGCAGTAAGCGGTAACCCTATATGCACTGAGACTTATCGGGAACGATCTGCATAACAACTATATAATGCATGCCAATGATGTATAGCCAGTGTACTATGTAGTTGGTAATTGGGATGTTCCGGGGGTCACTGAGCTACTCTCCCCCCCGCACAGACACCAGAGTATGGGATATAAGCACTCTGCGCAGTTGGGGTGGCGGGTAGTTCTAAGTCTGCCATGCAGGGAGGGGGGTGGGTGGTTGGGTAACGTTAAACGTATTGCACATTGTTTGGTTCACAGGTTTCACACAGGCTCACACGGCGACTTTACTGCTTCTGCACACCAGTTCCCTCACAATATCCTGCTTATTCCTTATTGTTGATCCTATAATATGGCACATGATGTAACGACGACCGCTATGGAACTCACAACGCCACTGCCCCACACGACTGATGGTCCACCTCTCACCATTCTTTCATGGAATGCTAATGGCCTCTGTGACAAAATAAAGAGAGGGTTAGTCTTGCAATATCTTAAACGCCAAGCACCCGCGGTGGCCCTGATACAAGAATTGCATTTAGTGGGTTTGGCATGTAAGGCCCTAGATCGGTGGGGTTACCGGATGGTGGCACATTCCGCATTCTCTTCTGGGTCACGAGGGGTGGATATCCTGGTCCGTAAACAATTCCCCATCATCATCGACAAAACATGGCTAGATGACCAGGGACGATTCGTGGCCATTTCCTGTCAATGGGAAGGACGCGCATACAATATAGTCTCAGTATATATTCCGCCGGCACTGCACTCTGTGGCGCTTCCAGCCCTCAGCGCCTTCCTACTTGCACTGCCTCAGGGTGTACTGTTAATTGGGGGCGACTTCAACACAACATTAGATGATACCCTTGACCGTAAACCCCACAGAATCCGACGTGGCACACACCCCCGGTTCGCGGAATTCCTCGACGCACTTGGCCTCATAGACGTCTGGCGCACTCGATTTCCACAAGAACAGCAGTACACCTTCTATTCCGGAGCGCATAATAGCCTCTCTAGAATAGATTATATACTCACTTCAGCGGACGGATGCGGGAAATTGGAGGGGGTAAGGCACTTACCTAGAGGTATTTCCGATCATTCCCCAATCTTTGTCCAATGCAGGTCGCATGTCCCAGGCCTGCGTCGAACATTCCCGATTTACCCGGGTTTTCTTAAGAACCCCGGGATCTGGAAAAGTTTAACCAAGACCACACAACAGTACTTCCAAGAAAATGAACGCTCAGTGGCCTCTCCGACGACACTATAGGAAGCATACAAGACAGTACTCGGGGGCCAAGACATTTCACTAATTACGGGGCATAAAAAAGAAAAACAAAAACAGGTAGAGACCCCCGAGCAGGAAGTAACACAGGCCGAGGCCATGCATTCCCGGGACCCCAATGACACGACCACGCCCAACCTGCATCTGAAACGACAAGAATACAGAGAATACCTGTGGGAGGACACAAGGGCCAAACTTCTAGCCACCCAACATAGAGTGTATGAGGTCGGGGACAAGGCAGGCAAGCTTTTGGCTTGGCTGGATAAGCGAGAAAGAGCAAGTCGCTGGATATCACAACTACAATCCCCCACCGGTGACATCATAACAGACCCCCAGCAGATAGCTAACACACTGGCCCTCCACTACGAACAGGTATACACTCCAGGGGGTACAGCCACACCGGAGGAAGCGCTAGCATTCCTAAAAGATATCCAAATGCCCAAACTCACCCTAGATGATACTCAGGCACTGGAGGCGGACTTAACAGTTGAAGAATTGGCGTTGGCCATAGGTAACATCCAATCCGGGAAAGCGCTGGGGCCCAATGGTATACCTATTGAACTGTACAAAAAAGCGGCAGATAAACTCACACCACATATGCTTAACATGTATGAGGCTAGCCTGGAGGCAAGTAAACTCCCCAGGGACCAGCGACTGTGATCGTTATACATAAGCCGGGTAAGCCGGCGCACGAATGTACATCCTACCGGCCAATTTCACTGCTCAATGCGGAGGCCAAAATACTTGCCAAAACGCTAGCCGCTAGACTGCAACCCAACCTCACAAAATTAGTGCACCCTGACCAATCCGGGTTTATGCCCGGCCGAAACACAGCTCTCAATTTGCGACGCCTACATGGCATAATGGCTCATATTCCTACCATCAGGAGGATGCAGTCATCTTATCCCTGGATGAGTGTATGGCTTTTGATATGGTCGAGTGGCCCTTTTTGTTTGCCGTGCTCAAGCATATGGGCTTCAGCTCTAAGTTTTGTGCCTGGGTCCAGCTACTATACACCAAGCCTCTGGCACACGTAGTAGCCAATACCCGAATCTCGGCAGACTTTCCCCTGGGACGTGGCACACGACAAGGCTGTCCTTTGTCGCCGCTTCTATTTGCTCTAGTACTGGAGCCACTAGCGGCCTGGATTAGAAGAGACCCGGTCATGCGTGGGCTTCGTTGGACGGAGGGCTGGGAGGACCGCATCTCCCTCTATGCAGATGATATTCTGCTATATATGGCATCCCCCAGGTGCTCGCTCTCCCGACTCCTGGATATATGCGAGGCATATGGCAGGTTCTCCGGTTATACCATCAATTGGGCCAAATCTCTTCTATGTGTGCTACGCGGTGCCCCACCGCGCTGTACGATACAGGTCGTAGAGGGGAGCTTTAAATACCTGGGACTCCACATCACACCGCATCCCATGGAATTTATGGAAAAAAAACTCATGGAACCCCTAAAAAGGCTTCGCCTGACACCAAACATTGGCAATCCTTACCTCTGACACTGCTGGGACGGGCGGCACTCTTCAAGATCATGGCGCTCCCCAGATTCCTCTAAGCCCTGCAAAACACTCCGTTCCCGGTTCCCCCCTCCTACTTCAAGGCAATCGGGACAGAAGTAAGCAACCTCCTGTGGGACGGTAAACCAGCCCGTATAGCCATGCATAAGTTGGTCAGGGGGTGGTATGATGGCGGGATCGCCCTCCCCAATATACAAACACACTATTGGGCCTCACAACTGATCGTGATCAATCAGTGGTTGCACGCACCTCAAACGGAGCTGGCTTTCCATAGGGATAGACATGTACTGGGAAAGGGGGGCATCATGAGGGCGCTCTATAACAAGTCCAGGAAGAACACCTTTATGGGGCCCACCGCACACACGGTACATATATGGTACACTGCCCATAAACAACTAGGCTGGGATGGTATCAGAACACAAATGGCGCCGCTCTGGGAAGCCCAAAGGCTGGGCAGGCTTAGCGGTAGTAAGGGTTTTAAACAGTGGGACCTCGTAGGAATTTCCAGGGTGGGAGATCTCTTGTGTAAGGGAGAGATAATTACTTTTCCACAGCTCCAAGAAAAGTATGAGATGGCGGCCACCGAAATTTTTCACTACACTCACGATCACACATGCTCTTAGGGCGGCCGTCCCCTCGGGTGCTGTCCTCCCAGAGGCCTCCCCGTTGGAAGACAGGCTCCTCACATGGACAAGAAAGCCATTTCCTTCACCCATCGGAAAATTATCAATAACCAACAAGACCCTACACAAACTCTTAGAGAAAAATGGCAGGCTGACATAGGGGATCTGGACGAGACGGATTGGCAGGACGCACTGGCGTCCCCGCGGGAGGTGGCAATTACCCTCCAAATTGAAGCTGGTCCAATCAAAAATACTTCATCGAATCTATTATACGCGGATGACAATGCATAAAATAGGGAGGGCCACTGACACCTTCTGTCTTAGACAGTGTGGGGTGTTGGCACTTTCCTCCATACGTTGTGGGAATGCCCAAAGATCGTGACGTACTGGGGATCAATTATGCACACCATCTCCCAAGTTTGTGGGGTCACGGTAACACCAGAGCCCAAGAGGTGTATCCTCAATATCTGGGAGCCCACGGATCTTAATCACACAACACAAAACTGGGCGACTCTTGGTATGATGTTCGCAAAACGCAATATCGCAAAACACTGGGGAACACATACAACTCCCCTACATCGGGAATGGTGTAATGATATGGACGGCGCAATGGTGGCTGAGCGAGCAGTATATATGAACAGGGGATGCCCGAAGAAATGGAAGCGGGTGTGGGGAAAGTGGAACAAATTTAGGGGGAATATTTGTGCGCCACCTCCGGAGGACTCAGAAACGGACATTAGTGACTAAACCACGAGTGGTTGTTGCATGCTGTGATGTACATTCATTGTAACGGATTTTATGTACGTATCTTCAAGAGGATCAGTTTGTGTTGCCGAAGCAATCATTATCAGTTCTACCCGATAACCTGTTTGTTGTAAATTTACGCATATGCCTAATAAAATTTCCCCCCCCCAAAAAAAAAGTTGCACATGTAAGGTTACATTGCGGATTTATAATACAAAATAAATATTTAAGCTAAGCACACTTGAGTCAGAAGCTACTCAAAGTAGACCACTGATAGGGAAAGTCAACACTTTAGATAGTTTAAATGATTCCAAGTCAAACAAACTTCCAATGGAAAAAAATAAAGATAATCATGTAAAGAACCTAGAAAAGAGGATCATATCTAACAGTAGTCCTCGTGGGTGGTGAGGAATACTACAACCGCGTGGAATCAAAAGTGTTTAAGTTCATTTATTTTGATATCTCTAGCCCATCTTTCATGTTTAAAACCAGTTAACAGCCTCAAAAATTAAAAATTGAATTTTCTCTGAAGACATCAGAAAATGTTATCAGTGACCTTGTCCTATTTGATATTTACTTCATCTAAGCTACTGTACAATGAGCTTCATTTTAGCACATTTTATCAAAAAGACTTGTCAATAGTGGTCCTTAAAACCAGAGGAAAATTGCATATTCTTACACAATTACACATTGTCTTTACTCTTGGCAATCAGTTTCAACTGAAGGCCATTGACTTCTAAAATGTAGTGGTAATGTTTGGGCCATAACAAGTCTGCTACTTGCCATGCCTACATATATTAAGCTTGATATGTTAATTCCTGTACCAGTCTCTCAGTACAGCCTTCCAAGATTCGCCAACAAACTTAAGGTTTGAGATATTATTAATCAGAGTAATGCTTAGTGAGAATGAGGAGACCAGTGGGTTTGTCAAACAGCTATACCTTGAATGCCTGTAAATAAATAAAAATAGGGCTGACTAAAAAAAAAAAAAAAAAAAAAAACTCTCATCCTGGCACAACTGACCAGGGAAAGCTGACGATGGCACAAAACTGGAAAACAACTGAATACCCAGCTGTAGGAACCTGGCACTGTATATACTACACTAAGTAAGGAATAATGTGCACAGAGTCAGTGGATCCCCAGAGGTATAGCAGAGGCTAAATTAGATAATACCTTACTCTCTTTTGTGGTAGTGTGTTTAAGCAGTAAGGCTTATCAGAGGGTAGTGTTAAGCATTTGGTGTACACACTCAGGCAAGAAATTATGTCACTCACTCAAAGACTGAACCCAGACCCACTTTTTGTATAAAAAGTTCTTTTGTTGTTTTATTTCTAGAACCAAGATTTTACTTAGTAGCAGGTAAGTTACACTTTTCATACAATGTTACTTTTCAAAATGCAGTGAGCACTGGTTTTGAAGGAACATTCAGATTACTTTTGCAGTTGAGAAAACGGTTTGTAAGCTGTTCAAAAACACTTGAAATTACTTTCAGATTACTTTGCAGTAGTTACTTTTCTAATTTGGCATGAAACAAATTCCTAACACAGTCTAGGCAGCACACGACATCAGTAAGCAGGTTAACTCTTTTAAAGACACGAAGTTACTTTTGGTGTAGTACAAGACAGTTCAACACTTAAAAGATTTTTCAGAGAAAACCCACCATACAATCCTATGGAGAAAGCGTTAAGTTTACAGGTAGGTAAACGGTTTTAGATATGGAGTTTTGGGGGGTAGAACCAAGGTTCAGGCTGACACTCAAGGGGCACCACCAGCGGCACTAGGGCAGCCGGGTGCAGAGTGCAGGGTGCCAATGTTAGCCAATGGGGCACCTCGGTTGGGGGCTGCGCCCGGGAAGGCCACTCGGTCTTGGGAGCCAGGCTTCTAGGGTTAAGGTCAGGGCACAGGGGGTCCCAGGTTAGCAATAAGTCCATACCACGAGCGTCGCAGGGGCGGCCATGTGCAGGGTGCTCAGGAGGTGTCAGGAGCCTAATGCTTTCTCATGGAGGATGTCGGTCGAGGAAAAGGACTGCAGGCTGGAGCCAGAAGATTGGACGAAGGGAACCAATGACTGGAGGATGAAGTTAAAGAGTTGCTGAACACCAGGACACCGTCGGAAGGGCACCTCAGGACTCAGGGGCTGCGGGTGCAGGGGTGTCCTTTTGAGTAGGGTTCTTCTCACCGGTTGGGGTCATGGTTGTGCGGACCCTTCAGGATGAGGCTGCAGGCGTCGAGGAGAAGGTCGGTGGAGGTTGTCCAACGCTGGAACACAGGTCCGGATCCCCGGGGGGACCCCGCTGGGGTGTTGGGCCACTCGAACTCAGGCTGTGGGCATCAGGTCCAGAGTGGTGAGAACTCGCGGATCCGGCTAGATCTGGAGTCTTGGCTTGGGTTTGTGTTGGACAAATTAGGTGTTCACAGGAGATCAGAGTTTTTTGGGAAGGCAGAGCGGGTCCCCAGAGTTCTTGGAGGATGCTGGCTGCAGGACATGCCGGTTTCAGCTTGCAGGGGTTTCGGAGCAGGAGACAGGTCTGTAGGGCTGGGGCCCAAGCAGTTGTCATCATCCTCCTCTTCTGCAGCACGGCTCTTCAGTCCTTGTTCTTCTTGTTACATCGAATTTAGGTTCTGGGTTCAGGGCTGCCTCCTAAATACTGTATTTAGGAGGCGTTTTAGGGGTCTGGAGGTAGTAGCAAATGGGCTACTGTCCTTAGGGTGACTACACCCTTGGGGTGCTCACCCCAAGTGGGGGGGAGGGCACCATCCCTACCCTGATTGGAGAGTGCCTGCCATCAGCAAGATGGCGGGCACTGAAGAGTGGGATTCACCTCCCTCACCTGAGAGGTGGGGTTGGCAGAGATGGGCACACCTTTGGGCCGGTCAACTTCTTCCTGCCTGTCTTCCCATCGAAAAGGGGGTGAGACAAGAAGGGGGCCTGCTCCTGATAGCAGAGGAGGCTGGGGGTTGCTTTGTAAAGGCAGCAAGGTCTTTGAAGCTCCCCTGACACAGATGGCTCTTCCTGACCTGGGGGAGGTGTGGACACCTCCACCCAGGAAAGGCTTTGTTTCTGGGCCCAGGGAGCGAAGGATCCCACCCCAGGGGTCCAGAAACCTGTCTCGTGGTGGTAGGCTGGTGGTCACTAGTGAGAACCCCACCAGAGGCTTGTTACCCCTGAGTGCAGGGAATAGTAAATCTGACACTGGTATCAGTGCAGGTTTATTATCCCAGGATTCAATAAAGCCATCATGGTGCTAGGAAATTCGTAATGACCAGTTTCCAGACCATATACTCAGGATGATGAGCACTTATAATTTCTAAGAATAGCCTTAGATATTATAGGGGCCTTTCTGCTCATGCAGATAGGCCCTCACATGAGACGTAGTGCACCCTATCTTAAGGGTGACTTAACTAAGCCTCATGCAGTGCTGGGCAGGCATGGCACACAGGGATGTGTGCCATGTTAACACTTCACTTTTAGCTGCACCCAAACACACAGGCTGAAATGGCAGTGGTGCTTGTGTGTGGTGAGAGGTCTCTGAGGGTAGAACAATACATGCTGCAGCCCTCAGAGGCCATGCCCTGGTTCCCATGCCCTTGCTACCGTAGGTGCCCTTTACAAAGGGCTTACAGATAGGCGAGGGTTGTGCCAATTGTGGAAACAATGGTACAGTTTAGGGAAAGAACACAGGCCCTGGGAACCCGATTGGCAGGGACCCAGGACACACTCAGTCAAATTGCATCAGGTATCTGGCAAAAAAGTTAGGGGCAACGATGCAGAAAGGGCACTGTCCTACACCAGCCCTCACAATAGTATAACAGACTGTTGGTAATACTGACCATGGAAAGATTGATAAGTAACATGCAAGGAGCTGATATGCTTTTCAAGGTAAATAGAAACCGGTTATGCACCTAAGTGGTGGGCCAGCTAATACAACTCTCCCTTTGCGGTGGAAAGCCTTGGACCTGTTTAATTGACTGTGAGAGGGTGAGTCTTTGCTGTAATTTCATACTGACGAAAATACGGGGAGGATCCATTGTGGGCGACGGGTATTGTGTTATTGAACAGTAAACTACTTTCTAGTGGCAGACAATAAGGGTTAGTTCTAAACTCCTGCAGTTGGGGTGACAGGAGATGGGTTGGGGGGTGGGTTAGGTAAACACAGGGATCAAGAACAAGGGGCGATGAGACAAGCGCCAAATGTTTTGTTGGATTATTTAATTTTCTGTAACCGAATCTGGCAGGCTCTCCTTCCCATGTTGTCTGCCTGTGCTTATGATCTGTCCACCTTTCTGGAATGCCTATGTTCTACTTGAAATACTTGTAAAATATTTTGAAAGAAGGATGAATCCAACACTATAAGTGTGGGAACTGACTATCAGCCCTCAGCAATGGGAAACGGCCTTTACAACGCGTGCTGTACCACACGTGCTGTTTCCACACAAGTGAAACAACGCTTGCCTAAACCACGCATCTGCCGCAACTACGCAAATGTGTGGATAAGGCAGTCAGCGGTCAAGATGTGGGGATGGGCGGGGAGAGGAACAGTAAGGATTGGGAGAGGAAGCACCGGAACACTGCCTGGTAAGTGGGGCTGGGAGCGGGTTGAGGGTAGTTTTATGGGGTGGGTCGGTTTTAGGGCTCAGGGCGGGGGGAGGGGGTAGTTTTTTGGCAGGGGGCAGGGTTTTAGGGCTCAGGGTGCGATGGGCTGGGGTAGTTTTAAGGGTTGGGGCTGGGTTTTAGGGCTCAGGGGAGGGGTGGTTGGGGTAGATTTTTGGGAGGGGCAGGGTTTTAGGCCTCAGTTCAGAGGAGGGGCAGTTTTCAGGGCTGGGGGTAAGTTTTAGGGGTCAGGGCGGGAGGGGCTGGGGTCGGGTTAGTCTTTTGGGCAGGGGCGGAGTGTTAGGGTTCAGGGTGAGGAGTTGGGGCAGTTATTAGGGTTGGGGCGGGTTGGATTGCAGGGCTGAGGTATCAGGTGTTAGGGCACAGGGCAGGGGGGCTGGGGTGTGCAAGTCAACTTTATCATTCAAAAAAGAGGTTAAAATATTACTTCTGAGCAAATTTCTGCTCTAGGTCTCACAATTTGACTCAGTATCTACACCCATGATTATTATTCTAATGTTGGATCATATCTATTGTCTTGTCGGCTTGGTCCTATGGAGGTAAATCTCCTCAATTTGTGAGCTTACACAGTCTGTATCTCTCTTGATTATGTTGTTGTTTGCTTTCCTGTTTCTTCCTTCCGATCATCTGTAAAGTGCTCTGATATGCTCATGGGTCATGTTTGCGCTACATAAAACTTTATAAATAAATAAATATTTACCACGCATATCCTTTTAGCAATCATGCCTTTACAACGAAATTCGCTGTAAAGTCATGCGTGGTAAAGGCATGCATGGTAAAGACGCAGTCGTGGTTCTGACCACGTTGTTTAGCATGCATGGTTTGGGTATGCATGGTTGTATCATACAACCCTCTGCAATACAAGTATCAAGCATGAATTTCTGCATGTTGTGCAGTGCTGCCACCTAGAATTCTGGTGTGGATGTGCCTCGGTGGAATTCGATGTTTTTAACGACACCCTGCACTGATGCGCAGTACTTTTGCTTAGTATCACCTTGGGGGTTGTACTGAGCAATCTGTATAAAACATGCACTCGTCTGACTCAATGGATAATGTTTGCGGATTCTAGGGTATATTATATTCATGTAGGAGAAATGCTTATGTCCGAACAGTCAGATAATATTCAAACTTTAAATGAGCTCTACTTAATGAAGAGGCTCACTGCACCCATCTCAGGTGTAGAGCATTGGGAATGCTTGCCTTAGTGGCCGATTCAAGTATAGGAACGGGATGAACCAAAATTATTACTTTTTCCTGGGCCAAAGCCCCCAGAAATAAAACGTGCTTCAGCTGGTGAATACAAGAGTGACTTGTAAGCTATGGAAATCGTCTGTTCTTCTTTGTATATTACATAAGTATAACCGGAGGTGCTGGGTACAATTCTTTGTTTTATGTTCATCTTGTTATCTCTAGTCTGTAAATATTTTGTCTCTAGCATGTCTGCCTAGTGTGTACACAAGATATCAGTGTGTTTGTCCATCCATTGTTTTGAAGAAAATGTGGAAGAAATTCATTCATACAAGGGCTTTACTTACTCGGCACAGTTGGCGAGTAAGTCAGTCTGAAGTTAAGAAATCCCTATACAGGTTGTTACTGCTTTAATGTGTTGGGAGGCTGCAAGGTTGCACATTTCTCATGGCAAAAGGGGGCCAATCCCTTGCCCTCATTAGAAAATTCATTAAAAAAAAAAAAGTCACAGTCAGGTGAGCAATTTTTGATTTCTTAAATTTAAGTTTATAGGTGTCAAAATTGTCACTATACGGTCCACCCTAGTCCGGTGTGCGTTTAAATCATCATCTTTGAGCTAAATATCATCATTGTATAATAGTGCCTTTGGATCTGGTTGTAAGATTTCCATAATACTTGCTGAGAATAAACTGGGGCTATTCTCATACCCCATGGGGAGTCTCCTAAAGGATTATTACATTTAATCAAAACTAAAGGCGGTTACATATTCGCTTTCTGGCACTATGTTTTGACTAAAAAACCTACTGGACATGTCCAGTGATGTTTTATATTTCTTACGTACCAGCTTTGCTATTAAACCCATGCTGTAAGCTTTTAAACTGAATGTGTCCGTGTGTGTGAGTTCAGATTTCTATAATCTTAAATTATTATATATGATCCGACTGGTTTTTAAAGGGGAAAAAGAGGAGTATTCATCAGTGAATAATAAGGCGCTATAATGCCTTGATACTGCAACTGATTTAATGTTACTTTTATATTGAGCTTTCCTTCTGGCTTCATTGGCTATCGAGTCTGTGTTTGGGGCTCACTGCGTAAGGGTGTGGAATAGAATATTTATCCCACCCCACTTAGTTGCTGTATAAGGCCAGAGCTTGTTTTACAGCCCACTCTTTTGTATAAATTTCCCTAACATCCTCAGGCTACTCATATCACATCCTCTCCTCGGGGTGCTTCCTTAATAAAGACCATGGGCCAGTCATCTTCCACTATTATGATGTCATAAGCTTTAGATAAATGCGGCCAGAAGACTGCTTTAATTGTGCACGGTATAACCCCATCAATTTGTACATCCATTTTATAAGTATAACATGTTTGTCTCGACTCTCGATCTTTTTGAGTTCATCAGTTGGTTGGACTCACCGCCAGAAACTCGTGAAGAGTCTGATGCACCAGTGCTACTCCTGCTGCGCTCGCTAGAACCGCTCTTGCCCAAGTCCCATTCCGCAGACATATCCATAGCTGGCATTGCATGGCATGTTTCTTAGAAAGTTCTGCCATTTTCTTCTTTTTCAACTGAGCCTTTAGGTCCGAATCCTTCTCTTATCTTTCCACACTAACCTCCGTCTCTCGTTCTTATTCACCTTTCTACTTGCTATATTCTTCTTTGGTACTTGGTCCTACCCCCTCTCTCCGTTGATTTATCGTCAGAGTCCTGAAAATAACAAGAAGAGCGGCTATCCGAATACTGATACCATTCTGGCTTTTAAATCTTATTCTGGTCCCTCCAATTATAACCACTCCGTCTGGACTTCTGGGCTACCGGAGAACCAGTCCATCTTTTCTCTCTTCCTCTTTGTTTCTTTTCACCCTCAGTTACAGGCTGTTTATCCTCAGTTACTGGAAGTTCATTAGTGGAACTCTCAATCCCGCTCTTAGGTCTGAAGTGCAGTATAAAGACTCGTATACCTAAAGTATCACAGCCCACTGAGGAATAAACTTCAGACGTTATTCTTGGTAATTTCCATTCACGATCTTGAACAGGACTGCTGCAAGCCTCTGGCGTATAGCCAGAGCTGACCCTTCTCCACAAATATTGCTTAGGATGATTGAGGAAACTGTAGAGAATGTTCCCATTAATTTCATACCCAAGTCAAGAGTCGATGCAGCCATGTGCTCATTTGTATTTGTTTCAAGACTTATAGGAGACCCACTAATGAAGGTGTGTCATGCATGTTGGTGTAAATGCATGCAGATTTTCTTCCTTAGGTTTTGCATTCCTATTTGGGTGGCACCATTCCAAGGGTAAGGGACACAGTCCATATTCTATGCTTGTATTGGGGTGCTGTGTGAGAGCAAACTACGTCTAACTGACTGGTCTAGTGAGCAGTCCAGAAGACAATTTCATCACACTTCATGGACATCTTTCCAACGATAGCGTTTATTGTCTGTGGATTGATTACCTGCACCACAACCTGCCTCTTCACTACTGGTCCTAATAGAGTTTGTCTAGCATTCATACTTCATAGCACATATATTGGCTATCCTGTTTTAGGTTTAAACCTATAATAACTGATAAAACCCCACTGAAAGGAAAATATTTCTCACCAGTGTAAACATATAAACAATAAAAAAACACCTTTGTAACCAGAAACTAAATACCATTCAAAGAAAGTAAAAGGCGAGTTAAAGGGTCATTTTGATTTCTACCTGAAGGGGCCAATACAATATAACTTAGTTATACAAGGCAGTAGCATGTAAGACTACGCTAACATTATTCTGCTTGAGGTTTGTTGTTTAGGGATGCCACTAAAATATTGTTTCTTATTCTTTTTGCTTTTGTTTAGTTTTGTGGTCCTTGGTCTAAAGATGCAGGGTTAAGAAGCATGTTTTTAGGTATTATTTAATTATTTTATAAACTGTAGAGAATCAGGTAATATCAAAATCATATTTGATATTTTGGCTACGTTTGATTCTTTCACTGATAGGTAAAATTGCTGGTTTCATAAGAATCTTCCCCAATATGTACCATCACATTTACCCAAAGACAGAGAATTAGTGTAACCCTTTGATACATCAGTCCCCTTTTCTAGCGAGTCAATATTGATAGTAGGTGAATTGCCAAACACCACAGGCTTTAAACATTCAATGCAAGGCGTAGTGACAGGTATATGTGAAAAGAGCGCGGTCACCAAGCATCTGGGAAAGTAGTGAAAACATGACAACAGACGTTTACAAAACATGGGACGCAGTATCACTTGGAATGCTGCTACAAAAGGTTCTTACAAAGTTCAACAAAGATTAGAGTGATATTTTTGTATTTGCAGTAATTCAGCTACGTCTATGAAAAAGTTGTGTGATGACCTGTCAAAATCGATAGCTGAGCTGAAGTGCTTCTCTGTAAGAGATCCTTGCCACTTGCTAGATGGTATGCTGAAAACATCTTTACAATTACTTTGCAGTCCATTCTGGTGCACTGTTTTGTTATGTGCACGAACTAAAACACAAATATTTCTCATTTTGAGCTTTGTGTTGCATCAAAGAAAGTCATCCCAACTGTGTCATTTAGCTGGTGGTTCTCAGTCCTAGAGGCTGTGAATGCTATATTATACATGTGGAAACCGTTTACAAAATTTTTGCTCAGTGATGATGCCAAAGGCAAGAAATGTGAGGATGTTTGGTCGCATATTGATAGTGATGTGAAAAAAGTACACCCTACTGCATTCTTACATCTTTACAGGAAAACATGACTGCTGTTCGTGAACATAATCAAAAAGTCTGAAAACACCCTTATCTACCAAGTGTTCAGCGTAATTGGTGTAGCTGTGAAACATCTCCTTGAGAGTAGGCTGTGCGACACTTTTAGTGACTTTGGCAGTGCAACATGTTCCATGTTAGAATTCTTGCTACTTGGTAAGCAAAGAAATGTTGAGGAGTAATTCAGGAAATTTTTATTTTACAGTGCATGAGAAATGGCTTGCAATGATGCATAGAAATGTCTCTTCACCAACCATGGCATTTGAAGCCAATGAAGTCTCACTGAAGTACTCTGCACAAGCTCTAGATCCCTTCCGTAAAGGGGAATTATCTCTGGACTTTGAAAAATACTGCTTCATTTTTGACCGGTTCAATAACCGAGCGCATATGCACTAAGTTCAATGCATATGTTACAGAACCTGTCCCAGAGAATCGCAATCTTCAGGTGCACCATTATTGGCATGGAAAGCTATGTCAGTGGCCATAGTTAGCAAATTGTATCCTGGCTGTTTTTGCATTGTCCGTCTCAAGTGCCAATGTTGAGAGGGCCTTTTCACAGATAAACGTTTACGATGGAAGGAAAGAGCAAGCGCCCATGACCAAATACTCACTAAAGAAATACTGTATGGTGTACCACAATAAGATTGTTTTGTAAAAATGTATTTGGACCTCATATAGCCTGTTCGCAAACTGTCATACACATACAAAATCAGTCCAGAAAGCAAGCAATAATAAAAGCAAAATATTCCATAAACACCGGAAAAACACTGGTTCTGTTGTTTTTAATGGCGCAAAAATGTGTAACCACTGATAACCACTGTTTTTTAAGGTATTGAAAACACGGAAAAAACCACACCAGAATTTACCAAAAATAGAAACTGAAAACAGGAAAGCCTACACATATAGTAAGAGTTTCCTGTTTAACTCCTACTACATCAGCAATAGCAACTTTTCAGGATGCCTTCAAGCTTGACTATCCTACAGTAAATAGGTGCTCCCTTAATTTGTCTGTAGGAGGTAACCATGGTAGTCTCAGTGTACTTGTAATGATGGTTGAATTTGCATTTTCAAAGACAACTCAAAGGTCCCAAAAATTCAAAGGTCCACTTTAGGTGGCATTTCAGTAACCTGGTACTCTGGCCTAGGTCTACATGGTTTATCTTCCCTACCTATGGGTGCTAGGACTGAGTTCAGAGCAACATCGCTTGAGAAGGGAAGTCCAGATTACTGTAGCCCGAGACAACCCACTGAGCATACCTGCCGGTGTGGTATCCATGCTTTCTGGGTTACTAACAGTCCATTAAAAGGTTCGACGATGCAGAAATATTTCAAACCTAATTTTGTTTTTAGAACAGCACAATCATGCATTGTACTAAGGAAAACAATATAAATATATATAAATATAATTTTATTTCAACAGTCTCATAGGGTTTCTTGGGGCCCAGAATTGCATACCTGTTCACAGCAGATAAGCTGTGATTATCAGACTTCAGCCAAGAGGGAGTGATCCCCTGGAAGGAAAACACAAAATCATTTGAGCTCAGCTCCCTTCTTTACTGTATCAACTCTTGGCATAACATTGAATGATATGGAAGTCTGGCAGGATCTCTTGTGATAATCTGGGGCGAAGGCCTCTCAAATTCAATGATCAATCCAAGGGGTTTATATAGGACTGACTTCTGACTTTTAGCCTACATTGGGGAACTTTCCAATAATCAAAGATATAACCAGTCGAAAACAGCATCATGAAAATATGTTAACTGGAAACACGCGTATTTCACACGTCTACTGTCGGCCCTTGAAACTTAGACATTCATGTCATTGTTTAGATGAAATAAAACTTTCAAAAGTTTTGCAAAAAATAATGACATGAGAATGTGGACCAAAGGCAAACAGGCTAACTTAACAAAATGAAGTCTGACTTTGGAGGCTTACGACAATACAAGTGGAGCTAAGTTCGAGCCACAGTATGCATATCTAAATGGATGAAAATACACACTCCTAACAAACACAATAGTTATGGATGAGTCCCACTCTGAAAATTGTTATAAATGCCATTATTATTGTTGGGCAGTGTCAATGTCACAAGTGTCCAGGTACTGCCAAAGTGGGACTAGCCTGTGGTATCTGCAGATCAGTGTAGGATTCTAACGTCTCACCTCAAAATTATGCATCTTTGAGTCAGGTTATTATAGTGGATTTTCATCCAGGAAGGAAATTCTCTGTGCTTTCTCACTATCTCTTCAATGGTCTGGCAAATGTCCCCCAATAGGCACTGATAGTTGGGTCCTCTCATGTCAAATGCTGGAAAGCACTAGGATCACTTGAGTACCTCACGCAGCTTGGGGACATACTTGGGTCAATTCTATGTAGGCGTTTTGGAGAGCTGTAAATTCTATTTAAGATTTTACAGCGCAGCAACTTATGTCTGCAGTTCATAGAAATAAGCTGCATTGCGTACAGCAATATTTCCAAATGCCAACCACCCCTTATTGTGCTCCCATTTTTATAAGGCTGAGTTTCGGTCACTGGAATACAATACGTATATAACTTATATGGTTGAAAGACCCAGCCACGTTTAGTCTGTCTCTTAATGAATTTCATGAGCTGGGGAAACTCTGGCAGTTCATCAGGTAACATGGGTCAATAAACCGACAAAGCATTTCAGATCATAAAAAATGCAAATATATCCGGGACTTTTTTTTCTGCTACCTCGAAACTGATCTAGCATCAAGAAGATAGCACTATCAAAACGCTGCCCAATTTGAGTGACTCATGCCTTAAGCATGCTATTTATTACTCCCTTGTCCATAGAAGGGAGGGGCATGGGGTTATTAGAGAGTTTAAGAGCTGGTGAGTAGAACAGCTCACCCCTCACTTTCAGCTATGGTCCAAATCGACCAGTTTGTACATCGCACCATATGTATTAAGTGGATAGGTTTAGGTAACCTAACTGCAGTTGAACTTCTTAACTCTCCCAGAATCACCTGATCTCTTTCAATAGGGAGATTGGGGACGTGGCAACCTGGGCCCAACCAGTTGGTCACATAGTGGGAACTGAGTACCATGGAAATATTATTCTTGGTCTGGGACCACAAAGTCACCCTTTTTGTATAGTGATGTAAGAGTATTCCACTTCAACCTAGGGTATTTACCACCCCATATTACTGATCAATACTGATAGTACAGAGCAACTCTGCCCACCATGGACAATGGGAACCATATCCATCTTTCTATCTACTCTGCCGGTTTGGTCATTGCGGGGACATAGTTGTACTGTATCAGTGTCAGTCTGTCCATACTTATAAAAATACCCAAATATAAGACCAACTCTTCATGCCATTTGAGTGGGTATTCAACCATAGTTGGTTTCCTGAAATAATGCAGATTCCCATTAGTCCACCATATTTAATCATTTCTCTTAGGAGAGCTGCAAGGTTAGTTTCAGCCTCTTTAACCAATCACATAATGTTGTCTGTGTATGAAGACAACAACACGTGCTTCAATGGAAATCCAGTTCCCCTGTGTGAGTGACTTTCTCCTAGCCAAGTAGAAAGGGTATCAAATTCTAAAGCAAAAAGAAAAGGGGAGAGGGGACACCCCTGTCTTGTGCATTTATAGACTGGAAAGAATTGAGAGATGTATCTATTAATACGCACAAATACCGTGGGCTCAGTGTACAGTAATTTGATGTGATTTATAATATTGCAGCTAATCCCCAATCTGTGCAATTGAATTCTTTTTTTGCATCAAGGAGTACCAATATAGCACTGACCTCAAACCTGCTCTGGTGCACCAGCGCAAAGAAAGTTATTACAATTGTTTAATATAACCCTTGTAGGTATAAACTCAAAATGTTCTGAAAGAGCCAATTTTTTTATTAGCCGATTTGCTATTACTCAGCAAGGATTTTGTTATCTAAGCTCATTAGAGAAAGGGATCTATAGGATTTACAGACTTATTGTCTTTTCCAGGCTTTAGTATAGCAGTGAGAATTGCTTCTCTAATATTCAGTGACAGTATGCTTCAATATATAGCTTCATGGTACAAGTATGTCCGTCTCGGGCCAAGATTGTATTATATTACTTGTAGAACTAAGCTTTGCGTCCATCGAAACCTGGAGCCTTTCCGCCAGGTATACTCTCAATGGCTGCTGAAATTTCCTGCACCACTATGGGTTACTCAAAATTAAACAGATACCCTGTAACCAGGCCAGTGCTGTAACGTCCAAATATTGCCCAATCGGTGATTTGTTATGCATATAAGTCTGCTAGGTATGACCAGAATGCCTCTAGAATATGTACATTCCCTCCTAGTAGCTCACCAGAATCAGTTCTCAGGGAGTGGACCTCTGTTTGTTTCTGGTCATATTTTAGTAGACATGCTAAAGCCCTAACTGAGTCTCTTCCCTTCACCATACCTCTATGCTACTGCCTCCTGACTTAGGAATTACACACTCTGTCTGCTTGTTCCCTGCAGGGGATCAAAGTTTCCTTTAATGCATTAGGAGCTTCGGGTTATGTTCTTTAGCACATTTATCTTCCAGCTCCATTAGAGTTTGTTCTAGCTTCTCTAATTGTGTTCTTAGTGCTGGCTAATCGTTTACCACTAATAAACAGCCCACATGTTTCCCAGACAGCAGGACTACAGACCCTACATTGATGTCAACTCAACTATGGACATTTGCATCTCAGCTCGAAACGCAGCATCTTTAAGGACTCCTGACGGGAAGTGCCACAGGCTAACATAAGCTTTGGCTCTGGAAACACTAATGGACCATGATACAACAGCGTGCACAGTAAGTATAATATATCAGAATCTCCTCCGATGCAAATCTATCTAAAATCTATGTGAGAATGTCTGTTGTGCATTGTATAATAATAAGAGTAGGCTGAGCCTCCTTCTTGTTAATATGCCTGATAGCATGCAGGCCGTCCATGTTGAGCAAGTCTGTGGAGTGGGAGTGGTCCAACATGTGCAGTTTATCACTGTCTGTTGTAGGGTGTATGGCTAGATTAAAATCTCCTCCCCATATAATATTTCGCCCATCTACATTCCACGGCCACAACTTTAAAAAATTGTGGCGCGAGCACATTAGGGTCATAGGTAGAAAGCAAAGTCAAGGGGGCATCATGCAGCACACTACTGACATTTAACGTTGTGCGTAGGGTATCTGCATGGAGGTGTGTCAGTTTAAAGCATATGGTTTTCTTTATAAGTATAAATACCCAACAGGAGTAAAAGCTAAAAAAAGGTGAAGTACCTGTTAAGGCCCAAGAAGGATGCAAAGGAGCTACTGGCGCCAGTACCTAAATTTGTTTCTTGCATCATGGCTATTCCCACCTTATGTCTTAACAAATAAGCCATGATCATGTGTTTCCTTTTAGAATTTCCCAAGCCTCTGATGTTCCATGTTATAATCCTTATCTCCTGCATTTCTAATTATGCATAGTCTACAGTGGACTGAGTATCTTTTAATATTTGTGATACTCTTGCAAATCTCAAATGCAGAGTTATGCAATGCCGTTTCATCTCATGTTTCATGGTTCCTTCCCTTACCCTTCCACCACCCACACTGAATACCCCAGCAATCAGTGCAAATACCCCATAACACTCATGTAAACCCAAAAGAAAACCTTGTAAAGTACACATGCTTAGGGATGGAGCTATGTCAACCAAGTCCATGCATCAAGGAACAGGTGTATCCTAAAAAACATAGCTCCTTGATCTTCTGGGTAGGAAGGAACAAGCAATCTGATGGAGCCAGCATAAGACACCAGGCCGTCTCCTCATCTGTGAACAACGTGGACCAATAGGGAAGCAATGGAGAGGTGACTATATTACACTCTAGCAAACTGCTAGGAAAAGGGCTAGGTGATCTGGGATAGATCATGGTTGGGAACCCAGTTTAAAAAGAGCAATTCAGTTCCACTGCATTGCGGCCTTGTATCGTAGAGCTTCATAGCAATTAGTCCTCCTCCATGCCAGAGTCAGGGTGGGATGGGAAGACGTTGCTGCATCACTTTTCATCCTCTTCATGATATCTTTAGCTAGTTTAGTGAAAAAAAAGTGGTTTAGTTCCGCCTCATTGGGCCATTTCCTTGTAGAGCATGATAGTGATTAGTCCTTCTCGAAGCCAGAGTCATGATGTCTTTGGTGAGTTTCATTGCATCTTTTTGACACTTGCCATATGCTTGTGCGATCTCCAAACTGGATTCCAAGGTGGGAAAGGAATAACATAGCGCATTTAAAATAGTATGTGCACATAGCAACTTTTTCAACTCTGCATTTGCTCTCCTGGCTTCTTGCAATGATAAAGTAAAGCCAGGAAACAGGAGATTGTAGAACCCGGGAACTGCAATCGGCCCTTTTCTCTAGCCAGTCTCAAGGCTATGTCAGTAAGCGGGCTACTATTGGTCTTGGCAGTGACTTTATTTATTTATTTATATAAATATTCAGTTGTTATTATGCCAATTTAAGCAAAACGAACATTCTGTTCATTACACAGAATTAAAATATTGAAAAAGAAAAATGATCAAATTTATACATCTCACAGATAAAATCCAATCAACTCAATGTAACTCAACAAGTCAACTGTTAATGACTTGTCACCTAAAATACATACCTAAGTGTATAATCTTCTATGTACAAACTGATATGAAAACAGTATACCGAAATATTAACTCATCCTAACAATGCTTTACGGTATCTCACCTTTTTTAAACCAGGAACAGGGATAACACGATTCAATAACAATGCTACAAGAATTTCTGGAGATGCGCATTGTACAAGACACACATTTACTATTTTAAAATGATACAAGATGCAATCCACTAAAAAGTCACTCAGCAAATTGTAACTGTGTCATGAAAACCATGAGCGACTGGGATGAACAATACAGTCATCTAAAGAAATAATGTACAGTGCCGTCTGCTAAAATATTAAATTATCAAATCATCACTTTCTGATCTATCTCTTCTTTTAAATACAGAGCAGAAACGACAGGAATCACGATTTCTGGTAAAGTGCATAATGCAGCAGATACATATATTCTTACAGTAACTACTCTTTATGTGTCTTGGGAAATCTTCTATAAAGTGCCAATCCTTCCGATCAACTATCTATAAGATGTCCCCCAAACTAAACCCCCCCAAAAAGGAGCAATATAGCCAGAACAATATGGGGCGACTTCTGATAAAGCGCATAGTGCTAACTACTTATTGCTCTTACACAGTTTATCTGGTTATTTTTGCGAGATTGTCATTACTTAACTACTTTATGCTATTAGAAATCACAGAAAATCTCACATCATCCTGATAATAGTTTTTGTAACTTAGTGGTAGACAAGAATGTTCTATTTGAAATGGGTCCATTTCTTCATCACAATTTCTAAAAAATGAGCCTAATCAATAACAAAGTCTTACTTTATAGCATTTTTGTGTTAATACCATCAAGTCAGGTACACAACAGTTCTGCAATTCTCTGCAAATAGGAAGCAGATTTTTTTTTTTACAATGACCACTGTGCAAAATACCAAGAAGTGTGAAAGCGAAAATGTGCATACTTTACAAAAGGGGCACACAGTGGGAACCCAGTTCTTTATTCCTTCGTTATAATAGCTCATCTTCCAATTTAAAAAAGAAAGAACTTGGCCCAATCTTTACTTTAGCATCCGCCTTCTTACACTACACTTTTTAAAATATTTTTCAAGTAAGTGTATAATGTGTAGCAAGTACATAGGAGAGTTGGGGTCATGCACTATAGCTCTCGATGTCCTTTTTAATGGATTCCTCTTTGACCCGTTGTCTTATAAATTGTTTCCTCTGATATGCTGATCATGCGCCTATCTTTGCTGCTGATGTATGTCTATCCAAATCCCCCATTATTTTATATAAATTCTCCATCCATAAGTATGGCATACTAGCTTGTAGATGCTAGTTGATCAACTGTCGTAAGGAACCTTCCGCTGCATTAGAAATACGAAACCAATAATTCAACACACTTTGCTGGTACTTATAGCTGATATTCCCAAGCCCGATCTCTTGCCTTAATGCACTATTTACAGATCCCCTTGTTAAACCAAGTAATTTTTCCAAATATTAATTTCCATCGTTGGGGAGATGTCTTACACTTTTTACTGGGAGAATTTCATATCCATATAGCATCAAGTTACTTATTTTTGTGTTAGAAGTCTCTCTGAGCACACAGTTGAGTTGTGGCCTAGTTCAGAGCCCACCTTTTAAATGATCCTGCCACAACCTTCACTCTCAATCTCTGATGAGTTATATGTAATTTAAAATTTAAATTGCTTTTAAGAGCAGACCTAAATACCTATACTCTGACACAGTCTCTAATTGTTCACCGCTAAGCCACAATTTTAGTGTTGTTTTCTGATTAGTTTTGGTAGATAACATCATTGTTTTTGATTTAAAAACAATAATGAGTAGATCATTAGCTACACAATATTCTGAGAAGGCATTTAATTGTCTCTGTAAAGCTACTGGAGTACGTTCAATTAAGATTGTCTAATCAGCATAAAAAATTGACTGGACAGCTTCACCACCTAGTTTTGGAGTGAATGAGCGGACCTTTTTTCAGTGCTCCTGCAGCATCTGCTACATAGATAGACAGAAGGAGTAGCAATAAATGCACCCTTTGCTTCCTGAAGGATCATTTGAAGTTTTGATTTTCCGAATCAGAGAAGCATTATTTACAACAACAATACTTGTCCAGGCCCCCTTGTGTAAATGCATTATTAAGTCCAGCAAAAGCAGGTGGGATTTTCCAGTTAAATTATTTTCCCACAGCCTATCTCGGTTTATGGTGCCAAACGCTGTGGATAAATCAATATAACCTACATAAATTGGTATCTTTCTCTTTACAGTGCATTTCTCAACTATCAGTTTTAATGCAAAGCAGATATCCATCATTGAGTAGCCTTTTCTAAAACCCAGTAGGATCATTGATAGGATTGCCTCTTTGCTTACCCATTCGTTGAAGAATTGCAACAGATGTTTGCTATATATTTTGTTAGGAATGTTCAGCAGTGCAATCATTCTGTAATTTTTTGTGGTAGTGGCCTTAAACCCTTTGAATGAATAAGGACCCTTATGCTACCCTTCCAACACTATGAAATACTTTTCCCCTAATTACGGATGCAAAATCTGGGATTAGGATGTGAGCAAACAAGCTTGGAGTGAATTTCAATATATCTGTGCCCAGCCCATTGGGGCTTTGGGCAAGGGATTTAATCAAGTTTTTAATAATTACTTCTATTTTGATTATGGATGGTGTTGCCATGTCCAGGTCAGATTGATCAATGGCGCTCTCTAATTTTTGAATAATCATCAGTGAAATTTGATTTTTCTTGTTATTAGTTTTTCAACCACATAGATCTAATATATCATTACACAATTCCTCCTCTGCTAATGGTGGAGCTTCGATTCTTTTCCATCCCAGCGTTTTACTCATAATATCCCAAAACGGCATGGTTTTTTGTTGACGCAGAGTCACAATCGCTTCCATCCAGATTCTTTCTTTCTCTAACCAGGCAATCTCTTTTTATCGGTAGTCTTTCCTGTGTTGTTTTATTAAATAGGCTGACCGGCTCGCATTTATAAGTGTAACTTATGTTCTTGCTCAACTGCACTCTTGCGTTCTCTTTTTATGGCACAGATCTACCCCTTGATCAATTTCAGAGGCAATTTATCTTATAGCAGTTTACTGTATTCCCCCAGAAATCTTTTGGGATAGAGCGGATTATAGAAGATCAGGAGGGCATCTAAGTTATTTTATGGTATGTTATGTAATTAGGATTTGTAGAGCGCGACTTCTTACCCGAAGTTATCTAGGGGCTGCAGCAGGTGTGTAGGTCATCTACTGGGGGTTAGTTGAAGAGTCAGGTCTTCAGCCTCCTGTGGAATTTGAGAAACAAGGAGGAGGCCCTAATGTGTGAAGGGAGGTCTTTCCATGTTTTGGGTGCGATGTAGGAGAAGGCTAGGCCTCCCATTCTGCTTTTGCGGATACAGGGTGTGTGTGCGTGGGCGAGGGAGACTGAGCATAGTGGTCTGGTGGGTTGATGGAAGTGGAAGCGGCAATTTTACGTACGCTGGTCCTATGTTTTGCAGTGCCTTGTATGCATGTGTGCGCAGTTTGAATTTGCAGGGTTTATGTATCTGCAGCCAGTGAAGTTCTCTGAGGTGTGGCATGATGTGTGTGCACCATGGGAGGTCCAGGATGAGTCTACCTGTGACTCTCTGAATGGTCTGAAGTCTTTGGAGGAGGTGGTTGGAGATTCTGGCATAGAGTGTGTTGCCGTAGTCTAATCTGCTGGTGACTAGGGCTTGAGTGACCATATGCCTGATGCTCTTGGGGATCCATTTGAATAATTTTCTGAGGATGTGTAGTATGTGAAAGAAGGAGGAGCTAACTGTACTCACTTGTGATGCCATGTTGAGTTTGTCATCTAAGATGATTCCTACGTTTCTTGCGTGGTTCATGGGTACAGGTGTTGGGCTAAGCTCTGATGGCCACCAAGTGGAGTCCCACAGTGAGTTCTTATTCCCAAAGATTAGCACTTCTGTCTTGTCTGATTTGAATTTCAGGCCGTTGATTTTCATCCATTCGACTACGCAGATCATGCATTTGTTGAAGTTGGATCTAATTGTCGAGGACTTATCGGACATTGAGAGGATGAGCTGGGTATCATTAGCGTAGGAAATGATGGAGATCCTGTGGGATCTGATAGTGTTGGCGAGTGGCGACATGTAAATGTTGAACAGGATGGGGCTGAGAGATGATCCTTGAGGGACTTCCCTGATCACATCCTTGAATTCTGATGTGTAGGGTGGGAGTCTGACTTTCTGTGTTCTTCCTGTGAGGAGGGAGCATATCCATTCAAGGGCTAGACCTTGGATGTCTTTAGCGTGTAGTCTTTGGATGAGGCTGGAGTGTGATATAGTATTGATGCAATAGAGAGGTCCAGCAGTATAAGTGTGGCTGTTTCTCATCAGTCGAGTATGGAGAAGATCTCATCTGTGGCAGTGATGAGCACTGTCTTCCTGGTGTGGTTGCTTTGAAGACCGGATTGGGCGTAGTCAAGAAGGTTGTGAAGTTCCAGGTGGTTGGTCAGTGATGGTTGACTGCCTGCTCTATTACTTTTGTAGGATAAGGTAGGAGGGAGAATGGGTAGAAGTTGATCATCTCGCTGGGGTCTACAGAAGGTTTTTTGAGGAGGGCCGTGACTGCAGCATGTTTCTAATCCTCTGGGAAGGTAGTGGAAACAAAGGAGGAGTTGATTATGTGAGTAAGGAATTTGCTGACCAGAGGTCCTCCTAAGATGTAGATATGGTGTGGACAGGGGTCTGATGGGGCTATGGAGTGGACAGTTTTCATGACAGAGGTGATGTCTCCCTCAGTAAATGTTCTCCAGCTGGCTAGGTGTGTGTCCACGAGGGAGGTGGGTAGGTTGCTGATGATGTCCTTGGGGTTCGGTTGTCTTTTCAATCTTGCTGTTGAAGAGTTGGAGAGGTTGTCGCATAGTTCCTTGGAGGGGGTAATGGGGTTGGCTGAGGCTTCGGGGTAGTGAACTCTTTGATGACAGCAAAGAACGCTTTGCCTTTGTTGAAGCTAGCTTTGATCTGGAAAGTTAGGGATGTTCTCTTGGTGTCTCTCAGAAAGTGGTGATAGTGCCCGAGTGCGGCCTTGTAGGTTGATCTGGCATTGTGGTTGGCTCTCCATTTCCTTGCCAGCTGTTTGCAGTGTCTTTTGGAGTCCTGGAGTTCTTCCGTGTACCAGGAGGCCTGTTTGTTGGCTCTGCTGTGTTTATGGGTCGTGACGGGTGCAAGTGCATCTACGCAGGTAGAGATCCACTAGTTGACATTTTTGATGTCCTTAACTATGCTCTTGGTGGTGTTGGGTTGATTTGTTTTGAATGTGATGCACAGGACCACTTTCATTATTCTGTACCAGTTTCGGTTGTGTAGGCTGGTGCTGATGGGAGCTTTAGTGGGTGGCGTGGTGATTTTGAAGAGCATGATGGAGTGATCTGTCCATGTGAGAGGTGAGTCTGTGACAAGCTGGGAAGGTCCAGAGTTGAGCAGGCTTTGGAGGAGGTCGGTGGAGATGTGGTCAGAGTGGTCTTCCAGGTTGAAGTTAAAATCGGAAGTTCTTGGAGTTGATGGTGAGGGGGGTATGAAGTCAGCGATGAGGTTGCTGAAACTGCTTCATGATCCGGGAGGTGTGTATACTAGAGTCCCCTTCAGGGTGGAGTTGCTGGTTTGTAGGTTGAAGTGCATGTGTTCCATGACGCAGGTGTCTGGGTCAGAGGAGGTAGTGCGTTTGAGGGTGTCTTTATATGTAATTGCGAGTCCCCTTCTGAGTTGGTGAAGGGGGTTCTTGGCACGTGATCGGTCATTTGAAATGTTACGCTTTTCAAGTCTGGCAACCATATGATCCTACAGTTATTCTTACATCGTATTTGGAGGCTAGTATTCCATTTATCCCTCATTTGCAATGTTTTGAGTAAAGTTAAATGAAGGTACCTATGGTCACTCCTGCTTAGGTCGCCAATCTCCATGTCACATATCAGATGGAAATCTACAGAAGAGACTGCTGCATAGTCAATAAGAGAGGAGACTCTTCCATTATCAAATGTATGTCTTGCTGGTTGATCCCCTTTAGTCCTTCCATTTATTATTGTTAGTCTTGGAAGTGGTTTAGGGACCAACACCCTGTGCACTCCCTCGATGATTAGAAGGTCTGAAAAATGTCTCCTGCCCAAAAAGTCTGCCAAAAGTGCTACCACAACAACTTCAGGCTCGCTAATATTTGTAAACCCTGGAAGACCAACTATGCTTACATTGTTTCCGCATGATCGAGTCTCTATGTCTTTATTCTTGGTGGTAATTTTTGTGAGTTCTCCTTCCATTCATTGTATAACCTTCTTCAAATTAGAATGTAAACATCTAGGGCAACTCAATTATATTCAAAACCAACATTATATGACTGTACACACACATATGGGGACCACAATGCCTTATTACAACCAAGTACAAATTTTATTCAAGTGTGGCGTGTTCAGCAGCCAGATGCCGTCTGACCGTTTTCCATTTTTCATTGGTCTACGTTACACTTTAAAAAAATCTTTCAGCAAAAAGGATTCGATATAGCACGGTTTTATTAGGTACTCGCATATATCGTGTTTAAGATCCTCTTATTTTGACTAATACAGTCAGTATTAGATCCATGCTATTTCGTATACCTAGGTATATTTCAAAGACCATATTCAGATCATCCATCTATAACCCTTCTTGGAGCGCACATTGGGGTACTATGCAAGTGTATTTTGTCTTTTGTTCCTGACGAAGGCACTTCCTGTGCCGAAACGTGCGTAGAAAGCAATCTGTGTTTCAGCCACCTATTGTCATTTCATCATCCCCCCTTTTTGTTCCAAATTAGTGTCTTTTGATTTAGATAAACTCTTTTTTTATACATAAGCAAATACAAGATAGTATCTGTTTATCAAAACTCACTTTCTTCTTTTGTCTCTATATCTTGTTTTGTATAGTATGCTTATAGAATGAATGAAGATATGATTGAGGTGTGTATGGTTTTTCTATAAATTTATATTTTTATGCATTACTTGAATAAAATGTGTACTTGGTAGTAATAAGGCATTGTGGTCCCCATATGTGTATGTACAGTCATATAATGTTGGTTTTGAAAATAACTGAGTAGCCCTATGTGTTTGCATTCTAGTTTTTCCCTGCCTAGAAGAACTCATACCCATTTGCAGGGGGCCCTTCTATTTACATTAAAACTTTCTTCATAGTCAGGGTTTCATCTTCAATGTCAGAGATTCTGCACTCGGCTTCCGTTATACAGTCCTCCTGCTTGTGCTGCAATTTATTTGTGGGGTTTGGTGGTCAATCTCACATTAAATAGCACAGAGGCTGGATTTCAATTCCATGACAATAGTTTTAAGGTTTACATCGGTTTCTCCATCTGTGCCTCCAGCATCTCACTCTCCGCTGGGTGAAGGGGGCCTAGATATGGCTCCTGTTATCCCTCCTACCCCCCCTTCAAAGTTGAGCTTCTCTTGCTTTGGTCGAGGCTTAACTCATTGTGGTAGCAGGAGCCGCAAGGGCAGTTCAGATCAAATTTGAAGTTGCAGGTCTTCTTGAGTCGTATATTTACTGGGAATGATACAACACAATTCATGGGCCGCCCTGCATACACAGACTGACACTAGACTATTTCTCACACAGCACACTCGCATGGGGATCAACAGTCGCCTGGGCACTCTGCTGTGTGATGGGATGGCTAGAAGACTTGCTTCAATGTAAGTAGTTGCTTTTATTTTAAGTTAATTTACATGGAGAAGCTTAGCTTAAGAGCCCAGCACAGATACGGAGTTCAGGACTTCACGCATCATTAGCTTTGTGCCTGCCAAAGGACTCACCTCAGAGCCAGGTCCAATGGGCTGCAGCGTAGATCTCATCAGGAAAGGGCCCTCTCGAGAAAGCATTACCACACCAGGTTGTTCAGCGATCCCCGTTATTCAAACTCAGTGCTTCATCTGCCCACTGAGGTCAGCCACAGTGAGTGAGCCTCTGGCCCTCACCCGCATGAGGCCTGACACCCCCACCCGCTGAGCTGTAGAAACCAACACAGACAGGCCACACCCCACACCAGGGGCCATCAGCTGTCCCAAAGTTGTTGAGAAACAAAACAACAGATGTTGATCTGACACTTTAGCACACAAGTTGCTCCAACAGCAGACAATCAGTTCCTGGTTGTGGCACTGGACTTTTCCTAGCCACAGCCTCCAGAGCACAAAGACAGGTCCTTCTTTGATTCAATTTATTTACTTGTACCGTACAGGAAATCCAAGGCTGTATGCCACTGAGATTATTGCACTAACTGATTAAGAAACCCACCAAGCAAATAACAATAAAGAAAGGTTCCAACGCCTTACAGAAACTCAAATATTAATTTATAACTCTTAGTTTTGAAGGCAAATTATGCGGAAAACTTAGGAACCAGATATCGAAAGTAGCAACCACCTATACGCTATTTTCTGATGATATAAAAGACTTTGGGCCATACAGAGGAACGTAAATTGTATCCCCTACTGAACTGTCAACCAATGAAAAGCCCTTTGGACCACTGACATATTCAAAATTGTGGAGGTTCATGAACACTTTAAATACAAAGCTCTGAGCCTGTTGAAGGATAGACAAGGACCAGACAGCCAGGCCTAAGTTTTAGGTGTTACAGCAGTATAACATGTATGTACGAACTACAGAAGCATGTATGTCCTTCAGAAGAAAAGGTCGACTTTCTTAGCATGGGAAGGGTAGATAAACATGAACAGGCCATAGAGCTGACCTGCACTTTTAATGATACATCCTTCTCTAAATTCGCTTGCAGCAATTTAGCATTTGAGACAGCAGATTGAGCATTCCCCATTAAGGAGCAACATAAACAATTACCAGTACTCAATATGGTTACCTAGGAGCAAAAGCTTGGTTTTGCCCACATTGAGATTCTGATTGCTGTGGCACATCCACTGCTCAGTGGCAGCTGAGCACTCAACAGCTGAAAGATCTAATCAGGGTAAACAGAGGACAAACACAGATGTTAAACAGTAAAGGGACAAGGATGAACTGCACAGAAAAACACAGAAAATGGCTAAATTGGCAGACCTAAAAGGCGGGAACTGTCAAAGAGAAATCAAAGCAATTTAACTTCCTTAAAGCCCTGGACCAACAGCCTGTTTTCTACTCTAGTCAAATAGTCAAAACTGGTAGAGAGTTCTAACATGATAATTCCAACTGCATCTCCTTCATCCATCAAACTCTGGACTCATCCAAGACGTTGTCCATTATAGAGTCGCTGGCCAACCCAGGAGAAAAGCTGGTTTGCCAGACATCTAAAAAACTGGCTTTTTCAATGAAGCTACATAGTTGCTTAGCATCCAGCCTCACCTACCCCTTTCCAAGCAAGAGAAGATGGGTTATAGGCTGTTAATTTTTAGTGTTAACAGGGTCAAGTTGACTTTTTTAGCAGATGGCATACTGCCTAAAGTTTTCAGGCATTAAACAGCAATCAGACACAGATATTCACACTATGCAGATTTAGGAGTAGCAATCACAGTTTCTTTTCCTATCTAGTGAGAGAAAAATAACTCCAGTATGGTCTTAACCACCCGCAGATAGTGGATAAAGGAGATGTGGTCAGGAGACTAACAGTTATTGAAGGGGCTACCCAGTGAATGATGTCACAATAGATCTCAAAGGCCCAAGCAGACGTCATCATACAACGCAACATTCTACAATGCTTACTGTTGGTGATTGTTAGTGATGCAGGACTGGCTAAGGAGAACTGTGCTTTTTATTTTCACCAGATGGCCCCTCTAATACTGTTGTAAACACCTTTGAATTTAGAGGTGAAGAAGTCGGCTAATGTGTTACAGAATGGTTGAATGCATGATTGCATACCTAAAAGGAAAGGTGGGTTTTAAAAAGTGTTCAAAAGGTGACAAGAATTATTGTCAACTTCTATGATTTTATAACACAGATGTTAGTCTTAATCTGCATAGGCTCCTTCCTACTGATCTTAAATTAGTTTTTATACTTCAGTATATCAGCTTCCAGATCGTGTTTCCACCAGGCACGTTCCAATTGCTTTGTTTTTAAATTAATGTCAGACATTACTAGAGAACCGTACATTGTTGCATTTGGCTACTCTGCACAACACTTTTTTAGTAGGTACCATATTATTCAGAACTTCCTCAATCACAGATGAGAAAGTATTAAGCACAGGTATCATTAGGAATTTAGAAGGCATACTCTCCACTCAATCTCTCTGAGAGAGCCTGCCTGTCCTTGTTTAGAACAAGATTTAAGGTTAGGAGTTCTTGTGCTCCTAAATTTGCTAAAGAGCGCAGAAAGATGCAACTCAATAAGAAAATAATTTAAAAGTTATCTTTCAAAACCAGATTATCACTAACCAGAATCAGGTTTAGGTTTAAACTTTTCATTAAGATGAAAACACAAGCTAGCTCAACAGGAACAGAAGATCCCAGGACTCAGGGTCATACAATTTGTCACAGAACTCCTTCATTATACGTCAACACCCATCAATGCCACCAAAATATCTCTAATACATTTTTAACTGTGTCACAAGCCAATGTACCAAGCTGAACAAGCATCAATCAATCAACCAATCAATCAATCAGAATTCATAAAGCGCTGCAAATCACACCATAGGGTATCCAGGCACTTACAGGCCCCAGAGGCTTATTTGAACAGTCATGTCTTGAGGGCCATTTGGAATTCCAGAAGTACAGTGATGGTCCGGAGGTGCGTGAGAAGGCTGTTCCAGGTCTTTGCTGCGAAGTGGGAGAAGGAACGTCCTCCACTTCTACTTCTGTAGAAGTGGGAAGTATGGGCAAGTGAAAGGGAGGTGGAGCGTAGTCTTCTCGATGGTTGGTGAAAGTTCAGGTGGTGCTTAATGTTGGCAGGAGCTGGAATTGGCATCTCTTCTGTACGGAGAGCCAGTGAAGATTCCTGAGGTGGGGTGTGATGTGGGTTCGTCGGGGAAGGCCGAGGATGAGTATGGCTGCATCATTCTGTATGGTCTGAAATCTCAGTAGAAGGTCTGCAGCGATTCCTACATTGAAGCCATTGCCATAGTCAAGTCGGATGGTGATGAGAGCTTGTGTCATGGTGCGTCTCGTGTGTAGGGGTAGTCACGTGAAGATCTTGAGTAGCATGCGCAGAGTGAGGAAGCAGGCGGAGGAAACAACGCTGATCTGTGATTTCATGGTGAGCTTGTTGTCAATGATTATTCTGAGGTTTCTGGCGTGGTTGGTGGGAGTGGGCGCAGGTCCTAGGTCTGATGGCCACCAGCAATAATTCCATGTGTTGCTGCTGTTGCCAAAGATCAGTACTTTCATCTTGTCTGTGTTCAGCTGCAGGCAGTTGCTTTTCATCCAGTCGGCGTTGTTTGTCATGCATTTGTGGAAGTTGGTTCTGGTGGTGGTGGGGTCATCGGTGAGTGAGAGGATGAGTTGGGTATCGTCTGCTTAGGAAATTATGTTGAGACCATGGGATTTGACGATGTTGACCAGCGGGGTCATATATGCATTGAAGAGCATGGGGCTGAGGGATGAACCCTGGGGGACATTGCAGGTGATCTCCTTGGGTTCAGAGGTGAAAGGTGGGAGGTGGATCCTCTGTGTTCTTCTGGTGAGGGTGGAGGTGATCGATCTGAGCGTGTTCTTGGATGCCGATGTAGTGGAGTCTTTCGATCAGTGTGTGGTAGGATACGGTGTCGAAGGCTGCCGAGAGGTCGAGGAGAGTCAATGCTACTCGGTCGCGGAGGGTTTGAATGTCGTCAGGGTGGTTTCGGGGGTGTGATAGCTGCAGAAGCTGGTTTGGGAGGTGTCGAGTAGCTGGTTCTGCTTCAGGTGTGTCCTGAGTAGATTGTTGATGATCTTTCCCAGTACCTTCGCTGGGAATATGAGCAGGGAGATTATCTGGTAGTTTTTGAGTTCGATGGGGTTTGCAGAGGGTCTTTTGAGTAGTGGTCTGACTTTGGCGTGTTTCCAGGCATCAGGAAATGTTGCAGTGATGATAGAGGTGCTGAGTAGGGTGGTGAGTTCCTGGCCAATCCTTTGGTTTCCGAGGTTGAAGATGTGGTGCAGGTATGGGTCTGTGGGAGCTCCCAAGTGGATGGATTTCATGGTGGAGGAGGTGTCCTGGGCAGAGAGGGTGCTCCAGGTGGTTAGTATGTGGCTCATGTCAGTTACGGTGGTGGCATATCTGTCGAGGAAGTCCCTAGGTGTGGGTTGGGGTTCAAAGTTTCTGTATATGGTTGCAATCTTACATGGAAGAAGAGGGCGAGGTTGCTGAGGGCATTCGCCAAACTGGTCTCTGAGATTTTGTTCCACCTCACGTGGGGGTTGTTGGTCATCTTGGGGGTGGTGGTGTGGGGGCTGTATTGCTGAAGTGGACAATGGAGTGATCAGTCCATGTGAGTTCTGTGACATGGCTGTATTTGAAGCGGTTGCAGGGAGGTGAAAATTGGGTCCAGCATGTGTCCTGCGGTGTGTGTAGGGTCACTGACGATCTGGGTCAATCCGAGGCTGCTCATACTGTCGAGAAGGTGTGTGGTGTTTTTGTCAATGGGGTCGTCGATGTGGAAATTTAGGTCGCCGAGGAAGATGTAGTCCTTGGAGTCTAAGGCTAGTGGCACAATGAAGTCTGTACTGGTGTTGCAGAGGCTGGAGCCCAAAGTTCCGTGGGGGTGGTGGTATTGTCGGTGGTGGTGGTACACTGCATGTCTCTTTGTGGGTGTTGGCTGTTCCTCCTCCCGGTTTGTTGGTGCGGTCCTGGTGAGTGATGTGCGGGGTGGATGTGGGTTTGAGCCAGGTCTCAGTGAGAAAGACAATGTCAGGTGTGAGGGTGCCGATAAGGTCCTATAATTCAGTGGAATGCTTGCAGAGTGAGCTTGTGTTGAGATCGGCACATTGAAGTTGGTTTTTTTGTTCAGGTGGTGTTTGTGGTGTGTTAGGGGTGGGGCTGCTCAGTGGGCTGGTGTATGTATAGTGGGTGCAGGTGCAAGGGTCTACCATGGAGTGTGGGTTGGCGCAGTGTTTGAGGCTGCGATGGTGTATCTTCGGGGGGCAGGAGGGCCAGGGGTTTGGACGCAGTCCAGGCACGGACGGGCGCAGTCGAGCTTGCCTTTGGTGCGCCTTCGGCGTGCCAGCGGCGCACCAGTTGCGCATGGCCGCTGCACGGTCACGCAGATGCCTGCATTAAGTAGGTCCTGGGGTGGGCGAGGCTTCTATTGGCGGGTAGAACGGTGAGTGGGAAAACCTGGTCAGGAAAACCCCAACGAGAAAATCCGGGCAGCTGTAGAATCACTGGATCAGTCTAGAACAAGAAGGAAGTGGAGGCCACAGGCAAGTGGCAAGCTAGGTGTCCAGGTGCCTACTCCAGGAGCATCACCACTAACGGAGGAAAAGGTAAAGAATTAATGAGTGAGCAAATGGGGATAAATATGAAAAGGGAAAAAACTGAGAGGAAACTCTCGGTGTAAAGGAAAGAGCAAAACACTTACACAGACAATCGCTTAGTGAAACCACTATAACAAATAACCTCGTCCCATTGCACATTATAGTGTTTAGTGATTATAGCGGAATATTCAAACAATGCAGGAAACACACCAGCCCTCCAGGACAACAATAAAAGAAATACCACTATGTGAATTATGTCCAAGACTTAAATCTGTGTAAGAGGGACTGCGCTTGCCTCCAGCTTTGAGAAAACATGTATATTGTCCCCTTAACACTCATATATTAAATATGCAGGGCCTGGAACTGCTGCCACATGCACAGGGAAATCTTCTACCATGACTCCGCTAAAATGTAACAATACCTGGCCACATACATCTAGGAGCACATTCATTGTTTCAACCACTGAATCACATACCAACATCTAACCTTAACAGCCTGAGTCCACTCAGAAGAAATTTGGCATAAACAAAGTAGATTACTGAGACAGCTCATTTCATTCAAATATGACTTTACAATAGAAGTGTTGCTTGAAACAATGGACAAACCACTTCCCTGTGAAGCTGTTCTGTTCCAAAAAATGATCTTAAGACCCCCAGTTTAGCAGTGGTTAGATGAGGGTAAGAAGAATCCTGCAAAACAGTTTCAGTCGGAACACAAGATGCCAAGAGTGACATTTAACAAGTCTACCACTGACATCTGTTTCTCCTCACTGACCAGACCAATAGAAAGCTCTCAAAACTCTTATAGCTGGACCTCATATCTAAAGCATGCTTCCACAGCCTTGCAGCCTCCTTCCAGGCACTTACAATCGAGCTTTCAACATTTTGCTCCCAGCCTACGCTCTAGATGCAAATCTGAAAACAGACACCAATGCTCCAAGTTCTCTACAGCTCGCTATTTGATATAATTTGCCATTACACATTTTATTGCCTTCCCCCAGTAGCACAAAACTCTGGACCATCCAATCACTCACACATGTAAGCTGGAAATGATAACCTAGCTCAACAGATAAAAACCATAATACCACCCACTGCCCAAACACCTATCAGCACACAAAAATGTTGTCACTGCTTTCCCAAGTCTTCTTCCCACACATCAAACAATACATTTTTCCATCACAGACAGAACAGTTGCTCATGAGCTCCGGTCCAAAGTCACACTCAGCTGGACAAACCAGATATCATCCTCCATACTACTGAGCTCTTCCTTCCATCACTTTTCACAGGTCCCTTCATCATCCTCAGAGTAACACATTCCCCATTTTAGATAGCCAATTCATTGTGGACTCCATGGGCCTCAATGGCCTCTAAATTTATTAAACCCCTCACAGGGAACCGATTCATGCGTCTTACCCACCTCCTGTACGAGTCGCTTCCCTTTAGCATACATTTTTACTGCGTCAGGACAGTCAAAGTCTGATGCAGAAAACCAGTAAATGACCCATACTATTCATTCAAGCACCAACCAGTTATCTTTCCCTTTCTTTGAAAAATACTTAAGAGACTAGGGTTAATGGACTGTCCCTTCACCTCTATACCTGTGCTCTTCAAAATTCTCTGACATGGATTCAGGTGCATCCACTCAAGAGATATTTTTCTCATCTAGATCTCTAATTTCCTCAACATCTTTCAGCATCACACAAACAATTTTCATCCATCACCTGAACAGTGATAGCCAGCTTCCACCTACCAGGGCTTTAAGTGGGATAAAAAAATAGTGAGGGACTCTAAATGTGGCACAGCCAGAGAGGCGTGACCCGAAGTCCTTACCAGGGGCATTGCCTATGCAATTAAGGGCCTGGCCTAAATCAAGTGAATCTAAAATCCTGTGTCCTACAAATGATAAAAGTGAGTATGCCGCCTGAGATTTTGGAAGGTGCAGTCCAGAAACTGAACACACTAACGATAAGGCTTTAAAAAACATAATGCCAGGAATCAGAGGGGAAAAGTGCCATTTGAGAAAGATTCAGATTCACATTTTGCTCTTTCCATTCGGCCACAGTCCCACTTCTGAGTGTGGTAGGGGAAACCATAAAAACAAAACAATTACATTGATTTGCATTATCAAATCTCTGTATCAGATCCAAGGTCAATATCATAGCTAGTGTGTCAAAGACCTCAGGGCAAGGAAGCAAATAGCCCCCCTAGAATGCAGTTTGGATGATAAAAGACAGCAATAATGAGGGCTCAGGGGGGGCCTCAGTGCCACTGCACCTGCTGCACCAATGGAAGCTATGCCCCTCCCAACATTGCTGAACTGACAGAGTTATTCCGTTCACAAATACATTATTTCACTTCCCACATGATGAGGTGCCCGGAAAGGGCACAGGACCGCCTGCCGCTGCAAACAAATAATGAGAGAATATAAACTATCAGTCAACTGACAGCAGGCTTCATTGTTGACCTTTTGCCATTTCAGTTTGCATGGCCACTCAGAGCTGTGATGATGGAGCAGCAAATTGAGGCAGGGCAATTAGAAATGGCTTTTCTGTATGGCGAAAGTTGCTTTTTTTTTTTCTAAACCGAAGGCCGGGTACAGGCCTTGTTCGTGTTTCTCTATAATGTGAAGCAAAGCTTCTCCAGAAGCTAAAACATTTACAACATACTGGCTGGATCCTGGGCTTGCACCACAAAACAGAGGTGGGAATGAGTAGCAGGAAGGAGACCTTTACATACCTGAAATTTGTGACTTGTAATTTCCATGCTAGCTACTATCCTGATTCAGGTTTAGGTTGCAAGAATGGCTCCTCGTCACGTAGACAAAACCCACAATGCATCAGCAAGCAGACTCCACCATAGACCATCGCCTTTTTACCACATTTGAACAGGTGCATGTGAATTTAAAAATGAAATACTTCATAAAGCTATATCAGCAAACCCTCTAATTTCCATTATCGGAGGGGGTGGGAGAGGGGGGTGCTGCATGTGACTCAACGAAAGGTTGCAAACAGTCACGACTAAGTAACATTTTCCGTTTGCAGCTTGTATAGTTATAGATTACATGTTATGCACTGACTTAAACCAAGTACCCTGTGCCCCTGATACTGAGGCGGACATAAAGTAGGGGTAGCTGTAATAAATGTCTTTAAAACAGTTTCATCCTCTTGAGGTCTTTTCTAGCATGCATGTCAACACAGTAATGTTTCTTTATGTGAACAAGAGGGACCTATAGCTATCTAAGATAACTAAAGTCTAATAGATAGCATCACACATTTTTAATATAGGTAAGAGAACTTGTTTATTAAAGTTTTTCCTGAGAAGTACCTTTTTCCCTATTTTTAACCTCACACCTTAACACCTCAGCACCAATCTACTCCTAAAGCCCCCACACCCGCACTTCACCAAACAGCGGACAAGAAAATCTCTGGCAAAGAGCCCCCATTGAGTGTGCCCGTTGGGCATTGCAGCACCAGCCCGACTAGGAGCAAACGCCCTATGATGAAGCACGACACCTATCCAGGTGTGTGAGGGCATTTGATTCTTGCAGGGTCACACCCACTGCGTACCCTACAGAATAGTCGTTGACCCATATAGACACTCATTCTTCTTTAGGAACTGCCTACCCCACATACATTTATTATATTACCCCCACTTTTTGCCTGGCATCAGTGTGGCAGTAGGTTGTTGAGTGACTGTATGCTGTTGAGATCCTGCTAATGAGAACCCCAGCATCTGTGCTCTCGCTCCTGAAATAGCTCTGGTTGGTAAGTACATTGCAGCCTGTGTGAGTTGGTGCTTGCATATCTGAGGTCACTGCACTTAAAACCTATAAGTCACCCCTATGGTAGACCCTTCAGTCCTGATGGTAGGGTGCTTGGTTACAAGTATGAGGGTGCCTCTGCATGAGCAGGACACCCCTGCAAACCCCAGAGTCGATTCTCCAGGCTTTGTAAGTGTGGTTAGCGAGTTTAAGGTATATAGTGGACATCAGTCATTACAAGATGTCTAACTATATAATGGCTACACCGAACCTGGTCATGTTTGGTATCAAATATGTTGGAATCATACCCCAACACCAATTCCGGTGCTGGAAGTATAATCCCATGTACTGGGGGGCTCCTTAAGGGACCCACCTGTACTCCCGTTAACAGCCTTTCAGGGTCTGCCAGCAAGCTACTGCCGACCACAGACACAATTCTGCCCTCCTGCTGCTGAGCTGAGCTCGAGCAGGGGAAGGTAGAACGATGGGTTTCCTGTCAGAGGGAGGTATCACCACCTCCCAGACAGGACTTAGAGTATTGGGCTGGGGTGGGGGCGCTTTGCAGCGCCATGAGCCTGCATTGAAGGGTACATTTGGTGCCCTGCTTGCATACTCCGGTTTGAGCCAATTCAGGAACCCTTGGTTCCCGCTCTGACGCAAAACTGGACAGAGGACAGGGGAGTATCCTCCCCTCTGTCAAGCTCCTCCTCTCGGAGGGACGCCCGACCTTCCAATTCTTTTCCTAGGGTACTTAAGGGCTCCCTTGTGGATGGGTCCTCAGATTTGTCGTGGAACAAGACTCACCTCTGAAACCACGACACTTTTCGACCATCTGGAAACTTCGACTGGAACCATGACTGCATCAAGAAAGACTCCTGCTGCTCCTGGTCTTGTTGTTCTTCAAGTCTTCTGCCTCCTCTGTGTCTGTGCTTTAACCAGGGTTTCCAGAAGACCTGTGGGCATCAAGGACATCCGAAGTAATCTCCCTTGGAGTTAAGGAGTCACTCCCCTAGATCTGCAGGCACCGCAACAAAGCTGACCGGTCTGCTGCTCCTGTCGTCCTATGGACTTCCCGAGGCCCAGCAACACATGTGGTGGTTCTGCAGCTCTCTAGAGGGCTCATCTATCTTCTCTTCAATTTTGGGGACAGTATCCTCGTCAGAGTCGCTGGAACCCAACCCCTGTGCACTGCGTTGACTTGCTGTTGCCAAGGCTTCTTGGCTCTGCACTCCAGAGATCTTCGGGTTACAAGAAGCTCCAGCACCTCATCCCTTGAAGATCAGTGTTCTCACTGCACCCCTTGCACTGTAGGCCTCCATCTTTGGTGAGTTGCCAGAGGTCCTCTTGTGACTCCTGTATCTCTGGCGTGTGGGCCCTCTTGAGGGTCTTCTTTTGCTTCAGTGGGCTCCTCTGCTTGCTCAGGGCCTACTCTGACTCTCCTGTACTTGGTGAGTCCCTTGTACCTTGCTGGTCCCCACCTGTGCATCTTTTCGCTTTCCACCCAGTTGCAGCTACCAAGGCTTGTTGGTGCTCCTGCCGAACACCGACCACCTAGACACCGACATCCAATATGGGGCAGCCCGTCCCACGTTGAAAACTAGCAGCCCAACAAACTTAGAGTTTGGCAGGCGGTAGTCCATTAGTCAGGGTGGGAGACATTACGTCTGCCACCCTGACGGACCACTGCTTGTCAAAATTATAGATCATTGCTGGCCCATTGATGATCATCGTACCTTCAGAGGAACCACTGTCATGGCACCTCATCTCAAGGTAGAAAACGTTGTGTGGATGGCCGCTGCCAGTTTTAGTGGATGCTCACCAAACGATTTGTTTTTCAACAACAAACTCCCAAAGTGGGAGTTTGTTTATAAAAGACAAATAACTAATGATCCCCACACCAAGGAAGTTGTACCCCTGGATGCGGGGGTTATTGTTTGTTTTTTGTGTCCTTGACTGCAGGATTTTTCTTGGCATTGATGGACAGAAGAAAAGCCACCATGCCAACCACTCTAAATAGGGGATTGGATCAGATGGGTTTACTCAGACAGACCCTGTTCTATCAGGTTAATGGAGTAAGTTTTCAGGCAGCAGTGCAAGTGGGGGCACTTCCGTCAGAAAACTAGCAGCCTGACAAACTTAACAAGCATTGGCATAGCCAATAGGTCTCGGTTTTGGGACCTTATAAGTATTTAGTTATGCAGCACAATATCCTTGGTGCAACAACATCAACTGTTGCATGGGTAAACACTTATAAGGTCCCAAAAGCGCGACCTATTGGCTATGCCAATGCTTGTTTAAACATAGCTGGTATACGACCAGGATGTGTAGGACTTGTAGGGGATTGTGCCTGGATGGGTTTAGTCAGAGTGCTGGTGCTGGTTGGGTCGAGGAGACCCTCACATTCAGATAACAGGTTATCAATGCGATCAATAACCCCACCACCCCCACCCCCCACTGCTGGACTTATTGTCCTTATCTTCTTTTTTGCCTTTTTTGAGCAGGTGTCCTTTGAACCTCCCTCCGTAGTTTTGCGCTTTCCCATCCCTGCTTCCAACCACTATGCACTAGTAAAAGGAAACAAATGACCTAAAACAGGCAGGGCAGCGCAGTCACCAGATGGCCTGGCGTAAAAAGGACAAAGTCCTGCTGCCAGGAGCACAGTACCTTGCGTTGCTGTAAGTATCAAGTCAGGAGCTGCTGAAAGCGATGTCAGGGGGTGGCCCAGCCCGGGCTCTGAGGGGTGCAGATGGGCCCGCCCTTGGCCCGGGCATGGCCCGGAGCATTCCCACGCGCGTCACGCGCTTCGGGAGCCCCAAGGACTCTTTATGTGCCTCCGGGCGCGGGCCGATGACCTGCAGTGCCTCCTGTCGCTCTGGCTGCTGGGAAACGAAGTCCCCGGTGGTCCAGCGGCGTGCGATGTAGGCAAGAGGGCTCCTGGATACCATTAGTAGGAGAGGATGTGGTGTAACAGCCAGAGCTGCCGACTTTGGAACTGGGAAACCAGGTTTGAGTCTAGGAGTCAGCTCAACATACTGTGATTATAGTCAAATCACTTATTCTCTCTGTTCCTAAAAGATGAATGGGTCCCTATGCTATGTAATTGGTTCTCATGAAAAGCACTCCAATACCTTTGGGTCGAGTTTGCGCTATATAAAAATGCAACAAAAAAATCCCTGGGTCTAGCAAAACGGGGCCCATAGTTAAGAGGTCTGTGATGAGCATTTGCTATGGAAGTACCGGTGTTCATGGATAACTAAACAGTAACTCTCACTTAAGGGTTGGTGGAACTCATTTAATTTGCTGCAGTATAATTACTCGAAATTACAGCAGAATTACGTGAGAAGCCTAACCTTGCATTTAGTGCTGTTTTCTTAGCGCAAAATGTGCCTTTGCATTCAAAATGGATACGAGGTTGGATTTTGCACTGAGCAAATAGTGCTAAATTCAGCAAAACAGCATCAGCTAGCAGCTGCTCACGCCCTCTTCCTTTGTTCTTATGTACGTTTTTTGCCTGAAATTGCTAAAAATTATGCAAACAGGTGCAATTGCGTAGTTCTCGGTAATTTTGCATCACAAAAGTAACTCCTGCGTAATTAAAAGTTTTCCGATGCCTACTCTCAATCTTGTCTGGAACATTCGCATTGTGTGGCAGGCGTTAGGTGTTGCAGAGAAAGATGCATCTCAACAGAGCAAAGTCGAAAATTTAAGACAATGTGTTATATTTGAAACAAAAACGACCATAAAACTAAAATTGTTTGTTAATAGAAATAAGTAGGCATTTGTAGAACGCTGCACGAATTGATGACGCCCTGTTGTGGTGTAAGCATTGCCCATTTACGTTACAGACGAACATCCAAATGGTAATCGTGCTCCGGCTAAGAAAGTGCGCGTGGCAACGCCCAGCAATTTAGGCAGCTGAGCACAGCTCCCCTATGAGGCGCTGGAGTGCAGTATTATTTCTAGTGAGAGCAAGGGAGCCTCCAGCAGCATCCCCTGAAACGTATGCAGAGATTGGGGGCAGAGGCGCGAGGCATTACCAAATCCAGGCAAAGACTGCACCAACCGCTGCCAAAGCACCTTAAAATGCCCAGTTGTTGCGCAGTCTTATGTTTTTCGGTGGGATTCGAGCATGTAATTTTTGGGTTACATAAACCTGCCGTTCATGCCTGGGTTGCCTACAGCCGAACGCGACCCTAATTAGTGAAAATGTGCTCGTTTGATGCAGTCGACCAGTCCTGAAGTATGCAGCACTTTATGCAATAAAAATTATCCCTGGGAACATTCCACCTGCTTCCTCAAGTGACAAAAAAGAAACAGCCGCGTTCCCGAGATAGGCTCCCACGGCGGTACGGTGGGAAAGAGGCTGGTGTTTCACCCCTCCCCTCCGAGCCCTACCTGTGCTCTGCTCAGTCGCCACAGTGTGTGCTGGGAGCTCTCCGCCTCCGCGCTCCAGGTCTCGGTGCATTTGTCACAGTTTAAGCCGTCTCTGTACTCTCTGCCTTCCCTGTAGTTCAGTACCCCATAGAAAGAACTAAGCAATGCATCGTGACAGGATAGTGGTGGCGGTTGCCCGACAGTGACATCATCAGTGGCGCGCCACCAAAAAGTTGCTGCTGCTTTAGTTGAACATGGGCTATAAAATGAAAATCGCACATTTCCATTCATTTAGTTTATCAGCTACAAAGAGAGCACGCTTTTCAATAAAAACAAGCATTTGAAGGTACGAGCGGGGAGGAGGGGGGGCGACGCGAGTGGTGCGCGCGCGCGCCACAGCGAGACATCTGGTTTTAATTATCGCGCCCGTGTCAGGGCACGATAATTGAAACCACATGGCGCCCGTGCGGGTAACCGCAGGGAAAAGGCCATGACGCACGAGCGTCTGGTCAGCTTTTTCAAACCCCCTACATAAAGTCTTCGCCAGAAGCAGCGCTTGCGCGCTACTCTAGGCTCGACCTAAAAATGAGCTTGCAGCCGAGGGTTTGGCAGACATGGTACCTTGTTCGTGAAAGCCTAAATTAGGCCTGCATTTTCCATACCACTGCAGCAAGCAGTGGGAAAGGTGTGGAAATGTATACAAATATCAAAGACCAGTTTATCCACGAAGCATTCTCTCTGGATTGTGGGTGAAGGAACCTGGCCCCTGAGAATGGACAAGATTTGTTTTTGGCAGTGGCGAACAGATCTCAGTCTTTTGTGCCTCACTTTGGAAAGTGCATGTTGAGAGTCTTGGGATTAAGCTCCTGCACATGTATCCCTATTCTGTCAGCTGAATAGGTCTGCAAAGTCATTGTCTGTGCCTAGAAGGTGTTCTGGAGATTTAAGTGATGTTTGAGAGCTCAATGTATAAAAAAAAACACTGTGCATGCAGCTAGTCGTACCATCGGCGCAAAGTGGGGACCGGAGTAGGTAATATGGATGGACATTCCTTTTGACGAAGTAAGTGGGGTTGAGACATTTAGTGGGGGAATTTCTCCTATGTTAAACGCTTGACCCGTGAAAGGAACGGCCAGAGAGAACTTTGGAGCCTATCTAAATACTTAATGAACCATTACATTTACTTTCTGACAAAAACGGTATACGGGTTCACTAATACACATACTGGTGCCGTTCTGTCATGACCAGAGGGCTGACTAACATCCTCGGTGTTTCTCACTGGCATTTTTTATCAAATGGGTGCATGCAATTACTGTGTGTATTGTTATATGTTCAATACTTTTGGAAAAAGGTTTGGTACTTTCACGAGATGTTGTGGAGAAACCTAATTTAGTCACTAAGTAGAACTGGCACAGGGGGCCTATACTGATCTACTGAGGGTCTACTATGAATTAATCAGCCAAGCACTATCTTGCAAGCAATCTCCTCTAGAACGAGTGGAAGACTCATGATAACACAGAGATTGTTCTGATAGCCGTTGAACACTATTTGTAATCCATCTACTTATAGGAATCTTTTACAAATGTCTGCGATGTTGACTAGACAAGTCGGAAGCAGAACATAAATTACAAATGTATGAGTGAAACAGATGATAATCTCATCCATTACCTTTTTGATATATTTTTATATTTGTCTTTTTGTTGTGGTTCTCTCTGCTAGTGTGTGACTACAAAGGACCCTATCTGGGACCATGATGCTGGTATCCCCTAAAATCTAGGGTAAGGGACATACACGATAAATGTCATATAATGTCCACAACGCTAATAACTAAGAAAATAGATTAACACAGGCTATTAGCCATAGCACTATAGTTCAGACAGGACTCTCCATATTTTGAAGAGGGTTTTTAATGAGCACTTGTATGAGCACGACCTTAGATGTCTTCAGTAATCTGATGACCAGATTTTTTTCCTGATGTACCATCAGGTCACCTTGGTAATCCTTGTATCTTGTTTTGTTTCTCTTTTATATTTCTCTAATGTAGGTTTCAAGTTTCAAATATCCTACTAACAGGTAGGACAGTGTGGTATGGCCAAAAATTAGGAGACCTCCCTGACCAACCTAATTAGTCTGAACAGGAGATTAGTTAGGAATACTTCACCTATAGGGATCCACACGCCCTGACGAATGCCCCAGACCTTACAGGCTATTAATGATGGGCAGAGACATGTTAGCAGGTAGCAATTGGGTGTGAGTCTTTGTACTCCATTACCCAACCAATTTTGACTTTTTAACCCTACCTAGTGTTCCACTGAATAAAGGTATTTCCCCTAGGCACACTAAGGTATTTTTAAATATTCATCTGGATCCCCTGTCTTGTGGTGTTGTCCAGTAAGATTTATATAAGAACTCCCTCCTATCTAGTCAGTCTTCGAGGAGGTTGAGTCCGCCTTGGTGGTACTGTCCTACCAGAGTGGGGAGACGATTCCTATGATGAAGCACGACACTAAAAAGTGTGTGAGGTTGCCTCTTCCATTAAGGATGACTTTCCACAGACAGTAATCTAAGGTTTAAGTTTTGCTCAGTCTATATACGTGTCAGAGCCAATAATTTTGGAGCACTGAGTACACAGCACTAAAAGGTGGTGCAATTGGATTCTTGCGAGACTTCGCTTCACCTCTGGAAGAAATGACAAGGAGGCACATTGGCGCTACCACAGCACACAGACGTCAGTTTACCAAGGGAACTTCTGCACCCTGAGATGCAAAGCAAATGGCTAATTGGTAGCTGGACAGTGAGCCAATAACCACACTGGGACCTGTTGACCTATCAAACGTCCACTACACAGGTAGGGGAAAAGGGAGGGCAGAATCTGTGGTTAGATATTATTCACCAGAAAGTGGGTTACCAAAGGTAAATAATTTGTTCTTCCAATGGATACTTCTAACTGCAGATTCCTCACCTTTTTAATAAATACGAACCCAATAACCATCCCAAAGGTGGCGTGTCTGAGCAGTGGACTTTACACCAAGATGTCCTACAGGGCTGAGCGGGCAAAACAGGCCTAATTGTGGAGTTGGGAAGTGACATAGCAGCCTGGCAGAAGTAAAGCATCATTATACACCCAACTAATCCTGCAGAGGCAGTGTTGTCTCTGAAGAAATGAGCCCAAAGACCTTCAGTAGGGTCCCGATACACAGGATGATGCATTGTGGAACTGTGTACATCTGGACTGCCCTTCCCTTCTTCGAACTAGCCAATCAAACAGAAATTTGGTCATCCATTCGGTGCTACTTAGTCCAATCAATAAAGAAGCATTAGGCTCACTTGGGGTCTTTAAAGCCGGTCCTAGTTTACAAAATGCCCTGTGCATGGTCACAGGTCAAACAACTATGCAGGGAATTAATGGGATCTAGCTGGGTATTGATTGAAACTTAAAGAATTGACAACAAGTACAAAATGTACCTTATCTCTGTTGTCCTCACTCTACCACCACCACCGGTAAAGAAGCTAGGTACTGAACCAGGGATTGAGCTCTACCTCATATGCAACACAGTAACATCTAGAGGCAGGACAGTGGACTGTTCTCTTGCTGGAACTAAAGCTAGTTATGGGTAGTCCACATTCAAGATCAGAGTTTGATAGTAGAACAGTCTGCTGGGAAAGGAAACAGTGAGATAGTGAAAGATAGTGGGCAATGGTGGATGATGTTATCAACCTGAGTCCTGTTTCTCAACACACCAGTGTAGCAGGAACGACTAGAAGAGCAGCCCTAGCACAATTTCTAGTGTAGAAGTTGTAGACTGGGCTGAGCGAGGGGATGGATGGGGTGGACAGCAAGAGCAGATTTAAGAGCAGCCCAGGCAGGCAGCAGACCAGGCATTGATGGACAAGTTACTTACCTTCGGTAACCCCTTACCTTGTAGAGACATGATCTAGCCACAGATTCCTTACCTTTGAACTTCCAGGCATCGGACTGGATCCGGAAGATTTTTCTTAGCAGTACCCCTGCACGCCGGTAGTCGTGACGTCTGCATCGTCAATATAACCGCCTCTCCGGCGCACTGACGTCAGTACTTTCACGAGTTTCCACGCCTAAAGCGCGAAGCCATGAAGTGACTGACCATGGTGTGTCAAAAAATGAACAACTAGGGCCCTGAAGGGGAACGTCCCTGCCACTGAAACCCAATTCCGTAGTGCGGGGAGGATGGGTGGATCGGTAAGGAATCTGCGGCTAGATCATGTCTCTACCAGATAAGGTGTTACCAACGGTAAGTAACTTGTCCATCTGATAGAGACATCTAGCCGCAGATTCCTTACCTTTGAACAGCTACCCAAGCAATACCATCCCCGGAGGAGGGACGTCGGAACGGCTTAGACCAGAAAATCCTGCAAAACAGATCAACCAAACAGGCCTTCTCTGCGAACCTGGGAGTCCAGGCAGTAGTGTCTGGCGAACGTGTGCAGAGATGCCCACGTGGCAGCTTGGCAGATATCGGAAACGAGAACACCACGTTGGAGAGCCGTGGTGGCCACTTTTGCCCTGGTGGAACGGGCCCCAAGCCTTTCAGAGGGATCCTTCTTCACTAAGGCGTAACAAATTTTTATACAGAGGATAACCCATCGGGAAATAGTCCTCTTCTGGACAGAACAGTCTCTCTTTGCACCCACGTACCCTATATAGAGTTGGTCATCCACCCAGAACTCTGGTTTGATCAAGGTAGAACGATAATGCTCTTTGTGGGTCCAAACGGTGGAGACGTTCCTCATCTTTGGAAGGAGCATAGAAGGTCGGCAAGGTAACCGACTGTCCCAGATGGAAGGGTGTTACCACCTTAGGAAGGAAAGATGCTCTAGTCCGGGAAGGTCGTCAGGTAAGGAGGCTTTGAGGATAGCGCCTGTAGTTCGCCGACTCTCCTTGCAAAGGTTATTACCACCAAAAAAGCTGTCTTGATGGTGAGCAACCGCAGAGGACAGAATGCAGCGGCTCAAACGGTGCACATATCAAAAAGGTGAGCACCAAATTAAGGTCCCACTGTTGCATGATGAAAGGTGAAGGGGGAAACAAATGGGTTAGCCCCTTCGAAAATCTCTGCACTATAGGAGATTTGAATAAGGATGGCTGATCAGACAGCCGAAGAAAAGAAGAAAGGGCCAAAAGGTAGCCCTTCAGAGTGCCCAGAGCAGAGTCCTGTTGGACCAATGAAAGTATAAACAGAAGGACTTGTGATAATGGAGCAGATAAGGGGTCGCTAAATCTGTCTGTACAGTATTTACAAAAACATTTCCATCGGCAGGCGTATACCGATTTCGTGGAGGGACGCCTGGCTGCCAAGATAACCTCACAGACTTCAGGAGGAAGGTCAAAAGCTGTCAACTGTCACAGCTCAATCTCCACACAAGGAGGCGGAGAGTGGACACGTTCCGGTGGAGAACCCTCCCCTGCTGCTGCAACAGAAGATCCTACCGAAGAGGCAGTCTGACCGGAGAATCGAAGCTCATGTCTAGAAGCTCGGTATACCAAACTCTCCTTGCCCAGTCCGGAGCCACGAGAATAACTTGTGCCCCGTCACTCCTGATCTTATTGAGCACTCTTGGCAGGAGTGGTATGGGCGGAAAGGCGTACGGGAGGCCTGAACTCCACTCGAGACAAAAAGCATTGCCGAGTGATCGCCACCTTGGAAACTCCAGCACGCAAAACCGCTGACATAGCACGTTCTCTTCGGAGGCGAACAGATTTAACCAAGGCTCTCCCCACCGCTGAAAGAGATCTTGTACCACCTCCGAATAGAGACGCCATTCGTGATCCGCAAGGCACCTTCGGCTGAGCTTGTCCGCCCTGGCGTTTAGGGAACCGGCCAGGTGTTGAACCACCAGGGAAATGCCCTGTTGTTCCAGCCAAGTCCAGAGGCACAGGGCCTCTTGACAGAGGGTCCGCGACCCCGCTCTGCCCTGTTTGTTGAAGTACCACATGGCGGTAGTGTTGTCCATGAACACCTGAACGAGCCTTCCCTTTATTGACGGTAAAAAGGCTTTTAGTGCCAGCCGGATCGCCCGCAGCTCTAACATATTGATATGGAGTTTGGCTTCCGCCGGAGACCAGAGTCCTCTGATCTCCACCTCTCCCAGATGGCCGCCCCATCCCAGAAGGGAAGCGTCCGTCACTACTGTAAGGTCTGGGTGGGGAAGGGAGAGGGGTCTACCCTGGAACCAATTGCGGTTCGTTAGCCACCACTGCAGGTCGTTCGCAGTGCCCTCCGATATCTGAACCAGATCGGTGAGATTTCCTCGATGCTGTGCCCATTGGAACTTCAGGTCCCACTGCAGAGACCGCATGTGCCACCGTGCGTGGGTCACAAGCAGGATGCAGGAGGCCATAAGGCCCAACAGCCTCAGAGTCATTCTCACCGAAATCCAGGATAGAGGCTAATACATCGGTATCATAGCCTGAATATCCTGGACTCGTCGCTCAGGAGGATAGGCCCGAAACTACACCGTGTCCAGAATTGCTCCAATGAAAGGGAGCGTCTGGGAGGGAGTCAGGTGTGACTTCAGCACATTGATAGTGAACACCAGCAAATGCAGGAGGTTCGCCGTAGTCTGGAGGTGGGAGACGACTGTTTGGGGCGAGCCCGCCTTCAACAACCAGTCGTCGAGGTAGGGGAAGACTGGAAACCCTCATCTCCGCAGATGGGCTGCGACCACCGCCATCACCTTCGTGAACACCCGCGGGAAACTAGTGAGGCCGGAAGGGAGCACAGTAAACTGAAAGTGCTCGTGGCCCATCGTAAACCGCAGGTAGCGACGATGGGCAGGCAGAATGGATCTATGAAAATAGGCGTCCTGCAGGTCCAGCGCTACCATCCAGTCTCCCGGGTCCAAGGCAGACAGGACCTGAGCCAGGGTGAGCCTTTTGAATTTCTCCTTTTTCAAGAAGTAGTTGAGGGTTCTGAGGTCTAGAATAGGACGAAGGCCTCCATCCTTCTTCGGGACCAGAAAGTAGCGGGAATAGCAACCACTGCCTACTTCTGGCCCACGAACCCTCTCTTTAGCTCCCTTGGCCAAGAGAGCTTTGACTGCCATGCGGAGTAAGGCAAGGTGATCATCCGTCAGCCGATCATGTACTGGAGGCATAGGTGGAGGGGTAGTCTTGAAGGGGAGGGAGTAGCCCCTTCGGACTATTTGCAACACCCACCTGTCCGATGTTATGTCTCGCCAGCGGTGGAGGTGATGGCGTATCCTGCCACCGACTGGACGAGAGTGATCCCGGAGGATCCCACTAGGAAGGCTTTGCGGTGGAGGAGGGGGCAATGGCTTGGCCCGACTTCTGGTTCCCCAACCCACGAGGCCGGGGGGAGACGCGTCAGCGACCCCGCAGAGGTTGCTGAACTTGTGAGGGTCTCTGGCCGGAATAGGGTTGGCGCGGCTGGTAGCCCCTTCCATAACCATGAAAGGAGCGAAAGGTAGATGAAGCCCTAGGGGTAGCAGTGAGGCCCAAAGACTTGGCCGTGGCCCGCGAGTCTTTAAAGTGCTCAAGGGCAGCATCCGCCTGGTCTCCAAAGAGACGGAAGCCATCAAAGGGCATGTCCATGAGGATGGCCTGGACATCCCCTGAAAAACCAGACGTCCTCAACCAGGAGTGGCGACGAATGGCCACTGTGATGGAAATCGCCCTACCTAGCGAGTCCGTCGTGTCCAAGCCACATCTAATGGCGAACTTAGCTGCGTCTCTCCCGTCTGAGATGGCCTGAGAGAGTAGGGCCCGGTCCTCCTCCGAGACCCTAGGCAGCACTTGCGCAACCGTATCCCATATCGAATGGGTGTAACGGCCCAAAAGGCATGCAGTGTCAAGACTTGTGATGTTCTTACCGGCTCTGGCGTGTTGTAGTTTCTCAACTTCAGTTCTTGAGGGTTCTGGTCTGCCCGAGGTAAAGACGACCCCTTCTGGTAGCCACGGTGCCGCTGACAATAAAATGGCCAAAGCAGACTGTGCCCTCCAAAAGGAGTCCCAAGAGGAAAAAACCCTGTAGGGAAAACCTCTGGTGGAAGTGGGAACTCCAGGAATTAAGAGGAAGGAAAGAAACCTCCAGAGGGAGAAAAAGAAGGTCAGGAATCCGAACCGGAATAGAAGGCCAAATCAGGAACAAGGTAGGCCACAGGAATCAAAGATACACCATGCAGGAGCACAGGATACCAACAGGAGCGAGGACACACCAGCAGGAGCGAAGAGTGTTGCAACGCAAGGAAATGAAGGATCCAGCCTTTTAAATACCCATGAACAGGAAGTGACCAAATAGGAAGTAAGTGACCACCATCTTGGATAAGGAAAAGGATAGTGTATGGAATAGGAAGGTCGCCATCTTGAATTGGTAGAGCAGATACTTCCCAAGTACTTCTGGGTAGGAGACTATGGAATCATGGGAAGGCAAGATGGCTCCAAGAAGACATGAAGGATGAAATATATATCCAGTGAAAGGAAGGTAAGAATAAAGTGCCCCAACATGTGAAAATAAGAAGCCGCAGCTCCATTACCGGAGCTGCGGCATTCCTGTCATGCAAATTGTTAGATAACGGGCCGCCGCGTAGGTAGGCGGCGTGCCAGACACAAAAAGAGAGCAGGCGCCGCGAGACGCATCCGCGACGCCAAAACAGCAACAGCGGGCCACCGTGCAACACCACGACGCGTCAGAAGAAAAGAGGGAAGCGCCACGGGCTGCATCGCGGCCCGCAAGGAAGAAGCGGGCAGCACCGCGGGCCAAATCACGGTCCGCGGTGCAACATGCGGTGTTTACCGACCGCAAGGCTAGACTGGCAGAAGACAACTTTTTCTTCCCAAAGCTCTCCAGTCTTTTAGATTCCCTGTCTGGAAGTGCGGAAGGGAACGTGCCTCGGGAAGTGGAAGCCGGGACCACCAAGCTTTGGGGGGTGGGTAATGAGGAAAGTTAGGTCGCCCGGTGCTGGGCGATGGCAGCGAGCGATCGTCCTATTCACAGGAGCCCCTGTGCTGGGTTTGGACCAAGTACCCAGGAGGAAGTCTGTTAAGGCCTCGTTAAAGGGCAGTAGGGGTTCAGAATTTGAGACACCAGGCTGCAGGACCTCTGTCAAGATGTTAGTCTTGACCGCCACTGTAGGAAGCTGCAGGTCAAGGACCTCCGCAGCCCTACGTACCACCATAGCAAAAGATGCTCCCTCTTTCATAGCTAGGGTAGGAGGGGAAAGCATGCTAGTATCTGGGGAGGGGTCCAACCCACTGGCATCACCCAGTTCCTCATACCAGTCCGTATCCTGGTGATGCAGGATTTCTAAGGGATCCTGCTCCCCCTCCCAATCCTCTTCCTCAAACCCTAAACCTTCAGAATAATGCAGGGTAAACGGCATGGAGCCGTACGGCTCTGTCGGCATTGATCTCGGCGTCGGGGGACGCCCGACCGGCTCCGTGTCGTCAGGAATGAGAATCGGGGAGGTGCCGCCAAAGGGCGACCCGCAACGCTGAGGGCCTCGACGCTGGACCCGACGCCGGGGAAGGTCGCTTAGGGGGTTTGACCGGCGACGGTCCGTACCAGGAAACGGATCCACTCGGAGGCCGTGGCGTCGGGGTAGGAGCCGCCAGAACAGGAACCACAGGGGCCTCTCCATTTCCCGAGCCTGCGGGCCCGAAGACGTGCCGGCAGGGTCAGGCCGCCCAAGTACGGCGCACATGGCTTCATAAAACTCTATTAGCTGTGAGGGGGTCACTTCCGGTCCCGGAAAGAAAGGGAAACGCCGAGTCGACCCAGGTGCCCGCTCCGTGGAGCAGGGCCTCGAGCGCAGAGGCTCCTCCGCTGCGTCGTGAGACGGGCGGGGCAAAGTCAAAGCACGCTTTGACTTCTTGTGGTGCCTCTTGCCTGACCTCGACGATTTCGACAAAGAGGACTTCGACTCACTGGAGCGGTGCTCGGACCTTCCTCTCGACCGAGAACTGGACCTGGACCGGGATCGAGACCGACGTGGTGATTGCTGAGGTGCAGAACGCCGGGCTGCGAGAAGCTTTAGGGACCGCTCCCTCAAAGCCTTCGGCGCCATGGCCCGGCAGTCGGAGCACGACTTGGAGTCGTGGTCGCGCTCCAGGCACCAGAGACAAACCACATGGGGGTCCGTGACCGACATGGCGCGGTGACAGGCGCTGCTCGGCTTGAACCCCGAAGTCTTCATACTCGACATGACACCTACACACCAACAAAGTCGACAAAAAGTCAGAAAAAGTCTGTCAAAAATTGACAGGGGGTAGCTCTCTTCAATGGATCGGAGCTGATGGTGCGGAAAGACGATTATATTGACGACGCGGACGTCATGACAAACACGACGCCGATGACGTCATGCAGAGTCGACTGACGCCACCTACCGGCGCGCAGGGGTACATCTAAGAAAAATCTTTCGGATCCAGCCTGACGCCTGGAAGTTCAAAGGTAAGGAATCTGCGGCTAGATGTCTATCAGATAGAGGATTCTGGGAGATCAGGCCAAGCAGTGGTATCAGTCTAGATGGGGATGGAGGAAGACCTTATAGAGGCTAAATGAGAAATAACAGTTACAAATTGGTGAGAACTGTGAGATAGCAGGACAAGCTGAAAATACCAAGCAAACATTTAACAACATGTCAAAGTCTCCAACCCTCTACACTTGACAAACACATACCCATGTTTTTGTGACTTGAACATTAGTTGGTAGATTGTTAGGGTCTTATATCATCTGAGGGTTTTTCCCCAGTTTTATACACCACAAAAGTGGCCCAAGGTCATTAGAGAGCTTTATAAAGACACCAGATTATGTTACACATTTTTGTGGGCATAGGGAAAAGAGCTGATTTCCCCAGAATCATAGGATGTTGAGCCACAATGTACTATTTGTACTTGCTGTATTTCTTTAGGTTTAATTCAGTACAAAGCTAGATCCCAAATTCCCTACATAGTTGTTTGGCCTGTGATCTTGTATTTGATATTTTTTCACCTAGAACTGGCGTTAAAGAACTTGGGGGCACATGCATCAAGCTATTTTGCGTTCGCAAACAGTCCAATTCGCAAAAATTGGCCGTTTGCGATCGCAAAATGGCCTTTTTCAATGCATGAAAGGTTTTTTGCTTCGCAATTTAGGTAATCGCAATTTTTTGTGACTCCCTAAATTGCGAATGAAAATAGGGAATCGCAATTTGCAATTACCTATTGCACATGCAAGAAGCCTTTCCTAAATGCGAACTGTGCATTTAGGAAACACTAATTAACATCAACTTCAAGTTGATGTTAACCATGTGCATACTTTGAAAAATGTACAAAACGGCATTTTTCAAATTGCCATGTGGGAAATCCCAATTTAGGTAATGCAAGACCATTCTCACCTTTGGGCCTTGAGGCTAATAGGAAAGAATGGAGTTGCAATTGGAAATAGTGTTTCTCTAATTGTGTTTGCGATTCTTAAGGAGTCGCAATTACAGAATCGCTATTTGCTGTATGCTTTTTTGCATTGCATTTTGCGATTACCAAATAGTGCTTTCTTAAAAATCGCTATTTGGTAAACGCAAAATGAAACTTTCATGCATGTGCCCCCTAGTTCACAAAATTCACAATGCACTGACCAATGTCAAACACACAACAAACACATGCGCAAATATACTGATGCATGCTATGTGAATGTGGCACAGCCCTGCGTTGTGCCACTTTGTAATGCAACACTGTGTCACGTACTTGGCTTTTTGTATTGCCTAGCATTTGTTTATTAGTCAAATGGGCTTTGTAGCACAATATCGCACAGGGGTGCAAGAATCTGTTGTTGTTACCTGCCGATGGTTATAACTATGTATTAATGCTACAAAGGTTATTCCTTAGTTTTTCAAGCTCCAAACTAAGAGCCTGATTATGATGTCGGTCGGACCGCGACAGATAGCCCTTCGGTCCGATTGCCGAATTATGATGCAGGAGGTCGGACCCTCAGCGGTCGGGTGAAAGACTGCCACCTCCGACAGGATCTGAGATCCCGTCTGGGCGGTGGTTGGAATCGTATCCCTTGAATGGTGCCGTTGCCGAGGCAGGCACCGCTGTAGGGATTACGATACCCCTTTCCGACAGCTCTTTCATATCGGATAGAACGCCATGAAAAGGCTGTCATAAGGGACTTTATGGGCCCCAAACAGGGCCCCCCTCCGTTGTGGGTAGGGGGAACATATAGTGCCCCCACCATGCACCGTGTGTTACACCACATACTGTGTAAATGAGCGCTTTCTGACTGCCAGCCGGGCGGCGGCATCGAAATGCGGTGGTCAGACTGCTGACTGCTCGTCGGGCGTTCTCCTGACCTCCGCGATAGCAGTTGGGGGGCCGACCAACCGACCGCTATCCTAATCGGGCCCTAACTTTCTAAACTCCACCCACTCCAAACCATGCCCCAACACATCACATATCCTTTTTAGTTGCCTCTTGTTGGGGAAATCTCAGACTTAACATCCCCCTTATAGTATTAAGCTAGGCTCCTGCTAGCCTAGAGGCAAGGGCCTCATAGGGCAGTCTAATTTCTGGGTTTTGTTGATTACAATGTATTGATTGGTCGAAATCTACCTGAACTTGGCTCATCATCCAAAACTGGTGTCGAGCTCTGATCAAGAACCATGTCCAAGTATCTGGAACCTACATAGCCCTCAGCAATGAGGCACAGCCTTTTACTGGCGAGAGGTCGGATGGAGGCCTAGCAGGGTCAGACGATGAAAGGGAAGTCCCAGCTAGTGGAAGTCCAACTGGAGGCACTGGCAGATCCTTTGGGCCTGCACAGCGACCTGGAAACAGGCAAACAAAAGCTACAGCATTGCTCATTTAAGGCCTCTATCTGTTGCAGAGTCATCAATGGTCTGGGAAATATGGGGAATTTTGAGGAATGGGATCAAAGTCAGACAATGGTGGCAGAATTGAGACCTTAGAACGCCGACTACGAGCCCACTTGCTGAAGAGGGAGAAAACGGGGGAGAGGAGTGATCCCCTGCTTAGATTTTGTATTGTGCTTGCATTGAGACCTGTCTTTTAACTTAATTTTGGCCTTACCAGAGAACATTAACTTGGACCAGGACTTAGGCTTGGATCGGGAACAGGCCCAGAACTTTAAGTGTGATTGACCTTGCTTCTTGGGTTCTGTGACATATTGCTTGGCTTCACAGTTCTCAATAGCCTTGAGGTACATCAGGCAGCATAAGTTGCAGGACTTCGAGTTTTGCTTGGAACCTAAGCTAAAGGCAGACGTTGTGCGGATCCATGAACTACATCTGTTTTCAGGTGGCACTATTTGAAGCCGATCATCTTTAAAATGGGTATTTTCCCTATGCACTCTGTTATTTAGTAGGTTTTCGGGAGTTGCTTTACTTTGACAACAAATTTGGGAGTAGCACCAGATGCACATCAAAAGAGCAGAAATAAAGGAACCACTGTCAGCACACAGAGTTGGTGCTATATACAGCTCTGTGTCATCACTTCTGGAAGTGGGACAAGCTACTTTGGAGTCTGATAGCACCACCTACCAGCGGGCAGAAACTGTTGCACAAAAAGTGTCTGGTCAGGCACCTAAAGAAGTGGAGAATATGTGGTAGAAGTATCCACTAGAAACACTGCTTTCAATTCTAACACATTGATGTGAAGTTGTTGTTCTATTATGTTCCACTTTTCTTAAATTGTGAGATGGGACAAACCGACTCCACAACCTTGAATTGAGGTGTCCACCGTAAGAGGTATGTGTGGCAAAGCGCTGGCCTACCATTAGATTGAGCCTGCTCCAACATAGCAGTTTGTATCTGATTTGGGGTGACAACACTAGATCTTCAAAATATCCCCAGACACCTGCACCCATTGCGATGCCAAACACTCTTGCAATGGAAGCATCTATGGATGTGCACTGGGCGCTAACTCTATGCATAAAAACCATCATACCCAACAACTTCATCACCATTCCCACTGTCAGAGATTGTGACGTCTGGAGACATCTCTAAAATGCTTATACACTCTCTGTGCTGCTGAAAATGCCTCAGACAAATGGGTATTCATTGCTCCACGCAGCTAAAATTGAATCTGCAATTGTTGCAGATATGTTTTTTAAAATTCTTTTTATTTGATTTTTACAACAAAAACATGTTTCATCACAGCTCAGATGTTGCAGACAGATAAGTGCAAGTAAGTTTATATTTTGGATCCCTCCATTCTAACACTCTCTTCCGCCCTCTCAATTCAATGCAGGCTGGACCTAATTATACCACCAAACGTACCATATTTTATGGAACTTGTGCAGACAGCCATATGCTTAATAAACAGTTTTTTTAGCTGCTGCACATAAGTCCATACCCGAGGTCCAATTCTCAATAGCATGTGGGGTAGGCAAGATGGCGTTTCACCACCAGTAACCCATTGAGCACTGGTCAGCAGAGCCTTACAGTATAAGCCGCCTCCACACTCAGAAGAGCTTTCTTGGGGCATTGCTTTTACATGTAACCCACTATTTCGCTCAGACCAGTATCTGGCATTGACTGGGCAGTCCCATATCATATGAAAGAAATTGGCCTGTGTTGCCTGACATCTTGAATAGCGATGGTCCCTCTGTCTACCCATGTACCACTGTTTGATCGGGTCATAATACACCCGGCAGTAGTATTTAAACCGAATTTGTCTTAGTTTAGCTGATATTGCCAACCTAGGGACATGCTGTATCCACACCATCTAAAGAGCAGCGTATGACAGTGTTGGAAATTATTTTATCATAAGTGACAATTTTCTGTTAACTTTTGCGACATTTTTCAAGAAGATGTTGGAGGTGCTCTACCGCCTCTTCCCACTGAAAACTGTCATGCCAGCTGAGGAGTGGTTTTGAGTCTGCAATATGCCACATAATTGGGTCACCCTTTGTTCTGTCACATCAAGGCGTTTATTATCTTTATCAAGTGTGACCATTCCATGGCCCATTGGTTAATGTAACTTTTTCCAAGCAGTGTTCATGACTCTAGAATCAGAGCTATTAATGAAAAGTAGATTTGCATTTACATTCTACTTTTAGCAATGTGCATCAATTCTTTATAGGGTTTTTAAAATGTTGTGCTAGGTTCTTTAGGACCGTGTGCAACACTGGTAAATACTGGACTGTTCTCTCTTTTCTGAACAATGTTTCAATAAGGGAGTTATTTTCTTCTTGCACCATGCCCATACCTACATCATCCTGGAATGCAGCACATTCCAATACAGCAGAATCCCTGAAGTTTCATCTGGAGGTGATGCTTTAATTGGGTACTGCTCTAAAGGTTCTTCAATATCTGCCTCTAGTATGCATTTGCCCCATGCATCTTAAGAAGGTGTAACAAAGTAATAAAAGTGAAAAGTTGGTGAAAATGCCTTGAGTGTAATTTGAATGTTGTATACTGTGAACAAGGGAAGTTTGTATCGGCTAGGTTTGTGGGGCGAAACAAATCCTTCTGAGTTTTTGCCACTATATGACCTGTGTTGGGGGTCAATATAAAAAAAAAATTGTCTCAAATTCTAACAACTATATCTTCTAGAGTTAATGTGGAGACATCCTCAATTGTGCCCTTGGACTCTTTTAGGTATAGAGGATGTTGTTGGTGTCAAGCTCGGTCTGTTCCAAAGCAGCACCTCATAAGAGTGTGCTTTGGGGTATGGATTGCCAAACCCTACCTTCATTTGGAATTGAAGGAATCTTTCATGTCCGAACTGCAGCTTGCTTTGAAGCAGACTTTCAGATATACACAGAGAGGTGGACTCGAGACTTGTAGTTGTCCCGGTCCCTTTTGCCTGTGTGTTGTGTTTTAAACATCACTCAATTCAGGGACACAGGTTTTCTAGCCTGCAGAGAACTCTGGTATCTCTGTGGTTTTTGTTTCTAAAACAATATAATTTGTTTGCCCAGACCCCTCCTCATCAGAAAATTGTGCTTCCTTCTTCAGGTTCATTACACTTAAAAGACCACGCATAACATTCAAAAACTACATTTTGCAGTACATAATGCAGTAGTAATACTACTTACGTACTACTAAAATGCAATTCACAAACCTATGGGTGCATCTCTCCTATCATTCCTACTGAGAGAGCTCCACACATGTAAGTTTACTACTTAGTAGTAAATGAAAGAAGAGTGAGGGGGAGTGGCTGGAAAATGGGGAAGATTTACTATAATATAGGAGGGCTTATGGGGTTAAGGAGGGGTTCAGGGAGAGGCATCCTAATTCAAACACCCACCCAGGGAGTAAAATAATTGCTACTCACAAACCACACTACTAAAGTTACTACAGTCAAAAAGGCCACAAAACAGACACAAATGTATTCAAGCCCCATCTTGGAGTACGTTTAGCACCACAAACGGACACTCACAGGTACTGTAACACACTCCAATAGATAATAATAAGTCAGGGACTCAAAATAAAAACCCGCAGAAACGGATGTTTAAAAACTTTAAATATTGTGAATTAAAAAAAAAAAAATCACTGTTTTAAGATTAAAAGGTTATACTACACGCAAATTAATTTTTTTCTAATTTTCAAAAAATAATAAACTTATTTGTTGAAAAAATCTTTCAGACCTTTAATATAAATGTTAAATTAGTTTAAATTAACTAAAGACAATGTTTACTTAAATGTAATAAATATGAACTCAATATTAAAAAGCTACTGAGGGTGGGATTTAAAAAAAAATATATCCATTAAATTAATATACTTTAATTTTCATAGTTAGTGAACATTTAATGTGATGTAATATTTTATTTTAATAGTTCTAGGTTAACAATTATTTAAGTTTTTATTAGACATTACAATATGTTTTTAAGAATTAATAACATTTATGTTTCCATATACTTTACCAAAGGAAGATCTCTGACCCAGTGGTGGATGTCGTCACCTCCAAGTGAAAAGTTACTAGCAATAACTTTACACTTGTAAATTTAGTAGTCTTAGATGTCTCCATCCCATAGTTTCAGGGGGTGGAGACATGCAAGTCTACACTTAGATGTAAATCTACACATGTAAATGGTGAATTACACAAGTGTAGATTTACATCTATGTGTAAGAGTACATTTAAATGATTAAATTTACTATTTTAAATTTACCTCTTGCAGCATGGCACAACACGAGTCCTTGTCAGGCTCACTGTCCTCGTATGCCTCTGAATCATGGTCGTTTGGATCTTTCAACTCCATGATGGCAGAGTGAGATTGTTAATTATAACAACTATTATCCATAGTTCACTGACAATTGAAATGCTGACACATCAGACAGCTTTCTTCTATGTGATCTTGAGGAAAGTATAGATTTCAAACCTGATGCAAATCATATTGTACCAACTTTGTATGACATTGAGAACAGAATCTATATGGCGTATTTTCCATCCCCCATAGCCAAAGTATCATTCTCATTCAAGCTTAGAGTTAAGTATGCATTATTCAAAAGTCACTGATGCATTCATTAAGAGTATTTTTGCATCTGATATGCTTGGGAAGTCCTCTATGATGTTCAATAACATCTTTTCTTTGCTGTGATGCACCAAAAACAGTTTTTGAAGAGCACCCAACTTCATCTCCGAACATAATGGATGAAAAAATAAATAATCCCAAGTGGAATCTGCATGCTAATTAAGTTGGGATTTTACCTACATGATCACGAGTCATTCTCAAAACTGAAACTTGAATTTTAAACATGTAATATTCCAAAACCAACATTAAATGGTTGGATAGGACACACCATGTTGCAAAACACATCGTGCAAACATGCAGATTGCCAAGGTGACATGGGAGACTCCGAGTGGGGTATCTGGAATTTCCATCAAGTCCTTGTCAAAAGTACTGACATCAGACACCAGCAAAGGGTTAAAATTGCTAGTGGAACTCTGAGGTGCAGCCACAGGGGATGTTCCATCTTGTTCAACGGAACCACCATTCTGTGGCGCATACAGTAAGATCTGGCTGGGGACAGCAGCCATACTGGACCTGGCCTCTATGCGCAAGTGAGACCAAACAAATGATATATAAGCTGACTACATGACAACTACATAGACTCAGGGGATTGAAGGCCTACAATTATGGGTGGCTGAATGAAGGGCCAGTAAGACTTCTCTCTTTAGGGTACAGGCAAAAATGTCCAAGCCTCTCATTAGATGCTACCAACTGTCAGTCCTCCTAAGGTGAGGGGAAGTAACAAACAAGTTACTTCCCTTTGGTAACGATGTATCTGTAAGAGACATACATTAGTTATAGATTCCTTACCTTAGAATTACCTCCAGGCGTCAGACTGGATCCGGAGAATTTTTTTCGTAACAGTACCCCTTCGCATCGGTAGGTGGCGTTGGTCAACTCCGCGTTCGTCTTTGGCGTCATGGTCGCCTGGATGACATCGCAGACGCTGCCCCTGCGCGCAGACATCAGTTCTGACACGACTTTCCACGCCAGAAGCGAAGAGCCAAGCAAGACACTGACCACTGGTGCACAAAACTAGGGCCCTGGAAGGGAGTCCCTATCCCTAGAAACCAGTTCGCAGAACAGGGAGGAAGAGTGGGCGGTAAGGAATCTATAACTGATGTATGTCTCTTACAGATACATTGTTACCAAAAGTAAGTACCTTGTTCATCTGAAAGAGACCATTAGTTATAGATTCCTTACCTTAGAATAGATACCCCAGCAATACCAACCCCGGAGGTGGGTCTGCGAACTAAGTTCACACCAGGAAGTCCTGAAGAACAGAACGGCCGAAAAAGCCGTCTCTCCGGACTTGGCTGTCCAGGCAGTAATGCTTAATAAACGTGTGCAGGGATGCCCACATGGCTGCCTGGCAGATGTCAACCAACGGAACTCCACGTCCCAAAACAGTAGTAGCTGCCGTTGCCTTGGTAGAGTGGGCGCACAGTCCTACTGGAGGTTCCTTTTTAGCCAAAGAATAACAGATCTTAATGCATAGGACGACCCATCGAGAAATGGTATGTTTGTGCACTGCCCGACCTTTCTTGGCGCCCACATAACCCACAAAGAGTTGATCGTCCACCCGGAAGTCTTTAGTGCAGTCAAGGTAGAAAGACAGCGCACGTTTTGGGTCCGGACGGTGGAGTCTCTCCTTCTCTTTGGAAGGGTGCGGAGGCGGGAAGAAGGTGGGCAATGGGATGGTGTGACCTATGTGGAAAGAGGTAACCACTTTGGGCAGAAAAGAGGGCCTAGTACGGAGGACTACTTTGTTTGGATGGACAGCAAGAAAGGGAGGTCTGGAAGATAAGGCCTGAAGCACACTCACCCTGCGAGCTGAGGTGATGGCAAGCAAGAAAGCAGTCTTCAAAGTAAGGAGACAAAGAGGACAATTATGTAGTGGCTCGAAGGGAGCACACATAAGATAAGTGGGTACAAGATTCAAGTCCCACAGGGCATTACGAAAGGAGAAGGAGGAAAGAGATGAGTAATGCTATTCAGAAATCTATTAACAATAGGGGACTTGAAAAGAGAAGGCTGATCAGGAAGGCAAAGAAAGGCCGAAATGGCCGAAAGACAGCCTTTAAGAGTGCCCAGAGCAGAGCCCTGCTGGTCCAAAGAAAGAATGAAGAGGAGAACCTCTGAAAGAGGGGCAGAAAGGGGATCCACAACCTTTACTGTGCACCATGCCACAAATTTGTTCCATCTACAGGCGTATACCATTTTAGTGGAAGGACGCCTGGCTGCCAAGATGACATTACAGACTTCGGGAGGAAGGTCGAATGTTGTCAACTGTCGCCGCTCAATCTCCACGCAAGGAGGTGGAGACTAGACAGATTTGGGTGGAGGACCGTCCCCTGCTGCTGCGACAGAGGATCCTCCCGTAGAGGCAGTCTGATTGGAGGATCGATGGCCAGGCTCAAGAGCTCAGGGTACCAGGCTCTTTGTGCCCAGTCAGGAGCCACAAGAAATTCTTGGGCCCGGTCGCGCTTGATCTTCTTCAGCACTCTGGGTAGAAGTTGTACAGGCGGAAAGGCGTGCAGGAGGCCGCAATTCCACTCGCGACGAATGGCGTCGCTGAGCGAGTGCCGCCTTGGAAACTCCAATGCGCAGAACTGCTGACATTGCGCTGTCTCTTCGGTGGCGAATAGATCTAACAAAGGCTCTCTCCACTGCTGAAAGAGACCTTGCACCACCTCCGAGTGAAGATGCCTTTCGTGATCCATCATGTACCGGTGGCTGAGTTCGTCCGCCCTGGCGTTCAGGGAACCTGCCAGGTGTTAAACCACCAGGGATATGCCCTGATGTTGTAGCCATGTCCAAAGGCGAAGAGCCTCTTGACATAGGGTCCACGACCTCACCCCACCCTGTTTGTTGCAGTACCACATGGCGGTGGTGTTGTCCGTGAACACCTGCACTACTCTTCCTTTGACAGAGGGAAGGAATGCCTTCAGTGGAAGGCGAATCGCTCGGAGCTCCAGGAGGTTGATGTGGAGCCCGGACTCCGCCAGAGACCAGAGGCCTCTAATCTACGCCTCCCCCATGTGGCCGCCCCATCCCAGAAGTGACGCATCCCTCACTACTGTAAACTCTGGTTGGGGAAGGGAGAGGGATCTGCCGCTGACCCAATCCTAGTTCGTGAGCCACCATTGCAACTGACTTGCAGTCCCCTCCGAGATCTGGACGACATCGGAAAGATTCCCCTGATGCTGTGCCCACTGGAACTTCAGGTCCCACTGCAGAGCCCGCATATGCCATCTGGCATGATCCACCAGCACGATGCAGGAGGCCATGAGGCCCAGCAGCCTCAGGGTCATTCTCACTGAAATCCGGGATAGAGGCTGAAACATCGGTATCATAGCCCGAATATCCCGGACTCGCTGCTGGGGATGATAGACCTGAAACTGCGCTGTGTCCAGAACCGCTCCAATGAAAATGAGCTTCTGAGAGGGAATCAGGTGCGACTTTGGCACGTTGATAGTGAACCCAAGCAAATGCAGGAGGTCAGCCGTAGTCTGGAGGTGGGAGACGACAGCCTGGGGCGAGCCCGCCTTCAACAGCCAGTCGTCAAGATAGGAGAAGACTGGAACCCATGATCTGCACAGATTCGACCACCGCCATCACTTTCGTGAACACCCGAGGGGCGCTGGTAAGACCAAAGGAGAGCACGGAAAACTGAAAATGCTCATGGCCTACCGTGAACCATAGGTAACGCTGGTGGGCAGGCAAGACGGGGATGTGAAAGTAAGCATCCTGCAAGTCCAACCCTACCATCCAGTCTCCAGGGTCGAGGGCAGACAAGACCTGGGCCAAGGTTAACATCTTGAACTTCTCCTTCTGGAGGAAGCGGTTGATGTCGCGAAGGTGTACATAGGACGCAGGCCTTTGCCCTTCTTGAGTACCAAGAAGTAGTGGGAATAGCAACCACGCCCTACTTCTGGCACAGGGACGCGTTCAATAGCTCCCTTGGCCAAGAGAGACATAACTTCCTGGCAGAGAAGGGCCAAATGATCCTCCGACATACAATGGAGTGTTGGTGGCATGGAGGGAAGGGTAGTCTCGAAGGGGAGGGAGTAGCCCCTTCGACTATCTGCAAAACCCACCTGTCCAACGTGATGTGCCAGTGGGGGAGGTGATGGCGGATCGTGCCGCCCACTGGCACCGGTGGTCGTGGAAGGTCGGACTAGGAAGGCTTGGAGGCTGCTGCAGAGGGGGCATTGGTGGACTGGCCCGCCCGCTGGCCCCCAGACCCACAACGCTGGGTCCCACGTCCCCGGCCACACAGAGGCTGGATAGCTTGCGCGGCCCTGTGGCTCTGGGTGGAACGTGGTGGGGCACCCCTTCCGTAGCCACAAAAGGGGCGAAAGGCAGACGGCATGGGGCGAGAAGTGGCTGCGAGGCCCAAGGATCTGGCCGTAGCCCTAGAGTCCTTGAAACACTCGAGCGCATTGTCCGCCTTGACACCAAACAGGCGATAGCCATCAAAGGGCATGTCCAAAAGGGTAGATTGGACATCCCCAGAGAAGCCAGATGTTCTCAGCAAGGCGTAGCGCCTCAGGGCTACCGACGTGGAAACCGTTCTACCCAGCCCACACCAGATGGTGAACTTTGCTGCGTCTCGACCCTCAGCAACAGTGCAGGTGAGCACGGCCCAGGCCTCCTCCAGTCACTGTGGCAGCACTTGCGCAACTGTATCCCACACCGTGTGGGTATAACGGTCCAAGAGACATGCAGTGTTCACCGAACGCAGTCCTAAGCTGGCGAAAGAAAACATCTTCCCAAGATGGTCCAGCTTCTTGGATTCACTATCCGGGGGAGCAGTAGGGAATGCGCCTTTTGAGGATGAGGCTTGGACCACCAAGCTCTCAGAGGTAGGCTGCTGACGGCTGAAGCACCTCAGTCAGGAGGTTAGTCCTGACAGCCACCGTAGGAAGCTTGATGCCCAAGGCCTCAGCTGCCCTACGCAACACCACAGCGTAGGAAGCTCCCTCCTATGTAGCCACGGTAGGGGGGGGGAAGCATACCAAGGTCTGGGGAGGTATCCAGACCACTGGCATCACCCAACTCCTCTCTCTAGTCTGGTTCCTCGAGTTGATCCGCCAGAGGGTCAACAGACCCCTCCCAGTCCTACTCACCCTCCTCTGGCTGCCACTCAGGGAGGTAGGGTACGCCAGGAATGAGCACTGGGACAAAATTACCCTCTGGCGCTGGTACCGACATCGGTCGATGAAGGTCCGGCACCGTGTCCACAACAGGGGTGAGGCTGGGGTCGACGCTGTTTGGGGGCACAACCGGCGTCGGGGGTGTCGTAACCGGGATCGGCGCCGGAGAAGGTACCGTGAGGTCGACCGGCAACGATCCGGATCCAATCCTGGATCCTTGTGGGCCCTCCGGCGTCGACCCGGGGCTTCCGGCATCAAAGGCCCAAGGCCCTCAGCCAAGTCCGCGGGGCCCGAAGGAGTAAGGCTCCCCGAAGATGCTGTGAATAGCTTTGTAGAAAGTTTAAAGCTGGGCAGGGGACGCTCCGGCTCCGGGAAAGAGAGGGAAGCGCGGAGCCATCCCAGCGGGTATGTTAAAGGAGCCAGAGAGCGACGATGCTCCAGGTCCTGCGTCGCGTCGGCCGACAGACCGGGAGAAGGCGAAGAGCGACGATGCTTACCTTACCCGAGGAGTGCGAAGACTTCGATGATGAGTGGTGATGGCTCCGCGACTGGTCTCGCGACCTTCCTCTAGACCGGGACTTCGAGAGGCGCAGAGCAGACTGCCTAGCCTCCAAAAGCTTTCGGGACTGCTCCCGCAAAGATTTCGGGTTCAGGGCCCGGCAGTCGGAGCACGACTTTGGGTTGTGGTCGCAGTCCAGGCACCAAAGACACACGAGGTGCGGATCGGTGACCGACATCAACTTGTGACAGGAGTCACAAGGCTTGAAACCGGGCTGATGGCTGGACATCCCTTGTGCACCAGGAGTCGTAAGACTTCAAAAGACGTCAACAAAAAGTCGAAAAAGTGTAGTCAAAAAGCGACTAAGGGGCGCGCTCTCTCCGGATCGAAGTAGACACTGCAACATCATCCCGGCGACCACGACACCAACGATGAACGCTGAGTCGACCGACGCCACCTACCGACATGCAGGGGTACTGCTACAAAAAACTTTCTCCGGATCCAGTCTGACGCCTAGTCTGACACCTGGGAGTAATTCTAAGGTAAGGAATCTATAACTAATGGTCTCTTTAAGATCACCATCTTTTACAGGTGTAGGCACACTTTGAGTTTGGCTCCTGGCTAGCTAAACCTTGTTTTCAGTTGGACGATGTAAAAAATGCAAAAGAAGCACCCTCATTAGACCCACAGATTGCTAGGCACACAGAGGAAAAACCATAAGGAAGATCAAATATAGCAAAATAATAGCATAATGGCACAGCAGTCTGCACATTCTGAGGACTTTCCTCGATACATCCTGCCTGTGTCCAACAAGGCCTTTAAAGGTTTACTAATGACTAAGAATAGCCTCAGCAAAGATTTACCATTCCCTCATGAAATGGGCATCAGCGTTTCCTGAGTTTATGATGAGTAATATTCATTATTGATGTGTTGTAAGTTTTGCATCGACCTCTTCAGACATTTTGTACAGTGTTTAATAACATACTCTCTAAGAAATGCGCTCCATGACCAAATAACATAATGCAATCCAAAATAATACAATACCCTAGAGTACAAATAGGAATCAAGGGACTGAGGACTGCTCAAGGATTAGCAGTCAGAGGGATGTGTTGGATTTTCCCTCCTATAACGTTATGATAAGGATTTATCTAATAAGCATCAGTTGTATTTAAGAAGTAATAAAACCCAATCACACCATTCAATGCCATTAGAACCATTTATAATTAATATAAAGAATCTCACAATTTGAATATTGTTTTACTGATCTTTATCAATCACCACTTCGAGTCCAATGTGATGCTTTTAAATAGGTAATTATAATGTAATATTATCGGTTTTGATTATCATGATTATAAAGTAATTAATGATTACTACTGTTTGTTGTTACCTTTAACATTCTTCAAAGATTGGCTTGAGCTTGTCCTTATTCCTGTGTGGTTAAATATGTGGAACACCAGCTTAATTAATAATTGTTTTTTTGTTGTTGCATTTAGCTCATGTTTTATTGTGGTTATCTTGGACTCTTACACCATTGCTTGGTGTGATGCAAGAGCAACTATATGAGGCATCATGCTTGAATCACTTTAACATAGTCCCTACGGATTATTGTTGAGACAGGTTCACCTAAAACAATATCTATCCTGTGCACTAACGTCTGTGCCTTACATGAAAGTAGATTATAGCAGATTTTACTCTGGCACAATCCATTTTATTATCCTCAATTTCCAGAGGTGGTTACTAGATGTTCTTGGTTGTATGAATAATGCAACAAACTTACAGCAGTATATGACAGTAGATGTTTAAGTAGTTAAGGAAAGTGGATTTTAGTCTGTGGGTGGTGGATCACGTGCCCTGCAAGTGTCAAACATATGTTGTCAAGTGACTCTGATAATTGAATTGTGCTGGGATTTGGCAGATTCCTTAGGCACAAGAATCGTTGCAGTGAACATACAGCAGACAATTACATGCCAGGTCATCCCCCTGTCAGCTTGGCATTGCACAAACATTCAGCAAAGAGCTACGGCAAAAAAGGTTGGTGACCTGTGAACAATTAAGCCTGGAGCTGCGCTAAGTTCATTACACACACAGCAAGCCTGCCACAGTGTGCTGCACAATGAAAGTTACAAGCAATGGAGTCTGGAAAAAAGTAACTCAGTAGAATCACAAGGTTAAAAAAGAAAAATTGCAATGAGCAAGGGGAATGGGGCAAGTAATGAATTCAGAAGAAGTCTGAAATCGTGTGTTTGGGGTGTTGCCCAAGGTGGAGCGTGAAAGGTTGTGTGAATTATGAGAGCTAGGTCTGGTGGACTACAGAGTAAAGATGATGCTGACTGAAGAATGGTTTATCAGTTCTGGCATGTGTTGATGAAGATGGGATGCTTGCTTAGAGGATATTTGGTTACGTTATAGAATGGCACACTGTAGCGGAGACAGTGCCACTAACTTTTACCAATTTACTCTGCCCTTCTTGTATCCTTTATGCAGGGGTTTTGGGTCACACATTGAGCTATTCAAAGTCCTTTGGACATGTAGAAGTCTTCCATTAGTCACTGCTTGTTAGATGTGCTTTGCCTTCGTTTTCTCTAGTTGCAACGCTGAATGATTCACATGCTTTGGAAGGTAGTTTGGTGAGGGGAAAGAAAGAGTGCGGATGCCAGAGGGAAGGAAAGGAGTACGCCATCCCAGAGTCTGACCCACAATTATAAGTGTAATTTCGTCCTTAACAGTGTTTCTTTCCATGTACTTTAAATCAATCAGAAGTGTCATATGAAGTGATACCTGAAGTGGCACCCAGGACTACCAGAACACCAAAAGATAGGTCCACTGCCCCAAGGGAATGAACCTTTTTGCAACTCGTTACTACACCATCCTTTGATTTTATTTTTAGGGGCTATGTTTTCGGTCTTCAGCAAGTGGAGTTCACAGGTGTAGGCAACTTGCTTATTAAACCCGTACACACTAGCGCCAGTCATCTTATCACAACATTTGATTTGTAGGCACTGGAAACGAGCTTCAAGTTAGGCAAGTGTAAGTGCTTCAACTGAATACATTTTCACTGGACTTAAATTTCTAATCCTCCTGCTCTACACCTATCTCATTAACTTCAATCACTAGCTGCACTACATATAGCCTATCTTGGAGTCGAAATGTCTTCAAAATGACAGGCAATGCCTTGTGAAAAGTCATAAGAGATTGGAAATTATTTTGACATTGATCTACAAAAACTGTTATTTATATTAGTAGGAGCTTTCAAAAACTGGAATGTATGTCCGCTCCAGTAATGCTAAACAAAAATTGGAGGGACTGTAAGGCCTGGCATGCTGTGAATTAGGAAACTGACAATCAGCATAACGGTAACATCAGGTGAAATTAAGATGACTGCAGATTTTACACCACTTTCAAGCAATAAATAATGGCTTGCTGGCCTTAATAAAGATATTGGAGCTTGCTAACTTTATTTTACTTCACAACATCAGTAATTGATATCGAAAAACATTTCTAGAATATTCTGGCCCAAAAATATTTTATAAAGTTTGTCTCCAACACTCAGTCTACTTTGGTCTCAAGGGATCCACCTTGAATAAAGGTAAGCAGGTTCATCATAAATGGAGGTGGTTTGCCAAGACTGTGCTAATCCTGTTTACTTCCATACATAATTGACACCTCCCTCCTTGATCTGAATCCCTAGCCCAAAATATCTGTAAGACATTTTTGCATGTATGACTGCACTGTAACCGTTGGAAGGGTTTATTGGATTAAAGCCATGCTTTGTATATAGCCCTTTCATTAACTAATTTAGGAATATGGCTGGCTTAGGGAAGAGGTAGATACTTAAAACGTTTAATTTGGCCAGGTTAGTTAATTATGGAGGTCTCAGAACTAATGTGGTTATGGTTTTTACATTTTTCTTTTCTGGACATTATTATTCGTCAATGTGAAATCAGAAATATTTAACTAGGACTAAAATTCTTGAAGATAAGGTAGAAGAAAACATACAATGTTAGCAAGTATCCAAGGCTAAGAGAATGATAGAGTAAAAATTAGAGAAAGAGCGTTATGTGTTCAGAGGAGAGTAAAAGAACAGATAAAATAGGAATATGTGTACAAAAACAAAAAAATGAATAGAAGATGCATTACAGGAGGACAAATAAAAAATACATTGTAAATTAGTGCAGAAGACAGAGAAAATTGAAAAACAGGTAATAAAACACTGAAATAAAACAATGCGTACAATCTAAGATAAACAAAGAAGTGGTGGTGTGTCAATGTGGGTCTGCACATCATGTATAATCCCAAATAAATATTATTTTTCAATGACATGTTACTTCGAATTTATTGACCTTGAAAAAATTTAGTGTGACTGCGCTGGTAATAGTTCATTTATGAAAGCACAAAATATGTAAAACAGCAGCAGCATATGAATAATCTTTGAACAAAGCTACGCTAAGGTAAATCAAGAGAGCTCTGGTCGGATTGCAGCAGAAAAACAAAGTGGTATTAAGTCACCTGACTAACTTAAAGGTCACTCCATTTGGACTGCCAAATATTGATAAGCGTAACACTGATTTTGATTAGAAAAGACATCGGTCACCTTAATACAACCACATGCCAGTTAAACGGTGATCATTTTCACGTACTACTGATTTAGACTACAAATGGATTGTTTAGACAGAGGCAGAGGACTTGCGAAACTTATTTCCAAACAAACGAGCACGCTAATCCCTTTGCAGGAGAGACATCAAATTATAGATTTGGAGTAACAATTTTTTTTTTTTTAAATAAAAAATGGCAGAAATGCCACAAAGACGGCATATAAAAAGTGATACTGGGTACGTGTCAGTTCTTGCATACGCACAATCACTTCAAACTACATAGCTGTGAGTAACGGTAACCAACAATTGAATCAGTATGTGGCACTGCTAAAACAAGGCTACATAAGTAGGGGGATCGGTCTTTAAAGCTTCCACAATGGACAAGAAGACTTAGTATTCTTTTTTCTTTTGGAGTACATGGGGAAGAAATTAAATAAATGTGTGAAAATTAAAGAGAAATTAAAGAAGAAAGATGTAAGGAAATAGAAAAATTTAAAACAGTTGATGAAAGGAAAAACAAACTAGAATTGAAAAAATAAAGTTAAAGAAAAGATGGACAATTAAAAGAGGATTTTAAGACAATTCAAAAATATAGAAAAGAAAGGGAAAATGGAAGAGAGTAAAAGAAAAGAAAAGCAAACAGAGCAAAGATGACAGCAAACAAAATATGTTACAGTCAATGGAATAGAGGATGAAAACACAGACAAAATTTTTAAAATGCCGAAGAATGCATGGAAGAGAAGAAACAGAAAGTACAAACAGCAAGTTACAACTAAAAATACAGAAAACTGGATAAAAACAAAAACATAGGGTACTGAAAAACTGTAGTAATCTGAAAGACTTACCTTGTCCACCTGGGTACATACAGCGAAATGCTCGGCCCAGCTCCTCTGCCTGTACCCGTCCAGCTGGAGTTAATTCCCCACCCCATTTCAGCACTAGCAACAAAGACGGAGCATCCTTTCTGGCATCTGTTAAAAAAGTTAACATGAGCAATTTGTACCGCAAAGGTAAAGCACTTAAAACTGAGTCAACTTCAAGAAACTGAGGGTCTTATTTAGAGTTTGGAGGATAGGATACTCCGTCACAATAATGGCAGCTGTCCAGTCTACCATATTACAAGTGCATTATAGCCTAGAGCATTTGAAATATGGTGGACTGGATTTCACCATGTTTTCCCAGAGTATCCCATTTGCCAAGCGCTAAATAAGACCTTAAAGATAAACAAGATTACAGTTATCAATCTTTTAGGTAATTCTCAGTGTACCATGTCATCAAATACAAAATTGAGCAGGAAGAAGTATTTTACTTAATTAAAATAAGTTTGACGTGCGCCCATAGCCTTTGCCTTTGCCGTATCTTTTCTTTTTCTTTAATGTTTAGTCTACCTGTGGACTGAATAGATGCTGACCATCAAACGGCATGTGAAGAAATACGGAGCCAGGCGTGCCTGCACTGGAGAAGACTGGAGTTCGCTCCTCTGGCGGCAGTGTCCGCGGCAAATAATTCACAGTGGATAGTGGTGTTGGAGATCTGTTTCACCTCAGAGACAATCTCATAACCTCTTTTCCTGTGTTCCTCTGGGAGATGCTGGAGGAGCTCCTCCATTTCGTCCCAGTGGGCACTGACATACCTGGAGAGTAGTCTGATGTACTTAGCAATGCACCAATGATTGGTTGACTGCACAGCTACCCTCTTCCTCGCAGTGTTTAAACTCTTACTCTCTTTGTGTGTTGGAGTGGCATTACCAGTAGCTGGAGAGTTGGCCATCTTACAGGAGTCAGGTGGGAGCTGCCAACAAATGTAAATGGGGTCATTAGCGGAGGCCTTGGACTTTTTGTCCACTCTGGGAGTAATGATCCTAGCGCGGACAGGGTCTTGAAATATGATAGTCGTGTGGCAGAGCATGCCTTTGAGCATGGGAAGGTATTGGAGGACGTCCTCTTCAGAAGGCTCTGTGCGAAGATCCTCCTTATAGAAGGAGTCGGCCCACCCAATAAGCTCCTGAAAGGACGTGGAATCGACCAGCGGGGAGAAGCAGGCAGTGTATAAGTCGGGCCTGTGTCCCCTGGTAGGTATGAACCCGTAAGAGTTCCATGGGTCGCCTGCGGAGGGCTGTCAAATGTGTCCCCTACCTCCCCCATGACCAAGTGTGTCAGGACAAGGTGACCCCTGAGGTGTTATGTCAAGAGGGTCGCCTAAAGAAGCAGGTGGGAAAGGTGAAGGTTGAGGAAGAGGGTGGGGTGATGTATGTGTAAAGGGTAAGGGTCTAGTAGCCTTGTCCGCCTTCTTGCACTGCTTTGGTGGGGTTGCAATGTCCAGGGCCTCCTCGAAGGACAGCTGACATTTGGAGGGTTGAGCAGCTGCAGACCCCGAAGGGTGGGCAAGGATCTGGCCCATGTAGGGATGGAGAAGCAAGTGTCTTTGACGAGCATTGATCTCCTTTTGAAGTTTTTGGGGGATCCGTTCCAGAGTGCCAGAGCCGAGGTTGGACTTGCTGGTCAACACCGAGGGTTTCAGCTTTAGAATCAATCGTTTTTATTAACAGGAAGAGCAGGCGATGAACACAGCTTACTGCCTACATCTCAAGGCCGGCAGAGCGAAGCCCAACAAACGTACACAGCATTTAGGCCCACAACCCGTAGGCCGGCCGCAACTGTACTCTGCACGAAGGCAATTGCAATAGTTCCAGTTTTGAAAAATTAAATAAAACATACATTAACATAGAAAGGATACAAAGGGGGGGTTTCAGCTTTAAAGGTGCCAGTATGGTCGGCGCTGAGGCGGCCTGTCTCACTGATTTCTTCATCGCCGAGCCGGAACTGGGCGGTACATCCGAAGATGATTGTTGTGCCAACCATGGCCCGGCGGTAGTGGTTGCCCAGTGGCTTGATGCTGGATTTCCAGAGTGGTTGGATGCCCCTTGGCAGAGGGCTGATTTGTTTGTGAGATTAGTTTTCAGCCTACTCTTTCTGGAGGTGTTGTTGGCCTTGCACCCAATTCCTGATGAGGCCCGAATGCCTGGGCCAAAACAAGTCGACCCCACAGATTCGAGGGGTCCGACAGAACTTAAACACCAATAAAGAAATTTGCTACACACATTTCGGACTTATTAGAGGGTTGACTTTTCCCCTCTTGTGTGTATGGGACTACTTCATGGTTAAATTGCTCAAAAATATGCAGCAATCCTTTGTTTGAAGAATAGGTAGGAAGGAATGAGAAACGATTTGTTCAACTACTGATGTTGTTATTTTGTACCTTTATGTCTTACATGTTGTCTAAATGGATAATGAAATAAAGAATTCATAAAAAGAGATTGAAACCTCTTTCCATTGGATTTGGAGGTGGTATGTAACTTAATACTTAGCTTCATTAATAGTGGGGTTTCTTTTCCTGTGAGTAGGAACTAATTTATGTAGTACCTACTGAAAGCTTCTTTTCGTTTCCGCCACATCCCCCCTTGTTTTCTACCTGTTGTTTGTAAGCTGTGGCGAGGGGGAGAGGAAACTGTACTCATTGCCTGCTGAGTTGTTGGAAGGTCCTCGATCTCAAATTGAAGCGAGAGCTGTCGTCGGGGGGAAAAAACGTCCGAGGGCGCGGAAAAGAGCTGTCGATGGTGCTCCCCCTCGAAGTCCTCTGGGACAAACAGGTCTGGGGTGTTGTCTCCGCTGCTACGTGACAGCTCGAGACGCTGAGCCCAACTGTCTCTAAGGGTCTGTTTGGAGCAGAAAGAGTGGCACGCGTCACAAGCAGCCTTGTGCTCGGCCGAAAGACACAAATTGTAGAGCTGATGTAGATTGGTGTGAGAATACTTTGTGCGGCAGCGAGGACAATAGCAGAAAGGCACCTGTTCCATCACAGTCAAGGCATGGTGGAGAGATGCAACCGAGAGACAGGAGTAGACCCCTAAGGGCGAGGCCCTAGAGGGGCTGCAAGCGACCCGAACACTGCTCAAGCAAAGTCATGAATGTTGACCCGAGATGGAGAAAGAAAAGGAGATGATATCGATTACAATACTAACGGAGGGGAGCGACCTGTGTGGACCGAAAGAGCACCGCGACGGTGTCGAACCGGAGCACACGTCCGAACCAGACGGCAGAAAGAAAACAATCTAACAATGGAGTCGATTACCATGAGCATTACCAACAAGAGGAGGAGTCACAGTACCTCGTGACTCGAAAGATTTCTTCAAAGACAAACAACTTGCACACACCTGAGCCCAAAACTAGATGGCACAAGTATGCACAGCATGTAAATCTACAGCCACACATACCTCAACCATCCTTACAGATTGCAAGGACTCTGGTGCCTGGACTCCCAGTCTATAGCCTGAAACCCTTGACCCACTTCCCATCTCACAGCCCTCTGTTAAGAGTCTAGGTGTCATACTCAACAGTAAACTGACTATGTCAACTGAAAACTCACTAGCCCTCATACCCATCCTATATTGGACACAGATCTAGACAAACCCACAACTGGCAGAATACCTCAAAGCCCTTCGTGCAATTTGGAAACTTGGCAGCATAAAGAAGTTGCCCTGGTATAACCACGTTGCATGCACCTTCTTTGCCCTGGGTTGAGAGTTTTTTTTATTTAACCCAGAGAACATGACACCTGCAAGTGAGACCTACATCAAGGATAAATACTGGTCCTACTTGAAAGTAAAGCAGGGAGGAGATCTGATGCAATTGTTTGGAATACGAACCCTCCAGTAAGTTCAAGAAGTATATGGATCACCTTTATCCTGACCTAAAAAGACCTCTTTACGTAAGCTTTAGGCTGGCACATTACCAGTAGTACAAGTTACTTACCTTCTGTAACGATGTATCTGGTAGAGACGATTCTATCCGCAGATTCCTTAACGTAGAATTGGACCCGGAAAACTTTCTTTGCCCCAGCATCTCTGCGCGCCGGGGAGCGGCACCACGCGACTCCGCCCCGACGTCCTCCGCGGGCGTGACGTCAGCGAGGTGACATAAGCCCCCCACGGCGCGCTGACATCAGTTTCCTTCTTTTCCGCGTGCCACGCGGATCCGGATCGTGTCCCTGGCCTGTTTTCAGGCCTCCTTCTTCTTCTTCTTCAACGCTTTGCGTTTCCCTTGAGAACAGTGTGCGAATGCCTTCGGGCTTCAAGACGTGCTCGTCTTGCGCGCGCCAGATGTCGGCGACGGACCCTCACCCTATCTGTATGTGGTGTTTGGGGGAGCACCATGACTCCACGGACTGCGAGGCTTGTCAGCAGATGAAACTGAAGTCCCGGCGGGAGCGCCGGATGAAACTCCTTTCGGCCCGCGTGTCCAAGTCAGCGTCCTCATCGGAGATGCTGGGGCAAAGAGAGTTTTCCGGGTCCAGTCTCACGCCTGGGGTTAATTCTACGTTAAGGAATCTGCGGCTAGTAGTCTCTATCAGATAGAACATTTACTATGAACCAGCTTAAAAAATCCCCAGCCTCAACATTCTACATCTGCAATCAAGGTGGGGATGAAACTTTACTGCATTTTATGCTTCTTTGTACTGTGTCCTTGAAAGCAAGTTAGCAGTATCTGCAGCCCCTTCCTATCAGATTTAATGTCAGACAAAGCAAACCAGCTCTGTTATTATGTCTCCAAATGGATTCCGATATATTAGCCCTGGTGTCTTCTTACATCTATGCAGCCTGGAGTGCAACAAGACTTTCCGCCTGTAGGAAAGTGACCCTTTTTGCATGGTTATCCCCCATTTTTGCCTGACATTGGATGCAACCTGACTTAATGTGCCCTGGGTCCCTGCCAATCAAGTTCCCAGGGCCTGTGCTCTTTCCGAAGATTGTACCTTTGTACCCACAACTGTCACATCTCTGGCCACAGATAACCCCTTGTAAAAGGTACCATGGGTACCAAGGGCACTGTGACCAGGGAAGGCCTCTAAGGGCTGCAGCATCTATTGTGCCACCCTAAGAGGCCCTGTAACTTAACACTCACACACTACCATTGCAGCCTGCATGTTTTTGTGCAGAGAAAAGTGAAGAGTTGACATGGCACACATCCCTGTGTGCCATGCCTGCAACCCACTACCTGAGGCCTAGATAAGTCACCCCTCTAGCAGGGTGCACTAGCCCTCAGGTGAGGGTACAGTGGCATGAGCCCTGTACCCCTACAGTGTCTAAGTCCATTCTTAGACATTGTAAGTGTAGTAAAGCCATAAAAGAGTATATGGTCTGGGAGTTGGTCATTACGAACTCCACAGCTCCATAATGGCTTTACTAAAACCTGGGAAGTTTGGGAGCAAACTTCTCAGTACATTAAACCCCCACTGATGCCAGTGTGGGATTTAATGTAAAATGCACTCAGAGGGCATCTTAGAGATGCCCCCTGAAAAACAACCGGCCCTGGTGTGGTTCCTGAATGGCTGCCCACTATTTGCTACCACCAGACAGGTTTCTGGACCCCTGGGTAGGGAGCCTCCGCTCTCTAGGTCCAGAAACAAAGCCAATGCTGGGCAGAGGTGTCATGCCTCCTCCCCCAGGATGGGCTGGGTCCATGAAGGGTGAGCTTCAAAGTCCTGCCGCCTTTGGGAGCTGTCCCTGCCTTTTGCTTCCCCCAGCAACTGGCTCCCATCGGTTCTGCCCCCCACTTTGGGCGGGAGAATCTGCGGGGGAACCAAGCTAGGAAGAAAGGTGGGCGCACCTTTGCCAACCCCACCCCTCAGGTGGGGGAGGCGAGGTGAAGCTCACATCTCAGTCCCCTCCATTTTGGAATTGAGGGGACTCAGCCAATTAGGCAGAGGTTCATGCCCCCTCCCACTGGAGGGTGGCATAATAGGGGGTGTACCGACCCCAAGGAAGGGACACACTGGTCCCGACCTGCACACCCCTTTAAATGCCCCTAAATTGAGTATTTAGGGGAAACCTGAACCTTGCCTCCTTTGATTCGAGGAAGAAAGAAGAAGAACCAAAGAGCCGTGCTTACTCAGGAAGAAGAGGACACCTACGGCTTTGGCCCCAGCCCTACTGGCCTGTCTCGACTCCAACCAGCCGACAGCAAAAAAAACGGCGTGTCCAGCAGCCCCCAAGAGCCCGGAGGACCTGCCCTGCACTCACCTTACAGGCTCTGTTTCCGGTGAGCACCGGATTTGCTCAACAAAGATTCCAAAACCAGAATCCGGATTTCGGTGACTCTGCGATTTTGCACCACTTTGCACCCGATGCCCACGGCCCAAGTTCGAGCGGCCCAACACCACGAGGTGGATTCCCTAGTGATCCTGACCTGGGATTTGGTGATCCCCGACCTTCCTCAAGCTTCAAGATGATGCCTGCAGCCTCAACCTGAAGGGTCCCCCCAACCACGACCAGAGCTGGTAATGAAACCGGACGCCAAAAGACACCCCTGCACCCGACGCCCCACGGCGCTGGGTGAACTCAAACTACCCCTCCAGCCGGTGGTCACCTTAAGGAAGTCTCCCTGCCCGAGCCTGCAGCAATTTTGCCGAACCGAAGGTCCCCATTGAGCATCACAGGGTTCCAGACGTCTTCTTGGCACACTGCACCCGGACGCCCCAGTGCCGCTGGTGGTGCAGCTCCTCTGCAGATCGTTGGCCCCTGCAGTGCTGACCTTAACCTCAGGAGCTTTGCTCCCACACTTGAGTGGCCTGCTCATAAGCAGTCCCTAACCGAAGGCGCCCTTAGCCCCGTTGGCTAACATTGGGCCCCTGCACTCTACACCTGGCCGCCCCAGTGCCGCTGGCGGTGTAACTTGAGTGCCTACCTAGACCTTGGGAAACCTTGTTCCAAACCCCCAAAACTCCCACTTGTAAGTCATTAACTTACCTGTGAAACTGATAACCATTTTTTCCCATAGGAACCCATATTATGAGATTTTGGGCCTAAAATGTTCGAAGTGTTGAACTGTTGTTTTGTATGGGGAAATCAGTAACTATAACTCAAGCCAAGAAAAGTCTTACTTACCTTGTATTGTGAGATCCTTAGGTGCGGTATCTAGGCATACCACCCCCAGTAATCAATGTAATCTGAAAGTAATCAAAAGGTATTACTGTGTAATATAACCTGCTTTTTAAAACCATACCAACCGGTAACAATTGCAGATCGATCCTCAATTGCATTTCTGTGTAAAGGTTTACAATTGAAAGTATAGCTTACCTACCTGTACCAAATCCTGCTTGGTTCTAGAAATAAAATACAAGTATTGCTTTTTATACTTACCCATTTGGTCTGGAATCTCTCTCTGAGTGTGTGCCATCAGTCTTGATTGAATGAATACAATAAATGCTTAACACACCCTCTGGATAAGCCTAACTGCTCGCCCACACTACCACAAAGAGAGCTGTTAATACTTACCTAATTAAGCCTTTGCTATACCTCTGGGTACTCCCTGGGCTCTGTGCACACTATACCTTAATTTGGTATAGTATATACAGAGCCAGCTTCCTACACCACCAATGAGGTGTTACCCTCTACACGTCCACAAGGACCCAGTGGTTTTTGCACACAGCGAATTGTATAACCCAGGTCCACTTTCTTAAACATCAATTGATGCTTTTTATTTTTATTATGACGTTGATTAAATTTGCTGTAATACTGTCCTTTATGCCATGCATCAGTCAAAGGACTACGTACATATGATCTGGGCTAACGATGCCACAAAAGAGCTATCCAATTAGTCTGGCTGCTAGCTTTATAAATATCCTGGGCATTGCCTGCTCCCAAAGGTTTGGAGCTGGTTATTTACCACAAGAAGCAGATGAACTGTTCTTATTATGTCAATATTTAATTGTAATTTTGTTATTTATACTATAAATTGTTGTATTGTATGACTTACATCCATATATCAGAAACAATGAAGAATAAACAATAATGGCAAACCAGGTAATTGTAGTGGTTTCCTCATCCTATTGCTGGTTGTAAAAAGAGAAACCTATCCTGCCCCTGCTATCTCTGGTTTTTAGGAAATCGGCAGCGACCGCTGTGACTGGATCAAGATTGGATTACTGTAATTCTCTATACTTAGGACTTTCCAACAATTTGCTTCAAAACAGCCAATTTTTTCAAAATCAAGCAGTTAGGCTTGTTACTTTGTCATCTTACTGTTCCTTAGTGTCTCCGTTACTCAAACAACTGCACCGGATACCTATTCAGAAAAGAGCTAGTTTTAAAACGCTAGTTCATAAATGCCTCAATGGGTGTTTTCTGAGTTCCAAAATCAGTAAATATGTTCCAGCTTGTTGCTTTTGCTCCTCAACATCCACTCTTCTGGTCTAATCCTCAAGTAAAAATTCTTCTTATGGTGGGAAAGCTTTCTCCTCTTGGGCTCCCTTTCTTTGGAAAGCTGTTCCTTTTCATATAAAGTGCACCTTCTCGCTCAGTCTGTTCTGGAAACATTTGAAAACTTTCCATTTCCCTTGATTTCTGTGCATCTTAGGTCAATAACCAGTTTAGCGCCAATAGACCTTTGGGTGAAGTTTGTTTTAACATAACATTAAAGTCCTCAGAGCTGTTATCGCACACAGACATTTAACACATTGCCCTTACTCATGTGCAGGACTCGAAATTGTCAGAAAAAATGAAACAACAATTTATTTGAATGCTCTACATCTGCATGCACAAATGTTAAAATTAGACAGAAACTAGTTTCTTACCAGTAACAATAGTTTTGAACTGAAATTCATCAAGATTCAATTCTTTGTATTATTCGGCCAATTAGTGGTTAGGAATTGTGACTATATACAACGCAGACTGGCGGATGAGGCATTATTGTATGGTATTGTAAAGTCATTTTATTTATATAGCAGTTAACACACTTGACGAGGCACTGAAGTGCTTTACAATGAGTGGCACGCTTATCCGAAATCCAGGATAAATGGTTATTGTTGATTATTGACATTAATCTTGTTCTATCAAGGAATCAATTTCATACATTTACTGCAGTTTCCTTGTGGTAGATTAAATTAACAGAAGTTGTTTGGTGTATTCAATATTTGAGGCTATGTGAATTCTAGCAAATATTGACTCATTATTACTTCACCCATAAGCCACCAAGACCACAATACATGATACAATTGTAGAGTCTTTTCATCTCATATCTTCCTGCGCATCGTTTGTGGGTTAATGGCATTCGGCGTCGAGATTCATAACCTACTGCATGTAATCCTGCTTTACTACTGATTAAATATTCCACCTAGTCTAGATTCATACAAATCAATGACCAAAGGATAGATTTTCGTTTCAATTGCATTGTAGCATAAACGGTGATGTCTTCACTCTATCTCACCACACTTCCAAATCTCCAGTAAGTGAATCTCCACCCCTAACAAACTGTAATCCTGACCACTAAGGACCTGATTATAAGTTAGTTGTAATACCACTCTGTCCAATTATAAACAGTCCAGTGTTCGTGCAACCGTATTTCTTAGATGTGGAAACAGCTGACCACATTTTTTTGGCAAGAAAATCTGCCCAGTCAAATCCCAAAGTTTGGGCGCCAACGGTGGCCCTCGACCCACTTCTTTGGCATGAGCGGTAACTTCTTCTGTGCCCTAGACACCCTCGCCACCACCCACAAAGACCCACCTGCATCCACTTGCCACCTGCTCAAGGCAGGTGGTAAATAGTATATTTGTACTTGGAATGGGGACAACGCTTGAAGATTTGGAGCTGATAAATCCAGGTCTGCATGTTATTTACCATTCCACCACCAAATACTTGTGACAGCTGGATTTACAGGTGGGGATACCGGCCAGAAACACAATATTATTTATGCTGGAAGCATCTGTTCGTAGCATATAGTGTGCATTCAAATGCTCTGCATACTCCTGCCATCTAATGATAGACTCGGACATTACAAATTGTTTTTCATCATTGCCAGCTTCGTCGGAAAAGGCGGACACGTGAATCTGCAGCACTAGACACTACACATAGATGCTCACAGAATGTCATTTGTAGAATGTGTGGCTACAGATACACATGCTTTGCATCAACTGTAAATCAGTTTCATCCTAAATCAGAGACTAGTGGGCAGATGATGCAGATGTTTGGGACAATGTTCTCGATACCACTTGGCCAACCATAGCCTGTTGACAGGCTAGTATGTCTACAAAGTAGAGCTTTGTAAATGGGCAGCTCAATAGTCTGGCTGATGTGGAAAGGTGAGATTACTTAAGGCAAGAACTTTGGATTAGTTCCAATGACCAACATTGTGCACCTGAATGAATTGTTCTTAGTGAGTGCTTGTAGCTCACTAATATGTCTGATAAGATTAATGTAGGAAGCTGGCTCTGTATATGGTATACAACTAAGTGGTTATATCATGCACAGAGTCCAGTGATTCTCCCAGCAGTGGACAGGGTTCAATGTAAACCCAAAGTGCTCTATTTGTTGTAGTGTGGGCGAGCATCCTTAGGCCTAACACAGAGGAGTGTAAGACATTTGTTATACACACAGTGACTAATAAATGACACAGGAATCAAAAAAGAGATCCACACCAATTTTAGAAAAATACGCTTCTTTCAAGATCTATTTTAAGACCAAGATGTTCGCAAAAAGGTAAGTACGTTTTTCAGGAAAAATTCTTTATAATTTAAAAAGTGGACACAGTCCAATTTTCAAACTTTGTAATGCTAACCTATGGTGGGAAAACAAGAATGCAGTTTTTGCAGGTAAGTACTCAACTTATAGATTCAGTCTTCGGGGTCTTTGGTGAACACCAGGCATGGTTCAAATCAGTTCTAAGAGTGCACCACCAGTGGCGCAGGGGGAGGCGGGTGCAGAGGTCAAATTCAAGGTTGAGCACCCAATGTTAACTAATGAAAACTGGGGTAGTCAAAGTCACGCTGCTCACAGGTGAGTAAAGCGGTGTGAGTGGTCGATCTTTTGGAATTAATAATCAGTACAAGATGGGCCACAAGGCAGCACCAAACGTACACCCTTAGCGGCACAGGGGCAGCCAGTTGCAGAGTGCCAATACAACGTTGGGCGCCCAATGTTAACCAATGGGGGGATCGGTCTTGAAGAAAGGCTGCAGACTACGGCCAGAAAGCAGGCAAAGAAAACCCACAGCTGCCCAGGTAAGTAAATATGCTAGGGGATGTAGGACACAAGTAGTTGATGTCCCCAAGGCCCAGGGACTTCGGGTGCAGGGGTGTTCTTAGGCATCGGTAAACTCTTACCGGGCAGGTCACGGTGAAGTATTGAAGTTGAGGCTGCAGACGTCGAGGAGTAGTCTGGCAGAGGTCAGCCCACAGTGAACTCGGGCTCAGAAGCGGTGGGGAACTTTGCAAGAGCGGAGGGCCATTTCGACTCGGGCCATGGGCATTGGGTGCAGAGGTGGATCCGGAGGAGAGTTCGCGGTTCCTAAGGGAGGAGTTCTTTTTCTTTGCAGGTGGCTTCTTCTGGACAGGTCCACTGTCCACGGAAGATTGGGAGTCTTTATTGAAGGCAGGCAGTCCTCCCAGGGTTCTTGAGGTTTTCTTCAGCAGGGTCTTAGAGGGCTGCAGACAGGCCTGTAGGGCTGGGTCCAAGTCAATCGTGTCTCTAGTCTTTGCTGTTGCACGGCTCTTCTTCGTAGGTTGTCGAAATCTGATTTCAGGGTCTGGAGGAGCCACCTAAATACTAGATTTAGGGGCGTTACAGGGGAGTAACAAGTAGGAATCAATGGGTTCCTTACCTGGGGTGTCTACACTCACTATTATGCCACTCTCCTGTGGGAGGGGGCATAGCCCTGATTGGATAAGTCCCAACCATCTTCAAGATGGTGCTCACTGAAAAGTGTGCTTTACCTTGCCTCTAGCACCTGAGGGTGGATTTGGCAAAGGGGGGCACACCTCCTATTCTTCCTAAGTTTTCCGACTGGTTCTTCTGCCAAAAGTGGGACAGGCCAACTGCTGCTAGCAGCAGAGGCTGGGGTCGCTTTACAAAGGCGGCAGGCCTTCGAAGCTTCCTACTTGAGCACTGTGTTCATCCTGGGTGAGGAGATGTGACACCTCCGCCCAGGATGTGCTTTGTTTCTGGCCTCAGAGAGCAGAGTCTCTCGACCTAGAGGTCCACAAACATGTGTGGCGGTGGCAGACTGCCTAAAATCAGTCAGACACCACACCAGGGTAGGTAGGTTTTAAAGTGGCACTTCTGAGGTGCCCTCTGAGTACATGTTTTAATAAATCCAAAACTGGCATCAGTGTTGGTTTATTAAGAGGAGTTGTTTGGTACCAAACACTCCTGGGTTCAGTGAAGCCATCATGGTAGTAAGGAAATCGAGTAGTTGAGTTTGCAGCCCATTTACTCTCTATGGCTTCTCTGGCACTTACAATATTATGGAATCAACGTAAATATTGTAGAGGCCTATCTGCTCATGCAGCTATGCCCACATCTGAGATATAGTGCACCCTGCCTTAGGGCTTGTAAGGCCTGTTAGGGGGGTGACTTACCTATACCTTAGGCAGTGCTGGTTGGCATAGCACACAGGCAGTGTGCCATGTCAACTTTGTCGTTTTTCACTGCACCAAGGCATGCAAGCTGCAATGGCAGTGGCAGGGCCTTAGTAAGGGTCCCTAGGCGACCTTCTTCAGTTCCCATGCCCTAGGTACCAAGAGTACCATTTACTAGGGACTTACAGGGGACTGAAGTTGCCAATTGTGGTATAGTTTTAGGGAAGAAGCACTAGCGCAGTAAACCTGGTTGGCAGGGACTCTGTGCACTACAATCGAAACCACATCATTTCCAGGCAAAAAGTGGGGGCTAGCCATGTCAAAAGAGGCACTTTCTCACACTTATTCTTACTAATAAAGTCACTTTCGAATATAGAAACTGCAGGTTGCAAGAGTGCAGGGGTTCAAAGGACAGACACAAGATTTTTTGATTTTTTTATTGATTTTCATAAAGTTTCATACAGTTCACAAGTGAGGCATGGAAAAATGATGGCAATGTTAATATAAAACAATTACAATTAAGAAACTCGTGGCTATAAAGTACATATACAGAGGTAGATTCCAGACCTTCAATACTACAGTTACAAGTGTCACACATCACATGCATCTATTTTTGAACGTTGTTTACACAGTCGCAATGTCAGGGGTATCAGGCTGTACATTCGGGCGTAGGTAGGTCATTAGAGGCTCCCAGATATCATGCCGTCGGGAGGTCACCAGCAGCTCCTCCGCGTATAAAACTAGATTCTCTCTGCAGTACGTCAAGTCCTTGAGCCATAGTTCAACTGTGGGGCTCCGCTTACTATCTCACAACATCGCTACTCGCCGCTTGGCAATAAGTAGTGCCACTCTTGCTAGCTTACCTTGTACGCCTTTTAGCGAAGGGAGTAGACCCAATAAACACACCTGCGGTGAGCAAGGCACTTCAACCCCAAGAATTTTGGACAGCTTAGTAACCACCTCAGTCCAATATGCCCCTACCCGCCTGCAGACCCAAGCCAGGTGCCAAAAGTCTGCGCCCGAGGCTCCACATCGTGCGCATGTGTCTGTGTCTCTTAGACCGTATTGAAAAAGTCTATGGGGTGTATAGTAGACCTGATGAAGAAATTTGAAATGTATGATGCGTAAGTTCCCGTTGGAAGTGAGGGCTCCAGTCAGGCTACAGCAGTGTACCCAGTCCTCCCGGGAGATCTGTGGGTCCAAATATTTGTTCCATTTGTACAGACTCTTATCGTCAGGGAGGGTCCTATCTTCCCGGGCAGCTCGATACAATTTGGTGACAAGCTTGTGTCGGGTGGGGCTGATAAGTAGGGTGTGTAATGCAAGGGACTCCGGGGGTTCCGCAGGGAACGTTGGGTAATAGGCTTGTGTTGCTTTTTTTAGTCTGTGTAGTGAGAATGTGAGCAGGAGGGTCTGATGCTGAATATATTCAGTATCAGCGGATGTCAAAAAAATGCCATTAGGGTATAGGTCCTGCATTTTGTCAATGCCCGCCTGTGCCAGTATGCGCATGGCTCCTGCCTCATGCGTCACCGACGTGTCCGGATGGTAAGCAATGGGTAGCAGCGGAGAGTACAACGGCAGCTTCCCGGCCACTCGGCCCAGTGCCTGCCAAGCTGTGATCGTCGAGTTGATAGTGTTGATGGTAGCGCAGGGTGTGAGCCTTCGCCTGTGCGTTAGTATGGAGCTTAACGGGATGGGGTGTGCGTCCCAGTGTTCCACCGCCGTATGCGGGATAAAATTGTGAGATGAGAACCAAAAATGCGAGTATTGCGCGTGCGCGCACAATTAATACAAGTAAATATCGGGTACACTGAATCCCCCGTGTTTATAATCCAAGGTGACAGTCCGCCAGCCCACTCGGGCCTGTTTGCCACCCCAAATCAAACGGAGAAGCAGCGAACGTACTGTTTTAAAAAAATGTTGGGAGAGAGGGATCAGTATGTTATTAAAAAGATATAAAAATTTAGGCAACACCACCAATTTTATTAAGGCGATACGATCCGCAAGGGAGAGCGGAAGATGAATCCACCTGTCAATTTGCTGCTCCAGCAAAGTGGCAGCAGTACCATAATTCTCACGGAGAACTCTGTCGGGATCGCGGTGAACCCATATTCCCATATACTTAACCGACTCCGTTGCCCACACGAGGGGAAATTCTGGCTCATGCGGGTGCGTGGATGTGGTCAGTGGCAACACTACCGACTTGGACCAATTGATATGTAACCCGGAGAATCGAGTAAACCGAATGTACTCCCGCAGAACCGGCGCTAGGTAAGTGCGGGGTTCACGTATAAAGAGCAACATATCATCCGCATATAAGGAGATGATGAGTGGACGGTGATGTAAAGTGAGAGCCGCAGATTTATGACATTGCCTGACGAGGCAGGCCAGCGGTTCCAGCGTCAAGGCAAACAGTAGTGGCGAGAGGGGGCACCCCTGCCTGGTGCCTCTAGTGATAAAAAAAGGTTCTGAGGTATGACCCCCAACTCGGACCCGCGCCGTGGGATTTGCATAAAGGAGTCGCACCCAGTTGATAAAAAAGGGGGAGAATCCCATCCGTTGGAGTATAAAGAACAGCTAGCCCCACTCGATTGAATCGAACGCTTTGGCAGCGTCAAGCATGACGGCTGCCGCCGGGAGGTCAGGAGAAAGAGTGTGGAAGAGAGCAAACAATGTGCTGAGATTATGAGAGGTAGACCGTGTAGGTATGAACCCGGACCGGTCTGGTAGCACCAGATTCTGCATGTGCGGTTGAAGACGAGTGGCTAGTATCTTCGCAAAAAATTTTACGTCGGTGTTAATGAGCGACAGGGGGCGGTATGAGTCGCAATGAGCGGGCAATTTGTCTTTTTTTAATAATGTAATAATTAGCGCCTCACGAAGAGACGGGGGGAGTACGCCCGAGTCATATGCCTCCGCATACATTTCTAGCAGGAAGGGGGTGAGCTCCTCAGCATAGGCCTTGTAAAACTCGGAAGGAAATCCATCCGGGCCAGGTGCTTTCTTATTAGGAAGGGAGGCTATTGCCATGCGGATGTCTTCCACGGTGATAGGCTGGCCTAGATAATCTCTCTGACCCTCCGACAGCCATGCAATAGCCACCCGTGATAAATAGGTATATAGTGCTGCAGTATCCGTTTCACCTTGCGAGGTGTACAGTTTCGCGTAGGTCTGTCTGAACTGCTCTAGTATGTCGGTGGCACTGAAATGGTCATGTCCTGTCTTATCCGTTATCTTAGTGATTACATCATGATTTGTGCAGTGTGCAATCTTTGTGGCTAATTGGTGTCCTGGTCTCCCACCCTCCCCATAAGAGCGAGCCACTGTGTGTTTTGATATATAACGTAGCTCTTCATCCGCCAGTTTGGCGTGCTCAAGTATGGCTTCCTTGATGGATGCTAGGGTCGACTCACAGGGCGCACGCTCATAGTCGCGCTCAAGGTTGGTCAACGTAGCCTCCACTTTAGTTATTTGGCCCCGTAGGTCCTTTAAAATGCCAGCCGATGTACCTATAGAGGTACCCCGAATGGTAGCCTTGAACCCCTCCCATACTACTCCTGCGCTATCGACAGACCCCTTATTGCCAACAAAGTATTGTGTAATAGCCTCGCGAATAGTTTCCAAATAGAGGGGGTCTAGTAGCGCCTCAGGTCGGAAGCGCCAGGTGAAAGCTCGAGGAATCAGTTGAGGAACACAGAGAGTGAGTCGAACAGGACAGTGATCAGAGAGCGTGTGGGGCAGGTGCACCACCTCCATCACCCAACCCGCCGCCCCCTCGCTCACCAACCAATAATCAAGGCGAGACCAACTGCCATGCACCGTGGAGATATGCGTGCCCTCGAGCGTCTCTGCATGCCTATGCCGCCATATGTCTAGTAATCCAAGTTCCGCCATCCCACTACGGATCACACGAGCCACTCCGGGGGAATGTCCCTCCCTACCACTAGATTTATCCTTGCTGGGGTCCAGGTGAGTGTTAAGATCGCCCCCCCAGAGGATCACTGCATCTGGCCAGGCTCGCAGTACCGCAATAAGGCTCTCGAACAGGCCAGGGTCATCTATATTAGGGCCATATGAATTCACAATTGTGACCACTCTGCCTGCCAGTGTCCCATGTACCATAGCATAACGACCCGCTGAGTCAACATGGGTGTGATGCACTGCAAACGGAAGGCCCTTCTTCACTAATGTGAGTACCCCCCCGGCTGTAAGAGGAATAGGAGGAGGCCAGGCGGTAGCTAGCCCAGCGAGCCCCAACCAATTTGTCAGTATGCTTTGTAAGGTGCGTTTCTTGCAGTAGGGCGATGTCAATTCTATGCCGTTCCAAATGCGCTACTAACTGACGAATTTTTTTGGGCGAGCTGAGCCCCCGCACATTCCATGTTAGACAAGAAACTGTTATGCCATTATTGTGCATCCCAATAGCAGAGTATGTAGTAAGCGGAATCTACCTTGTGACTATCTTGTGTACAAATGACGTGAACCATATCCAGCACGACAGTAACATATTCAGCCACATGAACAATCCCCATAACACCCCCCCACCCCGTCACACCCCACCCACTTCAGCAACCCCAACACGCCAAAGCCATCCCAAACTCCCAGAAACAAATCCCAAGTACAGCACCAAGGGAATAACCAACTGAGGGGAACACCCATAGGGGGGGGACGCCGAAGCACAAACTCCCTCCTGATGATGGTAGGAGGTGGCCGAGCCGTCGTGCAGTGCCCTCCCCGAGCCCCCGCAATCACATATCATACAACAGCACAGGAGGGCAATCTCCCAAACACTTTGATCTAAAGAATGCACTTAGGGAGAATATGAAGCAAAGCAAAAGCAGAAGACCGTTAAGTGATATCAGTACTCAAGCCCCATCCCAGGGCGCCCTCCAACCCATCTGATTTCTGAAACAGAGTCAGCCCTGTCCATCTGCCACGTCACAAGGCCCAGCAGCTTCCTCATTCTCTGTGTGCTTGGGGGATCGGCTGCGACGGAAAACAGCCTTGGCGAAATCCAAGGCCGATTTCGGGCAAGTGAAAAACTTGTATTTCCCATTGTCCTCCACACGCAATTTCGCCGGATAGAGCATGGCGTATGGTATGTGTGCAGCGAGAAGCAGTTTCTTGGCAGGCTGGTACTCCCTGCGGGCCTCCTGCACCGCCAGAGTGAAGTCCGGATAAAAAGCAAGCGTGTTCCCTTCATGAGTGATGGTACCCTTCTCCCTCGCCAAGCAGAGCACCGCATCCCGGTCCCTGTAGTTTAGAAGGCGAGCAATTATGGGGCGAGGCGGGGCGCCCAGAGGAGGGCGTGCAGCCAGGGATCGATGAGCCCGCTCCACAATGAGAACTTGGGACAACTGCTCTGCTCCGAAGATGTCCCGCAACATCTTCTCCACAAAGGTCTCAAGGCGGCCTGTGTTCGTGGATTCTGGCAGGCCCGTGATGCGCACAATGTTGCGTCGCGATCTGGCCTCTAAATCCTCATTACGAGCCTGTATGACAGCTAGGACTTTCTCCATGGAGGCCGCCCTGTTCGTAACCTGCTGTAAACCATCCTCAGCATCCGAAATGCGCGTCTCAGCCTCCCCCAGCCGCAGCGCGTGTTTGTCTAATTTGGCCGACATGTGATCCATGCGGGTTTTAAGATGGTCGATTTTTCCATCGATAGACTGTAGGCTAGCCTGCACAGCAAGTAGAGTTTTGTCAATGTTAGTGAGGTGCACATTTGGGGGGTCCGTCTCAGAGTCTGAGGCCGCGCGCTGAGTGGCTCTGCCGGTTTTCCGGGGTTCAAATGTGAGGCACGGTTGGCCACGCTCGCTTTTTCCCATTTCGTAGACGCAGTACAGTATGTCTCAATGCACGGAGGTAGTAGCACAACACAGGCCCTCTCGGCGCCACAACTGGGAAGCAGCCCCCCCGCCGAGCGAAACAGGAGTTAACGTCTGCAATGTCTGGCTCCGCGCGGATTATAGCCAGGCTGGCCCAGCCACAGTGCGATCAGGGCCCAGGCTACAAGAGCATCAATGGAATGCAGGGCTCACGCTGAAGGTCTGCGCAGTATCAAGGAATGGTCACCAAGGGGGCCCAGAAGGAATGGACCGGTACCTGAAGGCCCGCAAGGATATGGTGTCGTCGCGCCTGGCGTTGACGATCACCACCAGGCAGAGGTCCAGCCAGACAATTCACTAGTGAGGCGCCCACGTGCAGGAGATATACAGCAATGAAGGGCACTCTGAAGAACGAAGACGGCGCGATCAGGCAGACATCATCGCGCCCCCCACAGTGGGCATCACAAACTCAGGTGCACGCCACAGCTGCACACCGCCTCCAGGCGCAAACTGCAGGGGCGATGGCGGGCAAGCGCTGGTACGATGGGGGGTCACGCCGTCAACAAGGGCCCCAGGAGGGTCGCTCGGAGACAGGATTGCCGTGGACAGCAGCGGCAAACCAGCGAGGATCCCAGCGCCACAGATGCGCTAATGGAGCCCCGCAGGGAGGGCCGCCGCCGTAGAATGCAGCAAGCAGGGCAGCCTACAGGGTGAGCGCCAAGCGCGCAGGCACACAGGAGCGCAGCTCAGGACACAGCGGCCATTCCAGCAGGTCCGCACCAGCCCACCAGCCGGCCGCGAGGCCAGGGGATACAACTCAGCCCCCTACGCAAGCCCATCGTCAACAGGCCGCACAGACAGAGACCCGGAGGTGGCGCGGCCCTCCAAACCACTGCAGCGATTAAAGGAGGGCAACCACCAGTCTCCGAGGCCGCACCGCACTGCCCACCAAACGCCAGGCACGGGTAGCCAAGCACACCCCCCACACCCTCAGCCCGCCACTAGTGCCAGCCACGGCCTACCTGATCCGCAAAGTCCGAGCGCGTCCCGAGCCGCCACGCTGTCGGCGCCGGCCCAGAGCCTCACAGCCTGCGTTCTCAGAAGCGGTGATCTTCCGGCCCACAGCGCTCAGCCAGGTCAGTCCACAGTTCTTTCTGGGCACCGTAGTTGTCAGTTTCAGCAGGATTCGGGGCGGGATGGCAAGGATAATTGACGGATTGTAAGCTCGGCCGGCGGAGCAGCTCTACAGAGCGGCCATCTAGCTTTGCGCCCTCTAGCGCCCCCCAAGGACAGACACAAGCTTAGTGAGAACTATGTGAAGGTACCAAAGAGGGGTTAGAGTGGTTACGGGTATTACCCTTTTGAGCTCATCCATGAACACCTTAAACACAGCAATTTTGAAGAGAAGCGAGTGTTTTCTATTTTGCATGAATGCTGCAACAGCAGCTAGGAGACAGGATATTGAAGTATATGCAAGACCTGCCTTTTGTAGGGGTCAAAAGGTAGTAGATGATTTCTGGAACAATGGTCTTGAAGCGGTCTAGCTGTCTTGATATTCAATACTTGACAAATCCCCTCCATTTGGCTGCATAACGCACAAGTTACTAACTTGTGTAACGATATATCTGTAAGAGACAGTAGTTAGTGACAGATTCCTTACCTTAGAATATCCCCAGGCGTCAGGCTGGATCCGGAAAGTTTTTGCCTAGCAGTACCCTTGCGTGTCGGTAGGCGGCGTCGTGCGGCTCCGCGTCCGTCGTCGGCGTCGTGATCGCCGGGATGACGTCGCGGGCAGTACTTAGGCGCCGCCCCTGCGCGCTGACGTCAGTTCTGTACACGACTTTCCGCGCCAGGAACGCAGAGCCATGCAAGAAGCTGACATAGGTGTCTGAAAAATACCAGGGCCCTGAAAGGGATGTCCTTAACCCTAGAAATCAGTTCGCAGAACGGGGAGGATGGGTGGGCGGTAGGAATCTGTCACTAACTACTGTCTCTTACAGATATATCGTTACACAAGTTAGTAACTTGTGCATCTGAAAAAGACACGTTAGTGACAGATTCCTTACCTTAGAATAGATACCCCAGCAATACCAACCCCGGTGGTGGGTCTGCGAACAAAGATCAGACAAGGAAGTCCTGGAGGACAGAACGGCCAAAGAAGCCGTCCCTCCGGACCTGACTGTCAAGGCAGTAATGCTTTGTAAACGTGTGCAGCGAGGCCCACGTAGCTGCCTGACAGATAACCGGCAGCGGAACACCGCGGCCCAAGGCCGTGGAAGCAGCCGTTGCCCTGGTGGAATGGGCACGCAGCCCAACAGGAGGCTCATTCTTAGCCAAAGAATAGCAGGTCTTGATGCACAAGGTAACCCAGCGGGAGATGGTCCTCTTGTGCACCGCCCGGCCTTTTTTGGCGCCCACGTAGCCAACAAAGAGCTGGTCATCCACCCGGAAGTGTTTTGTGCGGTCGATATAGAAGGAGAGCGCACGTTTTGGGTCCAGACGGTGGAGCCTCTCTTCCTCTCTGGAAGGATGCGGAGGCGGAAAGAAGGTGGGCAAAGTGATGGTCTGCCCAATGTGGAAAGCAGTAACCACCTTTGGCAAGAAGGACGGACGCGTCCGAAGAACAACCTTGTCTGGATGAACAGACAGAAAGGGAGGTTTGCAAGATAGAGCTTGGAGCTCACTCACCCGCCGAGCTGAGGTGATGGCCACCAGAAAGGCTGTCTTCAGAGTCAGAAGACGAAGAGGACAGTTATGTAGAGGCTCAAAGGGAGCGCACATTAAAAAGGTAAGAACCAAGTTCAAGTCCCACTGAGGCATCACAAACGGAACAGGAGGGAAGAGGTGAGTAATGCCTTTTAAGAACCTGTTAACAACAGGGGACTTGAAAAGGGAGGGCTGATCAGGGAGCCTGAGGAAGGCCGAGATAGCACAAAGATAACCCTTGATGGTACCCAGGGCAGAACCCTGTTGGGCCAGAGAGAGAAGGAACAGAAGGACCTCAGAAAGAGGGGCAGAAAGGGGATTCACAGCCTTTGCTGTGCACCATGCCACAAATTTGTTCCACCTGCAGGCGTATACCACCTTAGTGGAGGGACGCCTGGCTGCCAGAATCACATCACAAACTTCGGGAGGCAAGTCGAAAGGAATCAACTGCCGCCGCTCAATCTCCACGCAAGCAGGTGTAGACTGGACAGGTTTGGGTGGAGGACCGTCCCCTGCTGCTGCGACAGAAGATCCTCCCGAAGAGGCAGACGGATCGGGGGATCTACGCTCATATTGAGTAGCTCGGGATACCAAACTCTTCGAGCCCAGTCCGGAGCCACAAGAATGACTTGGGCCCGGTCGTGCCGAATCTTCTTCAACACTCTGGGTAGAAGTGGTATAGGCGGAAAGGCGTACAATAGACCGCAACTCCACTCGTGACGGAAAGCGTCGCCGAGCGAGTGCCGCCTTGGAAATTCCAACGCGCAGAACTGATGACATTGCGCGTTCTCTTCGGTGGCGAATAGATCTAACCAAGGCTCTCCCCACTGTAGAAAGAGTCGTTGCGCCACTTCCGAGTGAAGACGCCATTCGTGATCCATCATGCACCTGCGGCTGGAGTTCGTCCGCCCTGGCGTTCAGGGAACCTGCCAGGTGTTGAACCATCAGGAACATGCCCTGATGTTCCAGCCATGTCCAGAGGCGCAGAGCCTCCTGACAAAGGGTCCAAGACCCCACCCCGCCTTGTTTGTTGCAGTACCACATGGCGGTGGTGTTGTCTGTGAACACCTGCACTACCTTCCCTTTGACAGAGGGAAGGAATGCCTTGAGTGCAAGTCGGATCGCCCGGAGCTCCAGAAGGTTGATATGGAGCCGGGACTCCGCCGGAGACCAGAGGCCTCTGATCTCCGCCTCTCCCATGTGACCGCCCCATCCCAGAAGGGACGCGTCCGTCACAACTGTGTGCTCTGCCTGGGGAAGGGAGAGGGATCTGCCCATGACCCATTGCCGGTTCGAGAGCCACCACTGTTTTGCAGTCCCCTCCGAGATCTGGACGTGATCGGACAGGTTGCCCTGGTGCTGCGCCCACTGGAACTTCAGGTCCCACTGCAGAGCCCGCATATGCCATCTGGCATGATTTACCAGCAGGATGCAGGAGGCCATGAGGCCCAGCAGCCTCAGGGTCATCCGTACCAAACCCAGGATAAAGGCTGAAAGATCGGAATCATAGCCTGAATATCCCGGACTCGCCGTTCGGGAGGATAGGCCCGAAACTGCGTCGTGTCCAGAACTGCTCCGATGAAAAGGAGCTGTGGAGAAGGAATCAGATGCGACTTCGGCACATTGATGGAGAACCCCAGCGAGTGCAGGAGTTCGGCCGTAGTCTGGAGGTGGGAGACGACTGCCTGGGACGAGCCCGCCTTCAGCAGCCAGTCGTCGAGGTAGGGGAAGACTGAAACCCCTGCCCGGCGCAGATGAGCTGCGACCACCGCCATCACTTTCGTGAACACCCGAGGGGCACTGGTAAGGCCAAAGGGGAGCACGGTGAACTGAAAATGCTCGAGGCCTACCGTGAACCGAAGGTAACGCCGGTGGGCCGGCAGGACGGGGATGTGGAAATAGGCGTCCTGCAAGTCCAACGCTACCAACCAGTCTCCAGGGTCGAGGGCAGTCAAGACCTGAGCTAGGGTGAGCATCTTGAACTTCTCCTTCCGGAGGAAGCGATTGACGTTCCGGAGGTCCAAGATAGGACGCATGTCCTCCTTGTCCTTTTTGGGCACCAGAAAGTAGTGGGAGTAGCAACCACGCCCTACTTCTAGGGTCGGAACATGCTCGATGGCCCTCTTGGCCAAGAGGGCTGTGACTTCCTTCTGCAGAAGTACCAAGTGATCCCCTGACATGCGGCGGAATTGAGGTGGCATGGCTGGGGGGGTGGTCTCGAAGGGGAGGGAGTAGCCCCTTCGGACAATGTCCAAGACCCACCTGTCCGAGGTGATGGGACGCCAGTGGTGAAGGTGATGGCGGACCCTGCCCCCTACTGGCGTGCTGTGCACCTGAAAGGAGGGACTAGGAGGGCTTGGAGGCCGCGGACGGGTTGGAGGTGGTGGCCTGACCCGCACGCTGGTTGCCCGAACCGCCACAGCGGTATCCACGTCCTCGGCCACGCGAAGACGCCTGCTGCGCGGGCCGGTGGCTGGGCTGCTGACGTGACGGGGCGCCCCTTCCGTGGCCACGATAGGGGCGAAAAGCAGAAGTCAGCGGAGGGCGTGTAGCAGAAAGGCCCAGGGTCTTGGCAGTAGCCCGTGAGTCCTTAAAGCGCTCCAACGCATGGTCTGCTTTGGACCCAAAAAGACCGACTCCATCAAAGGGCATGTCCATGAGAGTATTCTGGACATCCCCTGAAAACCAGTGGTTCTCAGCCAGGCGTGGCGACGCAGCGCCACCGTCGTTGCAATAGACCTGCCCAGCGAGTCGGCGGTATCAAGGCCACATCGTATTGTGTATTTGGCCGCATCCCTTCCTTCCGCAATGGCGCGGAAAGCAGTGTCTGGACCTCCTCAGAACACTGGGGCAAAACAGTCGCCACCGAATCCCACAAGGAGTGGGTATATCGGCCCAAAAGACAAGCGGTGTTGATGGACCGCAAGCCAGCACTGGAGGAAGAAAAACTCTTCTTCCCAAATTGATCCAGGCGTTTGGATTCCCTATCCGGAGGGGCGGTAGGGAAGGCGGTTTGGGAAGCGGAGGCTTGGACAACCAAGCTCTCAGGAGTGGGGTGGACAGAGAGAAATAGGGGGTCGCCCGGAGCTGGGCGATGGCGTCGGGACACGTTCCTATCCACAGGAGCCCCTGTGTTGGGCTTGGACCAGGCGCCCAAAAGAACGTCAGTGAGGGCATCGTTAAACGGCAGCACAGTCTCCGTAGAGGAGGCTGCTGGCTGAAGCACCTCTGTCAAGAGATTAGTCTTGACCGCCACAGTAGGGAGTTGGAGATGTAAGGCTCCAGCCGCCCTACGCAACACCGTTGCAAAATTGGCTCCCTCCTCCGTAGCCACTGGAGGAGACAGCATGCCAGTGTCAGGGGAAGTATCTAGACCACTGGCATCCCCTAGACCCTCTGTCCAGTCCTCATCGTACTGACACTGTTGTGCCAGAGGGTCATCAGACCCCTCCCAGTCCTCCTGGTCCTCCTCTGGTTCAAAATAAGGAGGAGGAGGGACATTTGGGACCCAAGGTCTCATCGGCGCCGGAACCGGCGTCGAGCGACGTCGGTCCGGGTCCATGTCCGGAGCCGGAAGGAACTGGGGACGACGCCGCCCGAGCCCCAGGCGGCGTCGAGAACGGCACCGGAGACATCGGCGTCGGGCGGAGGCGTGGTTAGGTCGACCGGCGTCGATGGGGGTTGCGGAGCCGGGATCGAGGCCGGGGCCGGAGCCGGGATCGAGGCTGGAGGCACGGGCGACGCTGGGGCCGGAGCCGTCGGCGACGCCGGGGCAACCCCATCAGGGCCCGCGGGGGCCGAAGGCGCACCGGAGGGACCTTGAGGCCCGAAGAGGCGGGCCATGGCCGACAGGAATTCCTGTATTTGGGCCGGATCCGCCCGAACCCGGGAAGGACGGGTATTGCGGGGGCGACTCCACAGGCATGTCCGGGGCCGCGGGGACGGTGCCGGGAGGGGCCTCAGCCGAGTCGCGAGACCGGCGAGGCGAAGTCCTAGAGCGACGATGCTTTTTGGACTTTTGTGCTTGGACTTACCGGACGACGAAGACTTCGATGCCGACGACCGGTGAGGACTCCGCGACCGACCCCTCGACCTCTCACGCGACCGGGGCTTGGTGTGGCGCGGAGCCGAATGCCGGGCCTCCAGGAGCTTTCGAGACCGCTCTCGCAAAGCTTTCGGGTTGAGGGCCCGGCAGTCGGAACACGACTCCGTGTCGTGGCCTCGGCCGAGGCAGAAGAGACACTCCCGATGCGGGTCTGTGATGGACATCATCCGAGCACAGGCGCCGCAACGTTTAAAGCCGGGCATCCCTACGACACCTTGAAGTTGATTCGAAGAAACAGTGAAAAAATTCACCAAAAAAGTTAGTCAAAAAATGACTAGGGCACTGCTCTTCCCGGATCTGCACTTGCTGGCGCGGAAAAAGAACTGACGTCAGCGCGCAGGGGCGGCGCCTAAGTACTGCCCGCGACGTCATCCCGGCGATCACGACGCCGACGACGGACGCGGAGCCGCACGACGCCGCCTACCGACGCGCAAGGGTACTGCTACGCAAAAACTTTCCGGATCCAGCCTGACGCCTGGGGATATTCTAAGGTAAGGAATCTGTCACTAACGTGTCTCTTTCAGATATGCACATATAATAGGGCTACGAGCTTTATGAAGTATGGCCATACACACATCAGGGAGGCTTAGGCAACCTAACTCTAAGACTTCAGGTGCCAGATCACTAGGTTGCCTTGCTTGCAATCTTGTACCTGATTTGGCTGTCTTACGGTATGAGAATGCCCAGCATGAGCAGTAATTTCTCTTTGGGACTGATGGACACTCCAGGACCATTGAGTAACAGGGATGAGGAATGTCTGGCCTATGTTGGGGCCACTAGGATAAAGGCCATGGACACTTAACTAATTGTTTCACCATGTATGTGATGAGTGGGAGAGAAGGAAAAGTGTAAGCAAATATCCTTGAGCAGTTCGCCCATAATGCATTGTTGAAGAACTGTGGGTGTTGTAACTGAAGGTGAAGCTTAGACATTTTGCGCTTTCTGGAGTGGAGAAGAGGTCAATGGCTGGGGGTCCTCCACTACTGGAAGTATCTGTATAGGGCCTTTGGGTACGAGTTCAGACTTGTGAATTTGTTAATGCTTAGCAGGTCTGCAGACTTGTTATCCACCCTAGCAAGTGCTCTGCTAAAAGGTGGACCTCGTTGTGGATTGCCCAGGGCCAGATCTGTGCCAGTGCAAAAAGCTGGGGTAGTGAGTGCCCGTCTGTTTTCATATGTAATACATGGTCATCATGTTATCTGCATTTATGAGGACTACTTTGCCTTGGGCAAGCTTGAAGAAAGCTATGAGGGCAAAATGGATGGCCAGTAGGTCCAGGTAGTACATATGTTGACCTTTATGTTTAACGATTCAAGTGCACGTGATCTGTCAGAGTAAATGGGTCTACCATTGAAGTGAGCGTTGAGTGCTGGCTTTTATCTACACTAGATCTTCCCAATGACTCTCCACTTGTGACCACTGCCTTGCGAGGCACTCTTGGAGTGGACATGTGTAATCCGGAGTGTTTCAGAATTGCTGTGCAAAAAGCCATCATGCCAAAGTGCTTCATCACAGTTCTCACAGCAAGTGGATGAACTGAATGAAAAAGATGCAGCAGCTTCTGAAATGCCATCACTCTCTGAGCACTTTTCCTGTACCAGCAGATAACACTGAGCCCAGGAAGGGCTGATTATTTTGGGATTGGAGCTGGGATTTTTTTTTAATCATTTATGGTGAACTCTAGGCTGTGCAGTAGAGACACCACAATCTACGTGTGTGCTAATAATAATCAATGGAGTGAAAGGGAGTAATTTGATGTCCAGCACATACTCTCCCCTTATCTCAATCATATTATAAAGTGTGCAGTGCCTTTGCTATGTCAGAGACCTCAACTAGGTTTCTAAGGGATGTGTTCACGTTACAGAGCAAGAGCCCTCACCCACTCTAGGGTGGCATGCTTCATCATCAGGCTTAGGTCCTCGATGGGCTGGCGCTGCAATGCCAACGAGCCCCCTAAAAGGGGGGTCTTTGCTGGAGATCTTTTGATTCTGACTTACCTTAAGTTCAGTCGAACTTAGGAACCTCCTAATGATGTGTGAGGATGGTCTATCAACCGAGAAGGGTAGATTGGTAAATGTGACAGCTAAAATTAATTAAGAGATCCCCTATAAAATTAATTTATTCCAGGGGCCCTATTAAAGGTTAAAATCGTAGGGGGATATCTGGGAGAGCAATTTTCCCAATATTCTTATTTCAGGTCGGCATGTTTCTTGCCTTTGATAGTCTCAACGGATCTGTGGCAATTCCTCAGAACCATGTGTTACCATAATCCACACAATTTGGGTGCCCCTTTGGAGAAATTCTAAATAACCCACTGAGACTTCATTCAGTGCACAATCTTTACCAATAAAGACGTTTTTTAACTCACAATTTGATTCAAAAAGTGGACATTTTTCATGAACACTAAAAAGACCTAGAAATACAATCATAAATATCGAAAAAAACAAAGTACATTCTAAAGTTTATACTAATCACTTACAAATTTGTCTCATGCAGTGATTAGAGGGTAAATTACGATCTTCCACATGCTTAGTGTTCAAGCACTGAGCTTCCAATCGAAACAACAATAAAAAACTCAGGTATGCCTGTTCCAACGCACAGACAAGTGCCACATAATCGGTTTTTTTCACATATCATCAGTATTTTTACTGTGGTGTGACTTCAAACAGCCCATCAGTGGTAGTATTTGCATCAGTGAGCAAAATCTTCTGTCTGTGAAACGTGTGCGCCAGGCATTGTTGCCTCCTTCTGTTCTTGATCAGCCAGTCATCGAGGTATGGAAAGACATGAATGTGTCCCTGTGTAAATGCACAGCCACCACTGCCAGACAGTTCATGAACACCCTAGGAGCCATGGAGACTCTAAAGGGTAGGATTTTGAATTGTTAGCCTTGTCTACTTACTATGAAAGAAAGGTACCGGTGACCAAGAGGTGTAGTTTAGGCCCTAGGTTGCTACTTGCGAAAAGCACTTCACTGGAGTGGCAGTTTGTAAGGCACACACTGATTTTGGCATCTCTAACTTTTTTCTAATTTCCTCCAACATTTCACCCACCTGAGCCGGGAAAAAGTATCTCCGTCAAGCGATGTTGAGGAGGTGCTGTGGTATCTCCAATTTGAACCCCAAGATACGTAGCCATGCATGCCCATGCGAAAGAATGCTTGTATCAATGCCCCAGGAAGCAGTAGCCACTTCATTAAGTGCAAAACTTATATTGGGACTCAATATAATGTTCCCTTCACTTACAAGTTCTTTCCCCTATTTCCTATAGGTTTCTGGGAGATGCTGTACCAGTGCTTCCATTTCCTCCCAGTAAAACCAGTTGTACCTTGATAGTAGACCGACAGGTATTGGTGGTATACCAATGAGTAACTGCCCCCACGACCACGCTTTTGCTTGCAGCATCAACACACTTGCTCGCTTTGTGTATATGGAGAGTTTGACTTGTGTCGCCACGTACCTATCTGGGACCGGGAGGAGGAGGAGACCGATTACCTTTTTCCCCCTTATGTCTCTCCTGTCCTTTATTTTCAGTCTCCATGGGAACGATCATCAGAGGACGATCACAGCCCCTTTAACTACCCATGCTTCCGGGAGTCCGGGCCGACCCATGTGATGCCGTCACATGCTCCAATGGTTGACGAGGATGGCGAGAGGGCGGACCATATAGCCGGAGATGCGGAAGCGTAGGGAGAGACCGGGAGTTCCGAGAGGACCAAGGACCCAGGATCGAGACCACAAGCCTGGAGAGATTTATTCCCCAAGACGACGGCACTACATATCCTGTGTGCGCCGGACAGAGTGCGACGTCTACACCGTCGGAACGACGACACTTGGATACCCCAAGGAGGGAGCCGGACCCTATCCGGTACCACCCGCACGCCAGCCGCGCTCCCGGAGGAGCGTGGCTTCCCGAGGTACGAGCCCGCATTCAGGGGTGGTTTAGTAAAGGAATCCCTGCGGCTAGAGAGCCGGTAGCCAGGGCCGAGGAGGGTTAAAGTGCCAAATAAGCATCTTGTGTGGCATTTTAAGCGACACCTAATTGGTGATGGTACAGGTGTTCCTCCCTCACTCCTCTCCCTACTACAACATGTATAATTCAAAGGGCACGCACTAAGACCGTGTTTCTGTTTGTCAGTTTTCACGCCCCCTGACCACCTGTGGCCGAGATGAAGACGAGGTCCTTTGCTGAATCCTTCCTCTGACTTCAAGACGGGAGGGAAATCAAGTCAATCTTTACCCGAATACTCAAAGGAACATTAAATAAATTCTTTTTGCACCGCATCTCCTCTCTGGTCGTCATTGCCCATTCTACACGTGGTGTCAGAAGTGGGATCATCTCCATTGGATACCGGAAATGGATCCAGAAACTCATTCGTGGGCAGGAAAAACTTGAATGGGCGGTAGAGAGGCAAATGACCTCGGCGCAGGCCGATAGGGAGCTCTTTAGTACCTCCATCAATCAACACCTAGAGAGTCTCCATAAGTGGTCCGAAGACCAGGACCGTCTCCCAGCACAAACCCCTGTTCGGCAAGGAACCCAGCCTAGCTTTCCCCCTATTGCCCTACAAAAATACACTGCAGGAGACGACCCAGATGCATTCCTCCTTAATTTTGAACATGCAGCGAGAGCCTCTGGGTGGCCAGAACAAAAGTGGCCTTTCTTTTTGGCTCCGCTGTTGAGTGGTGAGGCACAAGCAGCTTACCAAGTGGCCAACCCAACAGGCAATACCTCCTACAGGGAGGTGAAGGACATTATTCTGGACCACTTAGGTATGGACGCAGAAGCGTATAGAGTATGCTTCAGGAAAGAGAAATGAAACCCCGGGGATAGTCCTAAAACCTTATTTTTCAAATTAAAGGCAGCCGCAGATAAATGGCTGAAGCCCCAGGACCATACTAAGGAGGAGATCATGTCCTTGATATATCTCGAACAATTCATGGAAGCCATCCCCTTTCCCACGCAGAGATGGCTTAAGCAACACACTCACCTCTCGGTGGAACAAGCGGTGGAGATGGCCACCACCTATTCTAGAGCCCAACCGAGACCATCCACCTGGGAGGGAAAGAAGAACATGCGCCCCGGCACAGGGAAACCAGAAAAGAAATATGCCAAACCCACGATAGAACCTCCAAAAGTACGCTATCCTAAACCTGAACCCCCTATATTAAAGGGACCACAGTGTTTCGACTGCGGAACCTGTGGTCATATAGCTCGCTTCTGTCCCCAGAAGAAAATCACGGATGAGCCCATGGATGTCAGTTATCTTCCCAGACACGTCCTATACACCGAAGAAATGGGCACCTGTTTTTACGTAAGTCTAGTAATAGATGGGATATGTGTAAAAACACTACTCAACTCCGGCTGTCGACAGTCGGTTATACAACAGGCCCTGGTCAGACCAGAAAACATCCTCAGGCACCAACGAGTACCCATCCGGTGTGTTCATGGTGATGTCAAGACATATCCAGTAGCCCAGGTGGGGGTGAGGTGACCTGATGGGAGGGCTATCCAAGTAATAGTAGGGGTGCTACCCAAACTCCCCGAGAGAATAATACCAGGGACTGACAACCCCGAATTCTTGAAACTCCTCCAAAGCAAGGTAAAGGGTATCCCGGACACCTCCCCAGACCTGCAAACTCAGGCTCCTTGGCAGGGCGACAAAAACTTTAGATACGCCCAGAAAAATGACCCCACCCTTAAAATAGCATGACAACAGGCATCCTCCCCCTCTGACACCTATCCTTCCTTCGTGATCGAACAGGACCTGCTCTATAGGAAGGGGAACCCCTCCGGTCCCAAACAATTGCTCGTCCCTCAGGGGTTCCGAGAGCAGGTAATGTTCTTTGCACATAGCCATTTGCTAGCCGGTCATACCGGAGCACAAAAAACCAGCCAGAACATACTTGAACAATTCTATTGGCCTGGCATACATGCTCACATCACCAAATACTGCCAGGAATGTGAAGTGTGTCAAAAAAAGAACCCTTATTGTCCCCCTGCGGTTCCCCTACCGATCATTGGAAAACCCTTCAACCGAGTAGGAATGGATCTCATAGGACCTTTACCTCGGTCCAGAAAAGGGAATCAATACGCCCTGGTCATTATTGACTATGCCACCAGGTATCCCGAAGCTTTCCCGTTGCGAACACCCAACACCACTAATATCTGTGAGAAGCTCCTAGAGCTGTTCTCTCGTGTAGGGTTTCCACGGGAGATTCTCACGGATCAAGGCACCCCGTTTGTTTCCCGATTAATGGGCCAGGTGTGTAAATCCTTAGACATTACGCAGATAAGAACCTCAGTCTATCATCTGCAAACGGATGGGTTGTGCGAACGGTATAATGGCACTGTCAAGTAGACCCTAAAGAAAATGATGACAGCTGAAGGTGCGGACTGGGACGCCTTGCTTCCCTTGGCCCTGTTCGTCATCTGCTGTCAGAAACAGAGTAGCTTAGGGTGTTCCCCCTTTGAGCTCCTGTACGGGAGGCAGCCACGCACCCTCCTAGAGATGACCAAAGAAGCCTGGGAACAGGAAAAACCCGAAGAGAACAGAGCCCTTCTAGAATACTCCCAGGGGTTAAGGTCCCGCCTACACAAATTGCGTGACTTTGCCCATGCTAACCTCGAAAAGGCCCAGAGACGCCAGCAGATCTTCTACGATAAAGGAAAGAAGTGGCGTCACCTCCAACTACATGACTGGGTGTTGGTTCTTTTGCCCTCCTCCCTTCCCAAAACCCGAGCAGAGTGGAAAGGTCCTTATGAGGTGATCGATAAAATCGGTCTAACCACTTACCGTCTGCGCCTCAATAAGAACAAGACACAAATCTTTCATATCAATCTCTTGAAGAAATGGTTAGGCCCCCTTCCCAAAGACGGCCTCATGCTGGCCCGAGTCTCGAACGAAACCCCCTCCACTCTGCACCTGCTGGATGTCAACGAGGCCCTACCCGAACCACAAAAGAGAGCACTGGAAACAATGCTGGCTCCTTTCTCTTCCATATTCACTGATATTCCAGGACGTACCTCGGTAGTGGAGCACTCCATCCGTTCTATACCTGGAAAGGTGGTGAGACAGCGTCGATATCGCATCCCCGCAGCCCGCCGGAAGGCCATAGAGGACGAAATCCAAAACATGCTCGCGATGGGAGTCATTCGAACTTCCCAGAGTGAGTGGTCGTCCCCTGTGGTCCTGGTACCGAAACCCGACGGCTCAGTGAGGTTCTGTATAGACTTCAGGGCTGTGAACGCCATCACAAAATTCGACTCTTATCCCCTACCTAGGGTCGACTAACTAATTGAACAACTAGGTGAGGCCCGCTACATTACCACGCTAGATCTCACTAAGGGATATTGGCAGGTTCCCCTATCACCACAAGAACAGACCAAAACAGCATTCACAACCCCCTCAGGATTATATGAATTCACTGTCCTCCCCTTTGGCCTTCACGGGGCACCAGCCACATTTCAGAGACTCATGGACGTGATGTTACGAGAACACCGGGGTTATTCCTCTGCATATCTCGATGATATCGTGATATACAGTCCTGACTGGGAACAACACCTAACACATTGTCAGAAAGTACTCCATGCCCTTTAAGAGGCGGGGCTCCATATAAATTCAAAGAAGTCCAGAGTAGGGTATCAAAAAGTCCGCTACTTAGGATACCTACTAGGGAACGGGGTTATTGAACCCCAACAAGAGAAAATAAAAGCCATCACCAATACTCCTTTCCCCACCACTAAAAGGGACATCAAGGTGTTCTTGGGTCTCCTGGGGTACTATCGTAGGTTTGTTCCTCATTACTCCGAGATAGCGTCCCCCCCTGACCGATCTTCTGAAAAAAGGAGTCAGAGAAAAAGACCTCCTTTCCCCCTCTACCCAAGCCCACCAGACTTTTCAGGATCTAAAAAGAGCCATCACCTCCAGTCCTGTCCTGATATCCCCTGACTTCACCAAGCCTTTCATCCTCCAGACCGATGCTTCTGACTCCGGTCTAGGGGCAGTACTTTCACAGCTTTCAGACGAGGGCCTAGAACTCCCAGTTGTATTCATCAATAGAAAGCTATTTCCCCACGAGAAACACTACTCTATCATTGAAAAGGAATGTTTGGCAGTCAAATGGGCAATTGACAAGCTTCGCTATTACCTAGAAGGCTCCCCCTTTGTCTTATACACGGACCACGCCCCCCTTCAGTGGTTGAGCCGTAACAAGGGGAACAATCCCCGGGTCCTCAGATAGTTCCTCTCCCTCCAACCCTTTTCCTTTGAAGTCCGGCACCGGAGAGGGATATGCAACGGGAACGCAGACTTCCTGTCCCGTGTGGCCCAGTTCCCCGACCGTGAACTGTCAAGGGGGGAGATGTGTCGCGACGTACCTATCCGGGACCGGGAGGAGGAGGAGACCGATGACCTTTTTCCCCCTTATGTCTCTCCTGTCCTTTATTTTCAGTCGCCATGGGAACGATCATCAGAGGACGATCAAGGCCCCTTTAACTTCCCATGCTTCCGGGAGTCCGGGCCGACCCATGTGACGCCGTCACATGCTACAATGGTTGACGAGGATGGCGAGAGGGCGGACCATATAGCCGGAGATGCGGAAGGTGTAGGGAGAGGAGGAGGAGCGTGGCTACCCGAGGTACGGGCCTGCATTCAGGGGTGGTTTAGTAATGGAAGCCCTGTGGCGAGAGAGCCGGTAGCCAGGGCCGGGGAGGGTTAAAGTGCCAAATAAGCATCTTGTGTGGCATATTTAAGCGCTCGCGACACCTACTTGGTGATGGTACGGGTGTTCCTCCCTCACTCCTCTCCCTACTACAACGTGTATATTTCAAAGGGCACGCACTAAGACCGTGTTTCTGTTTGTTTGTTTTCACACCCCCTGACCACCTGTGGCCGAGATGAAGACGAGGTCCTTCGCTGAATCCTTCCTCTGACTTCAAGACGGGAGGGAAATCAAGTCAATGTTTACCCGAATACTCAAAGGGACTTTAAATTAATTCTTTTTGCACCGCATCTCCTCTCTGGTCGTCATTGCCCATTCTACAACTTGTCACTTGGACTACAGGGGAATCTGCGGAACGTCACCATAAATCTATAGTAGGTCATGGGGAGAAGCTCTGAACTTCTTTTCTAACTGTGGTGCAACAACCCTTACTTTTACAGGCTCTTAAAAGGTGTCTGGGGTTACTTTTAATATGCCCTTGAGCATAGGCAGGAACTGGATCATGTGCTCAGTCTAAGAGATACTCTCCACTAAGAGATGCATATCCACCTTGTGGTCATGAGCTGCTATCTGAATCACTGCATTTCAGGAGGTGGTATTGCATAGTGGAGATGGCTTTGCTGGGTAACACTCCAGATGCGAGACGTCCTTAAAGTCGACAACATAATCATCCCAGGGGTCGTCCCAATCACCTGGCCCTAAAGGCTGGACATATGGATCTACATCCCTGTAATGACTCTCCATGTCTGAGAAGGTAGGCACTGACCTCTCTGACGATTCTAGCACTGGTGGCAGTGTACTGGGTGTAGTAGTAGTGGGTCTGGCAGTGGAGGAAGTGATTTCCTTGGCACAAGTAGCTGGGGGTGGGGGGGCTTGTGCCCTTGACCTTGTGCATCTTGGGCACCAGATGTCTGGTTGCCTCTAAGCTAACTCTTTCTCGCTGGTAAGCCTGTGCTTCTTCAGAATTGGAGGGAGTGTGCTTGGCAGTCATTCTGGGCAGCAATTTTCCTACTTTCTGGATTGTTGAAAAGTAATTTTTAGTAGTTTTTCCACCAGCTTCTGGAGGATGGGTGTCTCCAATTCCTCCGATATCGGTGTCATAGGAACTCTCCATGCTGACTTGGCGCTCAGTTTTATTGGCATGTTGGTGTTGATATTGGCTCAGACAGATGATGTTTGGCACCTTTGGGTTGAGTGGGAGTTGACAGCTGTCGTAGCTCGATGCCCTTTGAAGGGGGCCTGCCTGGCTCCAAAGTCATTTCTCTGTGCTAGCCAGTGCTCAATGGCTGCCGTGCACCAGTACGCAGTTGCCTACTTCTGTCCTGTTTGGGGCCTGATAACCGAATCCCACTGGATCGATACTCTGCTTCAGCCTTGGGGCATTTCAGATGTGGGATTTCATTCCCTTTCTTATTGTGCAGGTGTCATACTCACACTCTTAGGAGTTTCCTTTGTGCGAGGGCCTGCTGGTTTCGATGCAAAGGAGGTTCTGTCTTGGTTCTCTTCGGAAGCGCTAGAGGACAGCTTCTTCAGGCTGCCAGTTGGTTGAGCAGCTAAGACTCTGGAGGGGCTTTCTTCTTCCTCCTTGGCGTGGAGAGGGTCGTGTTAACCGAAGATGTCCAGTGTCTCAGATGAAGGTTGCTACTGCATCTTCCTGTATGCCTAATACCTCTCCCTTCGATACCTCAGTGTCTTTTGCAGTGAAAGAACAGGCAGAACTTGCAGGAGTTGTCGTCATGGTCAGAGGAGAGGCAAAGGTTGCAAATGTTGCCTTGGTCCAACCAAGAGTATTTAATGTTGCACCTCAAGCAGAATTGGGGGGGTGTACATGCCATCACCTCCTTAGACTATGCATTGCACAAAGCAATGCCCCGAAAAAATTAAGGTGTTTTTTTAAGGTTTGGGGAAGGCCCAATCACAAGACATTGAGGCTTGACGGCCAAGAAGGTCAGTGTGATTGTCTTCTAGGTTTTCAGTCTCAAAGAGTACACAGCTGGGCCCGAAAAAAACTACGAACACATCTGTTGGTCTTAGAGCTCTTCCTGGACAAGGCTGAACCTGATGGCGGAGAGAAACCAATTTAGGGTGGAGTCGGTGCTCATGCACATTGCAGACTAAGGGAGGAGTCTCACTACATCATGTGACTTTAAACTTCTTTGAAGAAAAACAAACTGTAATGTCCAAGCTCAAAACAAGATGACAGACGTATGTAGAGCATGGCTAGCTACAGCCACACATCCTACAAATGCATTATTTCCTGCCACAGGGTACCCCAGTACTTAAATATGGCCACTGTGCAACTGAGGACAAAGTGTTTAGCCACCAGAGATTTCAGGTTTGTAAACCTATAGCACTTTTATACTCCTCAATTCCTATTTTACATAATGTCATCACAATGTAGACTTTGCCAAAGGGCATTTCAATAAATACACTCAGTGGCAATGTGATACCATGACTTCAGCAGTTGCCACTGCGCCCAAAGAGCTGCGAAGCAGGATCACACTAAAATGCATACAAGTTTTTAATGGGCCGCTTCTCTTTACATCAAAACCTGTAATCAAAACCTCTTTAATAACACTGTAAGGGAATACCATGGGAGAGCTGAGCAGTAGCAGCAGAGGGCTTCCAAGTACAATATAAGATACAGAGAAAGAGAATGTGAAAATAGACCAAACAGGAAATGGAGATTAAAACTGAGTGGATTGGAGAGAGAATAGTAAGAAAGAACAAGGAGGGGGGGGGAAAGATGGAATGCAGCCTTTGTCCCACATCATTCCTGCCGACGGGCTTTGCATTGCATTGCATTGGTAAATAAGGTAAATAAACAACATGGCAGGTGGTGAAATGCACATCAGCAGTGTGGGAAGAGGAGCAGGGGCACCAGGTCTGGGGGGCAGCCCCGTAAATAAATAATACCTGTAGGAAGCTGGCTCTGTATATACTATTATATAATCAATGGAGGGAGGAAGAAGCTTTGATCCATTCAGCTTCCTGTCAGAGGTCAGTAATCAAAGGGGGAATGGATCACTTGTACCTGTAATACCAGGGTCAGGTGTGGTAACCAACATAAAAACCCCCAATCACGTACAGGAGCGAAAGGCGGGATATCTTGATTCTCCGCCTCTAGAAACGTGAAAGCATCATCATTGGGTCTTTTTCATGAAATGCTTTCCTCCACCTGGAGGTTGGACCACTGGTCCTTCCTAAACAAACTTTATTCGGGAGGAGTGGTGGCAAGGTTAAAAATAAGTTGGTGCTTCTATAGAAATGTTACTGTTCTCTAGCACCGTGCAGTTCTAGTGAAGGTCAAACGGTCGACATGTTTCAGCCCCGTATTTTTGCCCAGGAGGGGTCGGAGAGCTTTCTTCAGGACCTAGGTGAAAATATAGGGTCGCTAGTATTGTAAGCACCCTGAAGGGGTGGTTTAATGACTCACCCTTTTTCTTGGTCACAGGTCAGTGGTACCTGTAACTTAATTTTGCCGAAGTGCGGCTTCCTCGGGGGACCGGCGGGCGCAGAGTCCTGTAGCTGCAGGCCTTCGTCTTTTCGCCCGCTCCTCTGACGGAGCCCCGGTCTGTATATACTATACCAAAGTGAGGTATAGTGTGTACAGAGTCCAGTGGAACCCCAAAGGTAGGCAGAGGAAAAAGTAGATACCACCTTATTCTCTATTTGTGGTAGTGTGATGCACTCTTGTTACACCCTCAGCGGCACTAGGGCGGCCGGGTGCAGAGTGCTGATGCCCAATGTTATCCAATGGGGGATAGGAGGCCTCCGGTTGGTGGCTGCTTATGAGCAGGCCACTGGGTTGTGGGAGCAAAGCTCCTGGACTTAAGCTCAGGGCAAATGGGGGTTCAAGCCAGCACAAAAGCTGCACCCTCAGCGGCACTGGGGCGGCCGGGTGCAGAGTGCTGTTTTGACATCGGGCGCCCTGTAGCTTTCAATGGGGAGTCCCCGGTTGGCAAACACACTGCAGGCTCGGGGACGAAGGTCTTCTGGGTGCGACCACCACTTGGAGAGGTAAGTTGGAATGCTGGGGGTTGGTTAGGCACCGTTGGTTGGGCCACCCAAGGCCGTAGGGCATAGGGTGCAGGGGTGCCTTTTAGGGTCGGATCTTCTTACCAGCTCCTGGTCGCGGTTGGAGGGGCCTTCCGGTTTGAGGCTGCAGGCGACGGCTGGAGGCTTGAGGCAGGTCAGGGATCACCGGATCTCGGGTCAGGATTGCCGGGGAGACCTCCTCTTGGTGTTGGGCCACTCGAACTCGGGCCATGGGCGTCGGGTGCAGAGTGGTGCAGACTCGCGGATCCTGCCGGAGCGAGAGTCTGTTGGTGAACAAATCCGGTGTTCACAGGAGACAGTGTCTTTTCTTTTGAAGGCAGGGCAGGTCTTCGGGGTTCTTGATACTGCTGGCTGAAGGACACACCAGGGTTTTGCTTCTGCAGGTTCGAGGTGGGGACAGGCCTGGAAGGGCTGGGGCTAAGTCAGTAGGCTTCCTCCTCTTGTTAACTTCGGCACGGCTGTTCGGTCCTTCTTCATCTTTTCGTCTTCTGGTTTCTTGTCTGAGGAAGCAAGGTTCGGGGTGCCCCCTAAATACTAGATTTAGGGGTGTTGCAGGTACGTAAAGGTTGGGACCAATGGGCCCCTTCCTTGGGGTGGGTACACCCCCTATTATGCCACCCTCCAGTGGGAGGGGGGCATATGCTTCCCTCTGGTTGGCTGGGTCCCCCCATCTGCAAGATGGCGGGGACTGAGAGTTGTGCTTCACCTCGCCTCCCCCACCTGAGGGGTGGAGTAGGCAGAGGTTGGCACACCTCTCTCCCTCACTTGTTTTTCCCGCCGGTTCTCCCGCCCAAAGTGGGTGTCAGAACCAGTGGGGACCAGTTGCTGAAAGCAGCAAGTGGCCTGGGGAAGCTCACAAAGGCGGCAAGCCTTTGAAGCTTCCCCTTCGTGGATCCTGCCCATCCTAGGGGAAGAGGCTTGGCACCTCGTCCCAGGATGTGCATTGTGTTTCAGGCCCCCGAGAGCAGCAGGCTCTCGACCCAGGGGTCCAGAAACATGTCTGGTGGTGGCAGCTGAAAGCAGCCACTCAGCCTGGACACTAGTGGTAGGTCGTTTTTCAGGGGGCATCTCTAAGATGCCCTCTGTGTGCATTTTCATTAAATCCAACACTGGCATCAGTATGGGTTTAATGTGCTGAGAAGTTTGATACCAAACTTCTCAGTTTTCAGTGCAGCCCTTATGAATGAACTTAGACACTGTAGGGGTACAGGCTCATGCACCTGTACCCTCACCACTGGTATAGGGCACCCAGCTAGAGGGGTGACTGATCTATGCCAGGGCAGTGGGTTGTAGGCATGGCACACAGGGATGTGTGCCATGTCGACTCTTCACTTTGTTCTGCACCAAGACACGCAGCCTGCAAAGGCAGTGTGTGAGTGTAAAGGTACAGAACCTCTAAGGGTGGCACAATAAGTGCTGCAGCCCATAGAGGCCTTCCCTGGTCACAGTGCCCTGGGTACCTGTGGTACCATTTACCAGGGGCTGACCTGTGGTCAGAGATGCCAATTGGGTTTGGGTTTCAATGCAGTTTTAGGGAAAGAACATAGGCCATGGGTACCTTATTAGCAGGAGCCCAGGGCACACTCAGTCAAAGCACATCAGCAGTTCAGCAAAAGGTGGGGGCAACCATGCAAAAAGAGGGCACTTTCTCACAATACCAAAGGGGGCAACCGTCACAGGAAAAGAAAATGTGCCTAGAGTACGCCTATGTTTGCCCAGTGGTGAAAAATCCACAAATCAAACAAGACAGATGTGGAGAGAGAAAAGCAGAAGTAGAAAGAACTGAAGGGTGAAAGGGAGAGGGGTGAAAGGAAGAAAGGGTGAAAGCAAGGGTAAAGGAAGTAGAAAAAGGTAGAAGGAAGGGAGGATGAAGGGATGATATGGAATAAGGAAGAGTGTAAGCAAAGAAGGGAGGGTGGAAGAAAGGATGGAGAAAGGAAGCATTGGGACGTAAAAGTAGAAAGAAGGAAGGTTGAGTGAATGGAAGGGTGAAAGATAGATATATACGGAAGGGTGCGGAACAGTGATGGGTGTAAGGATGCATCAATACAAGGGGAAAAGATAGATGAAAGGATGGCTGTAAGGGTGCGGGAATGGCAGGTTAACAAAAGGATGAAGAGATGGATAGAAGGGTGAAAGGATGAAGAAAGAGTAAACAAATCAAAACATTGAAAATGGATAAATTGAATGGTGAGTGGAGAGATGGACAGACATGTGAAAGGAGGAATGGAAGGGGGCGAGCAGGGAGGGAGGGTTAGATGGATTGGGTGAATCGATAAAACAATGGAAAGGTAAGAGGGTGAATGGAATGGTAAAAGGATGAATGCGGAGTGAAATACTGATCGATGGAAATGAGAAAGGATGGCCTATAGGGTGTGTAGATGCATGGAAGGGTGAAGGGATGAAAGAATGGAGGGAGAAATGGAGCCCCACTACTGGATGGAGGGAACGCTAGAGCCCCCACTTCAGGGGGACTATGTAATTGTTTGTGAATTTCGTATTTCCCCTTGTGTTAATAGCGGCTGGATGGAGGGAGGGTGGACCTATGGATGGGGGGGGGGGTGAAATAATTGATGGACAGATGGGTGAAAAAAAACTGAAAGGTAATAGTACTAATGGATGCAAGGATTGAATAGGGTCAATTTTTACTAGTGTGGCATCGTTAAAGCCATGGTCCAACATGGGAGATGTTTTACATTTCTGGCCATTCTCTTGAATACTCTGAAAATTCATTATCCGATTTAGTATTACTTTGAAAATGCTCTTATGACTAGGGATTGAACTAGTGCCACATCATTAATCATAGTCATTTGTTTTCTTTTTTTAGTGTACAAATCTGGATCTTTACGTTTAATAGGTCTGCCCTCACTACATTTGTCACACAGTGCGTTGGATATGAAGATATAACACGTGGTCAAAGGATGGACATAATAAGCTGAATGCCTCAGCAGAATGCTATTTCCAGCCATCAGTCTTCAGTCAACTCACAAAGAAATTGTTAGAACAGCACCCTTGATTTACTTCCAATTACCCAATTAGGCGCCAGTACCAGATTGCAATGGTATGACTAGGAAAGACTATCATTGAAAAGCACAGTGTTTTTGTGACATTGACCATATTGTTACACCTGCGTAAGGAAACGCTTTTTGTCTACAAACATGTTAAATGTAATAGAAATGTATACATTTGTGCTCTTCGATTTATTGCTATAAATGGTTATGACTGAAACAGAAAACAGTTGGTTAATGGTTACACATGATGAACTGAATATTCAATAGAAACCTTTCAAGATTAAGATTAATGAACATAACCAAGCCCCGACTATAATTGTAAAAATGTTATTTTCCCTTCATATCGATAATCACTGTGGAACTTGGCAACCACGTGATAAATGTTTATGATACGAATACAATATGTTCCAATGAACTGGACATCTGTAAAAGGTAATCAGGTTTATGGAAAGAAAGGGAACCGCCACCAAGTAAACAGGCTGGCTGTACCTGAATGCAAATATTCAAACACCAAATCCTACAAAGAACTTGAGATAAGATACATAGGTTGATACCAGGCTGAATTATCAATTATGAACATCTCTCAAAATAATTTCAAGATGAAACAAAAGAAAATCATCAAAACAGCGGCTTTGTTTGCTCTACAGTACCTTCTTCTTCACTCGAGGCCTTTGGCTGCCCACGAGGCAGATAGGTCAACTGCACCTTCCTGTTAATGCCAGAAAAATGCCCATACCTGTCAGCAAAATAAAGAGAAGAGGTGTCCAAAATTTATGATTTTACCAGGTCATCTTTAGAAGCACATTATGTATAGATGTTGCTTTTGAGCAACAGATTGTCCCATCAACCACTAAAGTAACAAACACTACTTTATACAAAGTGGTGTTTTTTCCAAATGCAATCTCTACTTAAAACAAATGTAATAATATAGAAATATGGCTGTTGATGATACAGTAGTCAAAAGTAAGATAGCTAAGTGAATGAATATATTAAGTGAAGAGATCTGTCTACAGACTGTGGGACACAAGTTTGACTCCAAGAAGATAAATTGTCTTTCTCTCATCATAAATCAGTATGTTACCAAGAATTTGGTGACTCCTGGGAAGGAATAGTCATCTGCATGGTAATGGACGTCCCCCCTGCCTTGAGTGCCCCAACTGTACTGATCTGTGAATGCTTACTTTTATTCCCATAGGCAAACATGGATTGTGCATGTGCCATGACATAGGCCTGTCTCACAGATTGCGGTCTTTTTGGCCTGGGCGAGGTGCTCAAAGCACTACCCTCACAGTGGTGGAAGGCTACTGCCTTAACCAGGAGCTAAGCAGCACGAGTGCAGTGGTGGCAGCATACTGTGTAATGCTCAGTATGAGTGAGCAGGTCTTTTTAGGTTGAGCCTAGACAGTGCTTGTGCTGTCAGGCGATCTGTTGTATGTACTTTGTGGGGCTCTGACTCCTCCCAAGCTTTGGATTGGCTTTTGTGTGTGTCGTTTAAAAATTGTAGCTTGCAAATTGCTAATGGTGGGTGTATGTCCCATCTTTTTTCAAAAGTTCACTCCCATGAAGTATTGCCGCGGGAGCAAGCAGCAGCGCACACATTGGTGGCTGCTGCGACAGGACGCACGCTTTGCTCCGACAGCTCTCCTCTCCATGCGTTTATATCTGTGCGGCTAGAACACCAGCGCTCATGTTAGTCGCTGTTAGTTTCTGGTCATAACATCATTTTTTTTAAAATATGTTACATTATTACAATAGCACAAAACAGAGCAATGGCTGGGAGGTTGGCGCACTCAACCAAATGTATAAGAAGATTATCACAAGAACAATTTTTAAGCCAATGTTCAAAAGTTCTCTTGTGCTCCGAAGGAGGAAGAGCCATCCATTCTTCCTCATCAGCAAATTTGAATATTGATCTGGTTAAGATTGACATTTACAAATTTGTCCGTAGACTAAAACTAAAAAATACTTCCTAACACACAATGTGACTGAAAAACCTAGTGATCACACCCCAGTGTTGAGTGAAATTTCCATACAGGATGCAATTGACACCACACTCTTACTATCGCTTACATCTGATGATGATGGGGGAACTAGTGTAAGAGGGTTATTGACAGATTTGAATATAGACACTGAACAAACTGTTACTAGTGGGCACAAACCCAGATCTAGATGGACTCCCAATTTGCCAGCAGACAACTGCTGTGACTTGTTTTTTAAGAATGTATGCAGGGACCTTGATGTGGCTCCATGTATAACTAAAGATAGGTCATGGTCAGGTACCAATACTCTGATGGCCGAAGAAAGGAGAGCATTGAAACAACTAAGAGATGACGAGTCAATAATCATTAGAGAAGCTGACAAAGGTGGTTGTGTAGTAGTAATGAATAGAGTTGACTACAGCAATGAGATCTACTCACAGCTGAACAACGTACACTGTTATCGCCCCTTAGACATGAATCCAATACCACGAATTACAGCTGACATAAATTTGCATGTAAAGATATGGCAGGAACAAGGGCTAATTTCGGATGATGAATATTTATTCTTGAAAGTAGATAAACCCAGGTTCCCATGCCTCTACACGCTGCCCAAGATACATAAGAAAGCTGCCTTCCCACCAGGTAGGCCCATTGTGTCCGGAATAGGGGGCCCGCCTGAGCGACTATCACAGTTTGTGGATACGTATTTACAACCCTTTGTTTCCAACCTACCGTCTCACATTAAGGACACTAAACATGTATTGAACCTGATGAGCGATATGGTTTGGGATGAAAGCATGATACTAGTCACACTATATTCCAATATCATGACAGAGTTTGGGATGTTGGCAATAACACACTATTTGAACAAAAGACCGGCTGGTCTACTCTCACACACAGAGATGTTGCTACAGATGACCAGGTTAATACTGGATAACAGCACCTTCTTATTTGAAGGGAAATGGTACCATCAGACAAGCGGGATTGCCATGGGATCCAGATTCGCTCCTTCTTATGCCAACCTTTTCATGGGATGGTTTGAGGAGAAGAGAGTATGGGGACGTACGGGTTCACGCTGGATAAAACACATCCCCTACTGAGGAAGGTTTATTGATGAAATTCTAATGATATGGACGGGGTCTGTGGATGAATTACATATGTTCAAAGAAGACCTGAATACTAATTCTTATAACATGTCTTTCACCATGAACTTTGATCATCAGACCATCCAATTCTTAGATATTGAACTATACACATGTGGCACCAAACTTATGAGTAGAATGTACAGAAAAGAGACTTCCTGTAACGCAATTTTACATGCTAGCAGCGCTCACCCCAAGCACCCAAAGAAAGCTATACCTTTTGGAGAAATGGTAAGAGCAAGGAGGAACTGTAGCTCTGACAAGGAGTACACAGATTGCTTAACTGACATAAAAAGGAGATTTCACATCCGGGGCTATGACAAAGATACCATCAACAAAGCATACAAAAGGGCGAAAATCCTTGACAGAGAGAAGACACTAACTCACAAACAACATAGAAAAGACACCACAAAAGATCTCATCAAACCAATACTCCCATATGGCAGTAACATTGGTAGCATTAACAACGTCCTAAACCATCACTGGCACCTTCTGAGAGGTGATAACCACATTGCACCATTTGTGACCAAGCAAGTGGGGATGATCTTCCGTAGAGGCAAAACACTGAAAGGGATAGTTAGCCCGAGTTACCCAGGCTGCAAAACCAGACGGAATTGGCTGACACCTCGCACATTAGGCTTCCATAAGTGCGGACATTGCACAATATGTAGACTAACCAAAGAGGTAACATCATTTGAATTTAACAACAGCAGGACTTATCACATCTCCCATGACATTACTTGCACTACAAGGTTTGTGGTTTATGTACTAATATGTAAGTGCGAGACGATCTATGTAGGAAGTACTATTCGGATGATCAAAGAGAGAATAATGGAACATCTTAGAGCAGTCAAACAAGGGGACCCGAGATACCCATTTGCCCTACACACTTTAACATGTAACAAGCAAGACCAACACAGGACGTTCCAATTTCATGGTCTAGAAGTAGTACCACTAAATGAGAAGGGTGGAAATCGTGAACTCCAATTGAGGCGGCAAGAGGCAATCTGGATAATGCGCCTAAGGGCGGTTGACATGGGCCTGAACATTGACCGTGAGTTACACTATTTCCTGGGAGATTAGGAACATGCTCAATGTAGACTAATGAACAATACTGGTATATGAAAATCAGGCAAGCAGCTGCAGGACTACCGCTGCGATTTCTGGTATGTAGCCTCGAACAATGACAGTGTATGCCACTCAATTTATAGATTGGTGGGTCCGTGCATCATGGCCCTTGTAAATTGGAACATACTGTATATGATGATCTCCAATGAATGAACTTGCATAATGCCCTTTTTTTATTAGGTCTCGGCTAGTCAGCGCATGCGCTGTCTCGTCGAGAGATGCTGAATACAGTATTGTGGGGGGAAGCTCCGCCCACTTTCCGTCTATATTTTTCTATGTTTTCATTGGCTTCAATTTTAAATGCTGCCTTCTGATTGGTTTTCCACGTGTTAGTCCCTCCTCCCGACGGCCATGGCGTAATTTGTGCACATCCGAGGCTATTGGCCCCCTTTACTGAAACATTATTTTATGCCCTATGTCCCCCCCCTGCCAGCTCCCGCAGTTCGTCAGTTCTTGCCCCCTGATCACCCTCTCCCCTCCCGTTCTTGCCTTTTTAAATGCCTGCACCCCTATTTGTAATGCAATACGTCTCGCGTAAATGCGATCCGTATTGCATTGCAAATGCTTGTTTTAAAGTAGTGCGCAAACTTAGAGGCACGCCCGACGAAGCCTTACCGGAAGTGACATCCCTATGGTGCATCGGAAAAGAACCCTTGGTTGCTCCGGAACTGTTTACATTCCAATTGCATCTCACTGGCGCGCCCGCGAGGTCAGAAGAGAATGGTTACCGGGCCTCACACTGCTCGAACCGGCTCCAGCCCCCACCTTCCAGGGCCTCTGCATGGCTGTCCCCGTTTTTTGTTTTAAGAATCTGGTCACCCTACCCATGGGGACTGACGCTGCGTGGAGAAACCAGGAGGGGCGTCGGAGGGAGCCACGTGAAAAGCAAAAATATCAAACCGTGGGCTCCCTTTTTTCCCCCGCCAGGAGTGAGGGCTGCGTGCGCTGAAGGCAGCTGTACCCCGCGCAAGATGAAATCTCGTCAGCCCCTCTCTCAGGTCCAGCACGTAGCTCATCACAAGCTCCTCTGTAATCTTTGATCAGGTACCGCAGGCTGTGCTGGGCAAGCTAGTGTGTTTTGGGTGAGGGAACGCGGGTAATTTTTTCATACAGTTCCACATAATAATTGCTTGACTTAATTAAGGGGAGGCTTGCTGTAACATGTAGGGCGACCTCAGTCTGCAGTTTGGCAGAAGGGTCCCAGAGGGGGTTCTGGCATGGCACAAAGCTTGCTACAGAGCTTACTGCCATTAAGGAGCCTTGGGGTCCAAAGGGTTGCTACCAAAGGGGCAGAGACCAACGAATTAGCTGCAAGTCACTTTTTGGATTTCCACCCCACTCATTGCCGCAAAGCACATTGGATAGGCGGCAGACCGGACATGTGAAAATGGCCTTTGCGCTCCTTCAGGGGGCGCGGCGTTTGTTTTCGGTGCCATAACAATATGGGGACATGTTTTATGTCTCAATACCTCGACCCAATTATTGCAGCAGTTTGACTGATTCATGTAACCAACAGTTTGAAGATGTGACCAAAAGACTGGAGACACGGGAGACGGTGGGGAGGTCGGCGAGCACCGCAGTCAGTAGTTCATTACTTGTGGTTAAAAGCTGGCATGCCTGTATGTGCATTGAATGCCCTCAAATAAGCTGTCACAAGGCGCAGATAAAGTGTAGAGATCCTTCACTTTCTGCACACAAAGAAACTTTGCCCTTTGTACAACAATAGGCCTAAGCTGGGAGACCCATATATCTCAAGCTCTATATATAACTAGCGAGAGGTAGGGAAATCTCTTAAGCGGGATGGACGATATTTGGAGACAAGATTCGTACAAAATAAAAATAATTATATAGTACGAATAATCAAAGCACAATTGCATTGAGCAATCGATTTGGGGTTACAATATGAGATGACCTAAGGCAAAATTTTGAAATTGAATGGTTAAGAGTTGCATCGCGAGTAATGGCTTCATATGGGCTGTAGAGAGTCGTGAATCGGTTATGTGGCGTGTGTTGTGTGTGCGATGGTATGTGTTTAATGTGTGAGTGAGAATGGTGGGTGCTGTAGTGGGTTGTAGAGTTTAAGCGCGTGGGGTGTTCGTGTGGGTGGTGAATGGATTTGGTGTATGTACATTTGTGTAGAAAGTGTGGAGTTTATGTTTGCATTTGTCGGTGTGTTTGCGTGTGTGTCAGCGTGGCGTGTGTTGATGACTATGGTAGGTGTGGAGTGTCTGTTTAGAGGCAGTTTTGTATATATGGATTGCATGTATGGATGCTTGAGTCTATGTGTGGTTAATGTGTTTTGTTGGGAGTGGAGTGGGTGGGGGTTGCTGCCTCCCTCCCAGGACCTCTAATAAGGACTGGTGCCAACTGGTTGCGGCTCAACCAACCCTGGGTGCCGGTGCGGCGATCGGTGAGCAGGTGTACACATTCCACGCACCACCACCTGTGCGCTAGGGCGATTGTGTTTTTTGTACCCCCTAAATAAACCACATTTGAAGATGTATTTCTTCTGTGTCCGCCACCCCACTCCATTAGATCCTAATTATGTGCTTACAGCTAATTACCAGTGAACAACAAACCACAGCAGAGTTCACCCTGTACTCCCCTCCCTCGCGCTAACGCCCTTCCCCCAACAACTAAAATGATTTCTGAAGTAAAGGCATAACATGGCAAATAAATTGTACTCAGAAAAGACAAACGAGGTGGGATTTGGAAAAAAAACACTCTGGCACAACTATTTTGATGTGTATCTACTAGTCACTGCAATTACTTTAATGTTTGGGAGGTTGGGTTATCCTCAACATTCGCGAATCGCCGCCATTCATTTTTTTCTTTCCAATAAAATGCATAAGAAAATTAAAACAAAATTATAACACAACAAAACGTTTAAAAATGTGTAGCCACTGAATTAAATATTTCGAAAACAGAGACCGTTAAATAAATGGGTTTTTTTGGTCTGCCACCATGCGAGGCTGTCACTTGAAATTGAAAACAAACACGCTCTTTAGTGCATGTTGCCACCCCCACCCCACCCCCAATCTCCTGTTTCACAATTCCCCATATGCAGGAGCGCACGTGCCTCCTGGGGCTGCTTAAATATACATTGAAAAGTATTCATCGTGGTTCCTCGCCACGCTTTAATTGTGTGCTTCATAATAATGAAGGTGGGGATTTGCATACGGTACACAGGGGAGCGCTTTTGCGCCACGCGCCGTTATTTTGCGCTGGATCTGAGAGGTGGACTCTCGGTCTGGGGAGTTTGATGTCTGTGTCAAATGAATGTGTTTCTGGAGTGAGCCGGAGGTTAGCTTCTGGCCACTGGCAGATGCGGTGACGTCAGTGAAGTAAGGGGGAGGAGAAAGGAGCGGGGGCGGCGAGCCTGGCAGAGCTCTGCTGACGAGGTGGCAGGTGGACTGAGTGACAGCTGATTGACAAGGTGGGGGCGGGGAGGAGAGGGCACGAGGCTTTTCCAACGGGGATTCAGAGCCAGAGAGCTGGGCAACTTCCAGGGAGCCAGAACATGAACGTCATTTTTATCGACCTTGGAAAGATGAAAAGCGGAGTTGAACCTGCCAGACCTTTAAATTGCGCCTTTGAAGGCTAGGGTGAGCGCTCAGGTAATGAATGCCCCAAACCGAAGTCTGTTTTCGGCAAAAAACACGACAAGCCTAAACTCTGTTTATACTTCCTTTTTTGTAACTGGTCGGAGTTGTGGACAGCGAAGGAGTGTTGTCCCTGGGGCTCACGTAACCACGAAAACTTGAGTTTTTTTTGACAAACTTCTAGTGTCTGAGATTATTATTATTATTTTAAACTTTTTTTCTGATCCCAGTTTATCTTGTACCACAAGGTAAAAAGGAGCAATTAATTTGCTTTTTTTGAGCGGATCGGCGAAAACCTCCTGGTACTGCTTCTCTGTGGGTGTCACCCACATTTGCATTGTATGTCTTTAGCCACTCCTTGATCACTACTCTTTTGCATATGTAAATTAGGGTATTTTGTACTTCCAACCCTGTCGCTATCCAGTATACGTGCAGCCTGCGACTGCTGTACATTAATTTGTGGATGCAGAAGTTACGCTCACGTAGACTAATTTACTTACACGCAGATCAGGGTAATCACACTTCATATTGTCTCGAGCAGTTTCTGCCGATGTTCCAACTTGCGCATTTTGTGAATTGCATTTAACCGGAAATAACATAAAATGAGAGCAAGTCTGTTTTACAGTAAAGGGAGCTTACATACTCATTCATTCCTCTTCCAGTCCCTTACTATATGCACTATGACAAGCGAGGACTTCCACATATAAGCATATGCACAACTGTTTTTTACCATAAGGCACTGCTCATTGCCTCACACATGATGACATAAGTTACATCATCAATGACATCATATATCACGCTCCATTAACATCTTTCATAACATTACTTTGGGCAGGCAGGGTGTGGGTTTTTGAATAAGCTTTAAAATGAGTTCCATCTGTGCACAAACTATTTAATCACCAAATTGGTAAACTTTCTACTCCATGGCTAAATACTCAAACGGTCCCAAAGGCGAGACCGATTGCATTGCAAATGCTTGTTGACTGAGATGCTACTTAATTTATGTGGATGGCAGAACTTATTTGCAATAAGAACCTCCACCAATTGTGAAATGAGATAATGTTAAACAACCCACGATTTCATGGCCTACTTTCACACTGCATGAAAATGACCTTGTACAATGCTTTTTTATTGACCGAGATGCTGCTTAATTTAGGCGGATGGCATGCCTTATTTGCAATAAGAGCCTCCACTAATTGTGAAATGAGAAAATGTTCATAACCCATAATTTTATGACCTACTTTCACACTGCATGAAAATGATAGTGATACTTTACTATATAAACAATATATCATTGGGTCCAACGAATGGTATGCGAACAATAGGGAATATTAATTCTCACGCTAAATCGATATTACAACATGGTAATACATGACATACCATGTAACACTGACGTACTGCCCTACAGATATGAACTAATAATCAGATTAAACCCGGTACGAGTGAGCCAAGACTTTAGACAAACCAACCAATGTGTAGGACGATGTTTTATATTTGAAGTTCTAATCACTTAATGGTTAATAGAATTTCAGGGGATAGAGCCCGTGACAATATGGCTGCCGTTTACGACTCGGCTGTAGTGATGTGACACAAAGCACGTATCTCATTAATTCGATATTGGCGGTTGTTGGGCCATCGGAAGCATGATATACATCTATATATTTTAACTCGAGCCCTATTGCAGGTTCGAATTGCGGGCACTTTCTACGATACACTCGGAACTAATATCATGCCTTTGGGGCGTGGCTACGGCGCGTTGCGAGATGGCTGCCTGGTAAAGGAGCTCCGCAGGCCAGGCCTAAACATCCTACGAATACCATCCTTAAAGCTCACCAGATCTCGATGAAACCGGGTGCACCATCGGCTGGGATCGCGTGGAACACTCGACTGTGAGCTGGGGGCCCGATTGCTGTGGAACGCGGTGCTGGCGAGCGGAATATCAACGCGGCGGGGCCTGAGGGAAAATGGCTGCCGCATCACACACTGAGGCCGCGTGAAATGTACCTGCCCCGGAGGGTAGCTGACACTGCCGCACCGCGGACTGCACGCCGGGTGATTGGCTCAGTGGGGCGAGATGACGAAGGCGGGAGGAGTGCCCGCGGCTGATCTGGCTGGACATCGGGAGGCGGGGGACAAGATCTGCGACGAGTGACTGCCGCTACGAGGTGCCTCCTCGCGCTGACGCCTGCTGTGGAGGGACGTGTGGCTGAGCGGAGTGGGCGGCGTTGCCTGCTGGCCTACGGAGAACATCGGAAGCAAGGTGAGAGAGGGGGGCCTGGTTTTGGGGTTGGGACTGGACTGGCTTGGGTGACGCGGCCTAGGTCTTGCCTGGCCTAACTGCCTGGTGGGACCCGGAGCTAGCGGCGCGAGTTGGCCGGGCCCGACTGCGATCCCAGGTCCCGCTGACTTCCACCATCAGGAGGGCTCTCCGCTGTGCTGTTTGGTGCCGGGGGGGGGGGGACGACACCTGAGGTGGGCTACAGACAGTGCCCGGCCTCTCTTCTGCAGCGGCAGGGGGGGGCCTTTGTGGTGGTGTGTGTGCCCGCGGGGTCTCCGGTCCCTGGTGCTGCGGCTAGGCGGAGTTCCACTGTGACATCGACATCGGCTGGAGCGGTCGGGGACTGCCTACCTGCTCACACTCCTCGCCGGAGTGCTCGTGGAGGGGAGTGCAGCCGGGGGCTGGCTGCCACGCATCACCTGCAACACATCACCTGCAACACGGGGACACTCGCTGACCACTTCTGAAGATACTGGGGGTCAGATTGCTGCCACCTACGGATGTGTGCTGCGCCGCGGAGGTGGGTCTTAGTTCTTTGTGGTGTTGGACACGTGCAGCATACATCACTGGCCACTGCGCCGATAGCGACAGCTGCGGAGAATAGAAAACGGCTAGGGTCCCGCATCAATTAGGATACCGCTGAGGCTGCCACGCGTTTCGGAGATCACAGACTGGGGCCTGGCTCTGGCCTGTACGTGGCGTCGTGGCTCGCCATCCCGGGGCATAGTGCTAGGACGTGCATGACCAACGGTGTTGTGACCCACACGAGACCATGGGTAAGACGGACCCCAAACAGTCCAAGATACCGTTCGAATGCAAACGCCACACTCGCACAATGGAATCGACAACGGAGCTGGGTGCTGCTCAAGGTACAAATGACAGTGCTGATGGTCCTGATGAGGACATGAAAACTATTTTACTAGAAGTCAGAGCTGGTCTAAAAACTATTGATAGCAAGATTGATGCCCTAGCGTCCAGCCTCGACACGGTAAAGAGAACGGTGGACGTCCATGAAACTCGGCTTGATGTTCTGGAGAATAGATTGTCTGATACACAGGACTCAGTCGGAATCCAGGACGCAGCTCCTAAATATGGAGAAAGTGATGGAGGTAATAAAGGCAAAAAGCGAAGATTTGGAGGCACGTTCTCGACGGAACAACCTCAGAATAATCGGTCTTCCGGAGTCGACAGCCATCTCGAGGATGGAGCCCTTCATCGAAAACTTACTGCGGGAGCTGTTTGGTCCGTCACTCTCTCCGGTCATGGTTGTGGAGAGGGCTCACCGTTCACTTGGGCCCCGGCCGGTACCAGGTGCCCCCGCGCCCGATCATCGCACGCCTCCTTAACTATGCGGACAGAGATGCTATTCTCCGTGAGGCAAGGGCTAAGAGCCCCATCACTCATCAGGGCAACAATTTGTCCTTTTTCCCGGACTATACTCCGACAGTACAGGCTGCACGTAGGGAATTTGTGCCGACGAAAAGAATTCTGCAGTCTGCCTCTGTGCCCTATGCAATGTTGTACCCCGCCAAATTGAAGATCACTCATGATGGACAAGCACATTTTTTCACGGACGCTAAATCGGCTATGAAGTTCACAAAACATATATGTCCACGTAAGACTCCTCAGGCCGCTTCGAAAAGTTCCACGATGGCATCGACTCTCAGTGATGCTGACTGAGAGTAAAGGGCTTGGATGAGCCCTACTGTTGTCTATTCACAGAACGGTGTACATGGGCATAATAGACTGCATGACGGTATGAGGGCCAATAGCCAAATTGTGTAGATATGATACCAGAAACAGCCCGGCAGTACAGTATAAGAATGTATTAGCCCGGCTTATTGTACAGTTACTTGTTCTCAGTACATAGAGAATCTGGATTGGGTTTAGTGCCAATATAGTAGCCTGGCCACCCTGCCGTCTGGTAGGTGTATGGCGTCGTTCCTTCCCCCCAGAGGGTGATCCCCCATTTGGTTGATATCTTATAGGGGGCTTCGGGTAATAATCGGGAGGGTGGGGGGGTCGTATTCTCAACCTGATTGGGAGGTTGTAGTGGGTGTGGGGTGGGTAGAAGGGAGCGTTACTTCCACCGTTACCAACTGTTTAGTTGCATTATGTCAGAAGATTGTTAGCTGCGAATGTATTGACGCCGGACTTGGGGATTGCATTTCTCATACAAGATACCATGATAACCAGTTGCTAGATTCACATGTGACAAACAGCATAGGTGAGGCCCATGGGTGAACGTTACAGATATATTACATGGAACATTAGAGGGCTGAACACCCCGAAAAAAATTCGCCAGGTCTTTGCATATTTGAACCGCCATGGCACTCAGATTGCCCTTTTGCAGGAAACACACCTGACCAAGGCTACAGAGGCGCACATTGCAATTAGATGGGCAGGATTCAAGCTGGCGTCCTCCTACTCCTCCTATGCACGGGGGGGTCTTAATATTGATAAAGAAGGGTATCCCGTTTACACCACTTAGGACTCACGTGGATAGTGAGGGACGCTGTGCTATGGTGCAGGGTAAATTAGGGAACACACTGATAACTCTCATAAATACATATGGGCCTATAGCGGATGAGCCAGAGGTGTTCCAGCGAATGTATGGCATACTGAGGGAGTGGCCCGAGACAGCCATTATGTGGGGGGGGACCTTAACACATACCTGGATCCCACTGTGGACAAATCAAACCCGCAAAGTGTTCGCACGCCTAAAGTGGCTCAGAGCATTAATAATGCACTGGTGGAGTTTGGGCTGGTGGACGTTTGGAGGCTTCGCAATGGTGCCGCAAGGAAGGCACACACGCTACACCTTCGCATAATAGTTGGTCTAGGTTAGATTACTGGCTCTTGAGTGAGGGTGCGACTGCGTGGGTATCTGCTGTAATTACATGTCCACGCACTCTCTCCGATCACAATCCAGTGCAACTAGATCTCCATATCCCCAGCGTTGTCCATCGCCCCTTTACGTGGCGTTTTTGCTCTGAGGCTCTGCTTGACCCAATTTATAATGACACTATTCGCAAAGCGATCGAACATTACTTTGAGGCCAATAAAGGAACAGTGGATAGCTTGGCAACGTTGTGGGAGGCATTTAAGGTGACGATCAGGGGAGTGTGCATTGGCACCACAGCTGGCATACTGAAGGATCTCAGAACCCAACTCACCCAGATAGAGACCAAGTTAAAAACCCTAGAAAGTGTATACACGCATAGCCCCTCTTCGGACACGCTCTCTCGCATTCATGAGCTGGTTCTGGAATACGACAAAATGGCGGAATCGGAAATTCGCTATATATCACGTAGACATGTCGCCAGGAAGTATGGAGAGGGTGGAAGGCCTGGGCGTCATCTAGCTGCAAAAATCAAGTCGCGAGTTGATCACCATCATATCAACAAAATAACTGACTCTCAGGGAGGGAGCATTACAATCCTCTGGAAATAGTTGAACAGTTCAGGGGATACTACGCGAATATTTATGCCTCACAGGCAGCGACTTCACAGTCCGCAGTGGAGGAGTATCTGAATGACATCGCCTGCGCATGGCTGGCGGACAATCATAGGGAATACCTGAGTCACCCAATAGAAGAATCGGACATAAGAGCAGCAATCCACGCTTTACCGAACTCAAAAGCACCGGGGCCCGACGGTCTAACAATAGAATTTTATAAAGCGTATACGGATCTGTTAACGCCACACTTATTGGAGATGTATGCAGAGGCCCATGAGGCTGGTGTACTGCCCCCATCTCTGCGGCAGGCTTTAATTGTTACTCTTCTCAAAAAGGATAAGCCTCCTGACGCTTGTGATTCATATCGGCCCTTATCTCTGATTAACATTGACGCTAAAATACTCGCCAAGATCCTAGCTACGAAACTGCAGCCCCTGATGCAGAACCTGGTCCTACCGGACCAGTCAGGCTTTATACCAGAGCGATCTACGTCTCACAATTTGCGAACCATCTTTGCGATGATGCATGTTCTTGATCCCAGGCTGCGCGCTGCGGCCGTCCTACTGGATGCTGCTAAGGCGTTTGACTCCATAGACTGGAACTACATGTTTCATATTCTACAGCGCATGGGGTTTCCTCTACTCTACCTGGGTTGGGTGAAGATACTGTACGCAGACCCGTCGGCGAGGGTCCGAGTGGGTGGCCTAACGTCTGAGCCGTTCTCTATTAAGCGGGGCACCCGGCAGGGTTGTCCGCTATCACCACTGCTGTTTGCTATAGCAATAGAGCCCCTTGCATGTGTGATCCGCCAGAGACACAGAGACACGGCTCTAAACTTTAATCACCGTCCAGTTGGAATATCTCTCTATGCCGACGATATGGTGCTTTTGTTAGAGAACCGGCTCGATATCTGGCGCAGGTGCTGAGAGAATACATCAGATTCGGATTGATTTCAGGTCTCACAATTAACTGGGAAAAGTCCATTATCATCCCTCTGACGGCGGCTACCCCTTCCCCACCTCTAGATTATCCGATAGTCTGGACTGCAGAGCCGGTCAAATATTTGGGGGTCTGGATTCATCGAGATCCTGAAGTCGTTATAAGGGAAAACTATGGGCGGGCGAGTCTCTCTCTGGACCAACAAATTGAGAAATGGATAACATTGCCGCTGTCCCTGGCGGATCGCATCGCAATTATAAAAATGGTGGTACTCCCGCGTTTTCTATATCTCTTTGCTAATATACCGATAAAACTATCACAAGGGTTCTTCAAGACACTACGAACGTCACTGCTTCGCCTGGTTTGGGGGGGTAAACAGGCGCGGGTGGGGTGGAGTACTCTTACATTGGACTATGCCAGAGGGGGATTCAGTGCACCAGATCCTTATATTTATTACTTAAGCGCTCAAGCACAATATGCATACTACTGGTTTAACCCGCACGCCTTTACTCCACATGTGGCGGTTGAAGATGGCGACGCTTCTCCGACCCCCTTGCACGGTCTCATCACTCACACGCGCCGGGGTACCCCTAGAACGGAAATAAACACAATAGACACAACGGTGGCGGCTTGGCAGTCTATCGGACGACTTGCCGGTAAATTGCCCATATATGCCCCAGCGATGCCCCTGGCGCACCATGCGGCATTATCAGTGACGCAGGAGGCAGGTCCGCAGCGACTGCTTCGGGAAGCAGGTATAAATACCATGCAAGACTTGTACCCAGGCGGGGTCTTTCTTGCCCCTGAAGATTTGCGGTATGTTGTTCGCCCTACACTGCTCTTTCAGTTCACTGTTCATAGACTGAAGCATGCTATTAAATCACATTATGATACTTACCCAGCCGAACCTCCGGCGCTCCAGTCCCTACAGTTGCTATTGACTACGCCTACACGTACAAAATTAATAACCAAGTTATACAGGGCCATACGAGCCGAGACGCCCAGCGGATCAGATAGGAGCCTTGAACGCTGGAATGATACATTGACCCCTCCCATGACGCTGGCGGAGTGGGAACAGGTCTGCAGTCTCACGGGCAAGCTCACACCGAATGGAAACCTCCGCATAATACATTTCAAATATCTACATCAGACATATTACACGCCCCTTCGTTTACATGGCTATGGTCTGCAGGACACTAGTGGCTGTAGGAGGTGTGGTCGAGTGGGGGCTGATTTCATGCACCTGGCTTGGGACTGTGGGAGAGTGGCAGATTTCTGGAGACAGGTGGTGCAAACTATACAAGAAATGTCCGGAACAGCAATACAATGTACCCCGATGGTATGCCTTTTATGTTATGTTCCTCATGTGAAGGGGGTCATGGGTAAATATATACGGATCGCATTGTTGATGGCTAAGCGTAGAGTTGCTATTACGTGGGGGGGGACACGGTCGCCGAGAGTGGCACACTGGCTCAGAGACATGGTATACTGCAAAGAAAACCTAGAATTATATGCTGAGGAACTGCCCACGTCTTCCAAACCCACAGATATCTGGGAGCCACTGCGACACTATCTTCAACAGCAGGCCGTGGCAGGTCTACCAAACGGAACTGAGTAACTGTTGTCTATGACAAGGAGTTGGCACACTGATTGTGAGTCAATACTACTGGTATGCTATGTACTGTTTCTCCCCTTATGGAGTCGAACAACTGCAGCTTATTTGTTTAGTTGGTTTAATACGGTAGCTACACTGCGTGGTAGCATTGATGATTATTTTTGAAATGCAATAAACAGAATTAAAAAAAAAAAAAAACTAATATCATGCCTTTACTGTTGAATTTATCCGCTCTAATATGGCCGCCGACAACGATAGGATTCAGAGGCAACCGGAACAATAATGACATTAACGTTACCCACGTTGTGAATTTCACTGCACTCGTACCTAACACGTATCGTCCAAACACTTCTTGCCGACACTCACAGCGGACCGGTTACTTAAGAGAACTTGCACACCAAATAACAAGTGAGATTGTTTGGCTGATGTGGTTGTGTTGAAAGTCACGTGGACCGGTATGGATACGTACTGTTCAAACTTTACGAAGCGCCGTTACCCGGTACATTAGCGTCTTGTGTTTTAGCTTGATAATACTTTGCCATTGAGTACTGTTTGTTAAAAGCATACAGCGGACTAGCCTGGTAACTGTTGAGTTACCAGGCTGTTATCAACCGAGGTTTATGCCGCAGCAAACACCCTATTAGGATGGATTACGACACCCTTAATATGGGGTCAGCCCAGGTTGGAAGCGGAGTGAAATGGCAGAACTTGTTCTTACTATGTGAGGATTATAGAATGAGTGGTTGCGTATTGTCGACACGTTATATTAGTCCCTGAAACCTGAGTTGTGGCCACTACTGTTTAACCAGGTGAAGCCACAACAACATGATATTTAAATAAAAAGTATAAGTAACTTTACACAAATAGGATACCATGGACATCACTGATCTAGTGTTTGATGTTCTACTCGGAACATTACATCAAGGGCAGCATTGTATATATAGCAAATGGAGCAGCGACGGACCATAAACTCCGCACCTCACACCAGTTCCAATTAATCAGTTTGGTCGCGCAGACCTACCCCAGCGCCAGCCGCTGCATGACGCCACTGTGCTCCAGATCAAAGAAACCTTTTAATGTCCATTGGGGGTGCGCGACTCACAAAGTCCATTAGTCAATCAAATATAAAAGTATAATTTCTTTATTTTGAATTATGTTAAGGAATATCACACATAAAAACTCCAGCCAACGCGTTTCATTCCCAAATCGGGAACTTCATCAGGCCTTATATGTAGATTCCCTTGAGTGGTAAGTTTATATGAATAGGTAAAAGCAGTCCCGTGTATTGGACTGGGGCTCTGCAGCGTAATGGTTTAGCGTATTGACTCCTTGTAAGTTGATTTTCTTCAATAGTAAGCTTCCACAAGTAAATGGCAGGTCCCGTGTACTGCACTGGACCCCAACGATGTAGAAATGAGTATAATAGCTCCTATAAGAAACTTCCAAGCGCACGAGTATTACTCCTTCAATACTCGTGCGCTTGGAAGTTTCTTATAGGAGCTATTATACTCATTTCTACATCGTTGGGGTCCAGTGCAGTACACGGGACCTGCCATTCACTTGTGGAAGCTTACTATTGAAGAAAATCAACTTACAAGGAGTCAATACGCTAAACCATTACGCTGCAGAGCCCCAGTCCAATACACGGGACTGCTTTTACCTATTCATATAAACTTACCACTCAAGGGAATCTACATATAAGCCCTGATGAAGTTCCCGATTTGGGAATGAAACGCGTTGGCTGGAGTTTTTATGTGTGATATTCCTTAACATAATTCAAAATAAAGAAATTATACTTTTATATTTGATTGACTAATGGACTTTGTGAGTCGCGCACCCCCAATGGACATTAAAAGGGCAGCATTGTATATATTCATAGGGCAGACTAGATTTGAACTGGTTGACTACTCACCAGACTACTGACTGTATTCAACTAATAGGTACACCAACATGATAAGTATATGTACTTTTAGGCGCTTGTGTAAATATTACATACTCACGGTAGCAATATGAATAGTCTCCACCTTGTGTTCGCTCACAGTATGGTTTGTTATTTCATTAGCGTACGCGTGACGGTTGTCGCATCTGAGCAGGCAATACCCTGATAATTTGACTCATAACTATAACGAATATATTTGGGGTTCAGACCATTCGTAATGATACGTTTTGTTTACAGATACATCTACTTTTAATAACGACTTTCCGCACAGCAATAAAACAGCTGGAGGTAAGACCGGGCACATTGGTGCCATAGAACTTCGTAATTTTGAGATTTTGTATGGGCAATAATTGACAGCATGTACTCTGGTTTTCAGTCTGACGTGACAACCGCTGGTAGAACTTGATAGAGACCATAAGATAAAGTCAATCAGGATAGACCGAGTGAGTATCGACTCAGTTGGGCACACATAACACCACTTCACCTGTCACGTAACCGTTTAGTACACCTAGAAACACCACACACTGGGATATAAGATTTGAGGCTTGGCACAGGGTGTCCTTAATTTAAAGACGCACCAAATCCTAAATATAACACCCTTTGAATACTGAGAGCACGCGATCTAGGTTGTGGGCCTGTCACAAATCCTTAAATTTCTGAAATATGATTTTAATACTGGATTTTAAATCTTGGATTATGATTTATCATAGAATCTTGCCCTGAGGAAGTCTGCTGTGACACCAACAGCCTGAGACGAAACACGTGTTGGCAAAAGGGCTTGTATTGCCAATCAAGGAATAAAAAGACTATAGAAACCACGACCTCAAATAATTTCTGTGTGCCTGGAGAATAGTAATGTTACATTATTACAACACCTCCTGCTCCGTTAGTTCCTTTCTGCTCTCGATGCTCTGCACACACCTTCAATTGTTAACCTCTTGCCCCATTAGTTCTGCCCCTCCCGGCCTCTCTCCCGCCCGTCGCTTTCCGCCCTCGTTGCTCTAAGAGAGAAAGTGAAAGTAAGTGGCGGTGCCTCAGTTTAACAAAGCACTGCACCCCATGGTGCCGTGGTATGGGCACCGGCTGACCCAGAGGGTGCCGGAAAATACAGGTATTTCGATGCATGCTAAATCCTGAAGTCTCAAACAATACCATGCACTTGTTTGCAGTTGGCATTGTGAAATATGGGGTCTTACTGCTTAGGTGGAGCTCGTTTTCACCCTTGCTCCGTGTGTAGCTCCCCCCGCCCCCAATTCTCTCTCCTCCCAGCGCTCGTTTCACCTGTGGCCCCTCTAAAGGTGGTTACTAGACATAACACAGCTTGGCATAGCCTGCACCATTCCAGCGGGCCTCTGCCCCGGGCGAGCTGCAGAGTCTCTGGGGTCACTTCTTGTCTGCCCGTTGCCAGAGGAGCCCCTTCAGTGGCTTAGACCCTGTTCACTGCTCCTCCGGTAGGTGGGGGTGGGGGAGCCAGCCTCGGCTGCTGTTGGACCCACCATCCACACACGACTGACATGCACACTAAACTGCTGTTCTTTTCCTGCCCTGAAGCCACACATTCCACCGCATTGCATGAACAGTGACACGTGGAGTCACCCAGCACACAAGTATGCTCCTGGGCATACGTCTCTTCCTCGCCCCTCCTAAGTGTCTATCAGAGTCTGTGTCCTCGCACCCCTCCCTCCCCCGCACACCATCCCACACAGTCCCCAACCACCTCCAAAACATCTGAACCTGGGCCTGCCCCAGTTCATCTCTCTCTGAGCATGACTCTTCTGTAATCCCAGGACTCGCGATCAGGCTCCCCAACTCCATGAGTCATTCCCCCTCCCCTCCCTACCTGAGTCCCTTTCTGCATCCCTTCCCCTTCTCTAGCAAAACCTTTGGAAACTTTCAGGTGAGTTTTAGCTCCCCCCCTTTTCACTCTGGCCACTCCCACCTGTCAATCGACCTTCCTGCAGCCTGGTGCCGCAGTCATGGCTGACTCTTGCATCTGCTCTTGCTGGCTGTCTCTTCTTGCAAAACTGTCCGTCTCTGTTTTGATTGCACTCTCGATTCCGTCCTGCTGTCGGCCTGTTTCCCCCTCACACTACCTGTCCCTCCCTTGCCCTCGGTGCCTTTCAGTTACTCTCAATGTCCTGGTCATTTTCCCACTCTTACTAGCCGTCTCTCGCATATCCTCACTCTGAATGTATCTTATGACGGTTTCTTGCTTTAATTCTTGCTGATTTTCTCTTCTTTCTTCCTTTCTGTCTCCCTCCCCTCACACTGGCTCTCTCCTGCTTGCAAGCGGACAGTCACTTGTGTGTCCTCTCATGACTGTACTCTGCCCTGTCGGTCTCTTTCCCCCCTAACCCTACCGGTCTCTCACTTGCCCTCGGTGTTTGTCAATTACTCTCTTGCTTTCTGAGTCCTGCTCCCTCTCTCACTAGCCGCCTCTTGCATACCCTCACTCTGGCTGTCTCTTATGTATCTTCAGACTGTCTCTTGCTGGCTGTCTCTTCTTTCTGTCTTCCTTCCCTCACTGGATCTCTCTTGTTTGCAAGCTGACCATCTTTCGTGTGTCCTCGCATGACTGTACTCTGCCCTGTCTGTCTCTTCCCCCACACACTAGCGCGGGTGCCACAAAGGTCTCGCAATCGGTGTTTACGCACCGCTTGCAGGTTTTGTACACACACAAAAGGCATTATCATTTACAATGCCAATAGCTCAAACTCTCACAAACGCGAGACCTATTGCATTGCAAATGCTTTAACCTGTGTCACTGGAGTAAGGCCTACAGGCCCGCTCATTCAAAGTTCCACTGCTGTGTGCTTAACCCACCCCTTGGCCTACATCAGGTTGATGTGGATTGCTGTGCAGCGCAGAAGTGGGGTATCTGCTCTGGGTGTATGTGTGCCTGGGAAGGGTACAATACAGAGATAAATGCAGGACTGCGCAGTGCATGCATGCAGAATGCATGTGCTGGTTTTGTGTGTGCCTGTGAGTGGTACAGTACATAAAGTATGTAGTGCTGTACAGTGCGGGCATGATAACTAGATGTGCAGGTCGTATGTTTGCCAGCGGATGGCACAATAGATGGCAGACTATGGGTTCCATTTTGGGAGTCCCAAGCCTGCATGGTGAAACAGGAGGACAGGAGGTAGATAAATCCCCCCAGACAGATTAGTGTATTGATGCATAAAGTAGAGTCGGAGTAGACTCCTGAGACACGGACTAGAAGTGGGGCTTACCCTGGATGTTGTATATTGTAAATGGGGAATAACCACTATCACTAGGAGTGAGTGGGACCCGGGGGAACCGCCTAAAGCAGAGGTCTTCAATCTGTGAGACGGTATCACCAAGGGGGCCAAGGAGTCATGGAAGGGGGTGGGGGGATGCACATTCCCCAGCCTAACTTCTGCCTGGAATCCAAAATGTCTGCTCTTCATTTCCCCGGACAGTTGATTCCGATAGTTAAAATGCTTCAGCTGGAGTGTCAGTCAGGTAGTGTCCTGTGCTGTGAAACCGAAGCAGGGCAGACAGCTAAACAAGCTTTCCTGTCAGGGTGTGTGCTTGCCTGAAAGAAATGCAAATGTGCGCTACGAGTTAGTCTGAAAATGTAAAGGGTAATAGGCAAATGTGTAGGATGCTTGGGAGCTGGTACTGGCTTTAATTGATCGAATCACTGGAAGCTTTGTGATGACAAAGATATTCTTTTTGAGTGGTAGTGCAAAGAGTTAACAACTGAGCTCTAAAGTGTGTGCTTTTAATGAATAAGTTACTTACCTTCGGTAACGCCTTATCTGGTAGAGACAACCTCTAGCCACAGGTTCCTTACCTTAGAATTACCCCCAGGCGCCAGACTGGATCCAGATACTTTTCTACAGCAGTACCTCTGCGCGTCAGTAGAGGGTGTTGACCGACTCTGTAACGTGATGTCACTGACCATGTCATGAGTGATGTAATATGCGAGGTCATAAGCAGTGCACTGCGGGGGCGCAAGTTATAGTTAGCTCAGCTAACAACTGCTGAATTTCTCCGGTTTTGTACGAGTGAAATGTCAGTCAAACTATAACGTCTCTGTAACCTTTGGTTTTTTTCAATGAATTTCTAAGGTTTTTTTAATTCTATTTCCTAACTATAACCCCCTTGTAGCTTTTGTTTTTTTCAGTAAATTTCTAAGATTTTTTTAAATGCTAATTCCCAACTATAACATCCCTGTAACCTTTGGTTTTTTCAGTGAATTTCTAAGGTTTTAAAAAAATTCTATTTCTTAATTGTAACGTAAATGTTTTTTAAGTGAGCCTCTAAGATTTTCGTATTTTCTTTCTATAATTGGATATTCTATATTATATTTATATTATATACCACTAATTTTTTGATTTGGTATGTGTTTATCAGAAAATACATTAATAACTGGTTTTATTTTTAAGAATTGTTTGAGTCGGCACAACATTGTCGCATTTACTGTGGAGAATCTGTGATCAGCAAATGTATTTCACATACTGAAAATTCGCTTAGACATTTTTTAAATAACGTTTAAGTCTAAATATTTTGTAAGATATTGTTTTTACTTGTCTTTCTTTGATCAATTTAGGAGAAATCCACTTTTACAAAAAAAAATTATATTCACGACTACTGACGTCATCGCGGTGCCATCGGTAGTCGCGATGAGTGCGTGGTTTGTACAAAGTGTAGAACATATATATAGACACATTCTACAGTATATTTAACAGTAGAGCTTTATTAGTGTACTTTTCAAACTCATATTTTGTAGTGCGCTTCCAGAAAAATAGTCTACTTTTCGTTTTCGCGGGGACGCCGGGCATCGCGACGACGTCGGTAGTCGCGGAAATCACGTGTTTTTCAGAAACTCTAGACACATATATACAGATATTTTAATTGATGTTTGACACTAGTCTTATCTGTAGCTGTCTTATACACACTCTCAACACAAAGGCTCTTGTCAGAGCCACCCAAGAGGCCAACATTTTGTTCATTTTCTTGTCAAATAATTATTTTTTTTAATCTTTGAAATTTGCGATGACGTCGCGATGATCTCGCTCACGTCGCGAAATCGCAAAACAAAAGCAGACATTCAATGACCACCACCACATTAAAAGATTTTAACTTAAACAATTCATTCTAACTATTACAATACACACACTACTAACCCCATCACTGCTTTAAAAACATATTTGTACACATACTTTTCTAGTACGTTTTTTAAGAAACTGTTTAAACCCAACTTCCCGTTTTCGCGATACACCGAGTGTCGTGATGACTCCGGTAACCGCGACGATTGCGCCTTTTTTAGGGGGTGCAAAACACATATATGCACACATTTTACAGTAATTTAGACACTAGGGGTTTGTTAATGCACTCTTTAAACTCATATTTTTGTAGAGTTTGTATAAAAACATCCATTTAAACAGAATTTCTTTTTTCGCAGGGACGCCAGGCATCACGATGATATCGGCAGCCGCGATCACCGCGAATATGTCGCGACATTCAATAGCCACCACCACATTCAAAATGTATAACTGCAAAATGGATTATAACCAACACAATAAACACATTACTATCTAAATGACTGTATAATAGCATGTACAACTCCCTTAATATTTCTGTAACACAGTGCATAACTTTTTCAGTGTAATCTATGACTGCAGGCTTCACTGTATCACTAAGTCTCTCATTCACTGTATACATATTTGAGAGGATCTGTGCATCAGTCTATCAATACTTCTGTATCGAAATGCGTGACTGCCTCAGTGCATCTATGAGTGGGTGCATCAGTATCACAATGGGTCTGTGATTGGTTGCGTAAGTCTCTCACTCAATCTGTGAGTAGGTGCATGAGTGCCTTTGTGCATTTGTAAGTAAGTATATGACTGTCTGACTGGATCTGTGAGTGGATACATGAGTGTCTAAGTGGGTGTCGAAGTGTGTGAATGAGTATCTGAGTGGATCTGTGAGTGAGGGCATGAGTCTCTCAGTGGGTCTAAGACTGGCAGTGTGAGTGTGAGTGTCAGATGGTTCTGTCAGTGGGTGCATGGGTCTTTGAGTATGACTGTGAGTAGGTACATGAGTCTCCGAGTGTATAACTGACTGGATGCATAAGGCTCTGAGTGGGTCTATGAGTGGCTGTGTGATTGACTGTATGGGTGTGTGAGTGTCTGAGAGGGTCTGTGAGTGGATGTATGAGTGTCTGAGTAGATCTGTGAGTGGGTGTACGAGTGTCTCAATGAGTCTGTGAATGACAGCATAAGTCTCTGAGTGGGTGAGTGAATGAGTGCATGCATGAGTGTCTGAGTGGGTCTGTGACTGGGAAGGTGAGTGTCTGGGTGGTTCTGTAAGTGGATGCATTAGCCTTGACTGGGTGGATGTGCGTATATCTGAGTGAGTTTGTGAGTGGGTGTGTGAGTTTGAGTGTATGAGTGGCTGAGTCCATAAGTCTCTAAGAGGGTCTGTGACTGAGTGCGGGAGTGACTATATGGGTGTATAAGTGGGTGTATGAGTGTCTCAGTGGGTCTGTGAGTACATAAGTGAGTGTGTGAGTGAGTCTGTAAGTGGGTGCATGAGTATCTGAGTGGGTCTGTGAGTGGGTGCATGAGTGCCTAGGGGTGTCTGTGAGAGGGTGCAAGAGTCTCCAAGTGGGTATCAGACTGTACACATGAGTCTATGACTGAGTATCTTAGTAGGTGCATGAGTCTCTGAGTGGGTCTGTACATGGGTGCGTGACTCTCCGATTAAGTCTGTAAGTGGGTGCATAAGTACCTGAATGGGTATGTGAGTGGGTGTCTGAGTGGATATGTGAGAAAATACATATGTCTGTGAAAGTGACTGGAGAGTGTGTACAAATATATATATATATATTTTTTTATGTTTCCACTAATGTTCGCAATGACTTAGGGATATTCGCAATGTCCCCACGTTGGTAAACGGGGGCGGCGCTGGCGGTCGTTACATCGTCGCGAATATTGCACTCGATTAAAAAAATTAATTTTGGACACATAACTTGTGACCCCTTATGTAGGAAGCTGGCTCTGTATATACTATACCAAAGTGAGGTATAGTGTGCACAGAGTCCAGTGGAACCCAAAAGGTAGGCAGAGGTAAAGTAGATAGCACCTCACTCTCTATTTGGGGTAATGTGGTCGAGCAGTAAGGCTTTATCAGAGGACAGTGTTAAGCATTTGTTATACACACTCAGTCAGCAAATGAATTCACACATTCAAAGACTAAACTTCAGACCAACTGTTTTTGTATAAAAATATTTTCATTATTTTATTTCCTAGAACCAAGCAAGCCTGGCACAGGTAAGTGATAAATACTTTACAGTAAATATACAGTTGTAACACAGTTTGGATTGCAATTGTAAATGTATTTTGATTTGATTACAGTAGTGTTACTGATAATGTAATGCTTTTCAGAATACAGTACATATACTTTGTATAGGACTTTCAGTAAAATTACAGGCAAGTTACTTTTGGGATTACTTTTCTTACACAGTGTAGTATGCCTGGATACTACACTGGGACATTTCCTGTAAACAGGTAAGTAAAATCGTTTTTGTTAGTTAGTACAATTTTAAAGAATTTGTTTAGGTTTTCCAACTCCACACTTAGAAACTTTTCATAGAAAAACAGTCAATGTTATCCTATGGAGGAAAATAGTGTTATCGGTTTAAAGGTAAGTACTTTGTTGTGGGAGTTGGCGTTCTGGGGTTAGACTCGGGGGTCCCCCAGGGTCAAGGATTCACTCTTGTTACACCCTCAGCGGGTGCAGAGTGCTGAGGCCCAATGACATCCAATGGGAGATAGGGGGCCTCAGGTTGGTGGCTGCTGATGAGCAGGCCACTGAGTTGTGGGAGCAAAGGGCATATGGGGGTTTAGGCCAGCACCAAAGTTGCACTCTCAGCGGCACTGGGGCGGCCGGATGCAGAGTGCTGTTTTGGCGTCGGAAGGCCTGTAGCTTACAATGGGGAATCTCCGGTTTGGAAAAGCACTGCAGGCTCTGGACGAAGGTCTTCTGGGTGCGACCACCACTTGGAGAGGTAAGTTGGGATGTTGGGTGTTGGTTAGGCACCGTCGGTTGGGCCACCCAAGGCCGTGGGGCATCGGGTGCAGTGGTGCCTTTTAGGGTCGGATCTTCTTACCAGCTCCTGGTCACGGTTGGGGGGACCTTCCGGTTTGAGGCTGCAGGCGTAGGATGGAGGCAGGTCAGGTGTCGCTGGATCTCAGGTCAGGATCGCCGGGGGGACCTCCTCTTGATGTTGTGCCACTCAGATCAGGCCGGTGGCATCGGGAGCAGAGTGGTGCAGACCCGCGGATCCTTGCGGAACTGGAGTCTGTTGTTTGAACAAATCCGGTATTCACCGGAGACAGAGTCTTTAGGATTGAAGGCAGGCAGGTCCTCAGGGTTTGTCAAGGTTTATGGCTGCAGGACACACCGGGATATCACGGGAGCAGGTTCGAGGTGGGAACAGGCCGGTAGGGCTGGGGCCAAGTCAGTGGGCGTCCTACTCTTGTTAGCTTCGGCACGGCTGTTCGGTCCTTATTCTTTTCTTCTTGCAGGTTCTTGTCTGAGGAAGCAAGGTTCAGGGGTGCCCCTAAATACTAGATTTAGGGGCGTTACAGGTAGATAAAAGGTTGGGACCAATGGGTCCCTTCCCTGGGGTGGGCACACCCCCTATTGTGCCACCCTCCAGCGGGAGGGGGGCATAAGCCTTTCCCTGGTTGGCTGGGTCCCCCCATCTGCAAGATGGCGGGGACTGAAAGTTGTGCTTCACCTCGCCTCCCCCACCTGAGGGGTGGAGTTGGCAGAGGTGGGCACACCTCTCTTCCTCACTTGTTTTTCCCGCCGGGTCTCTCGCCCAAAGTGGGGGTCAGAACCAGTGGGGACCAGTTGCTGAAAGCAGCAAGTGGCCTGGGGAAGCTCACAAAGGTGGCAAGCCTTTGAAGCTTCCCCTCATGGATCCTGCCCATCCTGGGGGAGGAGGCTTGGCACCTCGTCCCAGGATGTGCATTGTTTCAGGCCCCCCGAGAGCAGCAGGCTCTCGACCCAGGGGTCCAGAAACATGTCTGGTGGTGGCAGCTGAAAGCAGCCGCTCAGCCTGGACACTAGTGGTAGGTCGTTTTTCAGGGGGCATCTCTAAGATGCCCTTTGTGTGCATTTTTCATTAAATCCCACACTGGCATCAGTGTGGGTTTAATGTGCTGAGAAGTTTGATACCAAACTTCTCAGTTTTCAGTGCAGCCATTATGGTGCTGTGGAGTTCATAATGACAAACTCCCAGCACCATATACTCTTAATGGCAGCACTGCACTTACAATGACTAAGAATGGACTTAGACACTGTAGGGGTACAGGGCTCATGCACCTGTACCCTCACCACTGGTATAGGGCACCCAGCTAGAGGGGTGACTGATCTATGCCAGGGCAGTGGGTTGTAGGCATGGCACAAAGGGATGTGTGCCATGTCGACTCTTCACTTTGTTCGGCACCAAGACACGCAGCCTGCAAAGGCAGTGCATGAGTGTAATGGTACAGGGCCTCTAAGGGTGGCACATTAAGTGCAGCAGCCGTTAGAGGTCTTCCCTGGTCTCAGTGCCCTGGGTTCCTGTGGTACCATTTACCAGGGGCTGACCTGTGGATAGAGATGCCAATTGGGTTTTGTTTTTAATGCAGGTTTAGGGAAAGAACATAGGCCCTGGGCACCTGATAGGCAGGAGCCCAGGCCACACTAAGTCAAAGCACATCAGCAGTTCAGCAAAAAGTGGGGGCTACCATGCATAACAAGCATTGGCATAGCCAATAGGTCTCGCTTTTCGGTCCTTATAAGTATTTAGTTATGCATCACAATATCCTTGGGGCACCAACATTATGGCAAAACACTTATAAGGTCCCAAAGGCGAGACCTATTGGCTATGCCAATGCTTGTTTATGGGTGGTACTATCGCCAATTTTGCTCCAAGAGAGCCGAGCAGCCTTTTGGGCGCATACCACTGAAATTGCCGCTTCAAGTGGTCAGGTCCTGTGCCTTGTAGGGCTTTGTACAAGACATAACTGCAGCTTCCAGCACTACAGAAAGGGGACCTTGATATTGGGGACCAAGGTGCACTGGTAATAAGTGAATGAATGACTGGTTTCGTAAAGCGCAACAGTTACTACGAGAGTGTCCTAGCGCTGAGGCAGGCAACAATACATTATGCAGGATCCAGGTATGAAATTCTATAGAACATTGCCTGTGAGCACAGAGATGCTTTATTGGAAGCCTATGTAGGGTCACAACTCGAAAGAGAAGCAGGTCCCAAAGGGAGGGTTTTTGGGAAATGGCAGAACAGGGCACTATGAGGACAGCTGATCGCATTTAAAATTGATCTGCGGGGCAACTGGAGTCCCATTACTTGCAAGCAGAGGGCTGTAGGTCAGGACTGGATGCATTAACACATGAGGAGTTACTGTAGAAACACTAGAATATATACTAATTGGGCCACAACCAGACTCACTGCTGATTCAGATGTTACATTCAGTAAAAGGTTCGAGTGCAGCATGCTGTGCAAGTGTTTACAGTCATACTCTGGCTGACCTACCAAAAGGTAGTGTGCTGCCCAAACAAATGCCAGATTGTGCGATATACAAGTGTGAATGAACAATAAAATGTTATGAAAGTAGATTTACTCCAGTAAAATGGAAGCCTGCTCTACATGGAGTTATTTACCAGTCCCAACAATGCATGCGTCACTGCATTAGTTCAGGGCAAATTATGTAGCACGTGGACTTCTACTTAAACTGTAAAGATAGATCAGAACCTGGGGGTGGACCAGTACCTCGTCAACTCCGCATCACTTCCCTACGTCCAAAATAAGGATTTGTGTAGGCCAGGATTCTTTCCTCTGGTGTAGAGTCCAAGTGAGCACAGTCCCAGAACCAGAAAGGCATGACTTGTGTGATAATGGTGTTTTCAGAGTCTTTAGTAATATTGCCTATTCTCACACTGCACGCCTATTCTCACACTGCACTCCCATTCTCTCCCCCACCCCCATTTGTTTATATGCATGTATATAGTATTTACATAGCACAAACTTAGCCAAAGCCAGTGCCTTGATCCAGGCACCACAGTACTACACGAAACCCAAATTACAAGTATAGCAGGACTGGCCTGTAAACAGAAGCGGCCAGGGGTAGTATAGCGTGTTAACTGATACGCAGAGAATGAAATAAAGTAGCACTGACAGATCCACAGGCAAGCAGCAGTACAGAGTAGAACGGTGTTGTGCAATCCAGCGCTTTACCTTGTAGCAAAAGAGTTGGAGGGGAAACCACTGTCAGGAAAGGGGTGCAGTGGTGACGTGCGGCACCCTGAACTGCATTCATAAGGGCAGCTTTAGGGCAGCACTCCGTGTTTACAAGGAGAAGGGCAATGAAGTTCTGCGCCCACTGCATGGCAGTACCAGGCTGGCCTGCACTTCTGGTAAACACTTTCAGAGCCGAGAATACATTCTGGCACGCTCTCAGCTCAAAGTACCGAGGCTTGTTTTGACGTCTGCGGAGCTCCCTCCCCTCTGCAGAGCTGGACACCTCCCTGAAAGCACTCGAGCCGTGCCACGTGAGCCGACAGTGCGCCAGGCCAATGCCGAGCCGCATCAGTCCAAGGTGCTGCCTTTATACGAAAGGGCGAGCCCAATACCTCGGGAAATGGGAGAGAGCACTATGGGAAGGATACAGACTTTAAAGGCAAGCCCTCTGCCCCAGTGCCAAGTCGCGGGTCGAGAAAATATTCGACATGCGACAAGCTGTCAAAAATATTCAGTCATTTAGAGGCACAGCCTGGGCTCGTCATCAAGCGATCCACGGGCTCGGATCCGAAGGGCAGAGCAGCACGCTGTCTCACTTCAATAGCAAAAAGATTAGCAATGCGAGTCAACAAGCCGTTCGGCACGGCTCTTGTATACTTCAGGCGTAACCCTCTCCGCGAGAGAGGAGTAGATTCCGGACATTAGCCTCAAATGCAGTCATTCACTGAAAATAGCCAATGAATGAAGTGGGTTGTCCAAGTGCCCATGCTACAAGCTGTAGTGGGTGGAAGAAAAAAAAAAAAAAAATTTAATAGCTTTAGTAAACAAGGTCTCAACGCCAGAACAAACAAGCACGGAGGAGCGGGGGCGAGCGAGCGCGGCAGCCTGCAAAGCAGTCCCAAAAACGTTCGTGCGTCGTGGCTGGCCTTTGGATGAGTACGCGCGGCAGACATGTGTTTCCACTTATCGCGCCCGCGTCTGGGCACGATAATTGGAAACACATGTTTGCCGCGCGTACCCATCTCAAAAAGGCCAGCCACGACGCTCGAGCGTTTCTTGGACTGCTTTGAAAACTCACTTACAATAAGTCTTCGCCTCTAAGCAGCGCTTGCGCGCTACTCGAGGCTCGACCTAAAAAGGGCACTTTCTCACACCTTATGTAATATTTCACATAAATATTCAGCCCCGGGAACTATTCCCTGACAATAAAATGGCGGCCCTAACTTTCTGTTCAGGTTGCGTCCAGCCTATCGGAGCATTGCCATTGGCGCGCGCATTCGTGATTCATCGCGAAACCACAGCGAAATATCCGTGGCCAGAGATATATCTACAATTTATGGCTTAAATTTCTAAAAACTACTGGACGGATTTGCACCAAATAACAAAAAGCACAATCTGCATAACACCATCTACCTTTCTGCCGAATTTGGTGTAATTCCGTCCAGCAGTCCAGCAGTTCAGGCTGTAGGTTCGACAAAGTGTTCCTATGGGAATTAACATTGCAAACGCACCCTTTTTCTGTGCCCCTTTTTCCTGGTCCCCACTGCACGGATCACTCCCAAACTTTCTATGACACAAAGAACCTACTTTGACACTTTTTTGGGGATAATTTCCTAAAAAGTTTGGTCAAACAACGCCAAAGTTATAGGCAAGTCAAAAAATGCTTTTCCTATGGAAACAAGGTCCTAAATATAACTACCTACTGGAGACTGCCAGTAGTGTATGTATGTATAAATATATATATACACCGTTGGAGTGGCGACAGTCGTTGTGTAAATATATATATATATATATATATATATATATATATATATATATATATATATATATATATGTCACACCAGGATTCCCACGACTCGTTCCAAAGTCGAACAAACGGGACACGAACACCAGGTAAGTGCATAGTTTTTTCTTTTTTATTCTTTTAGCTTACGCTTCGGCATGGTGGATGACGCGTTTCGCCCAGCAAGTGGGCTTGATCACATGACAAGACTCTCGTTTCCCTTTGCTTTTCAACACTTTTTTTTCCACACATAGCGTCACGTGATTAGTGAACCTGGATATATATATATATATATATATATATATATCAATGCAGCGGACAAGAGAGAGGAAATAGCATGGAAAGACCAATGCCACAAGTGAGGATCCGCACCAAGAAACCAGTGTAAAGAACAGAAGTAACAATGGAGAGGTAGTTCCTACAGCCTAATGAGGATGTGGGCTAGAAGGAAAAGGAAAGGTCTGGGTGCACGGGACGATCTGTGCCCTGAAAACAGGCCATGTGACATCATGAGTAAGGGTCCTGACGTCACACAAAATCATAATTGGAATGCTCTTTAGGTGAGGGAGAGCAAACTACCTACGGGGTTGGAACAGTATCTGTGCTCGCCACGAGAAGAGAGGGAAAAACTCCCCGGAAAAGATCACCAACCTCCGTACGAACCAACCCAGAGTGGGATGGCATGGAATCCATGTTCAAGAAGAGACGAAAGATGAAAAAATGGCTATAAACCCCAAAAGGGGAAGAAGACACATCTGAAGAACAGCCAGGCCAGTGCCAACACTGGGGTTGGCATCAGAGGTGTGAGGGAAAGGAATCCAACAATACAACATCAACCAAGGCAAAAAGTAACAGTAGCTTTGCACCACGCAGAAGCAGATTAAAGCAGGCCATACAGAGGCTTAGCAGAGAAAGGTTCGGCAAAGTAGGCCACACGTACCAAGATATGGACACGGCACGTCCACAAGGGACTTAAGAGAGCAGAGAAGAGAATTGGCAGAATCCCGTTTTGCCAGTGCATAGCGAGAGCCAGCACAAGAAAGGCTAGCGTCTGAGGAGAGAAAAGAAGAAACACCATCCAGGTGAGGGCCAGAGAATGCACCTGAAGCGAAGAACCATGCCCCTTCTCTTGCATCTGCTAAGGAAGAAGGGCACCAGATAGAGAGGAGGGAAGAACCCCATGGCCAGTGTGGAGAAACACTTAACAGCAAGGAGGGTGGGGGACAGGAGGAATAAGGCCCCTGTGCACCATCTTCCGACTTGCAACGTTGCACCAAAGCACGGCATGTGGAGCCCCCCATAAGGAAAAGATGGAGGAATAGCTGCAAAGCATACAGATGAAGTACTCTGTAGGACAGGGAGCAAGGACACTTTGCATGCGCACAATTTCATGAAAATACCCCAATGGGAAATAGAGAAAAAAAGCAAGAGAACACTGTGCAGCCACTGGTGTAGAAACCCAACAGGGCCAAGAAACAAGATGCTTCTAAAAAAGCAACCAAAGACCACAACCTGTCATCGACAGATAAAGAGAGCAAGAAAGGAAAATACCTGTTGGGGCAGGAGCACCACACCCGATGCCACTCACGAGGCGACAAGTGAAAGGAAGAAACCAACAGGCACCACCCTATAATGGCTCACACAGAAAGAAAATCAAGGACACCATCCCTGGCCAGACTGAGTACGGGGGGAAGAAGAGGATGGTATAGCAAGCAGGGATTAATATTTCACTCCTCTCCGACTATCCCGAAAATGGCATAAGGTGAAGTCAACTTGAGAGACAAACCGATATTGACCATCGAAAGGCATGTCCATCAAGGCGGACTGAACAGCCTCAGAGAAGTCAGAGGTGTGCAGCCAGGCACACTGGCAAAGAGCTACCGAGAGAGCCATGGCTCGTCTGACAGAATCTGTGGTATCCATGCCACAATGAATCAGCAATTTAGCCGCCTGACTGCCATCCTGGACCAGCTGAGTAAGAGTGTCCTGAGTGTCATCAGGGACGGAGGAAAAAGGTGCGAGAGACTGAATTCCACAACACGTGAGATAAATGGCCCAAAACACATGCGATATTAAGGGACTGCAAAGCGGAGCTGGTGGCAGAAAAGAGATATCGACCAAGAGCCTCTAGACTTTTAGCCTCTGTCTGGCGGGACGCCAGGCATGGCGCTGATGCCGGGGGAGGCTGTAACAGCCTGAACCACAAAGCTGCGTGGAGTAGGCTGTCGGAAAACGCAGAGAGGGTCTCCAGGGGCAGGATGGTGCCTATGAGCAATACACCGATCCATGGAAGCCCTTAAAACTGGTTTAGCCCAAGTGCCCAACAGAATATCAAAGAGGGCTACACTGAAGGGGAACACATGTTCAGTCCTCATCTGGCCCCGGTGAAGCACCCCAAGTAGGGGATCAATCGCCACCTCCACAGAGGAAGCTGCAGCCCTAGAACCTAAGCAACGCTCTGTAAACCTCAGCAAAAGCCGAGCTAGCCTCTGAAGCAAGGCTAGGAGGAGAAAACACCCCAGAGGATGGGGAAGAATCAAGGCCACTAGCCTCACCAATGTCAGACACCCAATGAAACTCCAGAGGAGGCTGAGGAATGTCAGTTATGTCATCACCGATATCACCAAAGTACCTGTGTCACAAGGGGAAAATAGCAGGGGGCTCCTCTAAAAGCAGAGGAAGGTAGCCTGATAAGAACTGTTCCACTAACACCACTCCCGCCGTCGAAGAGGCGACACCTATGCGTCGGAGAAGAGAGACAAAGTAGGGGCGATCGGCACCATCGACGTCGATGGTGGCACTGGCGGATCCAACACTGGCGTCACAGGTGGGAACCCCGAAAGCTGTGCACTGGAGCCGATAAAGGTTCGATCACGGATTCAGAGGGCCTCAGTGACACCAGGGAGGTCACGCTGGTTTGGAGACAGTCAAGGCTTCACCGACCTTATTGGGGCCGAGAAGTGCACCAGAGGGAGGCTGACAACCAAAAATGGCATGAAGGGAGAGACAGTATTCCCTCATCTGAGCCAGTCACCTTGGCACCGGGAAACACCAGAAGGCGCGAGACAGATTCTCGCTCCAAACCCCAAAGAACAAGTTACTTACCTTCGGTAACGATATATTTGTAAGAAACATAGGTTAGTTATAGTTTCCTTACCTTAGAATTACCCCCAGGTGTCAGACTGGATCTGGAAAGTTTTTTCGTCAGCAGTACCCCTGCGCGTCGGAAGGTGGCGTCGGTCGACTCCGCGTTCGTGGGCGGCGGTGTCGTGGTCGCCGGGATGATGTCGCGGTAGCTACATAGACGCCGCCCTCGCGCGCTGACGTCAGTTCTGTACACGACTTTCCACGCCAGAAGCGCAGAGCCATGCAAGACACTGACCACTGGTGCACAAAACTAGGGCCCTGAAAGGAAGTCCTTAACCCTAGAAGTCAGTTCGCAGAACGGGGAGGATGGATGGGGCGGTAAGGAATCTATAACTAACCTATGTTTCTTACAGATATATAGTTACCGAAGGTAAGTAACTTGTTCATCTGAAAGAAACAGTTAGTTATAGATTCCTTACCTTAAAACAGATACCCCAGCAATACCAACCCCGGAGATGGGTCTGCGAACTAAGTTCACACCAGAAAGTCCTGGAGAACAGAACGGCCAAAGAAGCCGTCTCTCCGGACTTGGTTGTCCAGGCAGTAGTGTTTGGTGAACGTGTGCAGCGATGCCCACGTAGCTGCCTAACAGATGTCATTTAGGGAGACTCCTCGTCCCAAAGCAGTGGTAGCTGCCATCGCCCTGGTGGAATGGGCGCGCAGTCACACTGGAGGCTCCTTCTTTGCCAAAGAATAGCAGGCTTTAATGCACAGAACAACACACCTGGAAATGGTCCGTTTGTGCACGGCCCGACCTTTCTTAGCTCCCACGTAACCAACAAAGAGCTGGTTGTCCAACCGGAATTGTTTGGTGCCATCCAAGTAGAAGGAAAGCACACGTTTTGGATCCAGACGGTGGAGCCTCTCTTCCTCTTTCGAAGGATGTTGAGGTGGGAAGAAGGTGGGCAAAGTGATGGTTTGGCCAATGTGGAAAGAAGTAACCACCTTGGGAAGAAAGAAAGGTCTAGTTCTAAGGACGACCTTGTCCGGATGGACAGCCAGAAAGGGAGGCTTGGAAGAAAGAGCTTGTAGCTCACTGACCCTGCGTGCAGAGGTGATGGACATCAGAAAGGAAGTTTTCAAAGTGAGAAGTCTGAGAGGACAGTTATGTAGCGGCTCAAAGGGAGTGCACATAAGATATGTAAGAACTAAGTTCAAGTCCCACTGGGGCATTACGAAGGGAACAGGAGGAAAAAGAAGAGTAATGCCCTTAAGGAATCTATTTACAACAGGGGACTTGAAAAGGGAAGGCTAATCAGGAAGACTAAGGAAGGCTGAAATGGCCGAGAGGTAGCCCTTTAGAGTGCCCAGAGCAGAGCCCCGCTGGGCCAAAGAAAGAAGGAACAAGAGAACCCCAGAAAGAGGGGCGGAAAGGGGATCCACAGCCTTTACTGTGCTCCATGCCACAAATTTGTTCCACCTGCAGGCGTATACCATCTTAGTTGGAGGGCCTGGCTGCCAAGATAACATCGCAGACTTCAGGAGGCAGGTCAAACAACGTCAACTGCCGCCGCTCAATCTCCACGCAAGGAGGTGGAGGCTGGACAGGTTCGGGTGGAGGAACGTCCCCTGCTGCTGCGACAGAAGATCCTCCCGAAGAGGCAGTCGGATCGGAGGATCGATGGCCATGTTGAGCAGCTCGTTATACCAGACTCTTCGTGCCCAATCCAGAGCCACAAGAATGACTTGGGCCCGGTCCCGCTTGATCTTCTTCAGCACTCTGGGCAGAAGTGGTATAGGCGGAAAGGCGTATAGAAGACGGCAACTCCACTCGCGACGAAAAGCGGCGCCTAGCGAGTGCCGCCTTGGAAATTCCAACGCGCAGAACTGCTGACATTGCACGTTCTCTTCGGGGGCGAATAGATCTAACCAAGGCTCTCCCCACTGCTGAAAGAGACCTTGCACCACCTCCGAGTGAAGACGCCATTCGTGATCCATCATGCACCTGCGGCTGAGTTCGTCCGCCCTGGCGTTCAGGGAACCTGCCAGTTGTTGAACCACCAGGGATATGCCCTGATGTTCCAGCCATGTCCAGAGGCGGAGGGCCTCCTGACATAGGGTCCACGACCCCACCCCGCCCTGTTTGTTGCAGTACCACATGGCGGTGGTGTTGTCCGTGAACACCTGCACTACTCTTCCCCGGACAGAGGGAAGGAATGCTTTGAGTGCAAGACGAATCGCCCAAAGCTCCAGAAGGTTGATATGGAGCCCGGACTCCACCGGAGACCAGAGGCCTCTGATCTCCGCCTCCATCATGTGGTCCCAGAAGTGATGCATCGATCACCACTGTGAACTCTGGTTGAGGAAGGGAGAGGGATCTGCTGTCGACCCAATCCTGGTTCATTAGCCACCACTGTAATTGGTGTGTAGTGCCCTCCGAGATCTGGATGCAATCGGACAGGTTCCCCTGATGTTGGGCTCACTGGAACTTCAGGTCCCACTGCAGAGCCCGCATATGCCAATTGGCATGGTCCACCAGCAGGATGCAGGAGGCCACCAGACCCAGTAGCCTGAGGGTCATCCTGACCGAAACCCAGGATAGAGGCTGAAAGATCGGAATCATAGCCCGAATATCCCGGACTCGCTGTTCAGGAGGATAGACCCGAAACTGCGTCATGTCCAGAACCGCTCTGATGAAGAGGAGCTTCTGAGAGGGAGTCAGGTGTGACTTCGGCACGTTGATGTAAAACCCCAGCAAATGCAAGAGGTTGGCCGTAGTCTGGAGGTGGGAGACGACAGCCTGGGGTGAGCCCGCCTTCAACAGCCAGTCGTCAAGATAGGGGAAGACTGGAACCCCTGATCTGCACAGATGAGCTGCGCCCACCGCCATCACTTTCGTGAACACCCGAGGGGCGCTTGTAAGGCCAAAGGGGAGCACAGTAAACTGAAAATGCTCGTGGCCTACCGTGAACCGCAGGTAACGCCGGTGGGCCGGCAGGACGGGGATGTGAAAATAAGCGTCCTGCAAGTCCAACGCTACCATCCAGTCTCCAGGGTCGAGGGCAGACAGGACCTGAGCGAGCGTCAACATTTTTAACTTCTCTTTCTGGAGGAAGTGGTTGAGGTTCCTGAGATCCAAGATAGGACGCAGGCCTCTGTCCTTCTTAGGCACCAGAAAGTAGTGGGAATAGCAACCACGACCTACTTATGGGACAGGAACGCGCTCGATGGCTCCCTTGGCCAAGAGTGGTAAACTTCCTGTTGGAGAAGGGCCAGATGATCCTCTGACATGCGATGGTACTGAGGTGGCATGGATGGAGGGATAGTCTCGAAGGGAAGGGAGTAGCCCCTTCGGACTATTTGCAAAACCCACCTGTCCGACGTGATGGTGCGCCAGTGGGGGAGGTGATGGCGAATCCTGCCGCCCACTGGCGTTTGGTGGCCCTGAAAGGTCGGACTAGGAGGGTTTGGAGGCTGCTGCAGAGGGGGCTGTGGTAGACTGGCCCGCACGCTGGCCTCAGAACCACGGCGCTGGTTCCCACGTCCCCGGCCACGCAGAGGCTGAACAGCTTGCGCCGGCCTGTGGCTCTGGGCGGGACGTGGTGGGGCACCCCTTCCGTAGCCACGAAAGGGGCAAAAGGCAGACTGCGCAGGGCGGGTGGTGGAGAGGCCCAAGGACCTGGCCGTAGCCCGGGAGTCCTTAAAGCGCTCCAGCGCGTTGTCTGCCTTGTCGCCGAAAAAGCGACAGCCATCAAAGGGCATGTCCATAAGAGTGGATTGGACATCCCCCGAAAAACCAGTCGACCTCAACCAGGCGTAGCGTCGAAGGGCTACCGACGTGGAAATCGTCCTGCCTAGTGAGTCGGCGGTATCCAGCCCACAGCGGATGGTAAACTTCGCTGCGTCTCTCCCTTCTGCAACTGCTCGAGAGAGCATGGCCCGGGCCTCCTCCGGGCACTGAGGCAGTACTTGCCCAACCGTATCCCACACGGAGTGGGTGTAACGGCTCAACAGACATGCGGAGTTTACCGACCGCAGTCCCAAGCTGGAAGAAGAAAACATCTTCTTCCCAAGATGGTCTAGCTTTTTGGATTCACTATCAGGTGGAGCGGTAGGGAATGCGCCCTTGGATGTGGAGGCTTGGACCACCAAGCTCTCAGGGGTGGGGTGTTGAGAGAGGAAAGTGGGGTCGCCCAGGGCCGGGCGGTGGCGTCGGGCAATCATCCTGTCCACAGGAGCCCCTGTGTTGGGCCTGGACCAGGTACCCAAAAGGATGTCCGTGAGGGCTTCATTAAACGGCAGCAGGGGCTCCGAAGAGCTCGCTGCCAGTTAAAGCACCTCTGTCAGGAGGTTAGTCCTGACTGCCACCGTAGGTAGCTCGAGCTGGTGAGCCTCGGCAACCCTACGCAACACCACTGCGTATGACGATCCCTCCTCCGTAGGCACGGTAGGAGGAGACAACATGCCAAGGTCTGGGGAGGTATCCAGACCACTGGCTTCCCCAGTTCCTCTCCCCAGTCCGGTTCATAACCTAACTGGTCGGTTAAAGGGTCCCCAGACCCCTCCTAGTCCTCCTCACCCTCCTCTGGCCGCCACTCTGGTCTCAAAGAGCCAGGGTAGAACAGGGGCACAAAAGTACCCGTCGGTGCTGGGATCCGGCGTCAGTAGACGCCGGTCCAGCTCTGTGTCTACCTCGCGTGGAGGCCAGGGTCGACGTCGGCTGGGGACACAGCCGACGCCGGCTGCGGACGTGGTGCCGGCACCAGGGGAGGTGTAACGATGACCCTGCGGCGCCGAGGCCGAAGCCGCTGGCGTCAAAGGCCCAGGGCCCCCAGCCCAGTCCGCGGGGCCCGAAGGCGTGCCGGCGGAGTCGGGCTGCCCAAAGATGGCGTGCATCGCTTCGTAAAACTGACGAAGCTGGGCAGGGGTCGCTCCCGGTCCCGGGAAGGGGGGGAAACCCAGAGCAGACTCTTCGGGCTCCGCACGCGGCACCACCTGCATCCCCCGTCGCATCAGCCGGCGGACGGGGAGAAGTCGAAGAGCGACGATGCTTCTTCGACTTCTTCTTGTGCTTCGACTCCCGAGTGGGAATACTTGGATGAAGAATACTTGGATGAAGAATGGTGGTGGCTCCGCGACCAGTCCCTCTACCTCCTACGCGACCGGGACCTTGAGCAACGCAGAGCCGACTGCCGGGCCTAGGGTAGCTTTCGGGACCGCTCCCGCAAGACTTCGGGCCGTGGTCCGGCAGTCGGAGCACGACTTGGGGTCGTGGTCGCGCTCCAGGCAGTAGAGGCACAGGCGGTGCGGATCCGTCACCGACATCAGTCGGCTACAGGAACCGCAAGCCTTGAAGCCCGGCATCCCTCGTGCACCAGGAGTCGATGGACTCAAAAAATGAAGTTGACAAAAGTCGGGAAAAAGTCAGTCAAAAAGTGACTGGAGGTACCGCTCTCTCCAGATCTGCGTTTGCTGGCGTGGAAAAAGAAAGAACTGACGTCAGCACGTGAGGGCGGCGTCTATGTAGCTACCGCGACGACGACGACTTACGCGGAGTCGTACGACGCCACCTTCCGACGCACAGGGGTACTGCTGACGAAAAAACTTTCCGGATCCAGTCTGACGCCTGGGGGTAATTCTATGGTAAGGAATCTATAACTAACTGTTTCTTTCAGATATCTGAGGAATACCAGGCGTGTCAGGGACACTGCGCGTACCTGGTAAATTCCGGGAAGGGCGCGGGGCCAACTGCCTAAGGCGTGACTTACCAGCCAACAGCGAGGACAAGAACTTCAGGAACTGGTCCTCAAGCAGTACTCACAGTGAGGACCGCAACCAATGAGGGACCTTCGACCACCACGCCGCTAACAGTGTCATGCAGCACTTCTGTAACACTGACAACCGAAGCGGAGGACATGAACAGCACCGTTCGGAGTTAGGGTGCAGGCCCGGACACCACATACAAATAGAATGAGGGTGTGGGGTCGACATCATAGTCTACAGGACCTCAAAATATCCAGAAAAAGCACATTGTTTCGTCGACAACGTCGAGATAGGTCAAAAATGGCCAGAGGCACTGCTCTCTGGATCCGCGTGGAAAGGAAGAAACTGGCGTCAGCTTGTCGGAGGAGGGCTTATATGGACTTTGCTGATGTCACATCCCGTGGATGACGTCGTTATGGAGTCGCTCGATGCCCTCTACCGACGTGCAGATGTACTGCTGTAGAAAAGTTTCCGGATCCAGTCTGGCACCTGGGGATAATTTTAAGATAAGGAATCTGTGGTTAGACGTGTATCAGTTTGTAACTGTATGTACATAGCGCTTACTATCCCTCAGGAGGTGTTGAAGGGACAGTTATGTAAAATAAGTTCCATTACGTTCAGTCTGGGCATTACTAGAATGTATATTATGGAAGCACCAGTTTATCGTAAAATGGTTTGCGCATTTTGTAGCAGTCTATCTTATACTGTATGTAATGCAAGTTTAAAACAATTACTTACATATTCACAGTGCTTTCTATCACAGGCTGTGACCTTGTAGCACTAAAAATGCACAAATCCCTATCCTCCACTGCACCAACCAAGATTTAATTCTGTGACTCTCTGCATTAACTAATTGAGGTTTCATAATGTAATATAATGCATGTCTTTTGTGAGTAACAACGTTTTTTTGTTTTTATTTTTCATTTAAGCAGCCCGTTATTTTATATGTAGCTACCTGACCGTGAAAGATCTAAAAAAAAACATACAGAATATTTTGTTTTTAGCAACACCTTTGTCCCCGCCCCCACGCTCAGACTCTTAAGGCCCTCCAGCACCCCCTAAACATGACTAAAGTCAACAACAGCAGCAAACTAATATATCCAGGAGTCAGTTTTTGCTAAAATTGAAGCATCTGTTTTCATAATGTTAAAAATAAAAGCCTTTTTAGAAAAAGAAAGAAGATTAAAGAACCACTTTCTCCCCTGGAATTAAAGGAAGCCTCCTAACTTGGACCTTACAGTTCCTCATTAATAATCGTAAATGGTATGTTTTAATTATGATTAATGATGTTCAGCAACTTCCAGTTCCATGTAGCTGTAAAAGCCAAGCAGTCAGCATCCCTTGAAATATAGTATGGTTTTTCTCGGATGCCGTGCGCTAAAGTTGCAGCCCATGCATTACAGCCGTTATACCTGAGGCCACTGGAATTATGCGATTGTGCGGCACAGCGATTTTCGCATCGTTATAGATTTGCCGCATTTGCCACATAATTCATCATCTGCAGAATAATCTGCTGATTTTATAAAAAAACACATTTGTTCATAGCTCAAGCGGTTCAAAATTTACTAAAAAGCAGTGACACGTGTTGCTGCGCAGTAGAAGGCCCTTTGCAATGCTGGACTGGTCACTTTTTTGTTGCTTATTGCTATATTTGGGTGTTAAACTGGTACTAATGAGGTGCAACCACAGATTGACCATCTCTCTGGAGAAAAACAGGCACACCCATCACATTAGTTCAGAAAGGTGTTAACATCCAAATAATTTTTGTCAAATTATGTTTTGCTTGTGAAAAGTAAAGCACCATTCATTTTGGAGACTTTTTGTTTGTATGGTGTGGTAAGTCTCCGACACCGAACCACAGTCACCTACAAACATTTCATTTGCTAAACACTGTTAAATATTATTTCCCCACCGTAAAAACGATTTGCCACAGGAATTGAGGGCGTTTATGGTTGTCGATGGTTGTAGATGATGAGGAGTACCAGGTTCTAGAAAAACTTTTGGTCAGGAGGGGGTCTCTACGCCTAACATATTTTGACTGGGTGGGGGGAGGGCTCAGCATCAAAAAGTTTGAAGACCTCTGGCCTAAAGAAACACTATAGCACTGACCTCACGGGAACTGTGTAGTTGTTTGTGAATGTTGTATTTACCCTTGTGTTAATAATAGCAGAAAAATGAAATACTACTCTTTTTTATAAAGTGAGTATTTGGCTGGACAATTATTATTGCGATGCTGCTGCGCACTTATTGAGTTGTGAGCCTGTGTTCACCACCTGGCATCCACCTCCCCCGAGGAAGCCTTGGGCTGCTCAGACCATGCTATTCCTGAGAGTCAAGTGCTGAAGAGGTACTTGGCCCAGTTGCTCGGGATCCAAAGTAGATCGGCCCCTGGGACATCAAGAGTAAAAGTCCTCAGTATCCACGGTTAGGCCCAGTAATCCCTGCATGCCCTGTGGCCCTCTGAACGGGGTTCTGACGGTGACAAATAATGAAAAGTACCTAAACAATTAAGGTGTATCGTTATGTGACAAATTTATACTGTGTTTAATACAGCTGGCATGGTATTAGTCAAAAATGTAAAAAAAAGTTCTAGAGCATTAGGAATGCTACTCACTTGGATGCAGGTTTTTGAATGGCACATGATATAGGATCTTCTAGGCAGTGATGAATAATCACAGTTGGTATTTTGCAGTGTGGGGTGAGGGGCACTTATAATATTGCCTTCTCCACCAGATAATATTTCCAGTGAGAAAATGGCTGCACAGTATAAACTCTGATGACAAGGTAAAGGACTCTGAATTCTGACCTCTGGACAAATGGAACCACAGTAATTTTACGCTTTATTATTCTGATGGGAGGCACTTTCAATAGTTTTGAACTGAATTCAGGAAATACAAGGGATATTGTGGGAGCAATAGCTTTCAGTTACAGGGTGAGCAGTAACTTGCTAGTTATGTGGTAACCAGATCTGTGGCTTACTAATCAAGCAAATGGGTGCAGTGCAGCCATTTAAAACATAGCCACTGTTGCATAAATGCTTTGAAATAAACCTATCCTGGATAAACTGACCTGGTGGTAATCTCACTGGTAGGTATAGCCTCACAATCAAGAGCAAAAACATTACATAGGCATGTCATTAGTAAAGAGACAGCTTTAAATTCCTTTGAGAAATAGGGAAGAGTGAAATAACCAAAGCTAAGCAGGAAGTGAATTTCAGACTATGGCTGCAATGACGAAAAAGGGCCCATCCTCAAGCTGTCTGCACAAGAGCGTGAGATAATAAGTTAAACAAAGAGAAATTAAGTTCTCGGATAGGACAACACTTCTATATGGCAGCAAGCCTGCAATGAAGTTGATACTGAAGTGTTCCTGACACGTCGGTGGGAACACTTTTGTCAAAATTACCCCTGTCAACACAAAGATCTATAACTACTGAAGGGCTTGCGTACTGCCCTCCAAACTTGAAATAAGACAGCTAGACGTTTAAAAAGAACATGTTTCCTTATGGAATGCACTTCTGATAAAACATTTCAGATATACATTAAATACTCCTCAAAGTAAGTTCTCTCTCCCATGTGTTCCTCACAGAATGAAGATCAACCCACAATCAAACTCTCAAAAGTATGGCAATCGACCAGAAAAGTAGAACTGTGCATACAAGGAATCATATATAGACCAGAGTTTTTCTCTCAAACAGTATTATCCTTTCAGAATCAATTACATCAGAAATGTTTTAGTAGGGAAATAATAGATGACATTCATCAGATTCACTTTTAAAGCAAAGGACACTGGCAGCTGCGTTTGTGGTCAAAGACAGATAACAACTAATAAGTACACATTGTTTGTTTGTTTTTTAAGTTCTTTTTATTGGCATTTCAAAAGAGAAACAATGCTACAAACATTGTAAACAACTAGCCAGTGGATGTACAATACATAATCATTGTCCAGACTGCGTACCTTATACATTACATCTGTTATATCTTGCGTGCATCACCCGTTATAACTCCGTGAATGTGCTCACCGTATTACAACACCTGCTGTGGAAGTCCAGATATCCATCTTATCAGGAGTCGAGAGCAATCCTCCCACATATATTACACATAAAAGTTAATCTGTGAGACAGTAGTATAACTTCCTTGTTCCCACTTTACCCCTCATTCCCGGAACCCATTGGTGCATCCCCGACCCCCTCCTGTCGCTCCCGGGCCCAATTCAGAAATGGTTCCCAAATGTCTCTAGGTCTGGAGGTGGTAGGCATTAATTCCCAAAATGTAGACAATTGCGAATGCCCATATGTGACGTCTTTAAGCCACCCCTTTGTGGAAGGTGCCCTCCTCCTACCCCAATGTACGGCGACCTGGCGTTTGGCAAAAAGAAGGAGCATTGCATGTAGTTTGCGAACCTTGACTGGCGTATCCTTCACGTAGCCCAATAGGCCTAGTAGTGGTGTGGGGTCTACAGGCGTGGCTATGATCTGATTGATCGTTGTGAATATAGCAGACCAGAATGGTATCAGCCGTGGGCAGCTCCATGCCATATGTAAAAAGGTTGCTGGCGCGAGCCCACAACGACAACAGCTGTCATCATCTCTTGGCCCCATTCGGTGTAACCCTACAGGTGTCCTGTAGTAACGATGTAGAAACTTAAAATGTATCAGGCGGAGTTTATAGTTCGGGGACAGGGCAGGGAGTTGGCAGCAGCAGTATGTCCATTGGGCCTCGTAAGCGGTGTGTCTATTTCATCATTCCACGCCTGTAGCGCCCGTGGTCGTGTCAAAGGAGCCGAAGTTTGCATGTGTTTATAAATCCGTGTAATGAGTCTACGCAGCGTGGCCGACTTTAGCACATTCTCTAAGGCGAACAGGGTAGGAGGGGGGCACGGGAAAGTCTCATGTAAAGATCGGCAGGCAGCCCGCAGTTTATAGTAGACAAATAGTTCGGTAAAGGGCACCGATTGACCCTCCACCGCGACCGGGGGCGATTGAAATGTATCATCAGAGTAAAGGTCTGCGAACGTGTACAGTTTCAGTTTTTGTGCTATAGTTTTGCTAATGCCTTCACCCACATTTGGAAGGAAAGGGTTGTGCGCCAGTGGTATGGATGGGGCATACAGTATAGGATCGCCAGCCCTCTTTCTCAGCTCATTCTATGCCTACCGTAGAGTCTCCACCGTGTCAATGCCATCCCTGGGTCGTCTATAATTCTGATAGAGTGCCACCGAGAGCGGGACAGGTGCCGCCACGTCCGCCTCGACAGCCACATGTGGTTGGAACGGAGTTGGGTGCACCCAGTAGTGAAGAAACTGAGCTTGGGCACACCAGGCATACAACTGCATATCTGGGACACCCAAACCACCCTGACAAAGCGGGAGCGTCAGAAGATCCCATGAGACCCGGGCCTGGCCACCCGCCCAAACCAGCGAAACTAGAAGGGACCTGAGGGACTTAAAGTATGCTTGTGTTAAAGGAACAGGGATGTTTACAAATAAATAAAGAGATTTCGGCAAAACCACCATCTTAACTAGTGCTATCTTCCCCGCTAGGGAGAGCGGGAGCTTTGCCCACGCTGTGACCTTCTCCTCCAACCACGTTATTGCACGCCCATAGTTCAAAGACCAAATCTCCTGCGTATTTCTGCTTAGCCATATGCCCAGATACTTTCCCGATTCATCCGCCCATTTTAGCGGAAACTCGGAGAGAACCGGGACAGTGGCGTCCGTCAATGGGAAAATTACGGATTTGGCCCAGTTGATTGAAATGCCTGAAAGGCCGCCAAATTTGATAAATTCCCTGAGAAGGGGGTCCAGATTTGTCGCCGGATCAATCACATACAGTGTGACGTCATCGGCGTATAAGGAAATCAGGAGACTACGTGTGCTAAAACCAATTCCCCTAGCGGTGTGATGCTGCCTAATGCGTGCCGCCAGTGGCTCCATTGCTATCGCGAAGAGCAGAGGGGACAACGGACATCCCTGTCTCGTACCCCTCGAGATACCAAAGGGCTCCGACACAAGACCATTCACTCGGATCCGAGCCGATGGCCGTGTGTATAACAGGCGTATCATGTTGATGAATAACGGGCTGAATCCCATGCGGGCCAAAATGGCGAACAGATAGGGCCATTCAAGCGTGTCGAACGCTTTTGTAGCGTCGAGAAAAACAGCAGCCGTCTGCAACTCTGGGTGTAGATAATGTAGTACTGAGAACAAAGATCTAAGGTTATGTGAGGTAGATCTCCCTGGGATAAATCCTGACTGATCTGGACGGGCGATCAGGGGGAGAAGGGGCTGCAGTCGATTAGCAAGCAGCTTTGCCAATATTTTAACATCCACGTTTATTAATGACAGTGGTCTATAGGAGTCCAATTCGTTTTCGGGCTTCCCGGGTTTTAATAAAGTTATAATTATAGCTTCGCGCATGGACGGCGGCAAAATGCCAGAGGCTTGAGCTTCCTCGTATACAGTTCCTCAACGTAGGTTTTGTAAAAGGCGGTAGTGAGGCCGTCAGACCTGGGGGCCTTGTCTAGCGGCAAACTCTTAATTAACTGGGTGACGTCCTCTACCGCGAACGGGAAATCTAAATAATCCCTATGTCGTTGACTGAACCACAGCAGTTCCAGTGAATCAAGAAAGGGTAGCAGACCCTCCGGATTGGACTCCTGGGTGGCAGTATATAGGTCAGAGTAGAACCTGGAGAATTCATCCATTACTCCTGATTGGCCTCTAATAACGGTCTGTGGGGCACGGAGCATGGCCGCCAGAGGCCTCCCCGGCCTGTCACCCTCCCCATATCTCCGCGCTTCGGCGTGTTTCCCCAAGAACTTAACTTCACGCTGCGCGTCCTCGAAGGGAAGCAATCTATCTTTCAGGAAGGCCAACGTCTCGGGGTCGTTGGAGGAGTAATATTTGGTTTCCAGCTCCCTAATCTGGGACTCCAAGGAAGCGAGGGTGCCCCAAATTGCCTTCAACACCCCAGCTTGTCGGGCAATGCATTTACCCTAATTACCACCTTGAACGCCTCCCATAGGGAAGCTTCCGTATCGACCGATCCAGAGTTAAGGGCAAAAAAGTCAGTGATGTCTTCCCTGATTTCCTCCTTGAAGGCCTCATCTAAAAGGGCGTTCCTCTGTAACCACCAGGTAAATAGACATGGAGGTGAGTTTGGGAGGGTTAATTGCAGAAGGCAAGGTGCATGGTCCGAGAGGGACCTGGGAAGGTGTGATACCTCCGTAGTCCAAGTTGCGACGTCGCGCGATACCAACCAGAAATCTAACCGTGACCATGCCCTATGGTGCTCAGAAATACAGGTCCCTTCTTTGATCATGGGGTTTCTACCTCTCCAAATGTCAACTAGGTTTCCATCTGAGATAATGGCATTCAATGCAGCACTAGCCAGGGGATGTAATGTGCGAGGCGTCCCTTTTCTGTCTAGTTCATCGTTTAAAATTGCATTGAAGTCCCCTCCCCAGATAATGGTGTCACAACCTGTCGCCTTGACTCTAGCCCATATATCTTGAAAAAAGCTTGGGGAGTCAACATTGGGGCTGTACACTGCAACTAGCACAATCGGGATCCCACCCAAAATACCCAGTATGATAACGAACCTTCCCTCTGGGTCAGTGTGTAGTTCCCTCTCCTTCCAATCCAGACCTCGCCTGACCAAAACCGCGACCCCTCGGGAATAGTTTGAATATATGGAAGAGTATACTGAGCCCCACCTATTATGTTTCAGCCTAGGGGAGGGTATAACATTGAGATGTGTTTCTTGCAATATACATATGTCAACATTATGCCTCTGCAGATAGGCATATACAAGCCTGGACTTCCTACCATCATTCAGCCCACGGATGTTCCATGTTATACAATTCAGGCTCGCCATACGGTGATTAGGTTAAAGCAGCATGGAACAACAATGGGATCAGGGCAACGCATTATACTCATAGGCATCCAGTTGCGGTCCGATAAATTGCATGGTGACTTACTGGCTGAGAACAAACTGTTAACTCCCCCCCCCCAAACCCCCACCCACTCCAACCCCCCAATCAGGTTGTAGAAAACCCACCCTCACCACCCTAAAAGAGCGGACAACCAAGGGGAATTCTCCCATAGGGGCGTAGAACCACCAGTGTACTCCCCTGCTAAAACAGGGTGGCCAAGAAAACTGCAGAGAGATCTGCCAATTTACCCAATTCGTTTAAAACATACTCTATCTACGTAACAGTGCATCAAGTGTAAGGACAGTTCGAGCAACCCAGTACAACCCAACGTGCCTCAATCCAATCAGGCCTGTCTCCGCCCCCACCAAAGCCGAACCATAGGCCTTTTGATAGGACCAACAACACCCCATCAGATAGCGTGGCACAGCATTGCATCATAACACACTCTACCCAACAGTTAAATGTAACATTTAGGTCCCCCACCCCTAAACATTGAGCAGCATGACTTAAGCAAAGGATATTGCCCAACTGGAATTGCCTCAATCATTGTCACTAAGATGATTCTCGGCCGAGACTGTAGACTTAGAGCCTTGTTTGGGCTTTTTCCCCCCAATGTGTTTTGCGAACTTGAGGGCGGACTTGGTATCCGTGAAGAAATGTGCAGTTCCATCATGAGTGACTTTAAGTTTGGCGGGGTCCAATAGCGAATATGGGACTTGAGCTTGCAGAAGGAGACGCTTTGCAGGCAGGAACTCTTGCCTCGCCGCCTGCACCGCGGGCGTGCAGTCAGGGTAGAATGAGATCTGATTGCCCTTGTGCGTGATCTGTCCTTTCTCTCGTGCAAGGCGTAAGATAAGATCGCGGTCCTGATAATTCAAAATTCTGGCCAAATTAGGTCGGGGCGTGGCCCCGATCGGCGGCCGGGGGCCCAAGGCTCGGTGTGCCCTCTCGACCGCGAACACCGCAGACAGGTGGGTGTCAAAGAGTTCACGGAGCAGATCGGCCACGTAGGTCTCCATCTTGGCGATAGCTGTCGTCTCCGGTATGCCTGTAATACGCAGGTTATTGCGGCGTGACCTCGCCTCCAAATCCTCGTTTTTAGCGCGGATGATCCCCAGCACCTTGTCCATGTAGAGAAGCTGTTCCTTCGTTTCGACTTGGAATTCGTGAAAGTCTGCGACCCTGTTCTCAAGCACGTCAAGCCTAGTCTTGTGTGTCCCCACCTGCGATTTGACCGCATCTAACTGTGTAGTAAGCACATCCAACTTATTGTCGATATTCCGCAAACTGGATCTCATCTCGAGCATCAGAGTTCGCAGATCCTCACCGCGATCGTCCATCTGCGACTCTGTAGGCCTCTCTGTCCCGGCTTCTGGATCAGATTCTGTAAGACTCGTGGTCCTCCGCTGGTCAAAAGTCAGCTTCGGCTGTTTTGCGTCTTGCTTCCCCATGTCTCGATCCGGCACCGCCGGCTGGGCCAGCAGGGTCTTACCGCTGCTCGTGGCGCGAGTATAGCACGTGCGGCAGGTACAACCATGCACCCGTGTACCCCCAACACTATCACCTTCAAACCGTGGGAGCGCAGGGGCCAACGCACAGCCACAGCCCACAGAGCAGACTAGGGGATCTCACCGCCTCCTCAGTCATCCGATTATAGGTGTCATCAGGGCCAGGTCCAGGCTTCAGGGAGCAACCGCCGCCCCCAGGCACGCCAGGGCGACCAGGCCGCCGCCTCGTTTTATGTGGGCCTTCAGATCTCCCCACGTGCGTGACCTGCTCATCAGATGCAGCCCAAGGGGGCCCTTCTCTGCTGGGCCGCTCGTGTCCGAGTTACCACTATGCCTCACGGCAGCCCGGTGATTCAAAATGGCGCTCGCGGCCCGTGCCCAGCCTCCGCTTGCGCTCCCAGGCTCCGGGACCCGCTAGACAGCGGCGCACCCCACGCACCCGGCTCGTCTGGGCCTCTGCGTCTCCCAGGCAATCACCCTCGCCGTCCGGAAGGCGAGTCTCCTGCTCACCTGAGCCTCCGGACTCCGCCGCCTCCTCCCGTATCTCAACGCCGCCCCACAAGCCCAGCTCCTTCTCACCAGTGCCCAGCCGGCTCGGCCCGGTGCCCTGCGCGGTCTCGCTCCTCACATCCACAGGCACTGTGCGCTCGTGCAGCCCGCTGGATCTCGGAGGCAGCCGGTCTCTGTGTCTGCTACGAATGCGGCCCGCGCCTCACAGTGCGCCGCGGGCTCGAGTTCCGGTGCAGTCCGCACCAGCAGCAGCGGGGCTAGCACGCAAGGTCGGCCCCACTTCAACTTCGCTCGGCACAGGAACGGAGAGCAGGAACGCGGGACACATCAATTTAAGCCCCGCTTTTGGGGCTTTCTCGACAGAGTTGTACAGCTCGGCAGTATCTCTCTATATGGCAGGATCACTGCAGGATTTGCTCTCGGCCGGCGGAGCTCGCTCAAAGAGCGGCCATTTCGCTGCTCAGCAGGCCACGCCCCCAATAATAAGTACACATTGTTAATAACCACACTTCAAGGCGCTGAGCATGTTAAAAGCTTCTTGTCAACATTATGCAGTATAGTTTATCTTTAATTGTACTTAACCAGGTGAGCATCCTAAAATAAAAAGGCCACAAGAGTTACTGTTAAAAGGTTGGCACCCAGACACTTAAATGTGAACTTCAGTGTCCATGAGTGGGACAGGACACTAAGATCCAAAATTAATAACCTTATTTGCATTTATAGTTACATCAGCTATTATACCATATCAGTTATTGGCATGTGTAAAGTATTAATCATCTCATCAGATATCAATCGTAAGGTGACAAGGAGTGATACATAATTTGGAACCAGGGCAAACAGTGATATTTAATGTGGTCAAGAAAAATCAGTTTTTATGGGAAGGCGAGGGAGTGTAGTGGTTGCTAGTGGTGGATACCAACGTGAAAGAATAACCTGCTCTTATCGTGGAAAAGGGGTTTCAAGGTTATTAGAAGCAATCAATTTACAACCGGAGGGAGTGGTCATCACTGTAGAGCGCGGTAATGAGCAGGGGTTTTGTATGGAGCAGGCATCATACAGATTTACATGCTGGGATACACTTGTGGTCCATTGTCAACGAATCAGCCTCATGTTGGTATGGGGTAATATTGATGAATCTACGGAGGATGCAAAATGTGTGCATTGCAAAACTTTGGACCTTAAGGTTGAAATTAAAGCAGTACATGGAAAGGCTTAAGTTTACTGTTTATATTACGTTATATTAGGTTACTGGCATTCATACAATATGTAGTCTGCCATTACTATGACCTTGTAGCAATGCTGGCTGTTCGAGCATCCCTTTATGACTGGTTTTGAGGTTTACATAGGTGACCAGGACCCAAGTCATCTAGTGAGTATAGGTTTGAGGTACTGTACACTGCTTATGCATGGAACTCTGGGTGTATGATTCTGGCTTTGGAGAGGAGTGCTCGGAGGACTTTACTGATTGCTTATGTATGTCTTAAATTCAATAACATGGCTTTTCCTTGAAGATGTAGGCTTTGTAAGCTGAAAGTGCATATGCAGTTTAAAAAAACACACTTGGACAGCTGTACTTACATTTCCAGAACCGTTTTGAGCTGCTCCAGTTTGGATTTCCTTTCTTCTATTTCACAGTCATTATGCACTCCCAGCTCTGACAAGAGCAAGCGAGCAATGTCTAACACTTCCTATTAAGTATACAAAAAAAATCTCAGTTATAATTCAACATTTTGTATGTGCTTAGTTAAAATTCAACATTTTGCATGCGTTCAGTAAGCCTACTAAGAGAAATCTACTTCTCTGCACAAAAAATTATCTACATGTAGGTATCAACCCTAGCTCACTGGGATGTAGAAACCAACCCTGTAACTGCATTACGGTAAGCTGACATAAAAGTGATTAGAATTCCAGGTTTATGTAATTCAGATCCATTTTTAAAGAAAGTGATTTCTTAAATGATTTGGGGCAAATGTATGTGATATGGTATCAAGCAGTGGCCGGTCAATGCACAATAAACTCCATGTCCAGAGGAAAAGCCATACATACCTGTGGAGATATGGCGATACTACATGTACACACAATCTTAATACCTGAGCTAGAAGAAGTTCCTATAATCAGATCTAGCCATTCTCCTGTTGCATAAATCTGTTCATACACCAGACTCCTGTAGAAATTTTGATGATAGAAAGATAGAAGAAATCAGACCTAGATGGATCCCAAAGTTCTGCACTGTGAGATAAACTACCCAATGGAGCAAACTAATCTTGTCTTTTACGGGTTATTGACAGCCATTCAGATTACTAAAGGTTTCTCATAGAGATATAATCATGTTTAACCAAAGAGTATATGTATGAATAAATCTAAAACCATAGAGCATTAATGAGCACACCCTTTGATATTAACGATCCACTAGGGTACTGGATAGGTAAACATATTCCCTATGTCCAATGTCACATATACAATTCTTCAGCAAGTAATGTCAGTCGAAGCGATCAAACAGCATACAGAGTCCGCAAAAGTCAAAGTTTCTTCAATTTGGCGATTTTATTCTTGTACTGCATACATCCAGCATGAAATCTGCCAATGTGCCAACACGTGTTTCGTCTACCCGTAGACTTTTTCAAGGCAGTTGGCGCGAGAAAGTGTTGTTGTGCGAGTTCTAATTCCGGTCACAGTTGACTCCTATTGGTATATACACAAGCATCCACAAAACTCGTCTCATAGATCTGTTGAAGTGACATCACATGGCCTTTAACTTGTTCACAGGAAGTGCTGTAACCTGATGTTTAACTGTGTCCAAACACAAGGAAGTGACATCACACAGCCTTTGCCAATAACAACACAGTTCTGTATTCCCGATCCCAATAATCTTCATACATTGTCGAAAATAGTCATAAGTGCCCGTATATAGTGGCTGGAACTAATCTGTTACTCCAAGCGTTTCAAAATGAACAAAATGTTGCAGTCTCATTTTCCATTTCAAATCCAAGTTTAGGTCCAAACAAGAATATGGTGAGTAATCACCCGTTGTCAGATGTATGAGTCAATTTCCAAAACAAGGATAAACTGCTACGACGCGCCACTGTATTTAAGAAATGTGGAGGAAGTCCATGATAAGCTCCCTCACCGGTATCCCCGCAAAGGTGTCCAAAACACAAGTCCGTACACAGCAATGAATACAGAACTGAGTAGTTATTGGCAAAGGCTGTGTGATGTCACTTCCTTGTGTTTGGACACAGTTAAACATCAGGTTACAGCACTTCCTGTGAACAAGTTAAAGGCCATGTGATGTCACTTCAACAGATCTATGAGACGAGTTTTGTGACTGCTTGTGTTTATACCAATAGGAGTCAACTGTGACCGGAATTAGAACTCGCACAACAACAGTTTCTCGCGCCAACTGCCTTGAAAAAGTCTACGGATAGACGAAACACGTGTTGGCACATTGGCAGATTTCATGCTGGATGTATGAAGTACAAGAATAAAATCGCCAAATTGAAGAAACTTTGACTTTTGCGGACTCTGTATGCTGTTTGATCGCTTCGACTGACATTACTTGCTGAAGAATTGTATATGTGACATTGGACATAGGGAATCTGTTTACCTATCCAGTACCCTACTGCAGTGGTTCCCAAACTTTTTTGACCTGTGGCTCCCTTGACCTAATTGGCAGTTGGCCGTGGCTCCCCACCATTTTTTTGCGGGTGGGGGGGATGTAAGCCCGACCTCGGGAGTACTTCCTGTTGTCTTCCTTAAATTAATTGGGATGCAATGAAGGTATGCCAGCTGCTGTTTTCAGTAGCTTTTTGATACTGAGAGCTCTTGCATTAAAATCCATTAATAAAAACCAATTCTGTTGCTCGAATCTCCAGGAATAAATAAACGTCAAAGCCCCCAATAACGTTGAGTTGCTCATTGAGTTTTTAACTCCGGCCAAGTTCAAAGTGACCAATGAAATCGTGATAATAAGGCGCTTTTATGATTTCTTTAATGAGCTCCGTGGAGCCCGCCTTTTTACAGCTGACCTTTACCACCGATTACTTACTTTCCAAGACAGAAGCCACTTCCTTATCACCCCTCCAACTCACGTGAACTCTACAGTGCAGAAAGGACTATGCCAGCACTAAAGTACCAACACCTGATGTAGTGCATCATGACAAAAACCAACACGGAACGCAAAAGAATCCGGAGTACGACAACCATAATGCAGGACAATGGGCAAGAAGCGAACGGTGGACAGCTGGAAGACCTGTCCTAGGACCTTGAACATAAAGGATTTAAAACACATCTGGCCGAAACTAAATAAAATGCTGTACTTTTGCATGCATCAATGGGAAAGCAAACAAGAACACATGGGATGAATGAGGATCCACATAAATTTGCATACATTTCCACACATCGTGGGTCAGGAGAAAATGTTCCTGCATATTTCTTGGGTTACGCCCGGTCAGAAACTCATCAAAGCTGCAGTGCTAGAAGCACGTCAGGTGAGCAGATGGCGAGGGAGCAGTCCACAGTGCAGCTCTATCCCACAAAGGGCACCTAATATCAAACAGGCTTTGAAATCCTGATCACAACCACAGTATGACTGAGTGGCTAGTATTGTAGGATTTAAGAAGATCGGAATGGCATTTGATTAATAATTAATAAACAGTGCTTCAGGCATCAAAGGTTGCTAAGAGTATAACATCTAATGTGCAAAATGTTTCTACTATCATTTGTATTGCTTTCACGTCGCCCTGCCTTAAGTATACCATCAGAGCTATATTTCCTTGTAACAATGAGTATCCATCCTCATGGTGACCATGGACATGCATTACCGAATCCGAATCAAATCAAAGCTTCCAACAGTTCATGATGAATATGGGCAAAGCGTACCGCACAGCGTGGTACAGTTTGTTCCCCTGTACTTGTAATTCTCAGTGCCTCACTAAACCCTGAAATAGCCTTTTATTTTTTTACAAGTCATAACTATGGACATTGTATTGTTAAAGTTGCAGACAAGAATCCTACCTGTCCTAGGACCTTGATTTCTTTAACGGGCTCCGTGGAGCCACGCCTTTTTACAGTAAAAATAATGCTGGTGATACAGGTGTAAAACGGAGGTTGGGCATTTGATTAATAATTAATAAAATGCCATGCCGATCTTCTGCCCAACCTCCGTTTTACACCTGTATCACCAGCATTATTATTCATAACGGCGCGGGATTCCTGTGTGGTCCGTTCAGTGAGTCTGTTGCACGGCAGCCAAGAAGCCAGAGAGAAGGCCTTGGCTTGGCTTATATTTTATGTCTGATTTCTAACGGGCTCCGTTTTTACAGTAAAAATAATGCTGGTGATACGGGTGTAAAATGGAGGTTGGGCAGAAGATCGGCATGGCATTTTATTAATTATTAATCAAATGCCATGCCGATCTTCTGCCCAACCTCCGTTTTACACCCGTATCACCAGCATTATTTTTACTGTAAAAACGGAGCACGTTAGAAATCAGACATAAAATATAAGCCAAGCCAAGGCCTTCTCTCTGGCTTCTTGGCTGCCGTGCAACAGACTCACTGAACGGACCACACAGGAATCCCTCCCATGCGAGTCCCAACACCAACGGCCCTTCTAACTTACTTACCTTACTTGGGAAGAGGGTCCTATGGCAGAACACGGCGGGCGGCAGAACACGGCGGGCAGCAGTACACGGCGGGCAGCAGTAACTCCCCTCAAACGGCCAGAGCTGCGTATGGCATGCGTATGCCAGTAATGGAGACTACCTACGCCTGTGAACGCAAGTACGACGCTTATACTTACGCACGTATGGCGGCAGTGCGCTCTTGGGACAAACCATGTCCCCAGTTTTTGCAGGTGGAACGTATTTTGCGCTGCGGCTGCAAGAAGCTTCACTTTTCCACATCGTGGTCGCGGCGCCCCTGGCTACTCATAACGGTGCACCGGTGTGCCGCGGCGCACAGTTTGGGAACCACGGCCCTACTGGATCGTTAATATCAAAGGGTGTGCTCATTAATGCTCTATGGTTTTAGGTTTGCATACACATTAGTTTTTTTCTCTTGTGTGACTAGCATCTTTTGGTAGTAGGTGCAATTGAGTCAAGCTAGCACCCCAAAAATAACCATTACGTTAAACAAGAATTCATTCGCACTTTATTACAGTACAAGTTGATACTTTTGTTCTATTTCTTGATTGTGCGGTTCTTTCTCATTTATTGGGAACCATTACTACCAACTTAGTTGCAATATATGTATGAATAAATGTCAAAGCCCACATTTAGGTATCAACTGCTTTGACGGTGCTCTGACAGGCCAATCGTCCAGATACAAGTAGACCTAGATATCTTGCCTATAAGGGTGAGAAGTTTCTACTCCAATGCACTTTGTTAAGATTCAGGAGCTGACAGGAGTCTTTTGGTCTTGAACTTATTATAAGCCTTGGTTTCCGATTTACTTTAATCAGCAAGTCAACATTATGAATCCCTACAACACACAAATGTATTTTTCTATAATTTAAGGGTCACCATTTTTAATTTCACAATTTTTATGAACTTTTTTTAAACACTGGTCTAATGTTCTTGGTGTCCCAAGTAGGACTGTTTCATTTTGAAGAAAGAAAGAAATTTGGCCCTTGGACAAGTCCTCTCATTCTAAAATGATATTTGGAGTCTGTGTTGAAAATATCTCTATTAGCACCAACTGGTATAAAGTAATTTTGTTTTAGCCAGATGGGACTTCTGTTAATCGTCTCCATGCAGGTGTGGCGTGAATGAAAATTAAAGTTGAGTTGATTTTAGTCAGAGGGGGGTTTGAGACATTCTTTTCTACATTCTCTTACAAATTCTTTTTAACGCCCCATTTTAATGTTGACCATAGCTGGTGGTATTCCTCTTTTGCTGTTGTAAAAAGGATAGTTCCCTTTCCTCTGAACAATTACTCTTATCTATGGAAGAACAATGGGGCATACTAAATACTTACACCTAAGGGTCCTGCCCAAAGCAATCTTTCTAGTAGCCTCACGGGTAATGACCAAAACAATACCACTTGTAACAACCTATACAAAGTGAAGAGCTCAATCAGAACCCTTTTGAAACTAGATCAGTCACTTCTATCATCTTATAAGATACTTCTTATTTGACCAAGTTAAAAAAAAGAAATAAATTACTCCTGTAACTCCAGTTCTCTACGTTGGTATCTTCCATAAACTCACGTGCTTGAATCATTCCGTGGCATCAGGCTGGGAATCCTCTGCAGTTTTAAAATCGCAAACAGTTTTTAAATGGCTATATGCTGAACAATGTTTCTTTAGTAGAACATCCACCTCATTTGAAACAACCTAATTGTCAGCCAGCTGAAGAGGAAGTAAGTACTGAGCTCTCTACAGGCCACCAAAGCTCAGATTCTGTGAAGGATATTAACCCCCGTGGTGCGGCCGATGGCCAAAGCCGAAGGCCGCACTCCCTCCCCAGTGTGCCTGCTGGCTACTGGCCAACACTAGGGAGGGTTAGAAAGGCCCCTCTGGTGTTTTGCATCAGAGGGTTTCCTTCTTTTCTCCCCGAGGCTCGGGCTGCTTGGGAAGAGCTTCCTGAGAAGCCTGAGCTCTTTTTTAGGTTTGTAATGACGAACACTGCGCAGGGTACACTGACATCATTACATTCTTAAAATGTAAGTAAAATGAGCCGATGGGCTCGTTTTACTGTCACTGAATCAGTGCTCGGGGCATATCTCAGCCCCCCCGAGCACTGATTCTCAAGGGAGAGGTATAATTGGAAAGGGAAGAATCCCTCCTTTCTAATGGTACCTCTAGCCAGTGTATCCCTGCTTGGGAATCGCCACAAGAGAGCGACCCCCAAGCAGGGATCCACCCACCAGACACCAGGGGTGGCCTGTGCTCCTACACAATCAGTCTTTCTGCCCCTCCCCCCATGGGGGGATTACCACAGATCTAAAGCACACTAGACACCAGTGATTTTTTAAATAAAAAATATAAGGGTGGGGGCTGCCACCAGTGAATGGCCATGCCCCACCCCAATATATATGTAACATTGCTCCTGGCCCCCAATCAAACGGGGTGCTATTCCCCAATCTGCCCCCCCGCGGGGCAGAAAGCCCACTAGATGCCAGAGTAATTAAAAAAAAAATAAACATAGGTGTTGAGGCTGCCCATCATGGGCATGGCCATACTCCACCCCAGAAAGGGCACAGACAGTCTTTCTGCCCCACTGGGTTGCGGATAGGAAGGTGATTATCCCCAATCTGCTCCCTGAGGGTGCAGAAAATCCACTAGATACCAGGGAAAAAAACATAGGGGTGAAGTCTGCCAAACACGGGCATGGTGATGCCCCACACCCTAAAAAGGTGGCCCAACAGTCTTTCTGCTCCGCCTTAGAAGTGGATGGGGGCAATTAGCCCCAATTTGCTTCCCATCGGAGGGGGGGGCAGAAAGCCCACTAGACATGAGGGCTGCATTTATGCAGTACTGTTTTGGAGGGGAAGAGCCCCCTTGGGCATGGGCCTATGCTCTCCCCACCCCAGTGCCCAATAGACTTTCTGCTCCCCCCCGGGGGATGGATAGGGTTATTTACTCCCAATCCGCCCACCCCCGGCAGGGCAGGAAGCACACTAAACACCAGTGATTTCAAAATGGTGCCAAAACAAACAAAAGGAGGTGGCAGCCTACCCTGGCCTCGAACCATTCCCCTGACTCCATAGGGGCAACAGTGTCTTTCTGCACCCACCCACCCCCGAGGGCAGAAAGGCCACTAGACATCAGGCATTTTTCATTTGAGTCGAAAGAAAGGGTAATGGGCGTTGCACACTGGCATTGCCTCCACACCCACCCCAAAAGGGACAACCCAATCTTCCTGCCCCGCCCCAATTTGCCCCTGGGGGCAGAAAGCCCACTGCATGACAGGACTATTTTTTTTACATATTATAATGGGGTGGGTACGGCCCATCCTGAAATCAGGCCCCACCCTCACCCGTAAAGCCTCAACAATCTTTCTGCTCCCCTGCAGACTAAAACATCCCATTCCAATGGCAAGAGAGATGACATATGATTCCTTTTGGAAATATTTTTCCATATAGGTCAGGAGAGTGGGGCTAAATCCCAATATCCTCCTACCTGCCATGGTAAATGCATCAAATCATAAAGGTTCAGCACTTTACAATGTAATCACACGATAATGTTCAAAGCAGTGAGCACATGAAGAGAGATCCAAAGTCCAATTGTTTTTCTTTTTTGTTCAAAGGACGTTCTTTCTTGATTTTTCATTAAAATTTCAAAAGATCATAGCCAACGCGTTTCGTCTCACACTGAGACTTCTTCAGGGCATAATTATGGCTTGGTGACCGGCAGCATGTTCGTTCGTCAGTTTCTCAGCAGAAGTGAGGCTGAGCCTTTTGGGTTTGGGATGGCCGACACCTGGAGAGAAGTACCAGACCCAGACAATTCGGAAAACTAGACATTAAAGGGAGTCCAGGGTGGTGTGCTTTGCATGGATCCCATGAGGTTTTCTTATCCACAATGTCCTGCAAACCTCAAACGTTGCCTAAAATCACAAATTTTCCTTGCATTTCTGTGATGGAAACTTCCGGAATCAGGAGGAATCTACAAAATTAGCTGCTACCACCTAGCATTACCTCCCCCCCCCCCCCCCCTGTGCCGATAAAAATGTTGCACCAGTTGTGTGGCTGGGCCTAGTGCATGTGACAAATTGATCAAACCGAGGTCAATAAGAGTCCCCTTGCAAGGGCTCCATTTGACCACGGTTTGATTAATTTATGTTGCATGCACTAGCCCCAGCCACACAAGTGGTGCAGCATTTTTATCGGCACAAGTGGTGCTAACGCTGGGTAGTAAGAATTTTGTGGATTCCCCCTGATTCCGGAAGTTTTCATCCCAGAAATGCAAGGAAAATGTATGATTTTCAGGCAAACTTTAAGGTTTGCAGGCCATTGTGGGTAAGAAAACCTCCTGGGATCGACGCATTTCACCCCACCCTGGATTCCCCAGATGTCTAGTTTTCAAAAATGTACAGGTTTGCTAGGTTTCCCTAGGTGCTATCTGACCTAGAGCCCAAAATCCACAGCTACCCACTTTGCAAAAAAACAAAAAAACTGTCAGTTTTGAGTGGAAAAATGTGATGCATCCCTGTTGTATTTTGGGCCGTTTCCTGTCGCGGGCACTAGCCCTACCTACACATGTGAGGTACCATTTTTATCAGGAGACTTGGGGGAATGCTTGGGGGAAGGAAGTTTGTGGCTTAACGCAGATTCCAGAACTTTCCATCACAGAAATGTGAGGAAAATGTGTTTTCTTTAGTCAGCGTTTGAGGTTTACAATGGATTCAGGGTAAAACAAAAAACCTAGTGAGAGCCACCAAGTCACCCCAACCTGGATTCCCCCAGGTGTATAGTTTTTAAAAAAAAGAACAGGTTTGTAGGTTTCCCTAGGTGCTGGCTGAGCTAGGGCCCAAAATCTACAGCAACCCACTTTGGAAAAAAGGGTCAGTTTTGAGGGGAAAAATGTGATGTGTCCATGTTGTGTTTTGGGTAGTTTCCTGTCACAGGCATTAGGCTTACCCTCACAAGTGAGGCACCATTTTTATCGTGAGACTTGGGGGAGTTCTGGGTGGAAGCAAGTGTGTGGCTCCCTGCAGATTCCAGACCTTTCCATCACAGAAATGTGAGGATAATGTGATTTATAGTCAAAGTTTGAGGTTTGCAAGGGATTCTGGGTAAAAAAAAATTGGTGAGAGTAACCCCATGCTGGATTCCCCCATGTGTCTAGTATTAAAAAATGTGCAAGTTTGCTAGGGTTCCTTAGGTGCGCCAGCTAAGGCCCAAAATCCACAGCTATTTATATTGGAAAATAAGCACTGGTAGATCCAATAGGTCTCACCTACGCAAGAGCGATGTTTTGTTTAGCCACGTTGTACAGCAGTGCAGCTGTGCAGCAAGGCTGAAAGTAAAGTTAAAAAAAATGGCATGATGTGGCCAGCAATGACCTCTGTTACAGACACCGGTACTGCCACGGATGGTGCAGAGAGTAACGCTGCCATTTGCGTAACCCGGGCCACCCTCCTCTCCTACCTTCAGGCCGGAAAGGATCTGTGCCAATGGTGGAGTAGAGCGAGGAACGGATGGGACGTGTGGTTCAATGCCACGGTCCACCAGAAGGATCGTGTGTCCTCACGTCAGCCCGGAAGCAAATAAAAGACGCTTTCGGGTTGAGATCGGGCAGATTATTCCCGTCGCAACTTGGAGCTGGAGAGAAACGCTGTGGAGAAACAGTGTTCAGCTGGTGCGGTAAGGCTGGGGGTTCCAACAAAAGGCAAAAGGGAATCTTGTGGCTATACCTGCCGTATTGGATTACTTGATAGCAAAAACGCTAGTGGCTGATTTGGGAACTTCCTTAATGTGTAGGAGTATTCCAGGTTCTTGTGCTTAAACAAATCTACCTCCTACTGAATCTGCTATTTAGTGCTTGCTGGCATATTTTCTCACAAACTATATCGAGACATTTGATGATAACAACCTTGCACAAGGAGTAACCTCAGGTATTCAGGGTTCTTTCTTACTTGGAGTGCATTGGCAGATAAAAGAAATGATTAAGGGTCAATACCTACAAGCCGTTCTGAACCACTGATGATATAACCATTGTCGCAGTATCCAATGTTTACTTTGTTCTGTTTGCTGATTCCTTAACAGGGGGTTGTGAGATCATATTGGATTCATCCCCTGAGATGCGTGGCATACTATTATTTTTGGTGGGTATGAGGAGAATATCTCTGATGAATGTATATGATACGAAGTGAAGGGTGGTATATTATGACACGCAGTTTCCTAAGATATTAGTTTTTTATTTCAGCCTACTTCTACCAACAACCCTTGACTAGGAAAGGAATGAACATTTCCTTGTGTGTCCTTTAGTGGTACAGGACACTATTTATTTATTTTACAGGTAAAGAGAGAGAAGTCCTTCTCACTTTAGACTAAGTGTGATTAAGGTTCATGGTATTGCTTTTTCTTTACAGGTCTCCTTCCCCGCTGTTCCCTCCCTTTCCTTCCCTCACTTGATCACCTTAATCTTCTGTGCTATTATAGCATTCAGAATTTAGTCTATCAAGGGGTGGACCCACTTGAGCCACGAATCGATCCCGAGGATGCTATGAGGATACAATATGACAACCTCATCATGTCACTTTTTTTTCATTACTTTCCGCAAAGCTGCACAGCATCCACAGACACATACAACATGGCTAAAAAACATAGTGAATAGCCTAAACCTCTTGCATAGTTCTCGCCCTTGGAACCTCTATAGGGCTTGTTAATTGGTATAACCTGCAATGCTGTACAGCGTGGCCAAAGTTTATCAAAAAATGCTTTGATGCGACCACCAGCTTAATTTCATAGGCATGCGCACCTGCAAATACCAGGCATTTTTTTTCTTTTTTTGTTAGTTACCAATTCGAGTTAAATCAGTAACAAAATGAAAATGAATCATGTAAAAACATTTTTTTAAAGCAGGAGGTGGCAAAACTGGGGGATGCGGGAAATCAACAGGGTGTGAGTGGAGGGAAGGAACACGCAATTTTTACTTTCATACAATAATAAACTATTTTACAATAATTGATCGGATATTTCCTGGGCATTATTATTTTTGCACCCAGAGTACTACTTATTCATATCTAGTGTTTAGGGACCCTTGTTCCTTATAGCCTTAACTACCCTTGGTCCCTAGATATCCTTGGGTTTCCCTTATTTGTTTGAAAAACTTAAATTGATAAGGGCATTACCAGGCCTGGATCATGTGGTATCAAACGGTATTCTTTCCATAAAGTTCCTACCAGTCAGAGGAAGACAGATTTCAGAACCCATGCTTTTACGTTTTCCACACCGGATCTGCCAGCCAAGTTCCTAGAGAGGAAGAAGCTGCTGAACTCCTGGGATGAAGAAGTGATAGTGTTCCAGAGGGATCAGTAGCCTCACCCGCTAATAGAGCAGCAGCATTTTGCTGAGGAGGCAGACCCTTAAACATCTGTTCTGAGAGGTGCTATGGGGGGCCATCCGCCCATGGTTCAACCTTCAAGTGCTGCAATGTACTCCAGTTTTACAGTTCAAATGAGCAAAGACGAGGGACCTATCGAGCAGCGAAGGATTATAAGAATGCAAGACTCCCAGAATGGCTAGAGCTGGTTGCCGGCTGCCCTGTCCAAGGAAACAATCAGTAAAGATTGAATAGTGGCTCAACCTGTTGCCAATAAATGGGGTGGCTTAACCATCTGCTCTTGGAATATAGGGGGGTCTGCAGGCAAAAATCAAAGCCCCCTCCGCAGTGGACTATCTGAGCTCATTTGATATAATAATGATACAGCAAACATGGACCCAAGTCAGTGTTACGCTTATAGGGTTCTTAGAATACAGTAAACCGGCTCAGAAAAGCAGCCCCTCTGGAAGGGCGGCCTGACAGTTTATGTCAACTCCAACCTGTCTGCAAAGATCACGGAATTAAAAATGGATGAACCTTGGCTTCTGGCCTTGCACCTTGATAGTTGGGCTCAGTGTCCATGCGAATCCCTGATGCTTGTGAATGTGTATATCAATTCAAAGAGGAAAGCCGCAACAGCAGATAAGTTTGCCACATACATGCTGCAGTTAAAAAACATGTGTTACCCCGCGTGCTGGCTAGTAACTGGAGATTTTAATTTAAACTTGTTCCATCAACCAAGTGAGGATTATATTGAGGCAATTGGGCCCTTCCCAGACAAGAGTTTGCCGTGTTAGAAGTGACGAGATAAGATCGGGGAAAAATTTGCCAGAGCGTGCGAGTTATCCGGCCTCATCGCCCTGAACGGCTGCATGCCAGGTGACATCCCGCCAACATGGACCAGGTCATCCAGCAAATCAGTCTCCTACCTAGATTACACAATGGTAAACTATCCACTATACAATCGGGTGGTGGACTTTAGAATCACCCACCGCCAGGACAGAGACCACCATTCGCAGGTAATTTTGATTGGGATCACTAAGTGCAAACATGAACTTGCAACAGTCCTGCTGGGAGATGTCCGTATTAAAAACCTAAAACATCTTAAGTGGAGCTCCAGCACGGTAAACGATCTGGCGGAAGAGGCTGTGGAATCCCTTAAGTCCATTGCCCAATGGGATCCCGACCCGATATCAGCCTGGGAAACCCTTACTAATTGCTTGACAACTAAATACCCTGCCAAACATGTGAACAAGGGGGCGCACCTTGGGCACCGTAAGGCCCCAGTAATGCAGAGACATGTCCGCCTGAGGAGAGTCAAAGTTGGCAGAATGCTTAGGCAATTACGGCATTCCCTAGAGGATCGAGAGCTAGTACAATCCCTGCGAAAGGAGAGAAGGTTGTCTTCATCCTTGCCTATGACTCGAGGAACAATTGTTTAGATGGGGAAAAAGTTGTGAACAAAGGTGGCTGAGGTGGTGGTTGGGTTGGTGGCAGCACCTCCTCGTGGTGTTGGGCCACTCGAACTCGGGCTGTGGGCGTCGGGTGTAGAGTGGCAGACTCGCTGCTTTGGCCGGAGCCAGAGTCTATGGGTGAGCAAAACCGGTGCTCAAAGGAGATAAAGTCTTGGTGTTGGAAGGCAGGGCAGGTCCTTCTGGCTCTTGAGGGCTGCTGGCTGCAGGACACACCGGGATTTCACAGGAGCAGGTTCGAGGTGGGGACAGGCCAGTAGGGCTGGGGCCAAGTCAGTGGGCGTCCTCCTCTTCTTAGTTCAGCATGGCTTTTTCGGTCCTTCTTCTTTTCTTCTGGTCGGTTCTTGTCTGGGGAGGCAAGGTTCGGGGTTGCCCCTAAATACTAGATTTAGGGGCGTTACAGGTAAGTAAAGGTGTGGACCAATGGGTCCCTTGCTTGGGGAGGGTACACCCCCTATTATGCCACCCTCCAGTGGGAGGGGGGCATATGCCGCTCTCTGGTTCGCTGGGTCCCCCCATCTGCAAGATGGCAGGGACTAAGAGCTGTGCTTCACTTCGCCTCCCCACCTGAGGGGTGGGATTGGCAAAGGTGGCACACATCCCTTCCTCACTTGGTTTTCCCGTCGATTCTCCTGCCCAAAGTAGGGGTCAGAACTGGTGGGGGCCAGTTGCTGAAAGCAGCAAATGGCTGGGGTAGCTCACAAAGGCGGCAAGCCTTTGAAGCTTCCCCTTCGTGGACCTTGCCCATCCTGGAGGAGGAGGCTTGGCACCTCCTCCCAGGATGTGCACTGTTTTAGACCCCCGAGAGCAGCAGGCATCCAGAAACGTCTGGTGGTGGCAGCTGGCGAGCAGCCACTCAGCCAGGATACTAGCGTTAGGTCATTTTTCAAGAGGCATTTCTATGATGCCCTCTGAGTGCATTTTTCATTAAATCCCACACTGGCATCAGTGGAGGTTTAATGTGCTGAGGAGTTTGATACCAAACTTCCCAGTTTTCAGTAAAGCCATCATGGTGCTGTGGATTGTAAGGACAAACTACCAGTACCATATACTCTTAATGGCATTACTGCACTTACAATGTCTAAGAATTGGCTTAGACACTGTAGGGGTACAGGGCTCATGCACCTGTACCCTCACCACTGGTATAGTGCACCCAGCTAGAGGGGTGGCTGACCTATGCCAGGGCAGTGGTTTGTAGGCATGGCACACAGGGATGTGTGCCATGTCGACTCTTCACTTTGTTCTGCACCAAAACACGCAGCCTGCAATGGAGGTGTGTGTGTGTAAAGGTACAGGGCCTCTAAGGGTGGCACAATAAGTGATGCAGCCCTTAGAGGTCGTCCCTGGCCACAGTACCCTGGGTACCTATGGTACCATTTACAAGGGTCTGACATGTGGCCAAAGAGTGCCAATTGGGTTTGGTTTCAATGCAGTTTAGGGAAAAAACATACGCCCTGGGTACCTGGTTGGCAGGAACCCAGGGCACACTCAGTCAAACCCATCAACAGTTTGGCAAAAAGGGGGGCAACCATGCAAAAAGAGGACACTTTCTTACACATCCCCCGCCCCCAAACAAAAGAGGATGAGACTAACCTTTCCCTAGAGAGTCTTCATTTTCTAAGTGGAAGAACCTGGAAAGTCCATCTGCATTGGCAGTCCCAGGTCTGAGTGCCACTTTAAAGTCCATTCCCTGTAGGGAGATAGACCACCTCAAAAGTTTAGGATTTTCACCTTTCATTTGTATTAGCCATTTGAGAGGTCTGTGGTCAGTTTGAACTAGGAAGGGAGTACCAAAGAAGTATGGTCTCAGCTTCTTCAGGGACCAAACCACAGCAAAGGCCTCCCTCTCAATGGCACTCCAACGCAGCTCCCTGGGGAGTAACCTCCTGCTTATAAAAGCAACAGGTGGGTCTTGGCCTACATTATTGGTCTGGGATAGGCCCGCTCCTATCCCTAGCTCAGAGGCATCAGTCTGCACAATGAACTGCTTGGTATAGTCTGGAGCTTTGAGAATTGGTGCTGAGCACACTGCTTCTTTTAGGGTGTCAAAAGCCTTTTGACAGCTAACTGTCCAGTTTATCTTTTTGGACATCTTCTTGGAGGTGAGTTCTGTGAGGGGTGTCACAATGGACCCATATCCCTTCACAAACCTCTGTAGTACCCAGTCAAGCCAAGGAATGCCCTGACTTTGGTCTGGGTGGTTGGAGCTACCCAGTCCAGGATGGCCTTGATCTTGGGCTGTAAGGGTTGCACTTGGCATCCACCAACAAGGTGGCCCAGGTATACCACTGTTCCCTGCCCTATCTGGCATTTGGGTGCTTTGATAGTTAAGCCTGCAGTTTGCAGGGCTTTTAAAACCTTCCCCAGGTGGATCAGGTGATCCTTCCAGGTGGAGATAAAGACAGCATCTAGATATGCTGCACTTAAAGCCTCTAATCCAGCAAGGACTTGATCCAAAAACCTTTGGAAGGTGGCAGGGGCATTCTTTAAAACAAAAGGCATAACAGTAAACTGATAATGCCCATCAGGTGTGGAGAATGCTGCCTTTTCTTTTGCTCCTGGTGCCATGCCAATCTGCCAGTACCCTGCAGTTAAGTCAAAGGTACTTAGAAATGTGGATGCACCCAATTTGTCTATCAACTCATCAGCTCTTGGGATAGAGTGAGCATTTGTCTTGGTGACAGAGTTGAGCCCTCTATAGTCCACACAGAACCTCATTTCTCTCTTTCCACCTTGTGGATAAGGTTTTGGGACTAGAACCACTGGGCTAGCCCAGGGGCTCCCAGGGGGTTCAATAACCCCTAACTCCAGCATCTTGCTGACTTCAGCTATGATGATCTCCTTAACTTGATCAGACTGTTGATAAATCTTATTTTTGAGAGGTACACTGTCCCCAGTGTCCACATCATAGACATGGACCCGTTTGTCTGACCAGGGGTTAAGGAAAAGAGCTTAGCATACTGCTGCAAGACTTGCTTGCATTTAGCCAGCTGTTGGGCAGAGAGGGTGTCTGAATAGACAACTCCATCCACTGACCCATCTTTGAGGCTGTAAGAGAGGAGGTCATGGAGAGGTTCACTCTCTGTCTCCTGATCCTCATCAGTCACAATCAGCATGGTGATGTCAGCCCTGTCATGGAAAAGTTTAAGGCGGTTCACATGGATCACCCTTTTGGGGGTCCTGCTGGTGTCCAGGTCTACCAAGTAGGTGACCTCACTTTTCTTCTCTAAGATGGGGTAAGGGCCACTCCATTTGTCATGGACAGCCCTTGGTGCCACAGGCTCCAAAACCAGTTTTTTTCTTGATGCATTGTGGGCTGAGGGAGGACTTCTCGATATCTTGAGACGAAGAATTCTTTGAAGTAAAACGAATTGCAAACATCCATAACAAACGCTAGATGGCAGAAGTATGCAAAGCACGTGTATTTACAGTAACACAAAGTACAGACGTATTACTTATTGCAGAATGTCATTTGTGCTATTCATGTGTTAATAAAATATTGATTTTTCCCCAAATCCCATACTGGTCCTAAAATGGGTGCCCAATAGTGTGCTCTCTTTCTGCTCCAAGTATTTTCATGCTAGGTTATGTGGAAGATCCACCTAGGTGTAATGAATTTAGGAGGGAATTTTCCCTCCCATTCTTGGGATCATCTTTCCATTAAACCTCTATTTATTTGAGGAATGAAATAGAATATCCTCTTCTTTCTTAATCTTCTTGATAGCACTCCCTACAAATGATGTAAATGTAGCTGTAAGGACAATGACATACATCAGAATTCTTCATACATTACCTTCTTCATTACCACACTGTTTCATAAAGCACACTTCATAAGAGAATACTCTGAAATCATACCTGAAGCTGTTCTGGCTTCTTCAGCTTTAATTTTCCTGTTTTATAACCATCATAATGTTCAAATAGTTCAAAGAATCTAAACAAATCAAGACATAATAAATATTTTCTATTATGTTCTGGTTTCTTCAGTTTTAATTTCCCATTTTATAGCCATCATAATGTTCAAATAGTTCAAAGAATCTAATCAATTAAGACATAGTAAAAAAAATCCTATTACAGTATATTAATTATAGTCGTACACTTGCAGAATAAAGCTGCATATGTGCACTAAAACGATGTGTTGCATTAAGTAAAGATTTCATCTGGAGCAAATCCACTTTTGAAAATTCTGCTCTTTGTGCAATGGCAAACGTAGCCAATGGGTTTTGCTCAAAGCCAATTTACACCATGTTTGCTGCTTAAGCAGCAAAGGATGGAGCTAACTACTGATGAACTGAAAGTAACCACTCAGGTCAATGTATTTTATTAGATTTTTTTTAGTATGACCAGCACTTCATTATCAGAGCAATCTCACAACTTTGACACGCTGAGGGCCAAATGCCCCAACGTTTCTTCCACTGGATAAAATGTCTATGGGCAAAAACTAAAATTTCTAGAGCAAAACCGAAAATCTTTTATTAAATCTAAACCAAAACCACAACTATTAGTTTTATCAAAGGATTAGTGTATAATCAATGGGTCAAAGCCAATGAGGCGATTCACTGTCAGATATCTTGAATCAGTGACTGCTGTAAAATGGTTTGGTACTGAAATTTGATGAACAACGACAATGATTTTCCCCTCATAGGGATGGAGACTAAAGCATCTAATCAATAATTAGATCTCACTTTCTGAACACTCTTTTTTGCAACAAATAGGAGATTACTGCATGTTTCACGTCGACAATCTACAAGTAGGAGATTCAAGAGGATGACTACTATTGTTTATGCCCCAATTAACATGGAATACTGATCTTGGCCGGTTAAACAGTATGTTTGCAATCATGTCTACAGTGATGGTGATCGTAGAGCAACTTTTCTCATTTCTTCGTGAAGAACAAAAAAGTGTGTATGATGAGATGAGATACGAGTCTTTGGCTCACTAAAAATTAAAGGCAGTGATATGTTATACCCCACTGATGGATTAGTTATCACCCTTGCACTTAATTGAAGTTATGCCACAATTAGTGGTGGTGGCCCATACATTATACAATAATTAAGTAGTTAAATGTGCATGGGATAATATACTGGCACCAGCAAAAATTGATCTAATTCACAACAAACAAGCACTGGCGAAGCCAATAGATCTGGAACTGGCTTAAGGCCTTTTGGTTTTGACAATGCTTGTTTTCTTTTAAATTTTTTTGGGGGGGGTGAAATTTTACTGCGAAAGCATTCAATCATGACTGCTAGTGCATGCACACACATTTATTTGCCTGCACAATCTGCCATCCTGGAAGGATTTTTGTAATAATGTTTTACAAAAAGGACAGAGATGGTTGCACGTCTAATGACATGCATGCACAAGCAATGCCAACTTTAAATGTTTTTATACAACAAAACACATGCAAAGATGTTAATGTGTTAGTGCACGTAGCATCTTTGAGTAGTTTTAAATCCCATTCAAAGATAGATGTCTCTTTGCATATGCAAGGGTGACTATCTTTGAATGATTTTAAAGTTGGGAGAGAGACACTTGGAGTGTCGACAGGGATGCAGTGCCCTGCCCGCAGAAGTAAAGGCATAGTAGGAATGTCTGGGGAGCTGCTGGGTCCTCACAAAGTAAAGAAAAAAAATTGCATGGCATTGAAGGGGACTATTTTCTGTTTGGGTGATAACATTGTGCTATCACGGAATGGCATCATTCACATAGAAGGGAGCCAATGGCTGAAGCGTGCTCACTGCCCCCTTGCTATAAGCTTTTGGCAGGCGAAGAAAAATGCAACTGGCACTATATCAGAACAATGGATGAAGAGGGCTGCCTGAAAGCCTACATATGTAAATATGAATGTATTTTACCAGGCATTGATTGGAAAAGCAACAGGTCTTTGTAACACCCGAACTTAAAATATGATAACAATGCATCTTAACATAAAATTACTTGCAACACACCCTCAAAAATGATTATTCTAATTCCCCTGCAACAAAAACCATCTTTGAACCATCGTTCTCTGACAAATATTGAAGATTACTGTAAACCCAATCATAACACTTTATGGTCCAGATGCACCACCATTACATTTTGCGACTCGCAAATTGCGATGTTTAGCGACTCGCAATTTGCGAGTCGCCTAATGAACTGTACTAATGTGTCTCAGACGCATTAGTGATTCCCAATGAGGTCGCAAATGACCTGCCTCATCAATATTCCTGAGACAGGACGCAATTTGCGACCCATTGGGAATGGGCAATAACACAAGCTTGGTGTCTGTGTTTGCCTTTAAATAAAGCAACTTTTTTTTTATTTTTTATAAATGCATCCCATTTTCCTTCAAGGAAAATGGAATGCGTTTCAAATAGAAAAATGAAAAGTTTCTGTTTAATTTTTTAAGAGTAAGCAGTGGTCTGTGGGACCACTGCCTGCACTTAAAAAACGTTTTCGCTGCCAGTCACAAAGGGAAAGGGTTCCCCTGGGGACCCCTTCCCGTTTGCGACTGGCTTACCGCCCACTTGAAGTAGGCGGTAAACTGCAGTTGTGTTGCAACCGCATTCCAGTCGCAAAACAATTGTGCATGCCTCTTGCGACTCGCTATTAGGAAGCGACGCCCTTAGCACACCCCTTCCTCATAATGACTCGTAAACCCTATTTTTCAGGTCGGTAATAGTTTACCGACTCCCAAAATAGGGTTAGTACATGCCAGAAGCCATTTTAGCGGTCACAAACAGCCAGATTCTATATTTGCGACCGCTAAAAACGGTCGTACATCTGGCCCTATATGTATAAGCCTTTTCCTTGCCCTGAACATAACTAACCTTTACTGCAAGCCTTATCCTTATGCATAACCTTCGTAATGAGCCTAAGTCTAACCCCTACCATCACTCTTTAGCTTACGTTCATTGTAAACTTTCCAGCTCCCTTAGTAATGAACCTGACCAATTAGCACAATAAGTAGAGTCGCAATTAGACTAAGAATCCACATGGATTAAAAGTATGCCCACTATCTCAGAATAATTGGGACCTGCTAGTATAGTCCCAAGGCCCTGCAATCTACAATCCACAAATGAATTAAAGGTCTTAAAACAGAAGTCTGAACACAAAAAAAAAAAAATATCATTCTAGGAGATTTCAACTGGGCCCCTAAATATCCGTATTCATGGTGATCCTTAAACAAAACATTTTTCAGTCCAGTATGCTTCCTCGAAAAGTATTTCAGTTACTGATCTTTTTGATTGACAGATTAACTTACTTGATCACTTAATTCCATCAGTGCATTTTAGGATCTTATATAAAAAGCATATAGTTTTATCCTTGAGTCTAAGCACAATCTTGAAAACACTATCAACATTGTGTGGCTGGAGTCCTTGGTACTGGTTGTAACGGGCCTTCACGGAGTTCGTGAGGCCTAGCTGGAGGAGCTGAATGAACACACGACCACACAGTATGCAAGTATGGGCAGGAAGTCCCGCGCGACCTCCGCCCGTTTATTTAAGCTCTCTGGCCACGCCTGGCCAGAGAGTGATACAAAGTATAGAAGCCCTTCCGGGCTAACATCCGGGTCCTGCTTGCACAGTGCCTAGACCGCTACATCCCTTCCCAAGTTAGTGTTCAAGCAAATAAACAATTCAACATACAAAGTCTTTGAGTCTTTGACTGGGTCTGGGATTGGGTCTCAGGTTGTACTTTTGTTGGCGGGACCCTTGACTCTCTGTATGGTTGTGAGTTGGCGAGGTATTTCCGGTAATGTTCATGTCTGTCTCTGCGGTCGGGGGTTGAGATGAATTCGCTCCGGTTGGTTCTTTGGGGTGCCCTCAATAGGTGCTTCTCCGCCCTCCACATGACTGGGAAAACCTCTATCTGTGTCTGAGCATTGGATTCTCTTGAACCAGGATATATTTCTGGTGATTGTTTCTTCTCCTCGCTGGGCTGGGAGGGTGGTGCCATTAATCTTTATAACGGTCCACGGTCCAGGTTCATACGCTGTTCTGAATTTTCCCCTACTGCGATGGTTCCGGACTAGAACAGTGCTCCCTGGGGTAATGACGCGGGTCTTAGCTCTCCTCCACCAGCTGGCCCGCTCGTTATTTGCTGCTCGTCGTGCTTGAGTGCTGGCAGGGTCATAAGGCTCTGGGACCCAGCTATCGGCTACGGGAATTGTGTCCCGGCGGTGTCCGGCTAGCATCAGAGACCAGGGTGATCTCTGAGTCGTGCAGTGCGGGGTGCTGCGGTACTCACGCAGGAACCGTTGAAGCGCAGTTTCAGGGTCGGACTGTTCAGCCACTGCGACTCGGAGGATCTTGTTGAGCGTCCGCATGAAGCGTTCGCTTCACCATTGGCCTGCGGCCATTGTGGGGTGATTCGATGATGGTGAACTCCGAGTAGAGCAAGTAGGGTTTTGAATTCTCCCCCTTGAAACGGGGGGCCCGTTGTCTGTCTTGATTTCGTGGGGTAACCCAAAAAGCGCAAATGCCTTCTCGAGGACCGACTGTAGGTGTGCGAATGATGTGGACGCAATCACCTCAACTATAGTACTTTGAATAGCTGTCTATCAGCGCAGCTGTTACTCGTCCATCAGGAAAACTCCCAAAATCAAGACTCACTCGCGACCATGGCGATGTCGACGGGTCTTCCGTTATCACCGGTGCGGGTGACTCTTGGCTACTTGAGAGCTGGTAGGGTCTGCAATTTCTTACGAGTGCATCCACGGCTGCTTCTAGCCCAGGGAACCATACTTTTTCCCTCATTCGTGATTTCATCCGTACAGTCCCTTGATGTCCTTCGTGAGCCAGGGTTGTAGCTCGTTCCTGGAGGCTTACAGGAATGACGATCCAGGACCCCCTCAGTATTACACCATCTGCTGCGGCGTTTAGTTCATCTCGCACCTACCAGAATTTTCCAAGCCGGTCTCTGTCTGGCCCATTCCATCCGTTGGCGCCACGTAGGAAGTCTTCCCATGAGCCTTTCTGCAGAGAGTTCATCACCCTCATGAGCACGGAGTCTTTGCCAGTCTCTGTCTTAATCTCGTCAATGGTGAGGGCTCGGGGCATGCCCACTGGGACACCATGTTGACATATTCTTCTGTTCTTTGCTCATGATCACGGTCGTCCTCTGCTAGATCTGGTGGGTGCCGTGATAGGAAGTCTGCGGGATTCTTCGCCCCGGGCCGATAGACCAGTTCCATCTGATAATGCTGCAACTGTATCGCCCAGCGTTTGATTCTCGGTGGGGGATGTGGTGCTGTGCCTCTGAACAACAGAACCAGTGGCTGGTGATCAGTTACAACCCTGAAAGGGTAACCGCTGACGTACAGGTGAAAGTGGTTGCAGGCCCACTTAATCGTGAACGCTTCCCTTTCGATCTGGGAGTAGCGGGCTTCTGTTGGCGTTAGGGCTTTGCTCGCTAATGCGAGAGGTGCCCATTTACCTGGTTCGGTTTCTTGAGTCAGGAGCGCTCCGAGGCCAATGGGACTGGCTTCTACCAGGAGCTCGGTCATTCAAGTGGCGTCTTAGAACGCCATGGTGGTTTTTCCTACAAGTGCTGCCTTGATCTTTTGAAAAGCTTCTTCTTTGCCTTACCTCCAGGTAGCATCTTTCTTTGTTAGGGCTCGCAAAGGTTCTGCAATAGTGGCCAGGTTTGGTATGAACCGCCCGCAGTAGGTGGCCATCCCCAGAAAACTTCGGGTCTCTGAAGCTGTGGTTGGTGCAGGGGCTCGCTGTATGGCCTGAGATTTCCATGGGTCGACCCAGACTCCCTCTTCGCTGAATACATAGCCGAAGAATTTGATTGACTTTTGAAAAAACAAGCATTTTTCTCGGTGGAGGGTCACCCCATGCTCGGCAAGACGTTGGAGGGTAGCCCGAAGATGGCGGTGGTGGTCTTCTATGGTCGCCGAGTGTATTAAAATGTCGTCACTGGCATTCAATACTCCTTGAAGTCCTGAGAGTATCTCTCGGACGGCATTCTGGAATATCTCAGCCGCTGATGAAATCCAAAGTTCAGCCTCTTGTAGCGGCGCAGGCCTATATGGGTCGAGAAGGTCGTGATGTACCGGCTCTCTTCGGCTAGCCTCAACTGATGATATCCCGCCTTGAGGTACAGCTTGGAGAACCAGCGGGACCCGTTCAGGTCGGCTACGATGTCGTCAACAGTCGGTGTCAAATGCCTTTCGCGCTTGATTGCCTGGTTGGGCAGGCACATGTCTATGCATAATCTCATTTTTCCGGGCTGCTTTGGTTTTTCGGCTACTACCATCGGTGAGACCCAGGGTGTCGGTCTAGTGACTTTTTCGATCACTCCTTGTTGTTCTAGATTGTGGAGTTCCTGCTCGACTAGTGGCCGAAGGTGGAAAGGTATGCGTCTGTGCCGCAGGGCAACTGGTTTCACCGCCTTGTCTATGTGCAGCTTGACCGGTGGCCTTTCCATGCTTCTGAGTCCTTTGAAGAGCTGCGGGAAGAGTTCCAAAACGTCCTCTGTCTGCAGGGTTTTGACTGTGGGGGCGAAAGTGACGAGGCCGAGGTCTTCGGCTGTGTGACTCCCCACCAGGATGTCGGCCTCTCTGTCCACCACGTGGAAAGTTGTGGTAATCTCGTGGCTTTCCGACTTCACCTGCACTGTCATCTTACCCTTGAGGGGTAGGGGTGTTTGGCTGCCATATGTGAGAATTTGTACATGTGACGGGGTCAACGTGGGCCTTGGGTTCAGTAGCTTGTATTGTTGGCTCCCCATCACATTCACAGACGCCCCTGTGTCGATTAGCGCAGTGACTTGGGATCCAGCAATTTCGAGGGCACATGCGGGCTGTGGGCGCCGCTTCCACTTGAGGTCACTAGCGAATGAGATGAGGTAATATTCGCATTCATCGTCTGTGGATGAGTTCTCTAGGTACTGTCTCTGCCGTACTGGTGTTCTGGGCGTCTTCAGGCTTTCGGGTTCTTCGAGAGAGACAGATGCTTCACTGCCTTTGACGGTGGTCTTCTTCCACGAGCTCCTCTATTTCTTGGGCCTCCTCTGCACCCAACAGCAAAATGGTTGGAAGTGCCACACTTCGAGCACGTCCGCCCTTGCGCCGGACATTCTTCCCGAGGGTGTTCTTCTCTCCCGCAGTATCCGCAGCGTGAACCCTGTGCGCTCTTGCTTGGCCAAAGCCCTCGGGTTCCTCTATTCTGTGTGCGCACTGCGTCTGCTCGTTTGGTCTTGATGGCTGCCGGTCTCTCTGACTGTTGGGTGATGGCGATGTCCATCGCTTTCGCTCTGGCGTCTGATAGGTCGTGCGACCGTGCCATGATGAGAATTTCTTCGAGAGCGATTCCTGGCTGTCGCAAGATGAGGGTCCAGAGGTTTTTGTTTCGGCATCCCTGGATGCCTTGTGCTCTGGCCTCTAGGTTTTGGACATCGGTCGTACACGTGCTGGCCAGTTCCATTAGCAGCGCGTGGAATGCATCCATTGACTCTCCTTCCCTCTGGCGTGCTTGGCGGAGTTTGAATCTTTCATAACCGGGGTTCAGTTGAGGATCGAAGTGCGCATTCAGGGTCCGGACCGCTGCGTCGTAATCGTTGGGTGCTCCTGTGTTTGGTAGATGGGCAAACAATTTGTATATCTCTTCTCCCGCGAAGTGCAGCAGTAGAGATCTTTTGACAGCGCTGTCCGTTTCTCGCGTTGCTGTGAAGTAATTATCTAGGCGGCTGATCCAGATTGTCCATCTGCGGGACGCAGTGGCTGGGTCTATCAGCTCACTCAATGGAGTAGCGCATTGATTTGGGCGTGCTGCATGGTGGGTTGAATGATCTGGTGCCCTGCCTGTTGGGCTGCCAGTGGATTCTGTGGCGCTGCTTGTGCTGCCTGATCTGTCATAGTCTCCGGCATCTGGTGCTATGCAGTAATTGTGTGTGCACTCTGTGCTTAGCACTGTTGCTTCCTCCTATGGTATGAGTCTTATTTTCTGACTGTACCTTCTTATTTTTTTTTTTTTTTTCTTGGTTGTTCACCCCCTCTTGTGCCTGGGCCTTGTCCCTTTTCTTTACTAAGCCGGCAGACTACTGTATACACTCCCAGCGTTGTTCTTGTGGGGGTGGGTGGTCCTGCAGGCTAGCGAGTGGAGGTGTTGAGCTTTCCTGGTATAACCACGTGAGCGCTTGGCCAGGTGGTGCCGTAGAAGCCGCGTAGCTGGAGACCGGCAGGGGGCAATCTGCGCATGCACAGGTTGTGCTGGTGCGCTGCAGGTTAGGCTGCCTGAGAGCCTTCGTTGGAGGTGACTCCGGCACACTGGTCTGCTACTCTGAGAGAACGGGGGCCAGGTGAGAAGGCGGGCGGGGTGATGATACCTTTGTTGTTGTAGCGGCAGCGATGGCACACTCCGCTGGGTCAATGTCTGTTATGGCGCCATCGGAAACTTGCTGGCAGCGTTTCGCCGGCGTGCGTACTTGCGATGGTCCTGCATTCAGCAGGGGTGTCGCCTCCTGCTGCGATCTGCCTCTGGTCCGGGGTGTCAGTAAAGGAGATGAGAGGGTCATGGGTATATTGAGTTGGGACGCGATTGGTGCCCACCCTCGTCGCCAGTGTAACAGGCCTTCACGGAGCCCGTGAGGCCTAGCTGGAGGAGCTGAATGAACACACGACCACACAGTATGAAAGTATGGGCCGGAAGTCCAGAGCGACCTCTGCCCGTTTATTTAAGCTCTTTGGCCATGCCTGGCCAGAGAGTGATACAAAGTATAGAAGCCCTTTCGGGCTAACATCTGGGTCCTGCTTGCACGGTGCCTAGACCGCTACACTGGTGTCGTTGGGAACTGACGACAGGCGCCGGAAGTCTAACGAACTGCCAAGAGCGGCCGGGACAGCCGAGCGCAGCTGGGGAGTTGAGCGTGGCTGGTGGACCTACACCATCACTCCTTACCCCCCCCAACAGCCCCCACAGCCCAGCCTAGCAGCAAAAGTCAGCAAGACGTGAGAGGCACCAGACGAGGACATCCTAATTTGCCCTCCCTCTTGCCTTGGATTTGCCTGGGAATTCCGCTGTTGCAGTGGTGAGGCGCGGTGCATGGGGGGGCAGAAGGGGCTAAGGCTGTTTTCTTCTTTTCTCATGGCCAGCTGGCCCCTGTTAGCGGTCAGCTACTAGGGACTTAACACCTGCAAATTAATTGCCAATTAACGGGTGGAGAGAACGCCCTGATAAGGGCACATCAACACTGGCCTATCCACCCCACTGCACCCCTAAGTCAGCCCGAAACCAAGCCCAGAGCCAGGCCAACTTTTCCATTTCTTCACGGCCAGCATAAACGGGGAAGCAGTAGAGGCGCCGCTGTATCCTCTGAAGTGACTCACCGACCTGTTTCTTTAGCGAGGCATGAGAAGACCCTGGTGAGTCGTGAGAGTTGCTGCACTAGATGCCGTAGCAGGAGGAGGAATCCTGTTACTGCGGAAGTGGCCTGGCTTGGTACAGGTGCGGCTTGTGGTTTGGGTAGGTCCTCTCGCTCGCACACACACACACACCCGGAAACAACCCAATGGGACTACCTGCAGCGAGAGCAACAGCTACCTGCAGCCACCTAGCCACTTGCAGTAGCTGCACCAGGCATACTGCCTGATCTTCAACAACTGAAGTCCTCTCGCTGTCTGATCCAGACACACCTCACCCTGACCACAGGCAGCCACAGGGGAACCTACACAGCCTACTAAGGATATACAGCTGACAAGTTCAAAGCATGAAGTAAGAAACTTAAAGTGGGCCAACGACTCACACGGAGATGGCTGGTGTAGGAAACTGGGCTTTTGTTGCAGTAGTCCTCCTCCCCCAAACTTTCTGCCTGCTTTTTAGCTACTAGATGCTGATTTTTGACTCTGACAGTGCACTGAGGCCAGCTAACTAAATCCCAGTGCCAGTGCTCCTTTCTTAAAACAAAGTCTTAAGATTGATTCTCAATTGGCTAATGACTTTAGCACCCCTCGTACATGGTACCCCAGGTACCTAGGGCATGGGTACTAAAGAGGGTCCCTGAGGGCTGTAGCAAATGTGATGCCACCCTAAGGGACCCCCACACAGACTGCCATTGCAGGATGCATGACATGGTGCAAACCATGTTTGAAAACAGGACATGGCACTGTGTGCCATGCCAAATACACTGCATGGGCTAATTGTAGGTCACCCCTACAGCAGACCTTGGAGCCCTAAGGCAGGGTGCATTATACCACATGCAAGGATATATCTGAGCAGATATGCCCCTGAAATGTCTAGTCTCACTGCTGGATATTACAAGTCAGCAGGGAAGCTATCTTAAGGTATGTACTGGTCAAAACGAGTTTCCCAGCTACTGTTGCGGGGATTTTGCTCATACACAGAACTATGCACAAGAAAACAGGACCTCAGTAAATAGGGGTGTACCTCCTATCACCTTAGTACCCAAAATCCCAACCGACTAGCAATAGTGTCTCATTCGGTCTCCTACAAATATCAAGAAGCTACGAATGTTTAGACAACCCAGAACACGAGCACTCCCGACTCACCTCAGAGTCGCGGGAACAAGACACTCTTTGGCTCTCACGTACTTGTCCACAATAAAAATAATCAGTCACTAAATAAGTTCAAAATGTTTATTTTGACTATAGTGATTCATAAAACAGTATGCGAACCACAACTAGCAGCAAAATGCATAAGGCAAGAATCATTAGCATTGTTACAATACCATAGAATACAAAAGGAGTCGTCATTTTATAAAGACTGTGAAAAAGGCAAAATAACTGGGCCTAATCACCCTCCCCTTGGCAGTAAGAAGTTATTTTATATAACAGAAGATCTCTAGGCATTATTAGCAGACCCCTACCTGAAAGCCTAAACGCAAAGGTTTACATCATAGGAACAGTAGAGCTCAGCTCCATGGAACGGCTTTCTTCGAGTGTGTGTCAAAAACATGCAACAACGTTATATCAAAGCTCGATTCTTCCACATTGCAGCTGTTGGTAACATGTTTTGTCTAGGTAATAGGGACTGACCAGAACAGAATAACAAGAGACATTGTTGACCGACCTTGCACATTATGTTCAGACAGAATTGAAGGGAAAGCTCAGAACGTGAAAAACAATCTGTTATCATGTACAGGGCAGAGGCAAAGTGTCGCGAAAGCAAACTCTTAGCAGAGGCGTGCGCAAAAGCAGTAGCATAGGGCAAGTAAAACTCATGCTAACTTAGCAATGTCGACAATGTATCTAAGGGCTACATAACTCCATATAACACCCTCCCCCTGGTAAGTCAGTAGGACATAGACAGAAGAACAAAAACAGAGTTCAAAAGTCAGGCATTGTTTAAAATATTGGCGAGGGACTTTCTAAAAAAAAATCAAATCAGAGAAAAAAGGGACAGTTTGAAAAAAAAGCTAAAGGCACTTTGCTTTGAAAAAAAGAGTCTGTATTCCAGACAGTGGAGTAGGGACGAACCAAGTAGTCAATCCATGAAGGTTTGGGTGCAAAGGAATGCAATTCCTTCCAATAGTTCATCCTTGTCATTGGAGGAAAAAAGCGACGACATCCAATTTAGTAAGTTGAAGGAACAATCATGTTCCTCACAAGCAGGAGCATCCAAATGTGGAAAAGGAAAACTTGCGTGATATTCAATGAAACTTCGTTGTAGGAAAGTCTGCGCAGCCGCACAGATATCCCATTGATCCAAGATTCCAAGTAAAGCTGCACGCGTCATTTGACCATCCTCAGAACAAGCCTCGTCATGCGTCTCTAAGGGACCCATCAACCGGCTGAAATCAGGGATTGGACACCATGTGTTCGATAAGCAAAGTTCCATCGCCCAGGAGAAATGACATCTTTTGCAATGAAGCACTGGCTGCACGCAAGTAAAGTAGGCAAAGCGGAATGTTAAGTCGTAACTCACGCCAAGAGTTGCTAAAGGCAAGCATCCAAAAGCCTCATATAGGCGATCACGGCACAGTTGTAGCTGGGCCGGTCTGTGCAGAGCCACAAAGTGAGCAGCCATTACGAAGCACAAGGAGGAGAAGCAGGACACCAGCTGCCAGCGCCAATATTAAGGGAAACCCTCCGATAACACTGGAAAATATAGAATGAATAAAAGCTGGTATTACCACGAAGATAGTTTGAAAGGAAGAGACCAGGCCAGATCCCACACATTTAAAAAAATGGGCAAGGCCTGTCGTATCAGATGCATTAAATATTTGGTGAATTAGTTCCCCAAAATGAAGTGGGAGATTAGTGTTAAGAAGCGACTGTATCTCACTCGAGGTCCGAGCCACCTGCAACCTGAATGTTTCACGGGCGGAAGTGAGGGCCACCTCCTGTTGGAATAAAAGGGCTTTGATCCTGCTCAACTTGTTGAACTCTGTTAAGTCGGAATGGAAGGCCAAAGCGAAGAATCTAAGCTCCCTTGCGGGGGCGGGAAAGGGACATTGCTACAGCAAGTTACGCGCTGGGAAACAGTTACCAAGTATGGGACACCCGTCCGCATACCACAGCAGTCTTGATTGTTTAAAATGAGATAGCTGCCGTTAGTAAGCAATGTAAAGACAGGCGTGACGGATGGTACTGGGGTCCCTTTCAAAAAGCAAGCTAGATTGGGCGCTGACACGTTACACTAGCTGTGTAATTTAACGTGTTTGCACACTAGAGAGTGACTCACTACCGAATCACACTCCTCCCCTGTGAGGAAAACTTCTTTATCCTCCCTCAAATCCCGATAAGCAAAGGGCACGACCCATAATTCATGCAGAAAAGCACTGCCAAGCGGTTCAAAGCGGCCAACAGGAAAGTGTTGCATACATGATTTAAATTGAAAAAGCGAAAAGGGCATAGTGATAACGCCATGAATTAACCAAACAGCAGAGTCCGTTTCCGCTACGGAGAACGGCAAAGGCTCCAATTGTTCAATATGTAACAGCGTGTATACAGCATCTTTCATGGACATAAACTTCTGTTTATCAGTCAGGTTAAAAGGCAAAAATAAAGCAGTGGCATTCAAATAATCCCAAGGCACTTTACCCATTTTCAGTGTCTGCAACGTCCAAGCAAATTGCACGACCGACTGTAACTGATTCCGACCATGATATAACACAGAAACATCACTTTGTACAATATCTATTACAGAAGAAACAATATTGTCTTGGGTGTAAATGCGTGAAGAAAGCGTGTTAATGCTGTTGTCCACTACAGCAAGGACTTTTTCCAAGTTTGCCTGGTCAATTTGACGCAGACGGAAGGCGGCTTCCATCTGTGAAAGTTTCCAAATTTCATTATAAGAGGCATAAAGAAATCGCTTGGCCCTTGGATTACGTGGGCCTAAGAGAAAATCAGCCAAACCTATATCATTCGATAGGATTGAAAGATGCTGTTTGAAAGATGCAAGGGTAGAGTGTTCTAGCCACTGCTGGCACAATTTACCTTCCGAGTACGTAGTCACAGAATGATGAGGTGGATAACGAGGATCAGGCTTAGTCTGAATGAAACCAGGTGTAACATTATAGAAACGCAACTGGCATGCATTAGCATTAGTTTGCCACATCAACCATCCTAATGAATCAATCTCAGAAACATTAAAGGAGGCATTTTGAAGGAGAGCATGCAAAGCCTCAATGGTGTAGTTATTATGTAACCTCCAATTGTCATATTCAGCTAATGAAGGAATGGAGGGGGTATTTAGGTTTTTGACAGTTGCAAGGCCATAACAGGATGTTTGATAAATGGTTTTATTTAAAAACAGCAATTGAGTCGGGATCAGGCAGGCACAATGTAATGCCTCAGTGCCCTGAACCTGCCATGGCTTTGTGCCCCAGATTGATTTTAAATCTATAGTCTGTTTCCAATGGTCATAACCGTGTGTGGCCAACTATGTTCTAAACGAGTTGGCGTATATTAGTTTAGTGTGGGATAACAGGTACTTAGATGCAGGGGATTTTTGAAGGCTAAAATATTAGGATTCAGGATTAGTCAAATCATAGTTAGAAAAATAGGTGAACTTATCCCTAAGCGTTTTAGAACTCCCTGTATGGGAGTTGGACAATGTTCCCATTGGGTAAAATTAAAAACAGGTCTCATGGTGTTCGATTTGTGTAAAAAATAATGCCCATAATGTTGATAGCAAAAGAGATCACCATAATTGGCAGAATTTAAATACAAATCTTCAGCATCAAAGGCAGCATAATATTTTAAATCAGAAAACAATGCATGAACTGCCTGCACATCCCAATCATCCGAATGTAAGTCCCGTGTCACCACATCTCCTAAGGAGACGCGGAAGACGTATGGAACACGAAGGACCTCAGTCGGACCATGGATTTCATAAGCTACTTTGTCCCAAACGATGCCATCAGGAACTGGGAAAGCTGAAATATTCACAAAAGGCTGGTCACGTTTCATGATATGGGACGAAGTGTGAGGAGCCAAAGTGCCATCGACCATTTTTACTGCAGAGCGTTCAGGGAGATAATGGCCATTTATAAGTAAAAAGAACACTGTCACAAATTCAATTGACATGAAGAGAAATATCAGGATAAGCACCAACCAAATGTAGGTCCATGGGGAAATGAAGTATGTCTTTTTGAACCAGGAGTAAAAAATACGCAACTTAGGCGCATCAGACAAACTGGAGGATGAGGAGGACGAGGCAGAAGAAAGGTGTGCCGGTTCTCCATCACAGGCACTCACTGGACTTGCAAGCAAAGGTGAAAGCGTCGAATCGTCCATTCGTACTTGTGGGCTAGATGGCATCTCACTCACGGAATCAATAGCCGGAAAAGGGCACACCATATCCATTGCAGAAGGGGATTGTCGCAAAGGCTGAAGATCAATTACAGTGTCCATCATATGAGCAGACATTCTTGCGGCAGCAGGTGACGACAAAGTTAACAGTGCTAAGGATATTGCGTTGCACGAAACTGCAGGTGTCACACTATTCAGAATCGGCCACACAGTGTAATTTGACATGGTCCACTGAGATGAACCTGTTGTCTTTGCGACCTGGCAATGGTGGTAGAATGACAGTACGAGTACCCTTCAGTCCAAGTACGGAAACCAGAGCACGGTAAGAGGGACCAAATTCTTTTTTGTTTTCAATCTTCTCCCGCACTAGATCTCCAACTTTAGGAAGCCAACCGGTAACAGGAATCAGTTGTGCATCAGCAGGCGAAGATGGTAAATGCTCAGTTGCCAGAGTATCACGTGTCTTTTGTAGATCCTGTAACATAGCAGAATGATTATCTACGTCAAACTTAGAGGCAGCTGCCACAATGTCTAGACCATCAAGGTCAGGAACAAACATGTGAAAGCCAAAGAGCATTTCGTAAGGGGTCCGCCCACCCAGAGATCTTCTAGGGAGATTATTTAGTGCACGTTGGACCCCATACAAGTGGGACAGCCACTCCCTACCAGTACCTAAGACTCCTGCTGTCAAGGATTGCTTTAAGTCACGGATCATTCGCTCCACAACTGAATTGCCCTCAGGCCTGTATGGAGACTAAAACTGCACCTGTACCCCCAACGACTTTATCACATCCTTATAAGCCTTAGAGGCAAACGCTGGACCTTGGTCAGAATGGAAGGTACCACAGGCAAACATCCCGATAAAGACACGCAAATCCCTGATGACATTTCGAGCGTCAGCACTACGTTGTGGCCATACCCCCAGGAATCGAGTGCACGAATCAACCCCAACCAAGATATACTTGTATGCAGTATCAGAAGAAAGAGGACCGCAGTGATCCAAATAGAGACAGCCAAAAGGTCTATTAGAAATACATAGCTGTGTTTGTGGCGGACGTGGGACTGTAGAAGGCTTGATTTGTTGACAAACATCACAGCAAAGAACATAGCTACGAGTCGGTTTATATAAACCACGCCACCAGTAACGTTGCTGAAGAATAGTGTCTGTTGCCGACACACCAGCATGTGCCGAAGCAATGTCTTCGTGTGCGGACTTGATCAAAGCTTGTCTGCGGTCAGAGTTGGGAATCAACCGATCCCCAACCGAAGGAATGGTAGCATAAGGAACCTGTTCGGGAGTTGCATGATAAGAGATTTAGAAGGGAAACCCGCAGGATTATTACCTCCCTCCCTAGTTGCAGCGACCGCTGCCAGAATCTCATTATTAACCTTAGTCATAGATCTTGTAACTGCTGCTACGGAACACGTGGCTACTGCAGACTTGGCTGCTTCATCAGCCAAAGTATTACCAAGAGCGTGAGTTCCGACACGCTGGTGGCCAAGTGTGTGAATAACATGTGTGAGAGGCAGACGTTGTTTAAGATCTGCCACTCGAACCCAAAGCGTTTTATGCTTAATTGCGCTGCCTTTAGAATCGCGGTAATCATTTTGAGACCAAAAGAATAAGTTGTCATTGAACGACTGGACACAATAGTAAGATTCGCACACAATAAGAGTATTCACAAGATCAGCAAACTCTAGAGCTAGAACAAGAGCACGCACCTCGGCCAATTGCGCTGTGCAGTCTCCTAGTGCCTGTGTGTGCACAATGGATGACTTAAACTCTCCATCTTCAATGGAGCCAGCCACAATAGCGCAAGCTGCAGAATAAGCATGTTTGGAACCCGTGGCCGGTTGCGCCAAGCCATCGGTATAAATTATGCATTTGTATTCACTCAGAGGAAGAAGCGACAAAGGAGGCGGATGAACAAATTCAAACTGTAAAAACTCCTGAGTCTGCAGAGATGGATCAAAGACAAATCTGACATCCGAAGACGTCAAAGAAGTAGCCCACTGAATCCAACATGGGTGTAATGCCTTCGAGTTAGGTACACTTGCTTTAGTCACCGCTTCCAAATCAGGGAAGGGAGTGACCATAAGAATGCGTTTGCCCTGCGCCAGTGAGCGTTCCTTTAGAATCGCCATCTGCACTGCCGTCAAGATTTTTTCAACAGAGGAAAAACGCATTTCAGCCGCAGTGTACAAGTGTGATTTGTATTCAATAGGTATTGTGTCTCCTTCATTGAATGTTAAGTATGTGAAACCCACTGCCCCAGAAACTATACGTATTACCAGGTTGGTGGTGTTATCATGAGTCATTAAGAAGTTAGTCGCAAGCAAATCCGCCTGCAAAGACTGCAGAACGGAAGTATGTTCCGGAAGCCATGTGGCAGATGAAAACTTAGGTTGTATCAACCCATAAAGCGGCTTGATACGCTGGGCATAATCGGGAATGTAAGTCCTCCCGAAGTTTAAAAAACCCAGCAGGGATTGTAACTTTTTCAAAGAAGAAGGTGGTTGCAAATGTGCACATTTCTCTAGGAAGTGAGGTGCTAGACCCTTTCCCTCGTTATTGAGCTCATAGCCCAAAAAGAGCACTGCCAGATAGGCAATGTGTGACTTTGCAAAATTAAACTTATAACCGAAATTGGCAAAAGATGAGATAATGTGGTCGACTCGGTCAAGATGCGGGGCGAGGTCGTCGTCAGTCAAATAGATGTCATCAACGTGTGACAAAGCCTCAGGGTCAATGTCATGCAACAAAGACACAATGCGCGCCGCAAATGCCCCGGGGCTATTCTTATACCCCATAGGCAATCGCGTACATTTTTTCTGATTTCCGACGGCACGGAATGCTGTCAAGTCACCACTCGCATGGTCGAGATTGTGACTGGAGAAACCATTCGAAATGTCAAGGTCGTCTTGTATTTTTTACGAACAATATTATTCACCAGCGCTGAAGTGTGTGTGTTTTGCACCGCAAAGGTGTGGCAATGGCTGTTCAAATTTCTATAATCCAATACAATCCGAAAAGAACCATCAGGTTTAGGGACAGTAAAGAGAGGATTATTCATAGGTGATACACATGACTCAATGACCCCCTGATACTCCAATTGTCTTAGAATGTCACAAACCGAAGCCTTCGCTTCTCGTTTGATGGGATATTGAGGTTGAGGTTGTGGCATAGACCGCAATGGTATTTCATGAGCTGGCGAATCAACGTCCCAACCCACCTGATTGAGATACACCGCTGGGGCTAAGGCCAAAGCCCATTCCTCTGCGAAAGCCTGCGCTTGTTCCTCAGGGACACAAAGTGAAAAACTCGGAAGTATCACATCTTCCCCTCTAGAAGAGGCTAACACAAAGGGTGGCGGCCAAACCTTCTCTGCCAATAAAATGTCATATGTAGCGGTTAGATTCTCCCAGAAAACAACCTTAATGGGACGCAGTACATCACCTTCAATTTGGAAAAGGACTTTGTATAGTCTATCCGGGAGGGCAACCCGGGTGTCTGCAGTCTCAATTGTAACAAAGGTGTCAGTTGCTGTCACATCCAGACGGGGACGTAGAGCCTCCCTTACTATGGTAACTTCCGCCGCGCTGTCGAGCAGAGTCACTGCCCAAGTCCAATCCAGGAGTCGCATCCTCACCGTCTGTGGCATATCTCGCTGTTAAAGCGGCAACCTTTTTCTTTTGAAAAGGAGGTCGGGTTCGTGCGAAATCACCCTGCTTGTCCTTGACTTCAAACTGTTGAAGCTGTTCACGATGTTGTGACGCAGGTTGACTTCTACCCCGATCCTGGCGATCCCCTCCACTGGCTTGTGAGCCTGATGTTTCCTGTAAAGAACGAGGAGAACGCTGGTCAGGAACCTGAAATCTATCAGGAGACTTAATTTTAGCGCGATCGCGCAAATCATAAGTACTTTCAGAAGCTTCAGGGGTCGGTGAGCTGGCACGCGAAGCCTGCTTCTGCTGTTGGGAACCCCGTTTCTTATTTCTTAGCCAATTCTTTTTAGGAAAGAAAGGGCGCCCATCCTTGTCAGGCTGGGCTTTCTGTTGATTTTGAGACTGCGTTTGTGTTTGAGTCGTAGGCTTATTTCCCAGACTATTGCGGCCTATGGTTTTAGAAGCCTTCGCAATAATCTTTGGTAATTCTCGTGGTCTGTCAGCCACCGCGACCGCTTCTAAGCGGTTTGCTACTTGAAAGCTAACGGTATCGCCCTTGACATTCGCAAGGATCATATCAGCAACCACGTCGAACACTCCCACCAGTCTCATCCCCAGCTCAACAGCCGCTTCTGCTCCGTGTTCATCTTGAACGCGTTTAATCACAGAGGGGAGTACGGTCATGGAGGGGGTGCCGAAACACATAGAATATACAGCTGCAAACACCCTGCCCCAGGTGTTACAATCAGCCAATTCGGGAATTAAGTCTTTAGTTAAACTAATAGTTAAGATCCTGTGTTTCTCCACACGAGTGGTATTAGGAAAGACAGCTTCTACCTGTCCATATTTCTCTTCAAGCGAATAAGGAAATTCATCCTTATTCTGTGGGAGCTTGCCCATGACAGCATTAACCATAAGGGGACTGTGGTTACGCCACCAGGACCCGCAGGTTGTACAGCAGCGCCAGGTGGTCCCACCTGAACGGTGCTGGTTACGTTCTGTATTACCGGTCTATATACGCGCACTAACGATGTATGTAAGACGCGGAGCTCTGCCAAAGTTGCAGTTGTCAAAGCACGTTGGTGTTGGATAAACCCAGCCAAAAAGGGTCATGTGGCCCCATCTATAGATAAAGGGCCGAAACGGACTGCCGTTAATGGGTGAGGAAGGGCGCCATTAAACCAAATACGGTGTTGCCAAGCTGTAAGCGGAATTTCAAGAGCTCTATAAGGCAGATACTGCTGAGGAACGGCAGTGGCAGTATATGTGTGAAACATATCATCAGTCCCATCCACCGCCGGAAAGGTGACCCAAGAGTAAAAAACTTCAAACTGGTGAGCCGGATCGGCTTCCACCACAAAAATAAGCGCGGCCCCAGCATTAGGGACTGCATAATGAGTCAAGTGCACCCTCAGCGCGGCTCTGCTATGAGCCGGAATATCAACAGCCATTACAGAGAAGACAGTAGAACAACTTAAAGAGTAGCAGCGCAAACTCAGGCACATTGCAGCTGTTGGTAACATGTTTTGTCTAGGTAATAGGGACTGACCAGAACAGAATAACAAGAGACATTGTTGACCGACCTTGCACATTATGTTCAGACAGAATTGAAGGGAAAGCTGAGAACGTGAAAAACAATCTGTTATCATGTACAGGGCAGAAGCAAAGTGTCGCAAAAACAAACTCTTAGCAGAGGCGTGCGCAAAAGCAGCAGCATAGGGCAAGTAAAACTCATGCTAAATTAGCAATGTCGACAATGTATCTAAGGGCTACATAACCCCATACACAGACTACCATTGCAGGATGCATGACATGGTGCAAACCATGTTTGAAAACAGGACATGGCACACTCCTGTGTGTCATGCCAAATACACTGCATGGGCTATATGTAAGTCACCCCTACAGCAGACCTTGGAGCCCTAAGGCAGGGTGCATTATACCACATGCAAGGACATATCTGAGCAGATATGCCCCTGAAATGTCTAGTCCCACTGCTGGATATTACAAGTCAGCAGGGAAGCTATCTTAAGGTATGTACTGGGTACTGGTCAAAACGAGTTTCCCAGCTACATAATAGTTTAATTGAAACCTATGATGTTTGGTATCAAACACCTCATATTAATAAACCCACACTCATTCCAGTGTTGAATTTAATAATACCTGCATTAATACCCCGTACCTTAGAGGTACTCCCTGAACCCTACTAGTCCTCTAGTCTGTTGGCTGACTAGTCCTGTCCAGCCTGCAACCACAGATGAGTTTCTGACCCTCTAGGAGGTGAGAGTCTAGTTCTCAGATGTCAGAAACAATGCCTGCTCTTGCAGGAGGTGATTACACCTCCTCCAAACACGATGGCTGATAAATTAGAATGTCATGGCAGGGAACTTCAAAGAGCCCATCGCCTTAGATATGCAAGCCTGGCTCCCCCTAGACCTGGGAGATGCCACTCCCTGCCCTGAGGCCTATTTGGCACCAACACAGGCGGGAAATTAGCTATGCAAGAAGGCGTGTTGCACCGCCAGGCTGGTCACACTGCTAGGGTAGGATATCTGAAGTGAACACGAAAATTAGGATTTCACCATCTTGGTTGTGGTGAAATTAGGAACTCAGGGACAGGATGATATACACTCCCCACAGTCAGTGGTCATCTAGGGGAGAGTAGTGACCCCAGGGGTAAGTAGCCCATTGACTACTAGCCTTCACTCCCCTTAATGCCCCTAAATTGAGTATTTAGGTGGCCCCCTGACACCAGGAAATTAGATTCAACTGCTGTGAACAGAGGAAGAAAGAAGAAGAACCGAAATGAGCGTGAACTGAAGACCTGTACCAAAGATTGGCACAAAACCCTACAAGGCTGCTTGCACTTCGACCATCGCTGGACCGAGTTCCCAAATGCTGAACATCCTCCCCTAAATCACTGGAGGACTGCCCAGCTCCTCAACAACGGGGGAGATCTCACGTGGAGTAGAGGAGCAGCTCCCCTGCATCTGCATGCACCGCAAAGCATCTCCCGGTCCACCGTGTTGCTAGGTATCGGGCTCGCCAAAGGAGCAGCGCAACAGGAGAAAGGTTCTTCATGCTCCAGGAGGTCAGATCCATCTCCTTGCCAAGTTTGGAGACACCAGGACCTCCAGGAGACGCCCAGCACCAATACCATGCGTACTGAAGCAGTTGCAGCAACCAAGGCTTGTTCGTGGTCCAGACTGAAACAGCATAAAAGCAAGACCTACCGTCGAGGGACGCTAGGATCCACCAGGCCAGCACCGAAAGTGGCCCTGCTGCCCTGTTTCCCCTCTTCACCAGGTGACCTAGACTTATAGTAAGTCTCTGACCAACTGCGACCCGATGCCTCAAAGCACCTCTGCACCCACACCCCGAGTCCGAATGAGATGATGGCGCCAACGTGGTCCTGAGACCCGCAAGAGCTAAGCCCACCAATGGGTTTGGCCAGACTGGTCACCCACTCCTCTCCGGCAGCCTCTTTCTGCGGGAACTGAGAACTGCGAGTCTACAGCTGCGGGACCCCGCCAGACAAAGCCCCACTGCACAAGAGACCCCCAGCCTGAGTTTGAGTGGACCGACAGTGTCCCTGCGTGCCCAAGACCCTCAAGACTTGAGCCCCACTGTGGGTTCTACCGAACTGGCCTCCCAAGTCCCTGCTTGCAGCCTCTTCTGACAGGTACCATTCCCCATTAACTTAAACCTCTGCACCCAGATGCCCCAGAGCCGACTGAGGTGACCTGTTGGTGCTGCCTTGGGTCTTGCCCCATACTTACCTTAAGTCCAAAAGAACAGTCCTGTAAGACATTGCCAAGTGACTGAATGCAGTAAATGTTTTTCCCCCATATGATAACATTACCTCTTTAACGATACAATACAGTGCATTTTGTAAGTCCTGAAAAATCACTATGTCGAAGAGTACTTACTTGATTACGATGATCTTGGTGTCTAAATTCATATAAAAATCTGTGGCATTTTTATAAATTGGTGTCGGATTTCTTTATTGAGTGTGTGTCTCATTTACTGACTCTGTGTGTTTAATAAATGCTTAAAACTATCCTCTGATAAGCCTAAACTGCTCGCCCACACCACCACAAAAGAGAGCATTTGGTATTCTTATTTTAATCGCTGTAAACCTGTAGGGGTTGCGTGGACTCTCTGCACAGTGTACCTCATTTTTGGTGGATTATATAAAGAGCCAGCCTCCTACAGATGGGCCTCGCAGGATTTTCTCCCTCAAGAGTTAGCACGCGGAGGAGAGCTAAAGTGGCCCACGAGCTGGCATAAGCGTGGGCAGGAAGGTACAGCAGTGGCCAGCCCTTATAGTCCTTTAAACTCCTGGTAAGCTCCAAAGTGCCCCTTAGGCCTCAACACTGAATCTAACAGCTCAGGTATTCTCCAGTTAACAAGGGAATCAGGCAACTGGACACTCTTTGTGCACAAGGGCACTAATGAATGTCTGTGACAATGCCGCAGCTGGATATTGGGGGCCAACTCGCCCAAAGGAGAGCAAAAGGAGCGAGTACGCCAATCAACCTGTTCTCACTAGCATGGAAACTCTCCCATAGACTCATAACAACACTGTATAAGCACAATGGCAAAATGGAGGGTGTTAAAGGCAAACGCATGAACTGTCAGTCAGGTACCCGCGCCTTTGAGAAGGCTACCCATTCGAAAGGGGACTGCCGAGGACTCAATCTGGCCGAGCGCTGGAAGCCTGCATAACATTAAAACAAACGATCATCAACACAAAAGCAATTTGGTCACAAAACCTTCTGAAGTAAAAATGCCTTCTGGATCTGAGACCATGCAAGAAAGAATAATGAACAAAAGCGCAAGAAAGTAGAGGGGAGAGGAGTTGGCCTAACGGCTAGGGCGGTCAACCTCAAATCTGGGGAACCGGGTTCGAGTCTCGGCAAGGACGCGCAACATCCTGTGATTCTGGGCAAATCACTTAATCTCCCCGTGCCTAACAAAAATGAATGTGTCCTCATGTAATGCAACTGGTGCTCGTGTAAAGCGCTCTGATACCCGGTACCCTCGGGTCAAGTTTGCGCTATATAAAACTCTGTCAAAAAAAAGTAAATAGAGTATTTCCTCAAGAAAAAAAACCATCTCAAGTGTATGGTTGAGAACCTGAAGCCGCTTGCAATATAAATGTGCATGAGCACAGAAAGTGTATTCTCCCACCTCCAGCAAGCCTGCGCTCCATACACATTTCATCTTGTCCCCAGTTGAGGAAGGACAATTTGATGATAGAACTGTCATCTGACAGCACGTCAATGGACTTAGAACTTAGATCTCAGGGTGTAGCTGGATCCCCTACTCTAAACCCAATGGGGGGTCTGGCTCTAGTAGCATCAGTAGTCTGGGAGACTCCATATCACCCCTTGACTGCAGGCACTGTCTGCCGCACCTCCTCCCCCCTCACCACATTGTAGCTGATGCACAAGTGTAATTCTGGAGCCCTCGATCTCAACAACCATTTTTATAGCAAATTAGAGGGCAACTTGGAAGGTGGGGGGCACGTCAGAGTCCATTGAAGACCTTGATCTAAGTAACCTATTGTGTTATGGCAAAACAGAGTCCAATGGCAGAACGAGATAGCTACACAGAAGGAGTGATACTACCATTCCAGAATAAGCAAACAACATTACATGCCAAGTGCTCATACGGCAGCCGAGATAAAATTTACAAATTCGGCCAGTCTCTTCTCCAGTCAAACAATGAGCAAAGTTTTAGTTCTATCAATGTAGAACATATGCGCTCTTTTGACATCTAATTAATGAAGAGCTCTTTCTGCAACAGAATCAGGTTGAGGGAAGAAAACTGGCAATACAATGGATTGATGTGAAATTGTGAGACTACCTTAGGTAGGAATTTAGGTTGGTTCTAAGAACCACCTTGTCTTTGTGTATTTGGAAGAATGGTTCTTCTAAGGTTACTGCCTGGAGCTCACTAATACATCTGAGTGAAGTAATAGCGACTACAAAAGCCACTTTCCATGATAGGAATTGAAAGGGGCAGGAGTGTAGAGGCTCAAAAGAAGATTCCATGTGTCTTGTGAGTACTATATTATGGTTGCATGAAGATGCAGGAGGAATCCTGAGTGGAATCACACATTTAAGTCATTCCATGAAGACTTTAATGATTAGAATTTTGAAAAGGAAAAGGTGTTGTCAATTTTGAAGATACACAGCCATGGCAGAGAGATGTAAGCATATAGAAGTATATGTTCTGTATGGTAGCTGTGTAAGGGTCAATTTGTTTTGAGTGGCAGTAGCAAACAAAACGCTTCCATTTTGCTGCATAGCAGGCCCTACTGGTAGGTTTTTAAGAATGTCCATATTCTGCTGCTAAGTTAAGAAAACCAAATTCTATGACCTCAGGAGCAAAATCGCTTGGTTGAGAGTTTTGGGATCTGGGTGTCTAATTTGTCAGTGATTTCACATGAGAAGATCTGGCCTGTTGGAGAGCTTCTCATGTGGAACTACTGAAAGGTCTAGTAATGTTGTGAACCAAGGCTGACGAGCTCAAGAAGGAGCTACTAGGATCATTGTTAGAGATGTATGCCTGAGCTCCCGACCCAGAAATGGAAGGAGAGGGAGAGGTGGAAAAGCGTAGGCAAATATCTTTGACTAACTCATTCATAGTGCATTGCCCATGGACAGTAGGTGAGGGAATCCAGAGGTGAATTTTGGGCATTTCGCGTTTTCTGCTATAGCAAAAAGATCTATTTGAGGAAAGCCCCACTTTTGGAAGTAGGGTAGAAGGACTTGTGAGTGGAGTTCCCATTCGTGGACTTGTTGCTGCATCCTGCTGAGCAGGTTTGCAAAGCTGTTGTCTGTTCCCGGAAGGTATTCCGCTAACAGGTGAATGTGGTGATGAGCCCAGTTCCAGATGGTCTGAGACAGTTGTGAGATTTGTGCAGAACGTACACCCCCTGTTTTTGAACATAATACATTGCTGTCATATTGGCCGCCCGGACTAGGACAACCTTGTGAGTTAAGTGAGGTAGGAAAGCTTTCAGTGCTAGGTTAACAGCTTAAAGCTTTTGATATTTGATATGCAGAAATTGGTGCTTGACATCTGGGTTTGATAAGCCATTCGTCTAGGTATGGGAATAAGTGGACAGCTTGTCTTCGGAGATATGCTGTGACCACTGCTAGACATTTGGTGAACACTTCAGGTGCAGTAATTATCCATGTTTGCCCACTATGATAAATCTTAGATATTTGCGATGAGCTGGGTGTACTAGAATGTGGAAGTAGGCGTCCTTTAAGTCTAGTGTTGCCATATAGTCACCTTGTTGAAGAAGTGGAATGACATTCTGTAAGGTAACTATGTGGAAGTGTTCTGATAAGATGTACTTGTTTAAGGTCCTGAGATCTTAAATTGGCCTTAAACACCCGTACTTTTTGGGGATTAGGAGGTACAGAGAGTATACCCCTGAACCATGATGTTGAAGAGGGACAGGCTCTTTACCACCTTTGAGGAGAAGAGCTTGAACTTCTTGTTTTAAGTAATGTTTGATGCTCGTGTGACACCCTGTGAACACGAAGTGGAATGTTGGGTGGTGTGGTAATGAGCACCAGACAATAGCCAAGTTGGATAATGGCTAAAACTCACTTGTCTGATGTGATGGATTGTCAAGCGGGTAGGTAATTGTGAATTCTGCTCCTGACAGGTGTTATGTGATCGGGGGAATGATAGGGTAGTCACTGTTTGGTAGAGGGTGTTGCGCCACGGGGGAGGCACCCCTACCTCTACCTCTGGTGTTGTTTCCTCTATAGGAGTCACTGTAGTATCCCTTAGAGTATGAGCTCTGACCCGGCTGCTTTTGTTGGGAGGTGGAAGATCCGAAGAGTTGGATTTGGAGGCTCCACGGTATCCTCAGCGACAAAATATCCCACGCCTAACAGGTGTTTGAAGTGCCTCCATAGCTTTTCAATTTTTTCTAATATGGAATCCACCATAGGGTCAAACAGATGTTCCTTGTCACTGGGCATGTTTAAGACTGCTTGTTAACCCTCAGGCTTAAACTCTGAGATTCAAAGCCAAGTGTGTCGCGAAAGTAAAATACTAGCATTTACTCCCCTGGCTGCTGTGTCTGCAGCATCTAATGCACACCGTATGGAAGTGTTAGTGATAATTTTACACTCAGACACTACCTGTGACCGTGTTTTTTATGATCCTCTGGGAGATATTGAAGTAGATCCTCCATTTCGTCCCAGTGGGTGTGGATTTAGTGTGCTAGGAGAGCTTGTGAGTTGGTAATACGCCAATGGTAGGCAGCCTGTGTTGCAACTCTTTTTCCTGCAGCATCTATCCTTTTACTCTCTTTTTCAGGAGGCGGAGTGTCTCCAGTGGCCTGAGAGTTGGTGCGCCTGCGTGCTGTGGTGGTAATTAGAGAATATGGTGGTAACTGTCCTCCAATGTAAATAGGGTCAGATGGTGTGGGTTTGTATTTTTTTTATCTACCCTAGGCATGACAACCCTAGCCCTAATAGGGATTTTAAAAAGGTCCTCAGTATGCATAAGCATATCTTTAACATGGGCAGCTTCTGAGTAGCCCTATAGATGGTGGAAAGCATGTCAAAGAGGAAGTGATCCTCTAAAGGCTCTTTATGAAGCTCCACATTGTGAAAAGCAGCAGCCCTGGATTTAACCTCCTGTTAAAAGGTAGCATCTTCAGGAGAAGAGCATGCAGGATAAATATCAGGATTTGTGTCAGCAAGGAGATCCATGTCTTCGTTGTCCGAGGGGTCATATCCCTTTGCCCCCCCACTCCCCCCATACACACCAGTGTCTGACTGGGCAGACCCTTGTGGTGAGGCATCTATTGGCTCTTCTGGAGGAGATGGTGGTGCAGGAGAGTGTGGAAATGGTGGAGGTGAGTGTGGAAATGGTGGAGGTGGAGGTGAAGGTGGAGGTGGAGTTGGTATGGGAGATGGAAGAGGTGGAGGGCTGGTAGCTTTGTCCACAGTTTCCCTTTTAGGAGAAACTGACATGTCTAAAGCTTCTTGAAAAGTTAGCTTCCTTTTAGGTGGTGGAGGAGAGGAAGGTGTAGCCAGCATACATTCAGTATCCGCCTGGATTTGAATTTTCTTCTGGAGCATGTCCAGTTTCCCCTGTAGCTTGTGAAGGATTGGTTCCACCTGTGTGTCGGAACCAAGCTTGGAGGTCGGCTTCGACTACTTCAGCTTTGAAGCTTTCGGCTTGGAAGTAGACTGCGCACTCGGTGCCGAGGTGGAAGATGGAAGCTTTCAGCTCGGTACTGAAGATCGACTCAATGCCAGTTGGTGGTCTCGGTCCGAGTAAGCCGAAATAGATGGTTTTGACTTCTCATGCACTTTCGGTGCCGAGCCTGAAAGTGGGGCATCCGTAGCAGTTTTTCGGTGCTGACTATGGTTAGATAGCAGTGGTGGCCCGGGGACCTGAGATTTTGAGACCAGCAGTGAGGACTGGTTCTTGGTAGGATTATTCTGGTGGACAAGAGCAGGGGGAGGTGTACTCACAGGTTGTTGAGTTGGGAGTAATGTTCTCTACCTCAAAGTCCTCTTCAAGTTTGGAGCCCGAACTTTCATAGAAAGAGAAGGCCCCCCCCCTCGTCGATGGATTGCTGCTCCTACGAAGGCTCCTCACCACAGATGTCAGGAGTGGCGTCGGTGGCTCTGTAAGACATCTCAAGGCAACGAGCGCTCCGATCCCGAACTGTCTTTTTGGAGTGGAAGGACTTTCAGGCATCACAGACCGCTTCATTGTGCTCAGGGGACAAGCACAAGTTGCACACTGAGTTTTGGTCTCTGTGGGGGTACTTTGCATGGCAACGCAGACAGAACCGAAAAGGCGTGAATTCCATGACCAGTGAAGCAGTTACAGGAAGACTGGTAACAGTGGAGAAGGTAGGCCTGCAAGGGGCTTTGGTCGAACGGAGTCGCACTGGCGGAGTTTTAATGGAAGTTGCAGAAGGAAAAGCTAGAGCGACAACAATACCGTCAAAGACAGAAAAAAGAACCGGAGAATTGAACTGAAACAGAGTCGAAAACACTGATCGGAGGCATACACGTCCGAATCCGACAGCGGAGAAAAAGCAATCTAACTATGGAGTTGATGCCCATGCGCATTACCACCGAGATGAGTCACTCAACCTTGTGACTCGAAAGACTTCTGCGAAGTAAAACAACTTACACAACTCCGGACCCAACACTAGAGGGCAGGATTAGCATGAGTATGCAGAGCATGAGTGCATCACTAGAGGGCAGGACTATGCAGCAGCACATGCCATCGAACACCAGGTTACAGGAACTAATGGAAATCTCCTATCAAGCTGCACAAAAAATCAAACATCAACTTCCGTGCAGACTAGCAGTGGCAGCTCCTCCGCTAAGGTGGAGGAGCGTCACCCCACAAGAAAAAGAAAATTATAATAACGTTAGTATAATTTTATTTTTCACATTTGTCTGGCGCTGTAAGGGTGCGGGCGGTGCGGGGCGGGCTGTGCCAGCCGCAGGGCAGGGGGAGGAATGGCAAGCACACTCTAAAGAATTCATGACTGTTTGGCCAGCCGTCTTGGGCCGGCCAAACAGTCATGTGCACTTTTGATGATCCCCACGAGGCTGCATTACACAGCCTGGTGAGGAACATGCACCGGTTCTCTGACCCGGTCTGAGCGCCGAACCACGGCACTCAGACCAATCACAACACTGCTGAAGGCAGCGTTGTGATTGGCTAGGTGAGCCTGGGTGCTTCCTGTTCCTGCATCACATTCGTGGATGAGGAGGACGGAGGAGAGCCGGCTGCCAGGAAGGCAAGTATGTTTTTCCCCCTTTACTTTTTTAGCACCCTCCCTGCCTCACCACTACTCCCTGGTAGTAGCCGCTACTGCAGACTAGTAAAAAATAAGAATGAGCAATGCACTAGAGTCCTCTCAAAAGGAGCGAGAAAGAGATTAAAAAAGCTAAAAACTAAGCAGCTAAACAACAGCTGCAAAACTCATGTAATAGAGAAAATCAAATCCATATAGACTCAATGGGCAACACCCAATTACTATGAACTCTATTTTTAAGGCAAAGGCGGCACCCCAGAAAGCTAATGAACATCTGATAACAATGCAACACTTTGTATCCACAGCATCAATCCAGTCAGCACCAGTGCTTCCTGAAAGAATTGCTCAGGACGTCCCAGAATTAACTATTCTGTCTTAATCCAAGTTGAGGATTGAACAGATGGCAAATTTCTCTCCAATATAAGGTCATGAAACAATCAAACTAACAACATCTATTGCACTGACAAAACACCGGAACCAGACAATGCGGCAAGCTTAAATAGCAGCTCAATTTGGCCATTAACCGTAAAAGCCCTAGTCGGTAACATTAGAGACAACTCTAAGACCGAAAAGGCCATAAACGATTCTTTACCGGTACAGTTGATCCTCACCCACAGTATGCGACTGAGAGTCGACATGACATATTAAACAGATCAAATGTGTTGCGCCTCCGTAAACACATTCCAACATTAGTGGGCGTAACCTCAGAAGACGCTGATGGAAGTTATTTATTCTGTTTCAAAACATAATACACTTTTTCTTTTTCAATAAAAAAAACCTCGGACGACATCCTAGGGGTATAATTTAAGCTTCTGGCAAACAGTAAGAATGGAAGAGAATCCTCCATAACAACAATAAAAACTCCCTCCCTAGCTGTGGAGATCTTGCCCAAAAATAATCGACCTTTGAGGGATGGGGCATTGAGATTTTGAAGCTAGGAGCACCCAAGTATCCGCACTTACTGAAGGAACAAGAAGAGCCACTAAGGACACAAAATAGCCCTAACAGCATCCTGAGAGGGGCAGGGCATTTGCAATTAAACCTGATCGCTGTGACGAAATGATCCAACTGGTCACCCTGGATGGCCTAAATATAAATGATCACCCCAAAAAAATACTGCTGCCAGTGTTTATTTCAACAGCTTTGGCTCAGGGCGAGCTGTTAGACTGACTCAATTGTAACTAACTCGATGGTGCACCAGCAAGAACCCCTCCGACAGAGCAGCTCACAAAACAGCCCTTAGCAACTTTCACCGGAACATCAAAGAAGTCAAGAAAGCAGCCTTCACCACCCGCATCAACTCCACAGCCAACCACACAAATGAACTCTTCAAAATAGTCAAAGAATTATCCAACCCAACAGCCACAGAGAACACCTTCCACCCCTCCCAAAAACTCTGCGACACCCTCTCAGACTACTTCCACAGCAAGATCACCAACATCTACAACAATTTCAACATCTAACCCACCACCCTCAACCCCGACGACCTCAACCAACCAGCAAACACCAGCCAAACAATCACCACCTGTTCACTGCTCTGACCACCTCAGCCATCATGTCTTCCATCCACTCTGGGTGCCCACGACCCCTGCCCCCACCACCTATACAACCTCGTGATGAACCCAATCAGCACGCAACTCACCAGCAACCTCAACACATCATTTCCACAGCAACCCTTCCGGACAGATGGAAACACACAGATGTCAGATGCCTCCTAAAGAAAGCCTCCGCTGACCCCAACAATCTAAAAAATTATCGTCCGATCTCCTTGCTCCCCTACTCAGCCAAAGTTCTCGAGACAGTCATCACCAGCAACTCACCGAATTCCTGGAACAAAACTACCTACTCGACACCTCTCAATCAGGATTCGGTGCCAAACACAGCAATGAGACGGCGCTGATTGCCGTCACAGACGACGTCAGAACACTCCTCGATCGTAGAGAAACTGTGGCCCTGATCCTCCTCAATCTCACTATGGCATTCGACATAGCCTCCCACAACACCCTCATCAACAGACTCCACAACATAGGCATACAGCAAGACGCCCTCAAGTGGATCGCCTCCTTCTTTCAAGGACACAGATAGAGCATCCAACAGCCTCCCTTCACCTCCACACCCAAAGACATCATATGCTGCATGCCACAAGAATCATCCCTCAACCCCACCCTGCTCATCATCTACATGACCCTCCTCGCAGATGTCGCCAGATCCCACAGACTCAACATAATCTTCTACGTAGACAACACTTAACCGATCCTCTCGCTCACCTAGAACCCCTACCAATGCCAAAACCAACTTCTGCAACACCATGACCAACATAGCCAAAGGGATGAGAGACAACTGCCTCGAAATCAACTCTAACAAAACTGAAGTACTGATCTTCGGGAAGAACACCTCCGCATGGGACCACAGCTGGTGGCCTGCAGAACTTGAACCCACGCCCACACCGACCAGCCATGCACGCAATCTCGGCATCCTCCTTGACAGCCAACTGACCATGAAACAACAAGTCAACACAGTTGCATCCTCCTGCTTCCATACACTTTGCATGCTCTGCAGAATCTTCAGATGGATCCCAATCAACACCAGAAAGACCGTATCTCAGGCCCTTGTCACCAGCCTCGACTACAGCAACGCCATCTATACCGGCATCTCCACCAAGCTCCTCACAAGACTCCAGATCATACAGAATGCTGCAGCCAGACTCATCCTGGACCTCCTCAAACGAACTTGAATTGTTCTCCATCTGAGAGACCTCCACTGAGAGACCTCCACTGGATCCCATACAGAAAAGATACCAGTTCAAGATCCTCACGCACACCTACAAAGTCCTGCACGACCTAGGACCTTCCTACCTCAACCCTCAACCATCGCCTGAACTTCTAGACACCTGCGCTCCTCTTTACTCGCACACAAGCCCTGCATCGGTCGCAGCAGTGGCCGCTTCTTTTTCCTATATCGCTGCCAAGACCTGGAACGTCCTCCCCCTAGCTCGGTTCAGACCCCTCACTGGCAAATTTCAGAAAGAGACTCAAGATCTGGCTCTTCAACAGATACACAGTGTCCTGTAACTCTGGACACAGCAACTCTGCCCTTCCTTTCTAGCTGACAAAGTCAACTGCCTTGGGACATAGTGTCTGGTTAATTGGAGGGAACTTCTGGTTATTCCCTCTTAGCACATGCAGTTCTCCTGCTTTTCTGCTAGCTTTGATGGTAGCTCAATGCTCCCTGCATCGTTAAGCCCACGAGGCAATTTGCTCCCATCTCCCCAATCAATAAGTATCCTTGATGTTTTAACTGGGTTCATATGTCCTCGGGTAGGCTCCGGCGCACCCTCTCGATCTCTCCCAGTTACAGGCCAAGTCAACATATGACATTCCTTCCATCACAGAAAGGAGTAGCTCGCTGAACCGTGCGTCTTGAAATCATAGGGTAAGTTCGGGATACAATATGGGACATGTACGTCTGCCAGACAACGATCATCCTTTTCAGTTTGCTTGAAAGCCACTTTACGACTCAGACATCAGTGGGTGGCAGCGAAATTCCTAACTTGGAAGATCTTTTTTGGGTCTTGTGTAATTGTCTAGAGATGTTAGGTATCCTGTGTGAGAGTTCCTTGTTCCTATCGTCCGTTGGTGACCCTGTCTAGAGTAGAGATTATCTCCAATGTCCTCTGCATAACAAAATTGAGGGAGACTAAGTCTAGACTGCTAACAGGGTGCATGTTAGTTTGGCATTATGGCCTGTATTTGTTCGTCCCGCAGTCACATCAGTTTTTCGAACAGGTTGGTGCGATGTTATACTTAACGGGAATGCAAGCTTTCTACGAGATTCCATCGGGTCGCAACTCCAGTTTCCATGTGCTTCAGGCAATATGACGTAACAATCTGAATGGCATACACCGGTTCCTTAAATGGACGAAGCTCCTCTCAGGGAGAGCAGGCATATGGTACTTCACAACTGAAGACGTTTCTCCGCTTAATGCTTTCCGCCCAGTTCTTCATCTTTTTGAGAGTACCATCACACACTCGGTCTTCAAGCAAAATTTATATTAATTATTCCGATGGGAAATACTCAATTCAATCCCTGATCCGTTTGGGATATCTCTAAGTTCTGATTTTTATCCTTTGGATTCGGCTCTACAATCCCCAGCTCCTAACGCATTCCTGGAGATTTTTTCCTCCCACTCCTTTTAGATCACAACTCACAACTATGCAAATCCGAGTCACATTCTATCCACAAGCGATATGAGTTTTCAGTGTCATGCTATTGGTATGCAACACTGCCAAGTCTTTCTTCTCTTCGATGGAGACAGACCAGTTTGCAATCTTCTAGTAGCTTGTAGAATCAGGCATGTGGTTTCTCTCCCTTTCAGCAGTTTCTGTCCTCTGGGATATCTATGGCATCTCCAGGTTCCTTCTGAGATAGTTAACCATCTTAGTTAATGCAATGAACGATTTCGGCATAACCAATCATTCAAATATGTGGGCTTTTCCATACAAAGCATTTGGACGATTAAGCATTGGTCTCTTCAGGTAGGTTGATTTTATTTTCCCAGACATGGTGCCCCCTTATCGTTTCCAGAGGGTCAAAGTTTCCTCTTAATCAACCTACTCGCTCGTTCTCCAGAACACGCCACAGTTCCTTCTGATGGTTAGCATGCCAAGTGAACTGGTTTCTCTAAAACAGATGAAAATCTCTCAGTTGAGCTTGTTCAATCAGAGGGAATATGGTCTTGAGATATTCAGTCTGGATTTCAGATGACCGGATATCACTTGGACGACGTTTTGCATTACTGGTGGTATTTTTCAGAGATTTTACTTTGAGAGGATTCTGGATGTGGTTTCATGGGTATTACAACTGCTTTGAACAAGCATAAACCGAAGCCTCCGGTCCCGACAGAGATTTTTTATTTTAGCTAACACATCAAGAATTTTACATTCTATTAAGGACTCTGAGGCAAGGATTATCCCACCCTCAATTGTTAATTAATATTGTCTATTCACACTGAAGTGTAAACAAATTGTTGAAATCATACCACCCTCATGTATTTAATGTATTCATATGTGATGTCCTTTTAATCCTACATGACCACAGATTTTTTTGTACAACTATGGTTTTTTGTGGACTTTTCCTCTACATTGTATTGAAATCATGTATGTTTTGATAACCCGTAATCAGATATGTATATGCAGTATTGTTTACCCTATCTGGCATTAGTTATGTTGTTTTCTTTCCCTGCTCTTAACAGCTTCTGATTGGTATTGCGGATAGCTGATCAAGCAAAAGATTCGGAGTTCAATTCTCTCCAAGCTTCTGTTGATCTCTGGGGTGACTGGAGTTCTTGGGTTCTGAGCAGTAACCAGATTATTCAGGTTCCAGCAGGTTGTTCCTGTCACAGTCCGGATGTGCCGGCATGAAGATCGGCTTTAGATCCTCAGTGGAATGGATGTTCAGACTTCCAGTTCATACAGTTCCAAGCAGAAGACAGTTTAATCAAATTCCAGCAGGTTCATTCTGGGTTCCGGTTACAATTCCGGATGTTCTGGCAAAGAGTTTGGTGTGGTTTCCTCAGTTGAAGGGAAAGTTGGGTTATTCCACTCTTCAAGGTTACAACACTGCAAGTTTATTGACTGTTCGCCACGGCTGGCAAAGAAAGAGGAATGGAAATGGCGTCTGGTCATTATATTGGCAGTGTCATGGTCTGATTGGTGTACTGTTGATGTCATGAGTAGCATATTGGGCAATGTAGTTTTTTCATGTATTGAAATTTAATTGGCTGCTGTGAAGCACAAGTTACTAACTTGTGTAACGATATATCTGTAAGAGACAGTAGTTAGTGATAGATTCCTTACCTTAGAATATCCCCAGGCGTCAGGCTGGATCCGGAAAGTTTTGCGTAGCAGTACCCTTGCGCGTCGGTAGGCGGCGTCGTGCGGCTCCGCGTCCGTCGTCGGCGTCGTGATCGCCGGGATGACGTCGCGGGCAGCACTTAGGCGCCGCCCCTGCGCGCTGACGTCAGTTCTGTACACGACTTTCCGCGCCAGGAACGCAGAGCCATGCAAGAAGCTGACACAGGTGTCTGAAAAATACTAGGGCCCTGAAAGGGATGTCCTTAACCCTAGAAATCAGTTCGCAGAACGGGGAGGATGGGTGGGGCGGTAAGGAATCTATCACTAACTACTGTCTCTTACAGATATATCGTTACACAAGTTAGTAACTTGTGCATCTGAAAGAGACACGTTAGTGATAGATTCCTTACCTTAGAATAGATACCCCAGCAATACCAACCCCGGTGGTGGGTCTGCGAACAAAGATCAGACAAGGAAGTCCTGGAGGACAGAACGGCCAAAGAAGCCGTCCCTCCGGACCTGACTGTCAAGGCAGTAATGCTTAGTAAACGTGTGCAGCGAGGCCCACGTAGCTGCCTGACAGATAACCGGCAGCGGAACACCGCGGCCCAAGGCCGTGGTAGCAGCCGTTGCCCTGGTGGAATGGGCACGCAGCCCAACAGGAGGCTCCTTCTTGGCCAAAGAATAGCAGGTCTTGATGCACAAGGTAACCCAGCGGGAGACGGTCCTCTTGTGCACCGCCCGACCTTTTTGGCGCCCACGTAGCCAACAAAGAGCTGGTCATCCACCCGGAAGTGTTTTGTGCGGTCGATATAGAAGGAGAGCGCACGTTTTGGGTCCAGACGGTGGAGCCTCTCTTCCTCTCTGGAAGGATGCGGAGGCGGAAAGAAGGTGGGCAAAGTGATGGTCTGCCCAATGTGGAAAGCAGTAACCACCTTTGGCAAGAAGGACGGACGCGTCCGAAGAACAACCTTGTCTGGATGAACAGACAGAAAGGGAGGTTTGCAAGATAGAGCCTGGAGCTCACTCACCCGCCGAGCGGAGGTGATGGCCACCAGAAAGGCAGTCTTCAGAGTCAGAAGACGAAGAGGACAGTTATGCAGAGGCTCAAAGGGAGCGCACATTAAAAAGGTAAGAACCAAGTTCAAGTCCCACTGAGGCATTACAAACGGAACAGGAGGGAAGAGGTGAGTAATGCCTTTTAAGAACCTGTTAACAACAGGGGACTTGAAAAGGGAGGGCTGATCAGGGAGCCTGAGGAAGGCCGAGATAGCACAAAGATAACCCTTGATGGTACCCAGGGCAGAACCCTGTTGGGCCAGAGAGAGAAGGAACAGAAGGACCTCAGAAAGAGGGGCAGAAAGGGGATTCACAGCCTTTGCTGTGCACCACGCCACAAATTTGTTCCACCTGCAGGCGTATACCACCTTAGTGGAGGGACGCCTGGCTGCCAGAATCACATCACAAACTTCGGGAGGCAAGTCGAAAGGAATCAACTGCCGCCGCTCAATCTCCACGCAAGCAGGTGTAGACTGGACAGGTTCGGGTGGAGGACCGTCCCCTGCTGCTGCGACAGAAGATCCTCCCGAAGAGGCAGACGGATCGGGGGATCTATGCTCATATTGAGTAGCTCGGGATACCAAACTCTTCGAGCCCAGTCCGGAACCACAAGAATGACTTGGGCCCGGTCGTGCCGAATCTTCTTCAACACTCTGGGTAGAAGTGGTATAGGCGGAAAGGCGTACAACAGACCGCAACTCCACTCGCGACGAAAAGCGTCGCCGAGCGAGTGCCGCCTTGGAAATTCCAACGCGCAGAACTGATGACATTGCGCGTTCTCTTCGGTGGCGAATAGATCTAACCAAGGCTCTCCCCACTGTAGAAAGAGTCCTTGCGCCACTTCCGAGTGAAGACGCCATTCGTGATCCATCATGCACCTGCGGCTGAGTTCGTCCGCCCTGGCGTTCAGAGAACCTGCCAGGTGTTGAACCATCAGGAACATGCCCTGATGTTCCAGCCATGTCCAGAGGCGCAGAGCCTCCTGACAAAGGGTCCAAGACCCCACCCCGCCCTGTTTGTTGCAGTACCACATGGCGGTGGTGTTGTCTGTGAACACCTGCACTACCTTCCCTTTGACAGAGGGAAGGAATGCCTTGAGTGCAAGCCGGATCGCCCGGAGCTCCAGAAGGTTGATATGGAGCCGGGACTCCGCCGGAGACCAGAGGCCTCTGATCTCCGCCTCTCCCATGTGACCGCCCCATCCCAGAAGGGACGCGTCCGTCACAACTGTATGCTCTGGCTGGGGAAGGGAGAGGGATCTGCCCATGACCTATTGCCGGTTCGAGAGCCACCACTGCAACTGTTTTGCAGTCCCCTCCGAGATCTGGACGTGATCGGACAGGTTGCCCTGGTGCTGCGCCCACTGGAACTTCAGGTCCCACTGCAGAGCCCGCATATGCCATCTGGCATGATTGACCAGCAGGAGGCCATGAGGCCCAGCAGCCTCAGGGTCATCCGTACCGAAACCCAGGATAAAGGCCGAAAGATCGGAATCATAGCCTGAATATCCCGGACTCGCCGTTCGGGAGGATAGGCCCGAAACTGCGTCGTGTCCAGAACTGCTCCGATGAAAAGGAGCTGTGGAGAAGGAATTAGATGCGACTTCGGCACATTGATGGAGAACCCCAGCGAGTGCAGGAGTTCGGCCGTAGTCTGGAGGTGGGAGACGACTGCCTGGGGCGAGCCCGCCTTCAGCAGCCAGTCGTCGAGGTAGGGGAAGACTGAAACCCCTGCCCGGCGCAGATGAGCTGCGACCACCGCCATCACTTTCGTGAACACCCGAGGGGCACTGGTAAGGCCAAAGGGGAGCACGGTGAACTGAAAATGCTCGGGGCCTACCGTGAACCGAAGGTAACGCCGGTGGGCCGGCAGGACGGGGATGTGGAAATACGCGTCCTGCAAGTCCAACGCTACCAACCAGTCTCCAGGGTCGAGGGCAGTCAAGACCTGAGCTAGGGTGAGCATCTTGAACTTCTCCTTCCGGAGGAAGCGATTGACGTTCCGGAGGTCCAAGATAGGACGCATGTCCTCCTTGTCCTTTTGGGCACCAGAAAGTAGTGGGAGTAGCAACCACGCCCTACTTCTGGGGTCGGAACATGCTCGATGGCCCTCTTGGTCAAGAGGGCCGTGACTTCCTTCCGTAGAAGCACCAAGTGATCCCCTGACATGCGGTGGAATTGAGGTGGCATGGCTGGGGGGTGGTCTCGAAGGGGAGGGAGTAGCCCCTTCGGACAATGTCCAAGACCCACCTGTCCGAGGTGATGGTGCGCCAGTGGGGAAGGTGATGGCGGACCCTGCCCCCTACTGGCGTGCCGTGCACCTGAAAGGAGGGACTAGGAGGGCTTGGAGGCCGCGGACGGGTTGGAGGTGGTGGCCTGACCCGCACGCTGGTTGCCCGATCCGCCACGGCGGAATCCACGTCCTCGGCCACGCGAAGACGCCTGCTGCGCGGGCCGGTGGCTGGGCTGCTGACGTGAAGGGGCGCCCCTACCGTGGCCACGATAGGGGCGAAAAGCAGAAGGTAGCGGAGGGCGTGTAGCAGAAAGGCCCAGGGACTTTGCAGTAGCCCGTGAGTCCTTAAAGCGCTCCAACGCATGGTCTGCTTTGGACCCAAAAGACCGACTCCATCAAAGGGCATGTCCATGAGAGTATTCTGGACATCCCCTGAAAAACCAGTGGTTCTCAGCCAGGCGTGGCGCCGGAGCGCCACCGTCGTTGCAATCGACCTGCCCAGCGAGTCGGCGGTGTCAAGGCCACAACGGATAGTGTATTTGGCCGCATCCCTTCCTTCCGCAATGGCGCGGGAAAGCAGTGCCTGGACCTCCTCAGGGCACTGGGGCAAAACATCCGCCACCGAATCCCACAGGGAGTGGGTATATCGGCCCAAAAGACAAGCGGTGTTAACGGACCGCAAGCCAGCACTGGAGGAAGAAAAACCTTTCTTCCCAAACTGATCCAGGCGTTTGGATTCCCTATCCGGAGGAGCGGTAGGGAAGGCGGTTTGGGAAGCGGAGGCTTGGACAACCAAGCTCTCAGGAGTGGGGTGGACAGAAAGAAACGGGGTCGCCCGGAGCGGGGCGATGGCGTCGTGACACGTTCCGATCCACAGGAGCCCCTGTGTTGGGCTTGGACCAGGCGCCCAAAAGAACGTCAGTGAGGGCGTCGTTAAACGGCAGCACAGTCTCCGCAGAGGAGGCTGCCGGCTGAAGCACCTCTGTCAAGATGTTAGTCTTGACCGTCAAAGTAGGGAGCTGGAGACGTAAGGCCCCAGCAGCCCTACGCAACACCGTACCAAAATTGGCCCCCTCCTCCGTAGCCACGGGAGGAGACAGCATGCCAGTGTCAGGAGAAGTATCCAGACCACTGGCCTCCCCTAGACTCTCTGTCCAGTCCTCATCATACTGACAGTTGCGTGTCAGAGGGTCATCAGACCCCTCCCAGTCCTCCTGGTCCTCCTCTGGTTCAAAATAAGGAGGAGGAGGGACATTTGGGACCCAAGGTCCCATCGGCGCCGGAGCCGGCGTCGAGCGACGTCGCTCCGGGTCCATGTCCGGAGCCGGAAGGAACTGGGGGACGACGCCGCCCGGAGCCCAGGGCGGCGTCGAGAACGGCACCGGAGACATCGGCGCCGGCGGAGGTGTCGTGAGGTCGACCGGCGTCGATGGGGGTTGTGGAGCCGGGATCGAGGCCGGGGCCGAAGCCGGAGCCGGGATCGAGGCTGGAGGCTCGGGCGACGCCGGGGCCGGAGCCGCCGGAGCAACCCCATCAGGGCCCGCGGGGCCCGAAGGCGCACCGGAGGGGCCTGAAGGCCCGAAGAGGCGGGCCATGGCCGACAGGAACTCCTGTACCTTGGCCGGATCCGCCCCCGAACCCGGGAAGGGCGGGTATGACGGGGGCGACTCCACAGGCAAGTCCGGGGCCGCGGGGCGGGGACGGTGCCGGGAGGGGCCTCAGCCGAGTCGCGAGACCGGCGAGGCGAAGTCCGAGAGCGACGATGCTTCTTGGACTTCTTGTGCTTAGACTTACCGGACGAAGAAGTCGACGACCGGTGTGCACTCCGCGAGCGACCCCTGGACCTCTCACGCGACCGGGGCTTCCGCGGAGCCGAATGCCGGGCCTCGAGGAGCTTTCGAGACCGCTCTCGCAAAGCTTTCGGGTTGAGGGCCTGGCATTCGGGACAAGACTCGGTGTCGTGGCCTCGGCCGAGGCAGAAGAGACACTCCCAATGCGGGTCGGTGACGGACATCATCCGCGCACAGGCGCCGCATCGCTTGAAGCCGGGCATCCCTACGACACCTTAAAGTTGGAAAAACCAGTGAAAAAATCACCAAAAAGTATGGTCAAAAATTGACCAGGGCACTGCTCTTCCCGGATCTGCGCTTGCTGGCGCGGAAAAAGAAGAACTGACGTCAGCGCGCAGGGGCGGCGCCTAAGTGCTGCCCGCGACGTCATCCCGGCGATCACGACGCCGACGACGGACGCGGAGCCGCACGACGCCGCCTACCGACGCGCAAGGGTACTGCTACGCAAAACTTTCCGGATCCAGCCTGACGCCTGGGGATATTCTAAGGTAAGGAATCTATCACTAACGTGTCTCTTTCAGATATGTTTGTTAATAAATATCTAAGAAAGAGAAATCATAACACTCGCTTCCGAGTCCTTAATAGAATTTAAATTCTTGACGTGCTAGCTAAATATTGTTTTAGTCACCTTGGCTTGTGCACATTTATCACATTGGTCTACATATTGCTTAACGTCATGTGAAAGTTTGAGCAACCAGAAATGCCGTTTTACAATTTCTAAAGTCTTTGTTCTACCAGGATGCCCCAACAAAGGAGAATCATAACACAATTTGATTGCTTGTTTCTGTAAAGGAAGCATATGTACATATATCTGGTAACCATAGAAAGGTAACCGTTCATGGATCTTTCTACAAGGATCTAAGGACACCCATTTGGTGTTGGTTGGAGTGGTGACTAGTTGCTTTAGTCCGATGGTGGCGAGGTTCTCCAGCAGGGATGACGTGCTTTGGTCGTTGAGGTTGTCCAGGTGGAAATTGAGGTCTCCAAGGAGGATGTAGTCCGTGGAGGCGAGAGCGTGCGGTGGTGATGAAGTCGACTAGGAATTTGCTGAACGGGGGCGGGGTCCAGGTGGTCTGTAGATGAGGGTGCTGTGGAGGGTGATGTTCGGGTTGGTTTGGATCTGGAAGTTGAGGTGCTCTATGGTGGTCGAGTTGTCATCCAAGCTGGTTGTGATACGGAGGGTGTTTTTGTGTACGATGGCGATGCCTCCTCCTGGTTGGATGGATCGGTCTTTGTGGAGTATTTTGTAGCTGTCTGAAATGGCGATGGCGATGTCCGGGGCTTAGGTGGCGTTCATCCAGGTTTCTGTGAGGAAGGCAGTGTCGGGGGAGACAGAGTTGAGCAGATCCCAGATCTCCACGGCGTGTTTGCAGAGGGAGCGTGTGTTGATTAGGATACAGCTGAGACAATCGGGTCCAGCTTTTGTAGGTAGTGCAGTGGGTCTTTTGGTATGCAGTACCAGGAGCAATGCTGCCAGGCTTAAAGATTCTGATTCTGGGTGAAGCACCCTTCCTTCTTGCATCGACAACAAGTCTTGCCCGATTGGTAATTTGTGAACCATTCCCTGTGACATGCCTGTTAGTTCTGAGAACCATGTCTGTCTTACCCACTGTGGTGCAATTAAGATCAGGGTCATGTTGCTGATCCTACATTTGCTGGTCAGCTGGTGAAGTAGTGGTACCAGGGGAAAAGCGTACGCAAATGTCCCGGACAAGTCTATCGACAATGCATTCCCCATTGACTGTTGACACTGTTGCCTGGAGGCGAACCGCTGGCTTTTCGCGTTCTGGGGTGTTGAAAAGAGATCTCTTTCTGATGTTCCCCATTTTTGAAAAATCTTAGAGAATACTGTTTGGTTCAGTTCACACCCGTGAGATAATGAGGCTCGTCTGCTTATTCTGTCTGCCTCTGTGTTGTTTTTCCCCGGTAGGTGAATAACTAAAATCTCAATTTTCCTTTGGATAATTTTGACAATGGTAGAGACTGCTTCCATCCTTATTTGTTTATATAAAACATGGTGGTTGTATTGTCCGTCTAGATCAATATTGATTTCCCCAAGAGCTCTTTCTGAAAGGCTTTTAAGGCTAAGAATAGTCTTCAGTTCTAGGATGTTGATGTGCTGTACTGCATCTTGGCCCTTCTAGACTCCCGACTTTGAGATTGTTCAGGTGTGCTCCCCATCCCATCTTGGAGGCGTCCGTTGTTATGGTAACTGTATGAGTTGGCTGTGTGAATGGTCTTCCTTGTAATGTATGTGCTCTGTTCCGCCACGCTATCTCTTCCTTTATTCTTTGCATGACAACCACTAGATCTTCCCAACTCCCTGTTGTTTGTGGCCATTGGTTTTGCAACCCATTCCTGAAATGGTTTCATGTGAAGCCTTGTGTTTGGTATTAGCGGAATTCAAGAAGCCATCATTCCCAGTAGCTTCCCCACCATCCTCACTGTCAGAGCTTGTCCCTTCCGGTAGAGCTGTATCTCCTTCAGAAGTGTCACTGTTTTTTTCTCGCTTGGAAATTTTTTCCCTTGTATTGAATTTATTCTTGCTCCCAAGAACATTTTCTCCTGTTCTGGTTCGGGAGATGACTTCTCCTTGTGAATTGAGAGTCCTAGTTGAAACAGCGTTATCACTTGCTGCATGTGCTGTTTGCATTTTTTGTACAAATTAACTCTTAAGAGCCAGTCGTCTAGACAGGGGTAGACGGGTAATACCTGCCTCCGCAGGTGAGCCACCACTGTTGCTAGACACTTTATGAATACTCTTCGTGCCGATTTTATTCCAAATGCCAGTACTTTGAACTGGTAGTGTTCTTTGTCTACCACAAATCTGAGGAATTTCTTGTGGCTTCCATTCATGGGAATGTGTAGATAAGCGTATTTTAAATCTATTGTGGCCATATAATTCCTCACTTGTATTTGAGGTATTACCCCTTGCAGGGTAGTCATTTTGAACTTTTGAGTTCTTATGAACTTTAAAAAAAAAAACTGAGATCTAGAATTGGTCTGAGGTCTATCTTTCTTTGGAATTAGGACATATGTTGAGTAGTTTCCCTTGTTTTTCTCCAGCCTTGGCACTAACTCTTTTGACCGCATCTCCTCTACTTCCTTGAGTAGAAGGGCTGTTACCTCTTTTGAATGTAGCTTTCTTTTTTGGTCCTCTGCTTGGAGGTGTTTTGTTTAATTCTATGCAATATCCAAATTGTATTAGTTGTAGGGCCTATTTGTCTGTGGTGATATTCTTCCACTCCTGGATGAAATTTCTTATTGTGCCTCCTACTGGTGGTGAGTGTAGGAACTTTTGTGTTTGAAACCTTGCTGTTGCACTCTTCGATGTAATCTGAGTGTCCATTTTGAATTCTGATGAGTAACTTACTTGTTTGCTCCCCACCCGTAGTAGTTCTCTTCCGAGTGCATCCGCGAAAGGATTGTTTACCCTGTTGGTACTGCCAATTTTGTGTTTGCTGTTGCTGTCCCGTCTGACAACCCCCTGATGCGACTGTTGGAACGTTTGGTGACATGTTCCTGCTTGGAAGGAGCCCCTTCCTGTAGGCCTTCGTGAGTGCATTGATCCTCTATGCATGTTACCTCTGAACTGCAAAGCCCACATTGACCTTGCAGTTTCATTGCCCTTTTCTAATGATTCAAGGTGTCATCCACGCACTCCCGAATAGTTGTTCCCCATTGAATGGTGCATTCAGTACGTTGGCTTGCACCTCCGTTTTAAAACCTGAGTTTCTTAACCAGGCATGGGTTCGCTCAGTGATCCCTATCATCATCTGCCTTCTTGATGTTTTTGTGCATCTAATGCTGACTTTAAACAGGTATTGGCGAAGTTCTTACCATCCTCCACTAGGTGTGCTGCCCTCCTTTGGTTCTGTTCTGGGAGATGTTTCATTAGTTGCCCTATTTCTTGGTAGGCAGGTGTGATGGTTCAGCAGAACATTGGAATTTGCAATGCGCCATTGGGTTGCAGCACTCCTTTCCACCTTTTGCCCCATGAGGTCCATTCTTTTCCTCTCCTTATCAAGAGGAGGCCCTGTGGTGCTTGGGATGTTGGCTCTTTTACTGGCTGTTGATGCTATAATTGCAGCAGTTCCCCTTACGTAACTTGGATCCTTTGAAGAAGGTTTGTACTTTTTCTCTGCTCTAGGAACAACTGCCTTACATGTAGCTGGTTGCTTGAAAAACCCCTTTCCTTGACCTAAAACACTTGGGAGCATTGTCAAAAACCGGCTCTGTGACCGTGTAGGCAGGAGAGTTTCTAGCAGAAAACATGCTTGTTTTCCTCTTCCAACTGTACTCCATATCTCTCTGCTTTCTTCTTTATTACCTGATTATAGATACCAATATCATCAGGTGGTGATGGTCTTGAAGGGTATGTGTCTACCCCTTCTTCTAGGCTTCTTCTTGTGAGTCTGTTGCCAGATATTGCCATTGCAACTCATGGTATTCTGAAGCCTCAGAACCCTGGAAAACTTGTTTTTCCTCCTCTTTGTTGAAGATTTCCTGTTTACGATCTTCTTGAAGTTCAGAAGTTAAAGGTGGCTCTAATTCCTCAAGGTCTTTGTCTCCTTGCTACTTGGAAGTCAAAAACTTTCTTGGGATTCGAAATTGTTTGAATCTTTTGTTGAAGTCTTTATTCCTTTGCAGGATACTGGCCATTTTGGCTTCGACTTGCCTCCTCTTCTTCTCGATCTCGGCCGTTTGTTGTTGGCAGTGGAGATTTTCGTGTGTTTGCTTCGCCGCCAAGTCCTTAGCAGACAACGTGCTTGGCAAACCGTGCCAATCAGTTTTCGGCCTCTCCTGTTTCGACGTTGATGCGTCTTTTCCTCGACCGTCTTTTGATGCCTTGGATTTTCGGGGGTCTCTACCCCTGCAGTGTCCTTTGCGAAGGATCCGAGGGTACTTTTCTCTTTGGTAATGTTTGTGGTCGCTGAATGCTTCGACGCAGACGCAGCCTTCGAGGACTCTGATCTTCGTCTCTCAGTTAAAGTCTTTAAGGAAATTGAGTCCCTTACCTCAGATCTCAAAGTCTTCTTGCCCCCTTGGTCGGCGTCCACGATCTGGATGTCAGCCTCTGCATCTCCCTCTGGACCTTCGGCGGTGTTCTCCTCTTCGTGGCTATATAGGCCCAAATCTCGTAGAGATGGAGTGTGATGTTGGCCCTGAACTGATGGTGGGCTGTTCTCTGTCGCTGTCTTACCCTCAGAGCTATTGGGGTAACCTCTGAGCAGGCATTGTAATTTTCGCTACGGTGATCTACCTCCAGGCAGAAGTTGCAAACCGGCTGCTGGTTCTTTTTCATAAACTTATGGTGGCAATTCTTGCAAAACTGGAATGGTGTCTTCTCCATCACCAAGAACAGGGAGCCCCCTGCATGCGCAGTTTCCATAGCTGAAGATACCTTGTCCTGGTCGCAGAACTTCTCCAGTATCTTCTTTTGAGGACTCCCTTCGCTCCGGTGGACTTCCAGCGATTTCTTCTGGCTTTTCAATGACTTTCTTCTTCAGATTGTTGGAGATCCTCCTGCATGCATCCAGTCTCAACGGCGGAAAAAAAGAATCTGATCAACCAACAACAAAAGCCAAAAACAGTAGAAGGACAAAGGATTTATTGAGAAAATTCTGCACTCAACCACTAGATGATGGAATAATGCACAGCATGTGAATCCAGAAAAGATTCACGCTGCAAAAGGATAATGTTACTTACCCAGTAAGCATCTGTTCTTGGCATGTAGAGCTGTAGATTCACATGCTTTGCATACTCCTGCCATCTAGTGTTGGGTCCGGATGTTTGCAAGTTGTTTTTCTTCTAAGAAGTCTTTCTAGTCACGAGGTAAGGTGACTCCTCCTTTCGGTGACAGTGCGCATGGGCATGGACTCCATTGTTAGATTGTTTTCCTGCAGAGGGTGAGAATGTAGTTAGTAAGTGTAGGACAGAGATATCCATGCGTATGTATGTAAAGTGAAAACTGCAACAGTTACAGGTGACCGGGGAGGCGGGTGGGCGCATGTGAATCTACAGCTCTACATGCCAAGAACAGATGCATACTGGGTAAGTAACATTATCCGTTCGAGGCATGTGTGCTGTAGATCACATGCTTTACATAGACTATAAAGCTGTATGCTCCCAGAGCTGTGGCTAACCTGTAGCTGTTGTAGTTGTTTGAAACAGTGTTTTGAGTACTGCCTGGCCTACATTAGCTTGTTGCCTCGCTAACACATCTACAGAATAATGTTTGGTTAATGTGTGCAGTTTAGACCATGTTTCTGCCTTACAGATGTTAGCTAGGGGAATATTCCCCAAGAAGGCCAATGTAGCCCCTATTTTACAAGCAGAATGAGCTCTAGGGGGTATTATCATAGTTCTCTTTGCTTTTGCATAACATGTCTGGATACATTTTAAAATTCATCTTGCAATGCCTGATTTAGATAAGGGATTGCCTTTGTGTGGGGGAGCAAAAGCAACAAAGAGTTGCTTTGTCTTGCGAATTTGTTTTGTTCTTTCAATGCAATATAGTAAAGCGCTTTTAATATCAAGGGTGTGTAAAGCTCGTTCGGCTATTGAATCAGGTTAAGGAAAGAACACAGGTAACTCAACGGATTGATCGATATGAAAGGCAGAAACTACTTTAGGGAGAAATTTAGGATTGGTGCGAAGAACCACTCTGTCTCTGTGAAGCTGAAAGAAGGGTTCTTCTATAGTTAATGCCTGGAGTTCACCAACTCTCCTCAGTGAAGTGATTGTAATGAGGAAAGCAACTTTCCATGAGAGGAATTGTAATTGGCACCTATGCATTGGTTCGAATGGTGGACCCATTAGCCTTGTAAGGACTATGTTTAGGTTCCACACTGGTGCAGGTGGGACTCTCGGTGGTATTACTCTTTTTAATCCTTCCATAAAGGCTTTAATCACTGGTACTCTGAATAGAGATAAGTGTTGTCTGTTTTTTAAATACGTAGCTACTGCTGCCAGATGTAAGCGAATGGATGTGTAGGCTAGTCCAGATTGCTGTAAATGTAACAGGTAACTGATGATGTTCTGTAGGGAAGCATCGAGAGGATTGATATTGTTACCGTTACAATAGATAACAAATCGCTTCCATTTTGCTGCATAACATGCCCTGGTAGTAGGCTTTCTAGCCTCTTTTGGGATATTCATACAGTCTGGTGGTAGATGTAGATAACTAAACTCTATGACTTCAGGAGCCAGATCGCTAGGTTGAGTTCTTTGGGATTTGGATGCCTGATTTCTCCATGGCTCTGAGTGAGGAGACTGGAGGTGAGATGCAACTCTTGGTGTGGAATTACTGACAGCTCCAGCAGGGTGGTGAACCAGGGTTGATGGGCCCATGTGGGAGATTTTAGAATTAGTGTGAAGGACGTTTGCCTGAGCTTCCGAACTACCAGTGGAATGAGTGGGAGAGGCGGAAAAGCATAGGCAAACATCCCTGACCAGTTCATCCATAGGGCATTGCCTTTGGAGAGCGGGTGTGGGAATCTGGAGGTGAAGCTTGGGCATTTTGTGCTTTCTGCGGTGGCGAACAGGTCTACCTGAGGAAATCCCCATTCCTGAAAGTAGGGGAGGAGAACCTGAGGATGAAGTTCCCACTCGTGGATTTGCCGCCTTTGTCTGCTGAAAAGGTCAGCAATCTGATTGTTTACTCCTGGAAGGTGTTCTGCCAGGAGATAAATTCTGTGGTGTATGGCCCATTTCCAAATGGCTTGTGCTAGGCGTGACAGTTGGAGAGAGTGTGTCCCTCCCTGTTTTGTACATAGTACCTAGCTGTCTGTGCGGACCAGATCAGCTTTGCCTACGAGGTGAGTTTGAAAGGCTTTGAGCGCTAGAAATACTGCTAGTAGCTCTAGGTGGCTTATATGGAGATGTTTGTGCTTTTGACTCCACAAGCCTTGGATTGTGTGATCCTGTAAGTGAGCACCCCAACCAGTGGGCGATGCGTCTGCTGTTAGCACTGTCTGTGGAACAGGGTCGATGAAGGGCCGCCCTTTGGATACATTTTGTGGGTTCCACCACTGCAGAGAGCGATGGGTGGGGCCGTCTACCAACACTAGATCAGTAATCAACCCTGCGACTGGTTCCACTGACTTGCTAAGCATTCTTGAAAGGGACGCATGTGAAGTCTTGCATGGGGTATGATTATGATGCAAGACGCCATCATTCCCAGCAGTTGCATGAAGACTCTGGCTGGTAATGAGTGGTTGGGCTGAAAATGAGTGAGAAGAGACTGAATACTGTGAATTCTGGCTGCACTGGGAGAAGCTAGAGCTTTTTGATTGTCTATGGTGGCTCCCAGATAAGACTGTGTGTTTGAAGGCTGCAGATGGGACTTCAAAGCATTCATTGAAAACCCCAGTTGATGTAGTAGGTGAATTGTGCATTGAGTGTGTTAATGAGCCAGTCGTCCAGGTAGGGAAAGATGTGGATGTGCTGACTACTTAGATGAGCTGCGACTACTGCCAGGCACTTGGTAAATACTCTGGGAGCAGTGGTGACTCCAAACGGTAGTACTTTGAATTGGTAATGGTGACTCGCTATCACAAATCTGAGATATTTGCGATGAGCGGGGTGAATTGGAATGTGGAAATATGCGTCGTTCAAGTCTAGAGTAGACAAAGTCGCCCTGTTGTAAAAGTGGGAGCACTTGTTGAAGTGTTACGATGTGGAAATGTTCTGACAGTATGTAGTGGTTTAGCTCTCTGAGGTCCAGAATAGGTCTTAAGGAGCCGTCCTTTTTGGGGATCAGAAAATACCGGGAGTAAACTCCTGACCCTTGATATTGTAATGGAACTGGCTCTATGATTCCCTTTAGCAAGAGAGATTGGACTTGCTGTTTGAGCAGGTGCAAATGTTCTGGTGACAGTTTGTGAGAACGAGGTGGAGGATTGGTGGTAAGCTCCAGGCAATAACCATGTTGGATAATTCCTAACACCCATTTGTCTGTTATTATGGATTGCCAAATGGGGAGGAATTGTAGAAGACGTCCCCCGACAGGTGTTAAATGATCGAGGGAATGGAAGGTAAGTCACTGCTTGTTAGGGGAAGGGGAGTTACGGGGTGTGGAACCCTTGCCCCTACCTTTGCCGTTGTTTCCTCTGTATCCTCCTCTAATGTTGCCTTTTGTGGAGGAAGATTGATGGTTGCCTTCATACGAGGAAACATTGGTGCCTGAGGATGTGGTCTTGCACCCCCACGGTAGAAGGAGCGAAGAAAAGAGCCCCGGTTTGAAGGAGACTGTAGGGCTCCCATAGATTTAGCTACCTCAGTGCCTTTTTTCATTTTCTCTAATGACTGATCCACTTTAGGTCCGAAGAGATGCTCTTTATCTAACGGAGTGTTTAAGATGAATTGTTGGACTTTAGGTTTGAAACTGGAAATCCTCAACCAGGCGTATCTTTTCAGTAACACACTAGTGTTAATCTCTTGAGCTGCGGTATCAGCAGCATCTAAAGCACATCTAATAGAAGAATTGGAGATGAGCTTTCCTTCCTGTATTAAATCCTGTGCTTTAGCTTTGTGCTCATCTGGAAGATATTGGAGCAATTGTTCCACTTTGTCCCAATGAGCTCTATCATACCTTGCTAAAAGGGCCTGGGGGTTAGCAATGCCCCAATGATTCGCCGCTTGGGCAGCTATTCGTTTGCCAGAGGCGTCTATTAATTTTGACTCCTTGTCCGGAGGGGGAGCAACCCCAGAGGTTTGTGAATTAGCCCGTTTACGGGCATTAAAGACAACAAGGGAGTCATGGGGTAACTGCCCCTTAATGAAGACTGGATCAGACGAAGCAGGCTTATACTTCTTATCTATTCTGGGAGTCAGAATACGAGCCCGAACAGGGTCCTTGAAGAGGTCATCGGCATGTCTCATCATGCCTTTGAGCATAGGGAGAGTCTGACTAGACCTGTGTATACTACTTAAAAGTTTCATACAAGAAATCTTCTTCTAGGGATTCTTTGTGTAGCTGTTCACCGTGATATCGTGCAGCTCTAGCAAGCAGTTCTTAATAACCTACGTTGTCGTCAGGAGGGGAAGGCTTTGCAGGGTAAAGGTCTGGGTCATTATCTGTAGGTGGATCAATAGTGTAGTCTTTCCAGGGATCTTCAGGTAATTGAATACCCCCATCATCTCCATCATCATCATCTTCAGGCTGTGAGGGTGGAGAGTCCTATGGTGTGAAAGGTAATGGTTCTAATGTTGGAGAAGGTGGTGGAGGTGTAGGGAAACAGGGTGGAAGAGGAGGAGGAGAAGGGTTAGTACCGACATTCTTTTTTTTTTTTTTAAAGGAATCTTATATTGTATGTCCTCTGACTCAGGTTTGCGTTTGTGAGGCAGTTAGGTAAGAAGATGTCCTGTATCATGATTAATGTAAAGTTCCTTTTGTTTAGGATCGGGTTGGGGAGTCGAAAATCGGATCCTGAGTTTTGGAAGGAACATCTTTCGGTTTCGGCACCGACGACTTTGGTACAGGAATGGAATGACCTTTCGGTGTGGAAGATTTCGGCTCCGAAGGCGTTTTCAATTTTGGTGTCGAGGATTTGGGCTCTGAAGCGGTCTTCGGCTTCGAGTTAGAAGGATTTGGCTCCGACGCAGGCTTTGGCTGACTCGATCCTGAGCTGGAGGCCTTGACGATGTGTTTTGGTGCCGAGGCGGGGCGTCAGAAACGTCGTCTCTGTGCCGACCTTGGCCCAGAAGCGGAGGTGGAACCGAAGCCTTATGCTTAATTTGAGTTGGATTTCGAGCCAAGGCTTTTTGGTACTCACGCGACCTTGACTCTGCTGTGTGTCCTCATACGGCACAGATAATGGCTGCTTCTCCTGTTCCTCTTCAGCCCCTTGTGCATCGAATTCTTCTTGCTCTGACCCTTCACCGAAGATGTCCGGTGTGTATTCGATGTTGTGGCTTTGCATTTCACGACGTCGAGCCCGACGATTGCGGAGAGTTTTCTTGGATCGAAACGATCTGCACCCATCGCAGTCTTGTTCGTTGTGCTCCGGAGATAAGCACAAGTTGCACACTTTGTGCGAGTCAGTGCGCGGACACTTTGCGTGGCACAGAGGACAGAATTTAAATGGAGTCCGTACCATTGACTGCGAGGTGGATTGACGCGGTTAGGCCCAACAGCCTTCCACGAGTCTTCCGATCGAAATTGAACTTTTCTTCGACCGACACGATACGCGGAGAAGTGGGGCACGCGTACGAAACAATACCGATCCAGGTAGAGTGGATTGCGCACCAAGGGGAACCCGAAGGACGGTTTCGAACCGGAGCGCAGCAATACACGTCCGAACCCGATGGCGGAAAAAAACAATCTAACAATGGGGTCGATGCCCATGCGCACTATCACCGAAAGGAGGAATCACCTTACCTCGTGACTGTAAAGACTTCTTCGAAGAAAAACAATTCGAAAACATCCGGTCCCAACACTAGATGGCAGGAGTATGCAAAGCATGTGATCTACAGCTCACATACCTCGAACAAATGTTTACAAGGGTAGCACCAAGATCTACACTTTTTAGCATTACATGCTTCATTGATCTAGGGTGAGGCCCTGGTCCACTGAAATGGCAACTGCCTAGCTAATTTTAAATGCTTCATGGCTATTTTTGCATTAAACCCATGTTAGACTTCTGTGTGCTTTTCTTTTACACTACTATACACCCTGAAGCAAGAAACTGTTACTCAACTGGACAACCATTAGAACCTGTGTTTCCGACAGAGAATTATTTTACCACTGGCTGCTAGCATTTACAATTTCCTCAGCCATCTGATGCGGTTTGGTCTATGCTGCATGCTTAAAAAAGGATAATTAATTATACATTACTTGAACAAAGAAAACAGCAGAAGCACTGTTAATTATATGACATTTTATTTTAATGGTAGAATTCTAAAGCATTTGGACTTGCAAATACCTGGGTACTGTAAGATTCTTGTGCTTGAAAATACTCTCAATTCAAAGTGCAGCTTTGGATCCTCACACCTATATAAATTCCATGGCTTGTACCATCTTTAGTTATATCTTTAGTTAACCAGCAAGTGAAGCAAATGCTTTTTCTCTAATTAGTCCAAATTTAATTTCCAATATCTACCTATTTCACCATGACACTGTACAGTGATGCTAACAATGTCAAACCATCAATAGCCCCATTATTCTTTACAGGTATTTACCTTAATCAAACAGCATCACCAAAACATAATAAATGTCCAAAAGACAATGGCATTTTACTGACTATTCACTTATGCTCTTGTCGTCTTGGTCCTATGAAGGTAACTTTCCTCAATATGCAAGCTTACACAGTCTGTACCTCTCTTGATTATGTTGTTGTTTGCTTTTCTGTTTCTTCCTTCCGATCATCTGTAAAGCGCTATGATACCGTCATATAAGCTATATAAAACTTTATAAATGAATAAATCAATAATTCTAACAATAAACACTATTTCAATGTGTTAGTGTACAACAGACCAATCTGTGTGGTCTCATACGTTTGACAGCCTTCCAATAAAAAAGGATTCAAAAGTGTTTGCTTGTCTATGGTTTACAATTTTTTATTAGCAAGATCCCTAAATGGGTTATCGTTAATAATACAATTCAATTTTGTTGTTTTAGTTAGCATCCACAAGGTTTCACGCAATTGTCATCAGTCTACAGCAGCAGAAGTAATTTTTAGGTCTGGACTTTCAAACAACTCTAGCTGTCTTGCCAGACTACTGTTTTGTCAAAACATCATACAGTATATAAATACATGGAGGCACCTTTGGTCAGTGCGTTTCATCCATTGGTCTGTTTGTCATTCACATTTTGCTTCCAGCTACCACAGCATACTGCATGGACAATGTGTTACTTGTTCACATCTCCCTAAAATAGTTCCTTTCTCGTCAGTGACAAATTTGGATCAAATTGTGTTTTATTTTATTTATTGTCATATTAACTTTAAATACCAGCTATTTATTTTGCCTCAAATGTGACTGCCCAGTTAGATGGCAATTTTTCTGTCTCCTTTTTGAAATTGCTGTTATAAATTGTTCAAGTGACATTGTAACGCAGTTCTTGCCTGCAATTTGAGTCCTTGGTTAGTTGTTATTTTATACCTCTCTCCTTCACATCTAATATTGTCGCAACTGAAAAGCTTATTTTTAAAAAATACATCATCAGTATAACGGACACATTAGTGAATGTTTTTGGAAAATTTAGATATTTTACTGCAAGTATAAAGAAGACACTTTAAGGCGAGGGCATCTATATATGTATATTATATATATATATGTATATATATATACACATGTATAGATATATACACATGGTATGTATATATATATATTTTTTAAAGACACTGAAGAGGTAGAAACTGCTTACGATGTTAACGTCATGTGACTGAGAAACGTCAAGCAGACTATTTCATTACCACTGAAGATGCCACAGGTAGTGCTGGGGATAACATGGGCAGCAAACCATTAGTTTGTCGCTTATGGACAGCTGCAGAGGGTTTAAGTGCTGTCATAGCATGTTCAGGGAAAAGGAAGACATAGTCCTCTTATCCATAGGAGTGATGAGGTTTAAGCTTCCTCTGCTTTCAGAGCAAAACATAGTCTAAACTCACAATCTTGAGAATGTTATTGAGGAACCTATCTTACATAGGTCATAGTTTGTGTTGTGCTGGGGGTGGTGACAGTAAATGCAGTTCAAATGTACACTATCTGCCAAAATATTTTTCTTGAGAACAAAAAACAAGGGAACCCTACTCACGGGGAGCCTGGGTAAGTAAGTTAGTGGGGAAACATTGGCTCCTGTGGAGTGATAAAAAATTATTTCTAATGCAATTCTGCACAATGGCAATTTACAGGGTTGATTTGATGTCAAAAAGAAAGCTAGCCACAGACACCGAGGATATAGTCAATATAAGAACTTGTTTATATAGTAAGTAAATGAAGTAAACAATATATACATAGGGCTTAAGAATCAAAATACGTTTATACAATAAACAATAGTTTCAAAAATAGTGAAAGGTGCTTTATACAATCATAAGTGCTGGATAATAGTTCGCCTTTGTTAATTGTCGACGACGTTTCGACCCTATCTGAAATACAGGGTCTCTTCAGGACCTAAAAAATGTAGGGACACCTGAAGGGAGGCCTGCACTGCCTAATGTGAAGAGCAGTGTCACCGTGAAATAAGTGAAGAAAAAACTCACAGAGAACCCAGCCGGGCACCCATGTGAGGGCAGTGTTAGACAGGCAGAGTGGATCCACCTACAAAGGCGAACTATTATCCAGCACTTATGATTGTATAAAGTGTTGTTCAATACATTGTCAATTTTCCAATGGTCGCCAAAATGTTTTAAAGTGAAACCTTATACATATGTCACATATTATGTCACTACTAGTTTAGGTTCCAACGTTTTTTTCACTGGGACACCTTTCACTATTTTTGAAACTATTGTTTGTTGTATAAACGTATTTTGATTCTTAAGCCCTATGTATATATTGTTTACTTCATTTACTTACTATATAAACAAGTTCTTATATTGACTATATCCTCGGTGTCTGTGGCTAGCTTTCTTTTTGACATCAAATCAACCCTGTAAATTGCCATTGTGCAGAATTGCATTAGAAATTATTTTTTATCACTCCACAGGAGCCAATGTTTCCCCACTAAAATATTTTTCTTAGCACAGATCTGGTTGGGTCTGGAGTATCAGTCATGATAAAGTAGCTCCTGGCCCACTTTCCCAAAGTAAGAAAAAGCAAAGACAATCTGTTCTTAGCTGCTAGAATAGTTGAGGGAGATTCCAGGAATTAAAAAATGTGGTGGTAAAAAATAAGATACGAAAAAAAGGGTATGCATTTCCTAAATATTACTAGGGAAAGTATATATTATGTTATCCCTAAGTATAGGGCAGTTCGAAAGGATACTAGAAATCAAGAGCAAGAGCCCCACCCACCCAGTTGGATGGCATGCTTCATCATTGGGCAGCTCCTCGTTAGGCCGGATCTGCGATGCCTAAAGGGCACCCACAAGGGGGCTCTTTGCCGTAGATCTTTTTGAGAATAGGTGCTGTATAAAAAGAGATATGTGCTGTTTAGAAAAGAAAAAGTGAGAGTTAAAAATGACTAAGAGACACCGAAGATTCTAAGAGACACTGAAGATTTATCTATTCTGGGGATGGATCTTGTCATAGTTAAAAATGAAAAAAACAATGAAGGAAAATAATGCTCCTTCGTGTTTATAGGTTTAAATCAAGGTCAATATGTTTCTTGCCATAATGTCATAAGTATCTGCGGCAATTCATCCAAAGAAAGTAAAAAATCCTAATCTACGTGGATGTGGAGACCAGTGTCGAAATAAAAAATGTGCCCAAACTAGAAGTCCACCAAACATTTGATACCTACATTCAGGCAAAAGGCAATCGATCTGAAACAATGAATAGCAACAGTATGTGTGGAAAATCTTATTTGCTGAGAATTCCTCACAGACATCATGAATGGGGTGAATAAGCATCAGACACAAAACTGTAAAACAGACACAAGATATAACATATAATGAGGTTCTGTCATGACATAATGACTAAATGCAGCAAGTAATCAAAACCACTCACAGTGAATAAACTTGATTGTAATGTTGCATTCAAATTTAAATTACCTCAAATCAAGCAACAATGTATCTGGTGAGAGTCGGCAAATCCACAAGAGATTTCTTACCTCGAAATTATCAAAATCGAACCCCTTGGCATTTGTGAGTCGAGCAGTAACTGTTAATTAACAGAAAAGAAAAAAGTAGGATTGAAACAACACATTGAGCCCTCAAATATGCGAGAGCCGTGGCATAATGCAGTCAAATCTAGTCACTGCGATCAGCTCGGTGCAGTGCCGATAACCTACCCCCATCCGTAAGCCAGGAAATAACCCGGAAGGGGTATGCGCGGTTATTTGAGTGCTACCTCAACGTCACTATGTCAGGGGCGGGGCAGAAGGAGTTTTGTACCAGGAAAAATGCACAAACTGCAGACTGTGATCAAAAAGGCAACATTAGGCACCATAATAAATAATTCTTTCTTGTTAGTGCTCTGGGGTGGATCGTCTGTAGATTCCACCCTTTCACTGACTTGCGGTGGAAAATCTGAAGCTACGGAAGGAAGCCTCTGTGAGGAATAGAGTTTAGACTCTCTACGCCTCATCATATAACATGACAGAACCTCACTTAAAGTCAGCAAATTTACTCTGCACCTTACTGTCTGGAGTTTGGTTCACATAATGAGGTGGATAGAATACTTTAAGTAATACGGTATGATTATATAAAAATGAATGTTAACTGTTACAACTACATGATATGACTACTGAGGATTCCTAGTCTGACGCTGAGGAATGACTCAAGCATGTGAATCTATAAAAGACTGACTGCCGGAGTATCATTAATGCATCATTGGTTCCAGGAATGGTACCCAAGGAGCAATAGCATGCAGCTGTTGCCCACTGTTGATAAAATGGAAGCACTAAGACATTTACTGTATCTGCCACAGATGATCTCGGAAGTCTGTTGGTAAGGGTGGTACGAGTGCACTAGTGCTACTGAACCTGGCTGCATTCTTAAATATTGTGGATCACTCTACTAATGAGGCTGGATTAGGTGGAAATGAGAGACAGAGTCAATCTGCAAACTGAGTCCTAATTTACAGGTAGGTCACAGTTGGTGGTAATACTGCCTTCTGAATCAGTACCAAGAGAACTCACACATGGAGGTGTCCCCTTAAAGCCCTCAATTACCCCTCTTTTTATTGTTTATGTGCAGTTTTTCTCATTAGAAGACACACTCTGGATTCAAATTTACCTTTTATGCAACAGCTGTCCACCAGCTTCATAGCAATGTGAAGCGTGCAAGGCTGCCATTTCAAGAATGTTTGGAGCAACATCAACCAGGCTAAATAACAAGCATCTGAAGTTGAACACTGCATAGATTACGTTGCTACTAGTATTTCAAAGATCATAGATGCTGTCCTCACATTTTGATCAGCCTCAATGGCTCCAAGACTCACCCTTATATTTCACGCCTTTACCTGAGGAATGTATGATGAGAAACTTTCATGTGAATACAAATGTCAGTTCTCTGCTGGAGTTGTTTCTTTCAAGTGAAACTACTTCATAGACTGCTGTCGTGTGTGGACTTTCAACACTAGGAAGTGACTGAAAATACCATGACAATGTCACAAACTGATTCAGACTTTTAGTATTGAATGCAGACACAATGTTACTTGTATCTGATTGCAGAGAACCACACATTAGTCACAAAGGAAAACAAGCACACCTACACATTCAATGCAGTACCTCATGGAAAAAGCAAGAAAACATGATACACCCCAAGACCCATTGTTGAATCACAGACACTCGCACACTAACCAACATGTTTCAATAATTACCTAATTCTCTGCTAAAATGCATCATAATATTTAATTCGTGTTTTTGTCTGCAGGATTGGGAAGCAGTAGTAGCAATATTTCCCTAAAACTGAAGAGTCATTTCCACCTAGTTGAGTACTGTTTTGACATTTTGCGATGTTTTGCGATTCTAAGCAAATTGTTTTGTATTGCTAATAAAAAAATGTGGGTCATAAAAGCATTGTTGAACATTAAAACCATGTAAATTCAGGAATATACATAAGCACATTAATTACAATAATTCAGACTGTTCTTTTAACAGTGTGCACTACAGACAATCACTTCAGTCCACGGAAGTGATAAGATTTGCATCTTTGTCAAAGGGATTTCTCAGAACACTGAATGCAATTGATATTATGGTGCTGCTCTGTTTTCAGCAGAACCTCCATGGAGCAGACTCAGGATTGCACTGTGCCTTCAAGTTTCTGCAGGAGGAGGTGCACTGACTGAGTGGCTATGTGGTTCAATGTGTCGCTAATGAACCTTCCCTTCAAGGGTGTAGCTAAGACTGACCATATTACAGCCACTTAGTGCGTTTATGTAGCAGCAGGAAAATATCATGCTAAGGTACAGTAGGAGGTGCTCCAAAACGCTGATAGTACACAGATATCTGTCCTTTCCAGTGATGAACCATTTACTGACCTCATCCATGTCAGGAAAATATTCCAGCATAAATAGAGAGTAGGTAAGTAAGCTTATTCCTAATAACATATTGGGGACCATTGTTGCCTGACATGGCTGGTTAGCAAAAAGGGACTTAAATTCTATGTCAGGACTGGAGGCGAGGATTATGCCTTCTTTCTTCACTTTATTTAATAGCAGCTCATTAAAAGGTTAACAAACTACATTTCCCATGAACCCCTAGGGAAAGGTAGTAAAGAAAAAACACATGGCCACAGCCAATCAAGTCCAAGTAACAGTGTCCAATCAGGGGCCTCCAAGCCCAACATAGTCCTCTGTCAGAGTCCGTTCTCCCTCTTTCTTCGCTGCTACGCAGCCAGATAAGTACCCTTCAGTTATTTTACTGTTTGGTGCTGTTTGCTCTTTGACTTTGTACTTTGACTTGTAACGTCTTTTAATGCAAGTATTATTGCATTGTTCTTCACAACGCTGGTTAGTACAAGTATTACTGTGTTTGTTCTCGGGCGCGTCAGCGCGCTCGGTTTTTTCATCGTTTTGTTATTTAATTGCCTTTGTGAGGTACCGTTACGATTGATTGATCGTTTATTGTTTTTGTGGCACCGCGGGAGCGTTCTCGCTCCTACGAAGTGAGGGCTGGTGTTCCTGCTTGGCGCCGTGGACCTCCCACCGCTAGGAGGTGTGTGAGGAGGCGCGGAGTGTGACGCGATGCTTGAATCTCCACGCGTTCTTGGAATTTCAAGCATCGCGCGCATTCTACACGAGCGAACGTTCGGAGGGAGACGTCGCTTTTGGTCTGTACGCGTTCGAGCTGCGCTAATTAGTCAAAGCAGCCGATCGCTTGTGTGAAATTGACGCTCTGTCCCTCGGCAGGCAACGCTGGGGCCGGAGTCCATATTGTGATATTTGAATGCCCTTACTGGGCCTGTATCAGGCCTAAAGGCCTTGTTTGGGACACTACCCAGACCGTCTCCCTTCTATAAGGAAGGTGTTGCTGATATTTTATTATTGTCACCTGCGCTATTGTGTCCCTGGGGCTAGAACCCCCTGAATTCGCGGGAAATCTGCTAATAACACTCTAGGCTGACACCCAGCCCCTAAAGATTTTTGGTCCTGTGTGAGGCCCGGTGGACTGTTAACCAGACACCTATTCCTTTGGTCTTTTGACCTGTGGTGACGCCTTTTATGAGGCGGTGGACACCTCAATTTACCGAGCACTGGAGGAAGCCATTACGCCTTTAGAGGAGAGGCTCTCCCGCCAGATCGCTCAGGCCTTCGACAAGCTTATACCTCAAACAACTGCCGTGCCCGCGGCTCCCGAGGGTCCTGGAGCCCAAGGCTTGCCGCCGCCTAAGCGGTCCTGTGATTCTGGGGTGGACCTTGACGCTTTTGACAGGCTGAAACAAGCCTTTTTGGATAGCCAGCCTACCCTCCCCGCAGGTACTCTCCCCCCATCCCCCTCCCGCCAGCTGACCCTGGCCCTGACCCTAATGCGGCAGGGGACGTTGATGATGAACCAGGTCCTTCTAGACCTTGGCTGCCATCTCGCCCTTCTCAGACCCCCAAGAGAGTGTCAGACATGCTCGACCCAGACGATATCGTCCATCCACGTTCATCAGAGTGGGCCCCGGCCGATAAGGTCGCCAGTTATGTGGAGGGACGCATCCCTAGACCGCTTGAGAAGGAGGCCCGCAATTGCCTCCAGGCGGAGTGCCCCCGCCTGTCTCTTGAGGGGAAAGGGGCCCTTACCCCGGAGATCGACCCACGCATGGCCACCTTTCTACAGAAATTCATTTGGGATCCTAAGAAAGGGATCGACAGATTGTGGAGGGCATGTCAGGATAAACTCCTGGATGCCCTGGGCCCCATGACAAAGATCCTTGACGAGGAGGCTAAGGAGTCCGGCTTAATGATTTCCACGAAAACCCTCTCAGGATGGGCCCAGAGTGCCATTATATTTTTTGGCAATGCAAACTGCGCCCTTTCCACCGAACCCCGCAGCTCCCTTTTAATTAAGGTTGACCTGAAATTGGGGGATCTGGCGGACTCTGAGGCGGGCGCCGTTGCCCAGGGAGGTCTCTTTGGCGAGCCTTTTGTGAAAGAGCTCGGGAAGTTTTTTAACACTTTCACATCATTAGATAAAGCGCAGACCACCATAAAAAGAGTGTTCCCTCCTGTTTTTCACGGGGCCGGCCGAGGCAGGGGCCGCTCGGCCGGTCGTCATCCCCATCAAGGTGCGCAAAGGGGACAAGGCTCCATGCAGTACCAGGATCAGTCCGGTTTCGGGAATTTCTACCCAACGAGATGCAGTCGTGGCAAGGGTAGAGGCTTCAGAGGAGGAGCGACCACCTCAAGTCCCGGTGAGTGTTCTCCCTTCTTTCCATCTAAAAGTAGGGGGGGCGACTGGCGAATTTTTCCAGGCCTGGAGTTCCATCACGCGAGACGCGTGGATACTGCAGACTGTGCAAGGGTTCCGCATAGAGTATATAGGGGAACCAGTTCAGCTTTCCAGGCCCAGGCCCATTCAGTTTTCGCTTCAAGAGGCCGCCCTTGTGGACGAGGAGGTTGCATCCCTCCTCCACAAGGGCGCCATCTCCCTATCCTCTCCTCACCCAAGGGGCTTCATAAGCAATATATTTTTGGTCGACAAGACCGACGGTGGCCGGAGGCCGGTCATAAATCTAAGCGAATTCAACGAGTGGTTGGTTTACCGCCACTTCAAGATGGAGGGCATCCACCTCCTCCGGGATGTCTTACGGCCTCTGGATTGGATGGTTCGGTTAGTTCTCAAGGATGCCTACATGGTAATCCCAATCTTTCCTCCACACAGACGATTCCTCCAGTTTGTCTGGCGCCATCAAACTTACGAGTTCTCCGCTCTTCCATTCGGCCTTTCCTCGGCTCCCTGGTGTTTCACCAAGGTCCTCAAGCCAGTGGTGGAATTCCCGAGAGCTCGAGGAATTCGGATCATCGTGTACCTGGACGATCTCCTACTCATGGATTCTTGCCCTCGCCAGCTATCAGCCCATCTTCGGATGGCGGTGGACTTGCTTCAGAGTTTAGGATTTGTGGTGAACGAGAAGAAATCTCTGTTAGTTCCTGCTCAGTCCATTACCTTCCTAGGATTCGTAATAGACTCCGCTTCATCCTTCCCTCCAGGAAAGTGACCAAAATTCGGCACGAACTGAGACGTTTACTTTCCAAACAACAGGTGTCTCTCAGACAGCTAGCTCGGGTGGTGGGCCTCCTTTCGGCATCAATCCAAGCCATCTTCCCGGGCCCGCTCCATTACCGGGCTCTTCAGCGCTTAAAGGCATATTTCTTACGCAGGGTTACCCTTACTCCCACAAGGTCTCCCTGTCCAGCGACGCCCGGGAGGAGATCCAGTGGTGGCTGGACCACATGGAGGCCTGAAACGGCCGCGCGATTTTCGGCTCTACACCAGACCAGATTGTAGAATCCGACGCCAGCAGGCTAGGCTGGGGCGCCAGGTGCGGGGACCTCTCTACGGGAGGATTGTGGTCTCCCGACGAACAGAAGTTGCATATCAATTGCTTGGAACTTCTGGCGGGATCCTTCGCCGTCCGCTGTTGGACGAGGGACTCAGTGCAGTCATGTGTCCTTCTCAAGATGGACAACATTTCGGCGGTTCGGTATATAAACCACCTAGGAGGGACAAAATCCAAAGCCCTCTCAGAATTAGCCGCAAGTTTCTGGCAGTACTGCCTGGACAGCCAGATTTCAGTCACGGCGGAGTACTTACCAGGGCGCGACAATCAGGTGGCGGATTTTCATTCTCGGAATTTTAGAGATTCCAGTCTCTGGATGCTCGACCGGGGCATTTTTGCAATGTTGAACGACCGCTGGGGTCCCTTCTCAGTGGACCTGTTCGCCTCGAGATTGGACCACCAGCTGCCCCGCTTTTTCAGCTGGAGGCTGGATCCCTCGGCGGTAGCCACGGATGCCTTCCTCCAGGACTGGAGCTTGGAGAAGGGGTACGCTTTTCCCCCCTTCGCGATGATTACTAGAACAACAGCCCAGATCCGCAGACAGGCAGCGGAGCTCATTCTGATAACTCCCCTTTGGAGATCGCAAGTCTGGTTTCCAGTTCTTCTGGAACTTTCGTGGGATTCTCCAATCCTACTCCCCCACTTTCCGACCCTCCTCTTGAGCCCAGACAAAGTTCCACATCCTCTGGTGTTGGCGAACTCGCTGTGGGTTGTGGCGGATTTCAGGGGTCGATGGGAAGTCCCAGGCCTTTCGCAGGACGCTGAAACCTTCATCTCCAAAGCTTGGGCAGATAGCACTGTCAAGAGGTACAGATCCGCTTGGGGCAGATCGGCCCGTTGGTGCTTGCGACGGGGTTTTGATCCCCTGGTCGCAGACGTGGTACACGTCGTGAATTTTTTGGCACAATTGGCCGCAAATGGCATGGCTTACAGGTCAATAAACACTTTTCGTTCTGCTATTTCGTCTGGGCATGTCCCAGTTAATGACATAGCTATGGGTGAACACCCGATGGTTTGCAGATTGCTACGTGGTATTCGGCTCTCTTTACCCCCTGAGCCTCGTTACTCGGCACTTTGGGACGTGAACCAAGTCCTCAACCCATTTCTGTCTTGGCAACCGAATCGTTATCTCTCCAGAAAGGAGCTTTCCGCAAAATTAGCAATGCTCCTCTGCCTCATATCCTGCAGGCGTGTTTCAGATGTCAGGGCTTTGGACATCACTATCAGGATGTTTACTCCGGATGGAGTGACTTTCACCCTTCTCAGACGCACAAAATGTCATACCAGAGTGATTTCTAACCCGGAATTTCCGAATTCTCCAAAATTGTGTGTGATCAGATGCCTCAAGGCATATGAAGAGATGACGGACGAGTTCCGTCCTCCTGGTGAACACCAATCGCTCATTGCACTCAGGAAGCCCTTTAAGGCGGTGTCGTCGCCGACTATTGCAAGATGGGTGATGCAGGAGGCAGGCATCAACCTTCGTCAATTCGGAGCTCATTCAGCTCGAGGGGCAATGGCCTCTAAGGCATTCAGCTTGGGTGCCCGCTTAGAGGATATCCTCAATGCGGCAGACTGGTCTTCGGACTCCACGTTTAAGAGATTGCATTTCAAGCCGGTGCTGAACATGGCTCACCTCGTTGTGAGCAAGCTTTGAACTAACATAATCCTCGCCTCCAGTCCTGACATAGAATGAAAAATTTCCTAGCTAACGTAACGGAAAGTTTCAATTCTATTAAGGACTCGGAGTCGAGGATTATCCCACCCTAGAGTCCAAGAAGAGACGACCCTCCTCATACTGCAGTAAGTAGTCTTATTTACTTATATGGGGTTGCATTGGTTACTTTGTCCTGCTATGCTATAACTACATTGCTGCTTATCTTGCAGGCTGTGTCAGTTGAGGCACAAGTGGTAATATATCTCTGTCTTTGCAGGATCTGATGCTAACAAACAGGATGCATGAAGGTGATCCGATGGCTGACTTCGCGCGTCGAAAGAGGGCGAAGGGACACTGACAGAGGACTAGGTTGGGCTTGGAGGCCCCTGATTGGACACTGTTACTTGGACTTGATTGGCTGTTGCCATGTGTTTTTTCTTTACTACCTTTCCCTAGGGGTTCATGAGAAATGTAGTTTGTTAACCTTTTAACGAGCTGCTATTAAATAAAGTGAAGAAAGAAGGCATAATCCTCGCCTCCGAGTCCTTAATAGAATTGAAACTTTCCGTTACGTTAGCTAGGAAATTTTTCATTATCTATTAAAAAATAAAACACTGAATTGCATTTGAACAGATCCTAATTATGTACTCGTAGAGCGGACTGTTTCAAGTCATGCCTTGAACTAGCACTCACCTTAATAATATATATTACATGAAACTAGATTTGATAAGTAAAACGTAAAATGTGTGATGCCCAGTATTTCCCCTCCGGTGAATTCTCATCTGTGAAATGTAGGAGTACAATGTAGGTATGGCCAAAAAAGGAAATCAAAATGAGCCTTTTCAGAAATGATTAAATCAGCCCTATAGGATACTGAAATTTTGTTGGAGTTGTCCCTCCACTTTTTGCCCTATTTTTGACTACTAGATGCTGGTTTTCAACTATGACAGTGCAATGGGGCATGCAAACCAGCCCTACGTGTCAGTGCTCTTTCCCCCCTAAAATATGTTCAATTCTAACTGTAACCCAATTAGCAAGGACTTTGGCACAAATATAAGTCCCAAGTAAATGGTACCCCTGGTACCAAGGACAGGGGTACTAAAGAGGGCCCCTAAGGCTGCATCATGTCTTATGCCACCGAAGAGACCCACACACATATTGCATGCAGGCTGCCAATGCAGACTGCGTGTCATGCTGCAAACCATGAGTGAAAACACAATATGGCACACTCACTGTGTGCCATACCAAGGTCATTGCATGTAATATATGTAAGTCACCCCTACAGCAGGGCTTGTAGCCCTAAGGCAGGGTGCATTATATTACACATGAGGGCATATAGGCATGAGTAGATATGCCCCTGTGCTGTCTAGTTCAATTACTATATGAACAAGTGAACAGGGAAGCCATCTTAAGTATATGTACTGAGCACTTATCATTAGGAGTTACCCAGCTACAGGATATGTTCACTGAAAATACTGGTGTTTGGTATCAAACACCTTGTCTTAATAGATCTGTACTGTTGCCAGTATTAGATTTATTATGACATGCACACAGAGGGCACCTTAGAGGTGCCCCTTGAAAAACCTCCCAGTGCCTAGTGTGCTGGCTGACTGGTATCGTCCAGCCTGCCACTACTGATAAATTTCTAACTTCCTGCAGGTGAGAGCCCATGCTCTTTGAGGCCAGAAATAATACCTGCTCCAGAGGAAAGTGCTCACACCTCCTCCAGAAGGAGGACTAGTGATGTAGCATATCAAAGCCAGGGGCTTCAAAGCCCCTGACACCTTTGATATGCGACCCCAGCTTCCCCAAGACCTGGGAGAGCCAACCCTTGCCTTGAGGCCCATTTGGCACAGGGCAGGCGTCAAATTAGCTATGCAAGGATGCGTGTTACACTGTCAGGCTAGTTTGACCCCTAAAGTGGGCTACCTGGAGAGGACAAGAAAATAAGGATTTCATCATCTCGGTTGTGGTGAAATTAGGAACTCTGGGACAGGGTTATGCCCGCTCCCCACAGGACATAGTCATATAGGGGGTGTAGTGACCTCAGGGGTCAATAGTCCATCGGCTAAGACCCTACACTCCCCTTAATGCCCCTAAATTGAGTATTTAGTTGGCCCCTGACAACAGGAACTCGGATTCGCCTGTCTAAAAAAGAAGTAGGACAAAGAAGAGCCGAAGAACACAAGAAATGTGGACTAGAAGTGGACTTGGCGCCAAACCCTGCCAGCCTGCTCCTGTCCCGACAATTGTAAAGACCAGACTTGTCCTGCAGCTGTGCATCCTTCAAAAGCCTAAGAGGGCTGCCAGTACTTCGCCAACCAGCCAGCATCTCCTTTGAAGTGGAGGAGCCACTTCCCTGCAGCCATTGACCGCATCGATCTGGTACACCGTTTTGCTGATGCCCAGGTCCACCGAGCAAGCAGCATTCCAGGAGGAGGTCTCTGTATTCCAGGAGGTCAGATCCATCTCCCGCTCAAGTTTGGAAATGCCAGAATCCCCCGGAGTCGCCCTGCATCAATACCCTGGGTACCGGAGCCCTTGCAGCAGCCCAGGCTTGTTTAGGGTCCTGCCGGACACCTGCAAAACAGACCTACTGACATGGGACATCAGCAAGGCCATCGTCGAGAGTGGCCCTGTTGTTCTGTTTTGTCTCCATTTCCAGGTGGACCTAAAAAGCGAAAGCTTCGATTGCAGTGCCTTGCTGGACAAAACACCTCTGCACCCGAGCCCCAAAGCCAGAGTTTGAGCCTACCGACAGTGCACCCTTGCTCCAGAGACCTTCATGAGCCGAGTCCCCCTCTGGGTTCTGCTGAACTGGTCTCCCAGCCCCCACTTGCAGGGTTTTTCTTGTTACAGGTATTCACATTGACTTTAAAAAAAAAAATCACAAATTGGTTTTGTTATGATTTGGAACTCCAAAGAGTTCCACATAAAAAATACACAGAAAACTACAAACTACAAATCTTACAATTATTAGTGAACAAGATAAAATGCATTCCAGAAGCTGACAATATAGAAATCTCACAATTGATTATATACAAAATAGGGTACATAGCAGTAACAATCAGGATAAAACCACACTCCGCATATAATGGAAGTCCTTAAACTTGTAAAATACTAGTTCGCTAAAGTATTTGGGAAAGATGCGAAACCTGACCAACATACAAAATATATTGGGAACAATTGTGCAATTCTATTACAGTACAGCAGTATAATTCAGTGCAATCAGCTTTAGACAATATAAATACTATAATAACTTTGACAGTGCAATTCGAATATCCTAAAAATCTACTTATATTGTGCATGTTTTATTACCCTAAAGGACCATATTAAACATGGCCAAAACTGAAAACAGTATGATAACCCTAGCTAAAATATTTTTAAAAATTGTTTAAAAAAGATAACAATTTTGGAACGGATTCGGAAGGTGGGGCCAAGAGACAATTCTGGGTCTCCACTGCCAAGGTAATATTATACTTTAAGAACACTGGTCTTAACAATCGGCGTCATAATGGCTGTAATAAGGGGCAGACAAATGACACATGGTTTAAATCTTGCACCTGGTTTCCGCAAAGGTCACAGAGCCTATCTTCCCTAGCTAATCCTTCCCATGCCCCTGTTATGATTCGTAAGGGGAGCAAGTTCAGCCTTAGTAGCAAGATGGTTCTGAGCACTCCATGGAAAAGGCTCCATAAAACATACAGTTGAGGTTTTTTGCGCATACTACCCTCCACTATTATGTCATTCCTAGTGTGCCGAGTACACAGTATGATATCTCTTTTGGAACTAACTGCTTAAATTGTTTTTTAAATTACAGTTTTCAAAACCTGCTTTGGAAGAGGACCTGCTTCACTTTGCCCCATTACAAACGTAACTAATGCTTTCTCATAATTTCTAAAAACAGCACTATTTCCCTTCAAGCAAGAAAAGATTTCATATTTTAGCGCAGCCCGTATGGAACTCACATCACTATTCAATATGCTATTACCCCACATTAGGCTTGCTGCCATAGCAAACACGTCAGTCAAGAGAAGTCCGAATTCAAGCAGGAGGGCCGCATGATTCAGGTTACATAATTGGCACTAAATGCGCCCTTCCACCCTCTCAAAAAAGTCCCAGTGCTACTCATCCACTGATTTGAAAGCGTAACTCAGTGAAGGCGGAATTTTAATCTTATAAACTGCTAAAACATGAGCAAAATGTCTTTGTCCGCAATATTTCTATATCTTGCCAATTGCGAAGGCCTGAGATATTGCCTTACGTCTGCACTGACTAATGTGATCACTGATAGAGCAGTTGCTTGGGGAAATTCTACCTAAATACAGGTAACAACTTCACTGCTTCTGACTTATCTTTCCCCAAAAACCAGAGCAAGTTTTTCCTAACACTGCATCCTCAAGACCTGAAAACCATGATTTTGCTCTTGGAAATATTTATTTTTAGGAAATATTCATTGGCATAGTTGCCTAACTCATTAAGACACTTCTGTAAGCCTATCGGGTTAAATCTAACAGAATGGCGTCATCCGCATAGAGTACACAACCAAGTTTCATTGTTCCTAAATTTGGTGGGTCCCCCTTGCACTACCCCACCCTACTAGGCAAGTCATTGATATAAAGGAAAAAAAGAAGAGGTGCTAATAAGCACCCTTGCCTAAACCTATTATGGGGTTCTACTTTACTCGACAAACCCTGGTTCCCTCCCATCAGGACCTGAGTCCAAGTAGAAGAGTGCAATGCAATAGCCTGAGCAATTTCCTCCACAGCGTTCCTCGGTTGACCCTGTCAAACGCTGTGGAGAAATCTATAAAGGCAGCATATAAGGCCATGCCCTTACCTACTGGGTACTTTTCAATCAAGGTTTGCAGAGCTGTGATGTTTTTTAGAGTACCACAATGCTTACGAAAACCCGCCAGCTCCGCAGAAACAAGGTCATTGATAAAAGCCCAATCCTGAAGATGTAGAAGTATGCTCTTGTCAAACAGTTTTCCAATCGCATCCAATAATGCGATAAGCCTAAAAACTAGGCCTGGGTGGTGAACTTCGCTCCGTTCGCAGAGTTTTCTGCACTCCGCGGAGCTCGCGGAGTGCAGAAAACTCCGCTTCACGATGTGCAGCAGAGTTTTTTCCCCGCTCGCGATCGCGAACGGTAAGTTGGCGAGTGCGAACGGTAAGTTCGCGAGCGCGAGCTGCCGCTCGGGTAGAATTTCTACCCGAGCGGCAGGAATACCAGCACAAACTGCAGTTCGCACTGCACTCCGCCACTCGCGGAACTTCGCAGAGTTTTTTTGTAACTTCGCGGAGTTCCGATTAGCGAACTATGCCCAGGCCTGCTAAAAACTGGCAGGAGAGATTTTAGGACCTTTTTTGTATAAAGGTATCACAATGCCTCGTTACCAAGAGGACTGAATAGTTCCATGTACAGCAGTATTGAAACACCGGATGAAGAACGAGGGCCCATGCAGAGAGTTTAATAAGGGATATCGGGAAGTCATCTGGGCCCATCGCCCGAGTACCTTGCTCCCTTAATAAAACACTATCTTCTCATGAGGAGGGCCATAAACATTCCCCAAGGGAGACTCACCAATTGACTCCAGATGAAACCTTCCCCTAGAATTTAATGCTTATAACTGTGAAATGTATTGGATCCATTCCACATCGGATATTAAAATGGCTTCAGCCTTGATTCTGCAGTCACAGTATTCGGCTATTAAAGCCCACTATTTACGCGTGTCGTCAGAGAGTGCAACTTCTCTAAATTTAATCCATTTTTGATCCTCCACTCCTCTACGTTCCGACGCCTTCAATCTCGTTCTTACCCGCTTCAATCTTTTGATTTCCTTTTGCCTTACTAATGATGACTGCTTAAATTGTTCCCTTACTAAGGAGTTCAACTCCTGGTTTAGATTTTTTACCTCCCCAGAGGTAGCCAGCACGGGCTTAGCGCCATTAGCTTGTTTCTTGCTCCCACATGATCTAAATAAAATCAGAAGCTTCTCATTGCTTATTTGATTTTCCTGTGTGGGACCAGAACTCGCCTTTTTAACCACTCCCACCAAGTTTATCAAATTTTTATTTGACCAAAATGTACGCCCATTTGTTTTATTATACACAATAGTATCATTTCTGGGATTCCAAGGCTCGAGCGTCTAGAGTTGTAAATCGATGTCCTGAGAGAGAATACTGTGATCGCTCAGATCTGTCCTCAGTACCTTAAACTGTGTACATGCTCCAAAGAATTGAAAGAATACCAAGATGTAATCAATTAGTGACTGCCCTCGAGAGGAGCTAAAAGTAAAGGAGGCAGGAGAGTCCTCTTGGAATCTCCCATTTAAAATAACAAGGTAATTGGTTCTCAGACAATCCAAAAAACGTTACTCTCGCCTGTCTGATCTAATATGACCAGGCAGGGTTGTCTCAGGGATGCCCCATACCTCTTCCAACTCCCGGTTACAAAAGGTCAGAGAGGAACAATTCAAGAGTTTAGCATTGAAATCACCCTCCATGATTATCAATGTGCATTCTTCTAAGATAGTAAAGAAAACATGGATTCAACTTGAGAGCCAGAGAGCCCTCCCAGGGGGAATATAAACATTTACCAGTAAAAAAGTTGAATACTGTCCTCCTATAACATTACCCAGAGCCAGCTTTATACACATGCAGAAATTTGACGGATGGACAAAGACCAGAGGATTCCAGTGTATACTAACACTAAGTAAAATAGCTAAACCTCCTCTTGCATGGCTTTTTACTGAAGGTTTTGCTGCACAACAGAAGACAAAATAGTTCTCATAGTTAAAATCTACACAACTCCACGTTTCCTGTAATCAAATTATCAATGGATGAGCTTAACTTGGAGTTAGGCTGTTCTAAACCTGCCATGTTCCATGTCAGAATTTTGCACAGGGGGTTACCTCTGTAGCATAGGGAGTTTTATGTTTTCTTTGGAAGCATTCAAAGAACCAGCTACCCAACTCCAGTGGGCCAACTCATCTACCCCTTTAGATTCAATGACCCTTTGGCCATCAAATCCCAAGATATAAATCACTCTTTTCCCTGTAATACTGCCAACCGAGATTATAATATCCTTCGGTTTTACAATCCCAGTGCTATTATGTACAGCTCTACCTGAGCCCTGAGTGTCTTCCCTACAGTAGTCTAACTGAGCAACAACCGGCACCTCAAACGGGAAGACATCGATTCCCTTTTTCCTAAAATTATCACCATTAGCCAGGATTAGCATTACAATGATCCTAGAGCTAAATGTTACTCTGGAATTTGGAAGCCTGCTTCGAGGATCCAGAAATAACCGATCAATATCTCAACTTGCTACCCGTCTCAAATCCTCAATATCAGACAATAACTGCAGTAAAAAACTTCTATTGAATGGACCCATTTCACAAGGAAACAAAGATCAAAGTATTAGTTACCTGTGTGGACCCAGGTCCTACAGCTAGCTTATTGCTCTGCCTTTTCTCAGCCCCCGGTTTAGGGATTTGTGCTGGTGGGGAAGCAGCCCCCATTGAAAAACCTCCCATGATTTGGATCAGTCCGTACAGGGAGAGATTCCACATGAGAGAGGATTGGGGGAAATCTATCCGAGGTCCGCCCTGCCTATACGGGAGCTCCATTTATTTTGGCTGCTGTAATCACCAAATCAACCAAACCTATCCGTGCTTCGTCATTCTTTAATCCATTGCCCAACTCTCCCCAATTGTTATGGTCTGTTACCCCCATGTTCGTAAGCCCTTTCTCTTGCCATTGTCTGCCTAATACTGGTACTTCTGTCATGATAGGGAGGGGGAGAGGATTTACTTCTAGGGACCCCAACTCCCGACCAGCATGAGGCCCAACTATCTTCAACTCATTTACTTTTTGAGGCTGAGTAATAAAGTCAGGCTCTCCAGGTGCATTGGGAAAACTCAATTGTTTTGGCTTACAATTTGTGATGCGCCAAATCCTTTTCTTTTTCCCCTTCCGAGATTTTAACCCATTCCAATCCAGGGGAGAAGCGCCCTTCCCAGGAGAAACATCATCTGGTTTAACCCTTGATAGATTAACAATGGGAGGGTCATTTTGTGAAACTGTATCCCGATGCGTAAAGATGACTCCTTTTTAAAATATCGGGAACATCGGAGGAAAATTCTTGAATACTGATGCATTTACATTCTCCCCTTGAGCAGCAAGACGATGGTCCCCGGTTATCTGATTTTGCGAGGGGGACAGAGCATATTGTCGGCCTCAGGGATATTTTCAGAATGCCCAATAAGGGAAGCCCCCGGGCCATCATAAGTTCCCACTTGAACTCCCATTTCTACCACCCCATATGATGCCACTTTATTAGTCTGGGAAGCCTTAGATTTCAATTCAATGCCCATTCTTCCTTCCCTAGACACATACCAGCAGAAGTGAGGTGCTGCACACCCCTTAAAATAGGGGGACAATGCATTCAACACATGAGCAGAGTTAGCAATTGATGTATCTAGCAAGGCCAAAATTAAGGAAAGAATCCTCTCTAATGCATAAAGAATATCAAAATTGTCCCTCCCTCCACCATTCCCAATAATTCCCTCATTCGACAATCGCCATGAGGCTTGTGCCCCTGTGCTTGGAGACACATCTAATTTCATCAGATCCAATGAACCTAAGAATGATATACTTGAGGAAGGTGTACTACTGTACAAAGCTGGAAGTGGAGGACGGGGCTCAAGGCCGTTTCTGGGGCAACTGACTATTAAATTAGCTTCCAAAACTCATTTTTTCCCCATATAAATAGCAATGTCCGGCAAAGAAAAGTCCTCCAATTCACTCGGATCAAAGCTGTATGCACCCCCACTTAGCTCATTATGAGTCACTCAAGAAACCTCTATGGATGACAACACTCCTGGTACTGACTCAATGTTTAGGGTGCCAGATAGAACCACAGGACTGATAGGCTCAGACATAAACACAGTCTCAGAGTGCAACTTGGTAACAGCGCCATTTTTTTCGGAACCAGCCTAACAGTCCTCCATATCCATTTCTTCTACTGCTTTCGCTGAGTGAAATTGGTCAATGAGTTGAGTTTGAGAGATAGATTGCACTTGGTTATGTATGATGAGATTGAGCTGATGCGGGAATGTGCCCTGAGAGAGGACAGTAACTATACACAGCTCTTCTTCTTTAATTAGGCCTGTGGGCATCCCCATTTCCTTATCTCCTACCACTCTGTCCCTTAGAAAACATGGACAATATGGTAGGATGGGACTTCAGGAGGGACAGATGGGCTTGAGGCTTCTTTCGCTGGATAGTTTTCAACAATTTGGGGGAGCTGGTTTGATTAGCTATGGAACTGGCTGAGCCTGAGGGCACAATTAAACGACCAGAACGCAGGCACCTAGAAGGCATCTTCAAAACAACTTGAAAGAGCCTAAAGTGATTAACCACAGATATCCAGAAGTGGCCACTTATCTACTTGACCACAGAAGCCACAAACGCCCGATGCCTGGCTTCCCTCTTCTCTCTCCCCTCTTCCCTCTATCCTTCACTCTTGAGACTTTTCCTTCTCTGCAGCTCCACAGTAAGTACTTCCTCTTCCTAGAGGGTAGAGCAGAGGCTCAGATGGACACAAGGAGGGGCATAGAGATTATGGGGAAAGAATAGAAGTGTGTATTTGGAGCAGACCCCCCTCCCCCACTATGAGGCACACCTCGCATCAACCTAATGCTGAACGCTTCCGCACCACCAGGGAGGGGCTAAGGCCTAGGCCTCCCCAACACACAATACACTGTCAACAACCAGCCCCCTTCGTGATTGCTTACTGCTAGCTTGCTACTTATCAATTAGAATTATGTGCTGCTTGTATTCTGCGAGTGAGCTACTTAAATATAACTATATGTTACTAAGTACTGCAGCTCCTACTGCACCTTCGCTGGGTCGAAGGATGGGACCATCTATGCGCCCTCTATACACCTCACAGTCTCATCTTCTCCTCTTTCTGCCAGTCCGATTTTATCCCAGTAGGAGACACCAGAGGAGGGAGCAGGAGAGCAAACACTCCACTCCCTTTGTGAGACAATGAGTGCAGGCGTCACATTAAAAATGGCGTTTTAGAGCCCAAGCTCAAAACGCTCAAAATTGCAGCAAAAGAGGGCTATATGCAGTATTTCTACTTGTAACTTATATCCAAAGATATATGGAGGCAGCCAACGAAAGGGCAGCTCTGGAAACTTTTCTGATGCGGGGGGGGGTACGGCAGACTAGGTAGGTAATGCTGGCAGGGAGGAGCAGAACGGGAGCGGCCCTCACTAACGCGCATGCCGCACCGGGATAACGCCGGCAGCATCCGCACAGCCGGAAGGAACCGCGGCTCTAGCCTCGCCAGTCCGTTCCGCCGCTCACACTTGCCTCACAGAGCGTAAGTTGTAGAGTGTAGGCGGATCGCTACCGTCCTCAGCCAACAGTCCCTCTGCCTTTCGCCTCCTCTGCTTGTTTGGCTTTCACTCGCCTGTGGAGCACCCAACGCAGCCACTCTCCACTCGCTCTCGTCCGCCACATCACACTGTGCACTCTTGGTTCTTCCATTGACTTCTGCAATTGCAAGTACCACTGTGTAGTGTATGTTTCTCATATAGGATAACGTTACCGAATTTGAGGCTCATGCCTCAAATCTGAACGCTGTATTTTCTCTGTTCCTGAAAATCATTAACTTGAAAAGTACTTACCTAATCGAGAAGATCTTGAGGTCTAAATTAATATAAAAATTAATGTTATTTTTCTAAATTGGTGTTGCATTTCCTTATTGAGTGTGTGTCTCATTTATTGACTCTGTGTGTGAAACAAATGCACAACACTCCCCTCTGATAAGCCTAAGGCTGCTTGACCACACTACCACAAACAGAGCACCTTGGGATTCTTAAAGCAAGCCCCTGTACACTAGTACGGAATACCAGAACTCTCAACACAGTGCACCTCATTTTGGTACACTATATATAGCGTCAGCCTCCTACAAGCCCCACACTCTGGGTGGAAGCAACTAGACTGGAGCCATGGAGGTATTAATGTTTGGATCATGGGAGGCCATCCATCCCTGAAAGCAATCATCTAGCCTGCAGTCATGTGGGAAAATACCAGACTGGCAGAAAGAATAGCGCCTCACAGAGTGAGAGGAATTTGGGCCACAGTCTCACCTGGGATGCCGAACTTCCATCTTCATCTTTTGTTTTGGGGTGCGGTCTCCATGCCGAATGATGGCAATCACACATCTGAGCTCCATCCTGTAGAAGTTACAAGCAAAAGCACAGTCAAATGCTACCTAAAACTTTAAGGAATGGAATGCATAACAGAATTACCACAGTAAATGATATGGAACAAATTAAATAAGCATGATTTTAAAATCCTGCAGAATAACATGAACAGTCCCTGTTAAATAAAATAACTATCAATCACCTTACCTGCAATATTTGACCGACAGCCCTGGGAACACTTTATGGATTCCATGACTTTAACTGCACATACACAAGCAGTGTTGATTTGGTGCAGAAATCTGGTGGTGAAAAAGCCTCGGCATTGCAAATGTCTCAAATAATTAAAATACTTATTACATATACAATAATCAGTTTAATCTGCGTTTGAAAAATACACTTCTAAAAAACCTGGGAAGACAATTATCGGGACCACAGCCACTAAGCTACACCTCATCCAGAAACAGCAACTCTCAACAGAACAAGCATTTTCAATGCAATAGGTCTCGCATTGTACGCGAGTTCAAGCAATTGGCATTGTAAAAGACAATGCCTATTATTTTTGTTGTCTAAAACATAAATAAAAGGCATTGTCATTTACAATGTCAATAGCTTAAACTCGCGTAAATGCGAGACCTATTGCATTGCAAATGCTTGTTTAAGTTTAAAACTGAGCTGCGGCGCCGCTTCACGGACACCGCGCTCGATTTCCTTTTTTACTTTAACACTATGCGCGGTGTCCTTGAAGCGTGTTAAAGTTAAAAAATAAATAAAGAAAGAAACCGAGCGCGGTATCCTTGAAGCGGCGCCGCGCTCAGTTTTAAAGTAAAAAACAAAAACAAAAACAGCGCGCGGTGTCCCTGAAGCGGGCACCGCACTCCCTATGAAAGTAAAAAAAAAAAAAAAAAAAAAACAGAGCGCGGTGTCCCAGAAGTGGACGCCGCGCTTAACGTGAAAGTTACATATAAATAAATAAATAAATAAATAAACTGAGCGCGGTGTACCTAAAGCGGGCGCCGCGCTCAGGATACATATACCAAAAAATACCATCCGCCATTGTCCCCATAAGTGCCCATAAACAAAATAGTGCTGACCCCCTAGATAAAGCCCACCGTGTAACGTGCCAAGTAAAAGGTCCAGTCATTATGGGCGGTAACAAATGGCGACAAGGCGGTAACAAGGAGGGACTAACAAGCCTCATAATGAATCGGAAGCCAGCATTTATCAAGGACAATGACGCCTGCCAATGAAAAATATGGGAGGAGAGTGGGCGAGGCTTCCACAGCATACTCTACTACAGCATGCCTCGGAGAGCGAGCATCGCATGCGCACTGCCGCTAGGCTCGACCTAAAAAAACATGCGCTGAAAAAAATGACCATCGAAGTCCCACAACTTAGGATACACAAGAATATCATATGGTCAATCTTGATAAAAGCTAACATCTGTGATCCTTTAAAACAACATTATCGGACTGGCCAGGGAGTGTGTCCAAGATAGAAGACAGGTAGGATGTGCCTTTCTGTCTTTCCGTTGCCTGCTGCTGTCGGGGGCATAGCGCCCATTCCCCCCAATCATCGCTTGGGCCCTAGAGTGCAGTATCAACTTAGAGACCACAACGAGCACTGAAGGGAACCGAATGCGTAACGTAGACCCCCCTGGCGGGCTCAAGCAGTGCAACTGAGCCCGCCAGAAAGGGAAAGAAGGTGACGGCTGTCGCGGCAAGATGAAGAGTGCGCCAGCCATGCCTCTCCAAGGATCAGCCCTAGAGCTTGTCGGCGTGTCGCCACACATGTGAGGGCCACTGCTGGAAGGGCTGGGTGCCTAGAGGCCAGACGCGAGGGATAGTGGCAAATTTCCTCTAACGCTGCAGGGAGCGGCGTGGCTGAGTGGCCTGGCAGTGCTTGAGAGCTCGGCAGAGGATGGCTGCTACTCTATCCCACCCAGAACTCTAAAAATGTGAGAGCTTGGAGCAGCAGTGGCTCGTCCCAGTGAATCATTACAGCCATGGAGCATCACATGAATCAGCTGCACGAAACCATAGGTGAGAACCTAGAGGGGAGTGTGTGGTGGCAGCGGAGCACGCCTCTCCTGCCTCACAAATACTGCCTGAAAGCGTTGAGCCTGCTGCTTTCTCCCCGAGGCCAGACATTAGCGGCAGGCAACTGAGGATCTGCTCCCCCTCTCTGGTACCGGCACTCCCCTATAGACTCAGAACAGGGGGCTTGCCTCAGTGGAGGGGGGTGGGCACTGTAATACAGCACTAGTCGCGGGCAGGATAAGGCATGCTACTAGAAGTCATTCTCCTCAGGCACAGTGAAGTGCCCTCAGAGGGAGTTATATGGCCATACGTCACTCTCCAGGCAGACTACGGCTACAGTAAAGATTGGTGAGTCGCTCGCTCCCCACAGTGGATAAAGAAGGGTGACGGCTGGATACGAGGGGCACTCCACAACTGTTCCTAGAGGAACCGAGCTGCTGGCCATTGAAGCACTACTGCTGGCCACTGGACGCTGATGAGGTCCTGATCGGAGATTTGCAGCACCTGGAGGATTGAGCATGGCCTTAGGGGAAGCAGAAACTGTGGGCAGGGCCACAGCACCGGCCTGGCGAAGGGATCACCCCGATGGGATGAGTGTAAACAAGACTAATCCACCCCACTACATAGCCAAGACACTGCATTGAGGACAGTTAAAGAGACCGGCATCATCCCACACTGCATGACCGCACAGTGCCGGAGACTAGACCCAAGGTAACTAGCAGCTTCCAGGACCAGGCGCAGCAAGCTATGGTCATACTTCTCTGACCATGGCAGCGGCTCTGGAGAGGAAAAAGAGGTCCCTTAAAGAGATACTTACCAGGCTGAAGGAGGCTCACCAGAGGAGAGACTTCCTTCCCAGTAACTGGAGCAAGCAGCTGACGAGAGACCAGTGACAAAATCATTCATGGAGTCTGTTCACCTTCCTATGGTAAGACTTTCAGACAGTGAAAAAAGATCTTTCTTGGGACTTGAACGATGTCCATCAGGACCTGACAGAGGTGGCTGACAGATTCGCAACACTACAGGATCATGAATTCAGCCAGGATGCAAAACTTGAGCAGCTTCAACAGGAAGTGATACACCTCCGTGATCAACAGATGGATCTCCAGGCTCACACAGAAGATTTAGAGAATCGCCCGCGAAGAAACAATATCCGCATTCAGGGAGAACAAGATGAGGCGGAAGGTACAGATATAAGAGCATATGTGAGGGCGCTGTTCCTACAGATCCTCGAAGCGTCAGCTGATACAGAGATGCAACTTGATAGAGCCCACAGAGTAGGGACACCCAGACAAGAGAACACCTGTCCCTCTGATTTTCTAGTAATCGTCCATGATGTCCAACTTATAGAGACAATACTCTGCAAAGCCAAGGACATGCTTTCCTTATAGTTTTGCTGGCACAAGCTGACACATTATCAAGATCTTTCATCTCTCACGCTCCAGAAATGCAAAATCTTCCAACCAGTGACGACCTTTCTTCACTACAAAGGCATCTCCTACCAATGGGGGCACCCATTCTGCCTAATCTTCCAGTGGGACGGACAACTGCATCAGCTGCGATCCCTGTATGGAAACCTGCCATCTGTTGAACAACGCAAAGGAGGAGGTGGCGAGCCCACAGAACAGCTCCAGTGATTGGAAGGATCATAAATGCTTTCAATGGAATAAGGGCCCAATCTCTCCTAAGGGACAGCGTCCAGACCGCACGACGATGGCCTTGGAGACACTAGCAGTACTGGACACCCTGACTGGCGAACCTGAACAGCTGAAAATTACATGAGGCGCACTCATACCTGATGATTTTCTGCATTATCAGCAGGGATGTGGGGGTGGGTCCTGGGGGTAGGGGGTGCGTATGGGGCAGGAGGCATATCCTGGAGGCTTTGGAGGTACTCTGATGGGCACCTTTTCCCAGTATTCCTTTGGATCATTTCTGGTTTCGGCCAGTGCCTTGATTCCTAACAGGACTTAGTTAGTTTATAGTTCATGGTTGGGGTGTTGTTGGGGGAGAGGGGGTACTCACATTTCACAGGAGCTCACTACGCCTTAGGTCCCCAAGCATTCATCGCCCTTCCAAGCACACTCAAGCGCCAAAGGAGAGGGGATCGTGACAGGTCCTGGTCCGTTGGCACTGTGTTATATCACCTTCTCTACACTACACAATAAACTAAAAGTCATCACCCTTAATGTGAAGGGTCTTAAGAACCCGATCAAGCACAAAGTGATTCTGTCTTATCTGGAGCTGGCCAGGTCGACCTCTGTCTCTTGCAGGAGAAACATTTGGCACCTGGGGAATGACATAGGCTCCAATTCAAAGCCTTCCTGCAACAGTTTTTTTTTCCCTCTGCCGCCACCAAAACAGCAGGGGTGGCAATTCTAGTTTCTCACTCTTTTGGTGGCACAGTGGGGCCTACATTGGGAGACATAAAAGGACGACTACTAGCCTCCCGGATGCATCTGGGGGACCTCACCTTTACTTTGGCCTCTTTACATGTTCCCAATGAAAGCCAGGACCGCTTTCTAAAGCGCACCATAGCGGAGATTATTACCTCCCAGGACCCGCTAGTTTTGATTGGGGGGTGGGTTGATCCTAAACCTTGTTTTTAGTAATAACTTGGACAGATCTGTGCAGCGCTTTGCCATACTGTGGCACTTTTCCTAGAAGGGGCACAAGGGCTGCGGCAGATAGGCATACTGGACATCTGGAAGCACAAACATCCCCAAACATGGAACTTCCCCTTTTATTTGCATGCCCATAAGAAGCATCCTCGACTACTTCTTAGTCACCAGTGAGGTCAGGGCCTTGGTGGAGACGACTGAGATTGAGCCGAGATCCCTTTCGGGCCACGTCGCAGTCTCTCTCACCATTGGGGTGCCTCCGGCACAGCGGGTCGCCTGCCCATGGCAAATGAGGGAGAGCTTGCTACAGAAACCCGATGCGGTGAGCCGCATTATGCAAGCGATTGCTTATTTTTTGGTTTTAAACGATACCACGGATACTTCTGTCGCTACACTGTGGAAGACCCTAAATGAAGGTATATAGGGATATTGAATACAATATCAGGGGCGGACAATAAAATCTGTCAGAAAAAGCGGGAAGGCCTGCAGAGAGAAGTGAAAGAGCTGGAGCTTATTCATAAACGTACTGGGGCCCCCCTGAGTTTGGCAACAGCTAGAAGCAGCACGCAGCGAAATTGAGTGCGTTGTACTTAGACCGGGCTGAATATGTGCTACTCAGATTGCGGCATTCCCTCTATGTTGGGGGAGATACATTTGGACAGTTATTGGCCAAAAAACTCCGGGCTAAGAGACAGGCTGCAAGGGTGGACACTATCCTGGTGCCGGATGGTGCTGATATCACTAGGGACAGCCACAGAGCGGCATGCTTCCGGCACTTCTATAAAGTGCTCTATTCAGCGCATGCCCTCCCTTCAGATAGTCCCCAAACTTATCTCCCAAGGATGCCCACTCCCCGACTGACGCCTACACAGGCATATGCTCTGGACCAGCCTATCCGAGTGGAGGAAGCTATCTCAGCCAATGCTAAACAGAAGCCCCCCACCTCCCTAAAATCCCCAAGTCCACATTGCTTTCTTGCTCTCTTTTATAAAACATTCTGCAACGCCCTCGACCCGGTCCTAACCAGGCTCTAACTCCATTGCCAAGTCAGGGACTATGCCGCCCTCAATGCTGGAGGCCTCTATTGTCGTTATTGTCAAGCAAGGGGAAAGACAGGAGGCAAAGTGTCTCATAACGCCCTAAATCCCTTCTTAACATCGATGTTAAATTCTTTATCAGCATTTTAGCAGCACAGCTGGGCCCATTTATGTCGAAGTTGGTGGACTAGGACCAGGCTCATTGGCAATGCAGCGACAATACTAAAAGGATCATTCACCTGGTCGACAAGGCTAAAAGCTCTCTGAGGGAAATAATGCTTGGGCCATTGATACCTAGAAGGCGTTTGACCGGCTGCACTGGCCTTACTTTGAGGCAATGCTTTGACACTTTGGTTTCTGGAAGAGGTTTTGCACTTGGGTACTTAGTATCTATGGCCAGCCACAGGCGATGGTATGGATCAATAGTCAGACCTCCCCTCCCTTTATAATCGGCAGAGGAACAAGGCAGGGGTGTCCGTTGTCACCCCTCATTTTTGGTCTTTGTAGGAAACTGGGCTTTGGTTGCAGTTATCCCCCCACTCTTTAGCCCCTTTTCAGCTAGAAGATGCTGATTTTCGACTCTGACAGTGCACGGATGCCTGCTAACCAGACCTCAGCACCGGTGCTCCTTCCCCAAAACAAGGTGTTGTCTAATTGTGCTACAATTGGATAAGGACTATAGCAAATCTGTAAGTCCCTAGTAAATGGTACCCCAGGCACCTAGGGCATGAGTGCTAAAGAGGGTCCTAAAGGGCTGGAGCATAGCTTATGCCACTCTAAGGGACCCACACACAAATTCCACACAGGCTGGCATTGCAGGTTGCGTAACATGGTGCAAACCATGAGGGAAAACATGACATGGCACACTACTGTGTGTTATGCCAACATCACTGCATCTAATATATGTAAGTCACCCCTACAGTAGGCCTTCAAGCCCTAAGACAGGGTGCATTATATTTTATGTGATGACATATCTGCATGAGCAGATATGCCCCTGTGATGTCTAGTTCTATAACTGGATATTGCAAGTGAGCAGGGAAGCCATCTTAAGGTATATGTACTGGGCACTGGTCAAAACGGGTTCCCCAGCTACATAATGGCTTCGCTGAAACATCTGGTGTTTGGTATCAAACACCTTGTATGAATAAACCCACACTGATTCCAGTGATGGATTTCTTAATACATGCACCCAGAGGGTACCTTAAAGGTACCTACCCCCCTCATCCCCCGAAACCTACCAGCCCTCTAGTGTGCTGGCTGACTGGTCCAGTCCAGCTTACCATCACAGATGCATTTCTGACCCCCAGGGATAGTAGTCCACACTCTCAGGAGGTCAGGAACAATAACTGCTCTGGAAGGAGGTGTGTTACATCTTCTGTAGGAAGGCTGTTAAATTAGCATTCCAAGGCAGGGAGCTTCAAAGAGCCCACCACCTTTGGTTAGTAGTCAGAGAAATGTGTCCACTCTCAGGCTAGTTCCACCTCTAAGGTGGGCTACCTGATGTGATTACATAATTTATAAGTCTGTCATCTCGGTGATGACAGAATTAGGAACTTCGGGACAGGGCTATGCCCACTTCCCACAGGAAGTGGTCATATAGGGGGCGTAGTGACCCCAGGGGTAAGTAGCCCATTGGCTACTATCCTACACTCCCCTAAAATCTCTAAATCTAGTATTTAGGGGAGCCCCTGGCACCAGGAAATCAGATTCCTGCCGATCTAAGAAGAAAAGGACACTAAAGAGCTGCGAGAAGCAAGGACTGTGGAGAAGCAATTGACTTGGCGCCAACCCTGTTGGCGTGTCTGCTGTTCCCACCAGATTGCGCTAAAGTTGTCTAGTCCTGCAGCTGCTGCACCTCCAAAACCCTGGGAGGACTGCCTGCCTTAAAAAAAGACAGAGAACTCCTGTGGGGTAGCAGAGCTGCTTCCCTGCATCCTGAAGGCACTCCAGAAGAACTGTGAGGACTTCAGACCGCCGCAAATCCAACACCAAAAAGCACCACCGCACCGTGGCCCCTATTCCTAGTTGAAGTAAGCCATGGGTGCCAGCGTGGTTCCCCGACCCTCCAGAGACAAAGCCCACCTTGGGTTTGCCCACAGTGGACTCACTGACACCAACTGCAGCGTCATTGTGCAGGCCCCCTCTACTCTTGAGTGTCTCCGGTGGCGAAAACCTGATGCTTCAGAACACCTCTGCAGCTGGCCGACCTGGCCGGAGAAAAGTCCAAAAGGTGTCCCCAATGCATCGTCAGACCTGAGCCCCCTTGTTGGTTCAGCCTGACTGGTATCCCAGTCCCAGCTTGCAGCCTCTTTGCAACTGGACCGTTCCCCATTAAAGTGAATGGAATACCCGACGCCGTAACACACCTCTGCACCCAGACGCCTCAGAGCCTCCCGAGGTGACCTGTTGGTATGGCGTTGGACCTTGCCCCATACTCACCTTAAGTCCAGGAGTTTGGTCCCATAAGTCGCTGTGAAGTGCTTGAATGCAGTACAAGTTTTCCCCCGTAAGATAGCATTGGGCACCCGACGTTGAAAAGCACACGGCTGCCCCAGTGCCCCCCTCCCCCCCCCGAGGTAACCTGTTGGTGCTGCCTTGGACCTTCAACCACATACTCACCTAAAGTCCAGAATATTGGTCCCGTAAGTCATTGTTAAGTGCCCAAATGCAGTACGTTTTTCCCCCATTGTATAACATAACCGCTCCCAAAAATTGCACTGTCAACTTCGGAAAACTGTAAAAATTCATAAATTTAAAAGTACTAACCTGATTCCGATGATCTTGGTATCTAAATTCATATAAAAGTATGTGTTATTTTTATAAATTGGTGTCGGATTTCTTTATTGAGTGTGTGTCTCACTTATTGCCTTTGTGTGTGCAATAAATGCTAAGCACTACCCTCCGATATGCCTAACTGCTCGCCCAGACTACCACAAAAGAGAGCATTTGGGATGTCATTTGTGCCTATGTAATTCCTTTGGGGTTTGCCTGGACTCTTTACGCAGTGTACCTCTTTTTGGTCCACTATCTAAAGAGCCAACTTCCTACACTCTCTACATGGAGCCCATGGCTCAGAGGGTGCATAAGAATCCGAATATTACTGGGGTGCACTTCAATGGGGAGGAACACTCAATTAGTCTCTATGGCGATGACGTGATGGTTGAGTTTGATGACCCGATGAAGGCCTTTTCGGCCTTGTTGGTGGAGCTTAAGGATTTTGGGGAGGCGACAGATTTTGGAAGTCACAAGACCTTAATCACTCGTGTCGCCGGCTACGCCCACACTACTAGCTGCCCAATACCCGCTACAGTGGTCGCCTACCTCAATCGCTTACATGGGGTTCCAGTTAGCTCCAACAGCGAAAGCGACGACGGCTATCAATTATTAGACTTTGCTTTGGCAGGTGCTACGCGACTTGGCCCAATGGAAACATTATCGTCGGCTTGGAAGGAAGCCAGCATTAAAGATGATCGTTCTCCTGAGGGTCTTTTTCCTATTTCAGGCCCTTCCACTTGAGCCCCCTCTGGGCATGCTTCAGTCCCAGCAAGGGGAACTCAATCGCCTTGTCTGGGCTGGAGGGAGACTTTGTATGAGCCATGAACAAAGTTACAGCTGTACCCGAGAAGCGGGCCTGGGAGTCCCTATTCTCCTACATTATAAGCAAGCGGCACAGCTTCGATGTTTAGTGGATTTAAGCAGTGACAACTCAGAGAAACATTGGCTATTCATGGACAGAGGGGTGGTGGGCGATTGCCTGTGGAAAATTCTGATCTTGCGACGTGGGCATGGGGGTTGTACTCCTCCCCCGTCACTAGGACCACCCTTGAGGTGTGGGTCCGGGTCGCTGCACGAAAGGCTCTGACGAGGTTCCCATCTCCACTGAATCCGATTCTAGGCAATGCGGACCTCACGCCAGGGTAGGATCAGAGCGTCTACTTGGCCTGGCAAACAGTGGGCTGCAGATCCATTGGCCGCCTCTTTGACACTAAAGGCATTGTCTCTTATGAGCATCTCTGGAAAGACCTTGGGCTGCGGAGTCGGAAAGGATGAGTTACCTTCAAGTCCGTCACTGGGTCACCCATCCAACCATTCACAACGGGGCACAGCACCCACTTACTCTCTTTGAAAGGTGGCTCGTGACTACGAGTACTGACTGCCACCTCACAAATGAACTCCAGGCTATTCTTCAACAGACCGAAACTGTGGTGAAAACTTTGGAACAGAGGAGATGGAAGCTTGAACTGGGGCAGACAGTGTTGCATACAGAGTGGGAAGAGATTTATTACAGAGCCAAACATACAGAGCGTAATACTACTAGCATTGAGACTGCTATTAAAATAGCCACTTACTGGTACCTCATCCCAGTGCGACTCAATAGTGGTAATCCTTCGTACAGCGTGGACTGTTGGGAGAGGCTGCAGGTCCCCCAGGACTCTGTTCCATCTCCTGTGGGATTGTCCAAAGCTCACACGCTCCTGGGACACTGTCTTGTCAGACAAAGATACCCACTTCGACACACAACTTTCCTCGCATATGTCATCTTGGGTTTACCGAGCGTCCTCACATTCTCTCTCAAATCTCGCAAGGGGCACCACATAGGTCTAGGACTGGGAGTAGCCCTTCAAAAGATCTTTTCCAACTGGGGCACGGAGAAACTTCCATCCCATAATGAATGGTTCCACCGGCTATGGCATACCTTGGAGATGGGGTGATTTACCCTTACTCTGACTATCCAGTGAGACTCCTGTAGAGAACTCTGGCGCCCTTGTATCACCCTGCTATCTACGGAATTCCGAGAACTGACTTGTCCCCGACACCTTCGTTTGTTATGCTTCACGGAGACTGACACCTCAGAGAAAGACCAGGAACGGTCCCGGCGTGGGCACACAGGGGGCACTTAGGTTTCTTAGCTGTAGACTTTTGAAGTGAGTACTCAGGGAGGAGGGTATGGGGAGGGAAATTGTTATGTGGCATCTTCTTCTTGTACTATTGAAAAGAAATAAAACAGATTTGAACCTAAAACAACATTATCTTGCATAAATGAACTATAACTCTTATTGCGACATGAAACAACAAATTTAGAGAACGAAATGGTTACTTACCAGTAGGAGTAGTTTTGCAGGTTGAAGAGTTTTCTGGATTCGCATGCTGTGCATTATTCTGCCATCTAGTGGTTGGGTCCGGAATAGTCTTTGTTTTTTTTTGTTTTTTTGGGCATCGTCGACCACCATTTGGTGCCAGGTCTGTCCCCTGCGTGACGTCAGACGGTGCCCCGGAGGTCGTTGTGCGTAGTAGCCATCTTTGGATTCTTTTTTCTGTGTTTCAGTCTTATAATCCTTTAGATGGTACTTTAGAGAATTGTTAGTTATAGTTCCCAACCTGTTTGTTTTCTTTGTAGGGGAGGCTGGGTGGGTCGCATGTGAATCCAGAAAACTCTTCAAGCTGCAAAACGACTCCTACCGGTAAGTAACCATTTCGTTTTGCAGCATGAATCCTTTTCTGGATTCACATGCTGTGCATTAGATTACGTAGCGGTTTCTCCATTCTTGTGGAGGTTGTGGTAAGAGGAAGTCTTTGCGAACAGGTGTTGAAGTACCTTTTGTCATACTAGTGCTTCCTTATTCATTTGTATGTCCTCACAGTAATGTTTGGTGAAAGTGTGTGGGGAAGCCCATGTTGCTGCAGCACATATAGTGTCCATTGGCACATTGGCCATGAATGCTAGAGTTGCTCCTTTCTTTCTAGTTGAGTGAGCTTTTGGCCGTACGCTTAGGGTTTTCCCTGCGGTAGCATAACATAGTTGGATGGTTTGGACTATCCACCGGGCAATTTTTGCCTGTGTGACAGGCGTCCCTGTCTTAGTATGCGAGTATGCAACAAACAGCTGTTTGCTTTTGCGAGCTTGTTCTATTCTCTGTAGATAATACAGTAGAGCTCTCCTTACATCCAGGGTATGGAGGCTTCTTTCCCCTTTTGTTTGCGGGTCTTTGAAGAAGACTGGTAGGAGAATGCTTTGATTCAAGTGATACTTGGAAACAACCTTGGGTAAGAATTGAGGATTAGTTCTTAGGATAACTTTGTCTTTGTGGATTTGAATGTTTGGTTCTTGTATGGTTAATGCTTGTAGCTCACTTACTCTTCGTAAAGATGTAATGGCTATTAGGAATGCTGTCTTTAAAGTGATGTGTTTGAGGTCTGCTTTGTGCATGGGATCAAATGGTTCTGTCATAAGTTGCGTGAGGACTGTATTTAAACTCCACATGGGGGCTGGAGATGTACTTGGGGGTGCAATTCTTTTAGATCCTTCTAGGAATCTTTTTATGACAGCTCTTCTGAAGAAGCTTTTGCATGATTTTCCCCTGGTGTAGGCTACGATGTCCGCAAGGTGTACTTTCAGGCTTGAGTAATTGATGTTACTGTCTAGGAGGTGAGTTAGGTATATGATTACTGTTTCTTGTGTGGTGATTGAGTACATTAGGTTGTTTGTTGTGTACCAAGTGGTGTACTGCTTACATTTTGCGGCATAGCATTGCCTTGTGGCTTGTTTTCTTGCCTCCCTTAGAATTTCCATTGTTTGCTGAGGCAATGTTAGGTGGCCACACTCTACGGATTCAGGTGCCAGGCCGCTAGGCGTAGCATCGCTGGCTCTGGGTGGTATATTTGGCCTTGTTGCATTGTTAGTAGGTCCTTGCCCGCTTTGAGTTGGATTATTTATCATTTGGACAGTTCTAGCAGACATGAGTACCATGTTTGTCTGGCCCATTGTGGAGCAATGAGAATTAGGTTTGTCCCTAGTTGTCTTGCTTTTTCTAGGACTCTTTGGATTAGAGGTATTGGTGGAAAAGCGTATGCAAATGTCCCTGACCAATCTAGCGTCAGGGCATTCCCTTTTGACAGGTGGTAATGAAACCTCGAGGCAAAGAACTGGCATTTCTTGTTCTGCATTGTAGCAAACAGGTCTATCTCTGGGGTCCCCCAGAGTCTGAAGATGTATTGTATTGTTTTGTGTTTCAATTCCCACTCTTGGGAGCAGTTGTTCTGCTCAGTTGATCTGCTGATGTGTTGTATATTCCTGGTAGGTGTATTGTTTGCAGATTTCTTGTGAGATTGCCCACTGCCAGATCTGTTGTGCTAGCTTGCTAAGTGGGAAAGACTTTGTATCTCCTTGTTTGTTGAGGTGAAACATTGTGGTGGTGTTGTCTGTTTGGATTCAGACAGTCTTCTTGCAAATGTGTTTCTGGAACGCCTTCAATGCTAGGAGGACTTTTTTCATCCCCAGGTAATTGATGTGTTTTATGGAGTCGAGTTCGTTCCACTGGCCTTGTAAATTCAGTTTGCGGAAGTGCGCTCCCCACCCATTGAGGGATGCATCTGTTGTGATTGTCACAGAAAGAGTTGGGTTCTTGATAGGTCTGCCTTGTGTTATGTTCTTGGATGCCCACCATTGTATTTCTGCTTGTAACAACCACTAGATCCTCCCAACTCCCTGTGGCCTGTGACCAGTTGTTGGAAAACCATTCCTGGAAGGGGCACATATGGAGGCCGGCATGAGGAATGAGTGGGATGCATGATGCCATCATGCCCATGAGTTTCATGACTCTCCTCACTGTCAGAGATTGGCCCTTCTGGTAAAGGGAAGTTTCTTGTCTGATGACTTGTATCCTCTTATGTGTGGGATAAGCTTGTGCGAGTTTTGAGTCGAGTTTTGCACCTAAGAATGTTTTTTCTTTTTTGGCTTTGCGGAAGATTTCTTGTGATTTATTGCGAATCCTAATCTTTGGAGTGCGAGTATTACTGTCTGAACATAGGTGAGACATTTGAGTTTTGTATCTGCTTTCATAAGTCAGTCGTCTAGGTAAGGGTAGACATGTATTCCATTTTTTCACAGATGCGCCGCGACTGCAGCTAGGCACTTGGTGAAGACACGTGGTGCTGATTTTAGAGGGAGCACCTTGAACTGGTAGTGTGTTCCCTCGTGTAGGAATCGGAGATATTTTCTGTGGTTCTTGTTCATGGGAATGTGTAAATAGGCATCCTTGAGGTCAATTGTTGCCATGTAATCTCCCCTTTGAATTTGCGGTTTTATTTCTTAGAGTGTAGCCATTTTGAAATGTTGTGTCAAAATGAATTTGTTTATGAACTTTAGGTCTAGGATGGGCCTTAGTGAAAGGTCTTGTTTGGGAACTAGGAAATATGGTGAGTAGTTTCCTTTGAAAAGGTCTTGCTTTGGCACGGGTTCTATTGCTTGTTTTTGAAGAATTTCCTTGATTTCTGATCTTAACTGTGTTAGTTCTGATTTGAGAAACCTTCTTATCTTTGGGGGGTGTTTGCTGGTGATGTTTTTGTCAGTTCTATGCAATACTTGTACTTTATCAAATTTAATATCCAATTGTCTGTTATGATATTTTGCCACTGTTGCAGGTATTGTGATATCCTGCCTCCCACTGGTGTTGTGTGTGGGTCCTTTTCCGTGCACAAGTCAATTTGATCCAGTTCCTCTTCCTCTGGAGGACGGGCCTCTGCCTCTCCCTCGAAAGGACTGCTTTGACTGTTGTTGCCAGTTCTGGTATCAGGCCTGTTGATTTGCTTGTTGGTTGTTGCCTTGGCCATGTTGTTGGTGAGACATTTGCTGCCCTTGAGCAAAGGCCCGTCTTCCTGTGAGTTTTCTTCCGTTAAACCGTCCTCTTTTGAAGGCACCTCTCTGTTGCAGGGCTCCCATTGCTCTTACAGTCTCATTGTCCTTTTTTACTTGCTGGAGGGATTCGTCTACTTTCTTTCCGAACAGTGCCTCCCCCGTAAACGATCTGTTAATGATGGGGGTTTGAACCTCCTGTTTAAAGCCTGATGTTCGTAGCCAGGCATGCCTTCTTAGTGTGGTGCCTGTGCACATTTGTCTGCTGGCTGTGTCTGCTGCGTCAAGTGCTGATTTAAGTCATGTGTTTGCTATGTTTTTGCCTTCCTGGACAATAGCTTTTGCCCTTTTCTTGTCCTCTTCTGGGAGCTTGTTGATGAGCTCCTCGATGTCATCCCATTGCTAGTGGCCATACCTGTTTAGCAGGGCATTTGAGTTTGCGATGCGCCATTGCGTCGCTGCCTCCTTCTTCATCTTTCTGCCCACCATATCCATTCGTTTGCTTTCCTTCTCTGGAGGTGGTCCACTGTTAGAAAGGGCATTTGCCCTCCTTCTTTCCGTGGTGACAATAATGGAGTCAGGCACTGTATTGCCTTGAATATACTTACGGTCCTTGGAAGAGGGTTTGAATTCTTTTCGACCCTTGGTGTCACCCCCTTGGCTGAGGCGGGCTCCTTGAAGGCTTCCTTGCCTTGATCCAGGATGCTTGGTAGCATTGGAAGGTATTGTGTGCCCTTGTTGGCAGGGGCTTATGTTTCTAAGAGGAAGCATGTTTCCCCCTTTTCTTCTTTGAGGGCGACCCCGAAAGCATCAGCTGCTCCCTTCACTAGGCCGTTGTAGAAGGCTATGTCATCCGGGGGGGGGGGGGAAAGCCTTCGAGGGATAACAGTATATCTCCTCCTCTGGGCTTTCTGTGTCGAGGTCGTTCCATTGATCCTCGAAAGTTTCAGAGGCTTCTTCTTCCTCTGGTGCGTCTATGTACTCCTCGAGGTCGTCATCGCGTGGTTCGAGGGTTAGAGGTGACACGAGGATATCTTCTTCTTCCCTTTCGGCATCCTCTGTATCCTCGGCGTTGACATAGTTGGTGTCGACAACGGGAATCATGGGGATACGGAATCACTTGAGCGATGCGTCAAACTCCTTTTTCTTCTGGAGGAGTGCCGCCATTTCTCCTTGGAGGCGTTTCTTTTTCTTTTCGACCTCGAGGGCTCGCTCGGTGTTGGAGACTGGAGATTTTCTCTTCTTGGGAGTAGTGGACTCTGTGTTCGAGGGCGACGTAACTCCCTTCGTGGGCTCATACTCGACCCTCTGTTTTGGCGCCTTGAGCGATCTTCCCTCGTCGGTGTCCCTTGGTAGGGTTCCGTGGGGTGCCTTGGATCGCGGCTGGCCTTTGATCGCCTTTTTCTTTGGCGTCGGGGCTGGCTTAGGCTGTGCCTTATTATCGTGGCCTTTCGGTTCCGACGGATGAGGGTGTCTTACCTTGTCTGTCTTTTTTTCTGTATCTTTCGCCATATTTTTCTGGACGCCGAACTTTTCGGAGTCCCCCTCCAGAATTTCGACGTTTGATCCTTCGTGTGTCGATTCTGCTGGAACTCCTTGGTCCTCCTCGTCGCTGGGGAGACCTAGGTCCTTCAAGGAAGGTTTCTTCTGTGCCTGGGACATCGTTGCGAAGTGGGCCTCTCTCTGCTTTCGGCGTGTCCCGAGGGTCTTCAGCAGGAACACAACACAGGCCTCGCAGTCCTTGTCCTTGTGGTCCTTGGGCAGGCAGAGGTTGCACACGTTGTGTGGATCGCGTTGTGCAAATTTGTGGTGGCACTCAGGCAGAATTTGAAAGGGGTATTTTCCATGGTTCCTACCTCGCCATTTGTTGAACCATTTGCGTAGTCGTGTAGTGGAGGTGTTCGGTATTGGAGATGTCATCCCCGGAGGCAAGTTGTGTTCTCCGGTCACGAAGTCGTTGTTGGTTTTTTAGTCGAAATCTCGAGTTTCTTTCGGGGATTTTCTGCAATTCTTCAGAGCGTCCCCTTTTGCTTCCAGACCCAACGGCGGAAAAAAGAATCTGAAGATGGCCACTACGCACAACGACCTCCGGGGCGCCGTCTGACGTCACGCATGGGACGTACCTGGCACCAAATGGTGGTCGAGGACGCTCAAAAAAAAAATCAAAAGACTATTCCGGACCCAACCACTAGATGGCGGAATAATGCACAGCATGTGAATCCAGAAAAGGATTCATGCTGCAAAACTATAAATACTGTGAAGTGCGCAACAAAATAAAAAAGTAAGGAAACATGTCATCTCACATTCATGAAAAATAATTAGCCTCACAAAGTTTTCATACCATGGGACGTTATTAATCAAAGCCCTAACTCACTGGGAGGAAGTCGGGTGGTGAGAATCTGCTATCAGATATAGTATTCATCAACAAGTAGTTTTTCTCTTGATGGTTATTTCTTCCTGCAGATTTGTCAACTGATTAATGAGTTCAAAGCAATAACATCAATGAAGTGGGATTGAGCAGTGCTGATTATCCAAGGAAGTTATGCATCAGAGGCCTGGAAAAATTTATCAACATGTGCTTGAGCAGTAAGGCAATAATGTTTAGCAAAGCTAGGTAAATATGACCATATGGCTTCCCAAGAGATGTCGACCACTACCACAGTCCTAGAGGAGTGGGTACGGATGCCAGTCGAGGGTCTTTCCTGGCCAAAGCATAGCAGATTCTAATACTGAGAGCAATTCTAATGCTGAGAGCAACCTAAAGTGAAAGCCAATTTATCCTTCTTGACTACAGCAAAGCATACAAAGAACTGATCATCAACTCTGGAACTTCTGTGCCGGAGTAGCTTTGAAACTTCCTGTACTGCTGGCAGGACTGTTTCACCTCAGTGACCTGAATAAGTGAACATGCCTAGGCTCTGCAGTTTTTGAAGCTCTCCAGGAAGGAGTGATCTTCTTTCTGAACAGCTGTTCACCATCAAAGGGCGCTTTTATGAGGGTTCCTTGGATACCTCCAGAGAATACTCTGGAAGGCATCCAAGTGTGGCTACCCAAGGTGACAGCTGTGACCATGGATTGACCCACAATGTCTTTTATGTGGTCAAGTAAACTTATACCAGTCCATTTCACCAACTCTCATGGGGCTTGGACATAGACGACCAAGTAGACATGTGTCATGTAGCATGTGTCATGAGAAGGGCAACACTACCAGAGACGTAGAATTTTTGGCCACCAAAATCCAGCCTTTTGGACTCTCTGCCTCGATGTCCCCAAGGAAAAGCACTTGCTTTAACTTAGCTTGGACTATTCGATGTTCCGAAAAAGGCTGTAAAGACAATAAGTTTTATCACAAAGCACAGCTCTGTATCATTGAGCAGTTTGTCCCTGACATTATTAGGCTTCAGCAGGGTTTCTCGGGGGCAACCAGCACAGGTTTCAAACATGTCTCATTACATGATTGCAAAGACACTGAAATTGCAGAGGAAGGCTGCAATATTTCTGTCAAAATGTGAGATTTGGCAGAAGGGTGAGGAAGGCTAATTCTAACTCTGCTTTTCGTACCACAAAGTGAATGAAGAGAATTCCTCTAAAGTAGGCCCGGAAGCTAAACGACTAGCCCTCTTGTAGACATGTATCCAGACCAGATGTGTTTTGTAAGTCCAGAAATAGGCCAGCATCTGTGTTGTAGAAGGGCAAGAGGTTGACAACATTTGAGTCATCATCTGTTTTGAAATAACCTTTATCAGATCCAAAAAGCTCCTCCATACGAGTCAATCAATCACGGCATTTATAGAGCGCGCTACTCACCCGGGAGGGTCTCAAGGCGCTGGGGGAGGGGGTAAGTTACTGCTCGAACAGCCAGGTCTTGAGCTGCTTCCTGAAGGCGAGATGGTCCTGGGTTCGCCGAAGGTGAGTGGGGAGGAGTTCCAGGTCTTGGCCGCCAGGTAGGAGAAGGATCTTCCTCCGGCGGTGGTTCTGCGGATGCGTGGTACGGTGGCGAGGCGTGGCTGGTTGATCGTAGCTGGCGTGTGGGCGTGTAGAAGGACATGCGGTCGTTGAGGTACTTTGGGCCCAGGTCGTGGAGGGCCTTGTGTGCGTGGGTGAGGAGTCTGAACGTGATTCTCTTGCTGACGGGGAGCCAGTGCGAGTAATTTTTGGATGGACTTTAGAGAGGAAAGGGTGCACTTACTAACTGCACTTCATTTAAAGAAAACTGATACTGCTAAAGGAGATCTGTCTCAGTTTTGGAAATAGCTGTAATACTCTATCTAGGGGTCAGAAGAAGATGTTTATGAAGCCAAAGAAAATAACCATGATTGAGCACTAAGAATGCAGTAATGAAAGTTCCTTTGTCCATAATGGAAGAGTAAAATACAAAAGGAAGCCCATTCTGTAAGACAGGAGGTGAGGAAACCAAAGCAAACCATTTCGTTAAATATGCATGGACCTCTTGTATGTCATCATCAGAGTCAATGAATTAATATCTGGCAGAAGTGTGGACGGACCTTTAGGTGACCATCCGGCACCCTTCAAAGATGGAGACCTTCTCATGAGTACACGTGTGGCCTTGATCCATTTGGTAAGAACCCCAGACTTACACACAAGTCGTATGACCGTCTGATAAAATGTGGAAATATAGGATCTATCAATTCAATGTTTTGAGAAAAAGGTGCATAATTTGGTTCAGATAATTTGAAAAAAGTTGTTTGGATTCATGCACACCATTTGTTTTTACCAAGATAGCATCTCTGGGTCATTCTAATGTCCAAGGCATAAACAGATCACTCTATCTCCTAAAGATGCAGGGTTTGGAAAGATAGATAACAAAATAATTGTCAGACTAATGGTAAACTCTGAAATGGCTTTTTGTAGAAATGAGGGATGAATTCTTTTAAATCCTTATTCTAATGAAACGTATATTAAGGATATTGGTACATGGATGTAGCATTTCACTCACTCTCCTAGCTAATGATATAGCTAGTAGAAATGCCATCTTCTATGAGGTATAGCCAATTAAATAAAGCAGTACAATATTTAACTCCCAAGGTTTAGCTAGTTTTCTGATTAGGGGGAAACCATTAAGACTTTGTACAAAGTCTTTAATCACTCAGTCAGAAATGATGACTGAAGGCCAGTTTTGAACACAAAGAATATAAGGCCATACTGTCTCATCAAGCCTCCAGGAAAAAAAGGTTGAACTGTATTTTCAAGACTTTCTTGTGGAAAGACGGTCTAGGATGCTAATGAAATCTAGAGGTAGACTTAGATGTCCAGCCTGTGTTCAGGAGCCAGGCAGTGAAGTGCAGTGACAAAAGAATATGGTGTGTGATCTTACCTAGCAACATGAGATCTGGTCTGAAGTTTTCTTTAAGGCTCCTGAGCCAAGAGAAGATCAAGGGGTAAAAATTATCATTTTTGGCTCTGCTGGTTATCGCCAAGGGTGTACCAAACTATTGGGAAAATATCTTTGACCAGTCTATCACCAAGGCAGTCCTCCTTGAGTTGGGCTCTGAAATGCAGAAAGTTGGCTCGTGGCATTATTAGCTCTCACCAGCAGTCAGCTTTAAGGGAAAGACCTCTTACTGACCATAACAAAAACCTAAAGTGTGCTTTTATTAGCCAGCCACTGGTTGGTTTTCTTGTAACTTTCATTTGCTGGCACCATAATTATTGGCTTTCCTTCCTTTTCTTTGGTTGTCCTTTCAGGTGAGAGTGACTTGAACCCTTTCTTTATGCACATTAAGGGAACTACTTTATTCTCTTGTGATCACCATTCCATGTGAGTGAATACGTTTTCTTCATCTCTACACTGTGTTTTCTTTTTGAATTGCACAGCCCCACTCAAGTAACCACCTCCACCACATGTGAACGGTGTTGCTCATGTCTCCCCCATCTAAACCTGTCCATTAATTACCCTACCCTGTTTTTTTAATTTATCTGTCATTTATTCCCCCCTCCACCCCGGTCTCAAGTTTTCCTGTGGCTCTCACTCCCTGTTGCACCCCTACACCACCATCCTCTGTTCCTCTCTCCACCCCTTATAATCAATCAAATATATTGTTTTCTTTTTTTGGGAGTACTTGGCAGCTTCTGCTTGCAGCTGGATTGATCTGATCACCTTCAATCTCCTTGAGCACTGGACAACCATAGGCAGATGTCTGGTCTAGCCTTTCAAAAAACATACCCCAAAAGTATATACCATTTAGGGTATTTAAATGTGTAGATGAGACACACTGTATTCTGTTTCTTGTGAAGAGATATGTGTTGGAAGACCTTTTCGTGGGGTGTTAGGGCAGTCAGGGATAACTAGACAATATCCTGGGTTGCATTCATTAATCACTGGTGTAACAACACTACAATACTGTGTGCTTCACTTGGAAAATGAAGCTAATTATTTTGTCTCTATCAGAGAACAAAAGCAAGCAGTCAAAACTTTCTACTGGGCATTAAAGAAGTAGATTCAGTAGAACACCCTAATTAGCCCTCAGTGATATTAATGTCCAGTCAGAGCTTTACTTCTGAAAGTGAAAGAGACTGTTGTTATCAGGTAGGCATATGGAAAAGGTTACTATAAGAGCTTATGTCTTTGGAACCATATGGATTAGAATAAATTAGATCTTGTAGGGCATGTGAACACAGACTACATTCTTGTATTTTTGGGTATGATGAAGAAGAGAATGGTAAGCCAATGGGCACTTGATGAGTTGGAGATACTACAACGATGACAGGCAATGAAGCAGGTCCACTACTCAGATGATGCTCTACTTTAGATTGTGTTTTTACTGGCCAGTTGAACAGTGATGATCTTGTATTCTTGAGTGACGTCAGTACCTCAAGGTATCCTCACGCAACTGTTCCAGTAAGCTGAACCTCATGCAGATCGTCCTGAGCTCTTGACAACCACGTTTGGTGGTGCAGTCTAATTCCTCAAGCGGATAGATAAACTCACATGGTCACAGGGGCAAGGAAACTTTGCAGTTATTCTTGATAAAGACTCAGTCTGGAGGGTGTCTAAACCAGTGGACTCTAAACCAGTGCATAGGTTTCAGTGGTGTTCTAACGACAAATAAGAACCAAGTACTGGTTGACAATACTGGTTGACAGACATTTTATACACATCTAGTAGTCAAAACAAAAAGGAGATAGAGCCAACAAAGGGTATGCAACATTCAAAGGTCCCAGTGCTCATGAAATCCTTGAACAGTGCTTCTCCTTGTTTTTGCGGCTCAGATTTAGTGGGCATCAAAGAAATGTTCCCAGTCAGGTCGGTTTGGACTGGGGCTAGGTCTCAGATATAGCCCAGCATATGTTGAAGGTGCCACGGAGGAGGACAGCTACACTGGAAAGGAAAATGATACTTTCCCAGTATGCATCTGTTCTTGACATCTAGAGATTCATATGCGTAAGCATAGATCGCCATCTGGTGTTGGGCTCGGAAGTTTGCACTTTGTTTTTCTTCGAAGAAGTGTTTGTAGTCACGAGGTAGGTGACTCCTCCTTACGGTGATAGTGCGCATGGGCATCGACTCCATCCCCAGATTGTTTTTGCCATAAAGGGTGATGATGGAGTTAGTAAAAATAGAAAGAGATGACCATGTGTGTTGTATCTAAGTAAGATAATACTGCAGCAGATAAAGGTTCCGGGGAGGCCGGTGGGTGCATATGAATCTACAGCTCTACATGCCAAGAACAGATGCATACTGGGTAAGTAGCATTTTCCGTTCGAGGCATATGAGCTGTAGATCATATGCGTTAGCATAGACTATATAGCGGTTATCTTCCCAGCGGTGGCTGACCTGTATCTGTTGCAGTAGTTTGAAAAAGTGTTCTTAAGACAGCCTGGCCCACACTAGCTTGTTGTTTTGCATGCACATCTACACAGTAGTGTTTTGTGAATGTGTGAGGTGTAGACCAAGTTGCAGCCTTACAGATGTCATCTAAGGGTATATTCCCTAAGAATGCCATAGAAGCCCCTAGTTTGCGTGTGGAATGCGCTCTAGGGGGAATAGTTAATGTGCTTTTAGCTTTAATGTAGCATATTTGGATGCATTTAACTATCCATCGTGCAATACCAGTTTTTGAAATGGGATTGTCTTTATGCAGTGAGGAAAAAGCAACAAAGAGTTGTTTGGCTTTACTAAAAGATTTAGTTCTTTCAATGTAATAAAGTATTGCTTTTTTGACATCTAGTGTGTGAAGAGCACGTTCTGCCACTGAGTCTGGTTGAGGGGAAAAACACTGGTAGTTCAACAGACTGATTAGGGTGAAAGGCAGAGACAACTTTAGGTAAAAACTTTGGATTTGTCCTAAGAACTACTTTGATGAATTTGTAAAAATGGTTCTTGTATGGTTAGTGCCTGGAGCTCACCAACTCTTCTAAGAGATGTGATGGCTATAAGGAAGGCTACCTTCCAAGTGAGGAACTGTAGTTCACATTTGTGTATAGGCTCAAACGGTGGGCCCATAAGTCTTGTAAGGACAATATTAAGGTTCCAAACTGAAGAGGGTGGAACTCTAGGAGGAATGATTCTTTTGAGTCCTTCCATAAATGCTTTGATAGCGGGCACTCTAAACAAAGACAAGTGTTGTCTGTTTTGTAGATAAGCAGCTATTGCAGCGAGAAGCAATCGTATAGATGTGTATGCTAAGTTGCAGCGTTGTAGGTGTAAGAGATAGCAGATGATGTTTTGAATGGACGCATCTAATGGATTGATTTGACCGTTTGTACAGTAAATGACAAATAGTTTCCACTTTGCTGCGTAGCATGCTCTTGTGGTAGTACGTCTAGCTTCTTTAATGACGTTCATGCAGTCTGGCAGGAGATTAAGGTAGCCAATCTCTATGATTTCAGGTGCCAAATCGCAAGGTTGAGTTGAGTGGGATCTGGATGTCTTATCTCTCCATGGTTCTGAGTGAGAAGCTTGGGCGAGAGGTGTAGTTTTTGATGAGGAACTACAGATAGCTCCAAAAGGGTTGTGAACCAAGGTTGTCGAGCCCATGTGGGAGCAACTAGGATCATTGTGAGTGAATGCTGCTGAAGCTTCCGAACCACTAATGGAATGAGCGGGAGAGGCGGAAAAGCGTAAGCAAATGTCCCTGACCAGTTTATCCATAGCGCATTGCCTTTGGACAATGGGTGTGGATACCTGGACGCGAAGTTTGGGCATTCTGCGTTGTGGTGTGTGGCGAACAGATCTATTTCTGGGTAGCTCCACATTTGAAAGAATGGGAGGAGAACTTGAGCAGGTAATTCCCATTTGTGGATCTGTTGTCGTTGACGACTGAGCAGATCTGCAATGTGACTGTCTACTCCTGGAAGGTGTTCGGCAAGGAGATATATGTTTTGAGGTATGGCCCATCTCCATATGCTTTGAGCTAGTCGCGAGAGCTGTAGGGAGTGTGTCCCTCCCTGTTTTTGTATATAGTACATTGCTGTCATGTTGTCGGTATGGACTAGGACAGCTTTGCGTACTGGGTGGACTTGAAAGGCTTTTAATGCTAGAAAAATTGCCAGTAGTTCTAGGTGATTTATGTGGAACTGTTTTTGTTGTAGAGTCCACATACCCTGAATGGTATGATTTTGAAGATGAGCTCCCAAGCCGGTGAGCGATGCGTCTGCTGTTAGCACTATTTGTGGAACCGGGTCAAGGAACGGCCGCCCTTTGGAAAGGTTTTGTGTGTTCCACCACTGCAGAGAGTGGGTGCGGTCGTCTACTAACACCAGATCTGTTAACAGGCCTTGAGCCTGGTTCCACTGACGAGCTAAACATTCTTGCAAAGGACGCATTTGGAGTCTTGCATAAAGGACAATTAGAATGCAAGAGGCCATCATCCCGATTAACTGCATGAACACTCGAGCTGGTAATGAGTGTTGAGGTTGAAATTTTGATATTAGTGCCAGCATGTTGCGTATCCTGACTGGGTTGGGGTATGCTAGAGCTTTGGAAGTGTCTATTGTAGCTCCTAGATATATTTGTGTGTTGGACGGTTGGAGGTGGGACTTGGTGAGGTTTACAGTGAATCCCAAGCGGTGAAGCAATTGAATCGTCTTGTGTGTGTGTTGAACACAGCTGTGTTGTGAGTTGGCCTTTATGAGCCAATCGTCCAAATAAGGAAACACGTGAATGTGTTGTCTTCTTAAGTGAGCTGCAACTACTGCTAGACACTTGGTGAAAACTCTGGGTGCTGTGGTTACCCCGAACGGGAGGATTTTGTACTGGTAGTGTTGACCGTCCACCACGAACCTGAGATATTTCCTGTGAGCGGGGTGAATGGGAATGTGGAAGTAGGCGTCCTTTAAATCCAAAGTGGAAAGAAAATCGCCTTGCTGAAGCAATGGGAGCACCTGTTGGAGGGTGACCATGTGGAAATGATCTGACTGAATGTAGAGGTTGAGCTGTCTGAGGTCTAATATTGGCCTGAGAGAGCCGTCCTTTGTTGGAATCAGAAAATAGAGAGAGTAAACCCCTGTCCCTTGATCAGTTAAGGGGTCTGGTTCTATTGCATGTTTTTGTAACAGGGAGAGAACCTCTTTTGTAGGAGGGTTAGATGTTCTGAGGACATTGCACGATGTTTGGGAGGAATATTTGGGGGAGTGGATGTAAGTTCCAGGCAATAAACATACTGGATAATTTGTCTTACCCACTTGTCTGTTGCGATGGAATTCCAGACAGGTAGGAACTGTGAGAGACGTCCCCCGACAGGAGTGGAATGATCGGGGGGTAGTGGAGGGAAGTCACGGTTTGGTGGAGGGGAAAATCGGGTGGAGTTACCTCTGCCTCTTCCCCTATTGTTATTTCCTTTGTATTCTCCTCGAAAATATCCTCTGAAGGAGGAAGATTGGTTGGGACTTTTGTAAGAGGAGGAGGTATTTTCTGACGTAGTTGTTTTTGCGCCACCCCTGTAAAAGGAGCGACGAAAAGAGCCTCTATTAGAAGCTAGTTGCAAGGCCCCCGTGGATTTGGCAGTCTCAGTGTCTTTTTTCATTTTTTCTAATGAAGAATCGACTGTTGGCCCAAAAAGATGTTCCTGATCAAAAGGCTGATTAAGTATTGATGACTGTACCTCTTGCTTGAATCCGGAGATTCGAAGCCAAGCGTGCCGGCGTAGTAAGACGCTGGTGTTAATGGCACGAGATGCTGCATCAGCCGCATCGAGGGCGCATTTTATAGAAGTGTTTGTAATAAGTTTACACTCTTGAATGAGGTCGTGAGCTTTTGTTTTGTATTGTTCTGGCAAATGCTGCATTAGTTTTTCCAGCTCGTCATAGTGAGCTCTATCATAGCGCGCTAATAGAGCTTGGGCATTGGCAATACGCCAATGATTAGCAGCTTGTGATGCTATTATTTTGCCTGATGCGTCTATAAGTTTTTACTCCTTGTCAGGAGGAGGAGCGTCGCCTGTAGCTTGCGAATTAGCTCTCTTGCGTGCGTTAGAGACGACAAGAGAATCTAAGGGTACCTGTCCTCTGATATAAACTGGGTCTGTAGGAGCGGCTTTATATTTTTTATCCACCCTTGGCGTAAGTATTCTAGCCCTAACAGGATCTCTGAAAACCTCGTTGGCGTGTTTTATCATGCCTTTGAGCATGGGCAAAGTATTCGTGGATTTTTGGGAGGGAGCGAATGTTTCCACTAAAAAATCCTCCTCTAGGGGATAAGTATGTAGTTCCACCCCATGGTACTGGGCAGCTCTATTAATAAGCTGTGCGAAGCCAATATTGTCATCGGGTGGTGATGGTCTGGAGGGATATAGATCGGGGTCATTATTATGATCTGGCTCTTTATCGTAATCATCCCAGGGGTCTGTGTCCTGTGGTATGTTGTCCTCAGTGTCATCCCCATCATTGTCATCCTGTGGTACAGGTGAGAAAGGTGGTGGTGGTGAGTTTGATGGTGAAATCAATAAGTTTGGATTAAAAGGTGGAGGAGAGGGAGGTATATATGGGGGAGAGGGGTTAGTACCCATGTCTTTTTTCTTCTAAGGTATATGGTAGTCTTCTGGAAGATCCAGCTTCCGTTTTTTAGGAAGTGTTATTAGAAGGTGTCCAGCTTTAGGGTCAATATGTAATTGTTTTTGTTTTGGATCCAAAGGGTCTTGTGGAGGAAGTTCTTTGGATGGGGTGTCTCTGTCCTTTTGTTGTGATTCAGAGGGCTTTTTAACAGGGTTAGTCTCTGAAGGTTTAAGAGGAGCTGTTTGTTTTTTGGGCTCCGAGCCCTTGGGTGCGGAATGTTTCGGCTCCTAAGGTTTAAGTTTTACCGGTTTCGGCTCAGAAGGTTTATGTTTAGTGGTTTTCCGCCCCCAAGGTTTGTCTTTGGCTGGTTTCGGCTCCGAAGCTTTGGGTTTAGCCGGTGTGGGCTCCGAAGCTTTAGTTTTATGTGATTTCGGGTCCAAGTCTTTCGGTGCCGAAGATGTCTTCGGTGCTGACAGCGAATCTGCAGGCACCTGCTTGGTCTTGGGTTTTGGTGCCGAAAATGTGGGTTCGGCACTCGAATGGGGCCGGCTCGATCCCAAGCCGGAAGACTTATCCTTATGTTTCATAGCCGGGCCCGAGGGCTGGGCATCTGAAACGCTTTCACGGTGTCGACCTGGGCCGGAGGGCGAAGGTGATACCGGAGTCTTTGTTGTTTTTGTGGGAACTTGGGGCTCGTTACTCACTGTTCGTTGAGCCGGAGTGACGTTCAAGACTTCTTCCATGTCGGAGTCGTCGGCTTCAGACACGGAGATTTCTTCCTCAGCGCCGGGCTGTTGGGATTCAGACTCTTTTCCGAAGATGTCTGGCACCGGGCTAGTGCTGCGTCGCATCTCGTGACGTCGAGCCCGACGGTCACGAATCGTTTTCTTCGATCGGAATGATCGACAGGCCTCACAGTTGATTTCTTCGTGCTCCGGGGATAGGCAGAGGTTACAGACCTCGTGCAGGTCCGTGTGTGTGTGGGAACTTAGCACCACACCCGGGGCATTTTTTAAATGGAGTCCGTTCCATGGACTGCTGGCGTGGTCGGCGCAGTTAGGCCTTACGGCCCGCGTCGAAGTTCCCGATAAATGCGCGTCGAAAGGGAAATCGCGATCGAAAACAATACCGTTGAGTGGTAAGGATTGCGCGTCGAAGACGATACCGAACCGGAGCGCAGCAATACACATCCGAACCTGATGGCGGAAAAAAACAATCTGGGGATGGAGTCGATGCCCATGCGCACTATCACCGTAAGGAGGAGTCACCTACCTCGTGACTACAAACACTTCTTCGAAGAAAAACAAAGTGCAAACATCCGAGCCCAACACCAGATGGCGATCTATGCTAACGCATATGATCTACAGCTCATATGCCTCGAACATGGGTGATCGGCGAGTGTCACTCAGGGCAGGACAAAGGAACGGACTAAGGACCTCCACCACCCAATAGGTACAACATGTTTTTGGGGTAGGGAAGAGGATGGTACTAGATGGTTTATCCAAGATACATATAGCTAACCTTCACAAATTAAATCTCCAGATTGTGCAGCAAGCATTTGCGGCTCGCATCCGCGGTCACACGCAGAATATCCCCAGACAACTTGAATGCAAGAAGGGAACCCAGTTATGGTGACTGGGCCGACCTTCTACTTGGGAGAGTAATTAGGAGAGTAATTAGGCAATTTCCCCGAAAAGATGCATGAAAATATGCCTATGCTCCTGGACTATCATCACACTTCTACCACCGTCTGTCACCACATTATCTTGATTGAGGAGATAGTAGCCATCTTCACTCAAAAAAGGTCTTCACTTCAGACTTCTCCTAGCTCACACCTTTACAGGCAGTTCCTATGTTAAAAATACACCACAGCTCCACCCCCTTCATTAGATTGTCCCAACTACTTTCTGTTCACAGCTATATCTGTACTGGCTGTGCTTGTAATCATACATCCACATACGCTTTAACTGCTCAGAACAAGAGGTAAATATGAATGTCAATCCCTATTTAAGTGGGAATTCTGCCAGGAAAAATGGGCCCACACCATTATTCCCCATTCCATGGGGATTAAGCCATAATGGATGCAATAAAGAGATACTCAACAGAACTGTTAATTACATCATGCTGGTATCGCCGCACCTAATTATTAATTTTTCCTATTTGGGGCACCCTTAATCTGTTTGCTATACAAGCTTTCCAGATGTGTGCTGGATTTTGAACATCTTGAGGATGTTCATTATGAAATAAATAATACTGAACAGAAATTCATAGTGTAAAGAATTGAGTGCGTGCTTGCACAATTTAATCTGTGTGCTTTGAAGCTGTCCCACTGGGACCACTCCCCCTTTTGTAACAGTTAATCGGGGCTTTGAAGTTTGGGCAACTTTGTGTTCAGCATATCGCAGACTGCTGATAAAGAACGAATGCTCAAAATCTTGACAACGCAATCCAAAATGGACCTCACCTTGGTCAAAAGTAACTTTAGAGGTTCTTACAGAAAGAGAATCTGAAATCCAAGAAATACCAGTGTGTCATGCACTTTTTATAGCATTGTGTATGAACCCAAAAAGAGCTTGCCACAGCGTGCGTTATTCTGTTAGTTATAAGGAACTTTTCATATTCTACTACACATGAAATCAAATACTAACACTAAATTAGTGACAGTTTATTTTCCAATATCTTCACTTAGAAAATGTGTTTTGTATACAACTTGTATTATTCTTAAGATAGTAATCTTTTACCACAACATCACATATATACTTATAAATGCACATTTCCACTTTTATATACATAATAATCTGTGTATACTGACCATGACGGAAAAGATAAAAGTAACAAATTATCAATCAGAAATACTTGCATAGTGCCTGATGTAGTGGGAACAATTGGAATATCCTCTGCCTCTGTAGGGATGGACCATGGAATGTGAAACTGAGGAGCCAATTCACGCATGATAATATTTCTGGAAATCATAAATGAAAAGTAAAATATTTAGCACACAAGCATGGAAAACATTAGTTTCACCCCTCTGCAAACTTTTAGGTTTGCAGGGTGGTGCAGGCGTGATTTAGAAGGCCTGATTTAGATCCAGGCGTACGGGTTACTTCGTCACAACAGTGATGGATATCCCGTCCACCAAAATATAAATTCCATAGGATATAACAGGATTTATATTTCAGCGGGTGGGATACCCTTCACTGTTGTGACAGAGTAACGCGTCCGCCAAGATCTAAATCAGGCCCAAAATTTGTAGAACGAACTATGCAGTCTTTAGAGTGCTTCACAATTTTAACATGCTTCCCACAACAGTCTAACTTGTAAATCTTTTGGGTGCCCAGGAAGAAGAATTTGCAATAAAGGTGCCAAATAAATACACACATTGTGTCAAAACCACCCCCAAGCTGCTGCAATTTGTAACAGATGGTACTCTTCAGTGACAGCATGGTGTTTTCCATAACTTACAGATCATAAATTGTTTGAATCCATTTAACAAGAGTATGAATAGATCTCATGGGGAGGTATGGAAAGATAACCTTAATCTAAACCTAACATTTCATCAACATTTACCTATAAACCATTTACAGTTTGATGAAAATGTACTCATTTATGTACATTACTTTTTTAACATTAAATATGAATATAAAAAAGTAACCGCAATCATGTCTATGGGGAGTCATATTTATGGAGTATGCAGGCTTAAGAATAACTGCGCTCAACGATAAATGCAACACCATGTCATGGTTTTATAAGGGAAAAAAAACAAGTAATCCACAAAGCTTCTGCTTTATTTTCTACCTTATATTAATGTAATGGTTGAACTCGCAAGGTAAACTAATTTGAATTTGTTTTATATTAACTGATCAGTTGAGCATGATGTATGAAAAGAATGCAATTCAACTTGGTGCAAAGACAGTCACTCAACCCAATCTATCTGCATGTATCTGTTCTCTGGCAGGTGGTTCACATTCTGAAATGACTACTCTGACCCACCTATTCCTTACTAAAGTATGTCATCACAGTTGGTCTATAGAAGTATCACATCCACAATCTAACGGTGGGTACAGACACATGGTAAAAAGAAGAGCTGTTTCTAAAATGGCAACATTCTCTAGGGTGTTGACATTTCCAACAAATGTATTCTGCCTATTTGTGCTCCAAATAAGATGTTACGAGCACAAATAGGCTTCATCCACTGAACAAGCAGATTCATGCAAAACTTTTGCTGCCGTTTTTATGTTCGCCCTAAGTTGGCAGGGTATGCCCAGACGTGGGTCCCTTGCTCACTTTGCCACTGGATTCAAGATAGCCTGGCTGATGACGGCGGTAAGCCAGAAACCGGTCCCAGGATGCTTGTTTCCAGTCCAGGGAAGACATGGCTTGGCAGTTCTGGCTGGACTGTTCCCATGAGGCACAGGGTCAGACTGATTTGCATATGGCCATGTCTGAACTGGGGTGGCAGAGTGAGCTAAAGAATGATGATGGATTAAACCCAGATCAGTTGACTGGGGGTGAGTGCTTGCAATGTTCAACACTCCGTCCATCATCCCCTTTGGTTTTGCTATGTTCGCCCTAAGTTGGCAGGGTATGCCCAGACGTGGGTCCCTTGCTCACTTTGCCACTGGATTCAAGATAGCCTGGCTGATGACGGCTGTAAGCCAGAAACCGGTCCCAGGATGCTTGTTTCCGGTCCAGGGAAGACCTGGCTTGGCAGTTCTGGCTGGACTGTTCCCATGAGGCACAGGGTCAGACTGATTTGCATATGGCCATGTCTGAACTGGGGTGGCAGAGTGAGCTAAAGAATGATGATGGATTAAACCCAGATCAGTTGACTGGGGGTGAGTGCTTGCAATGTTCAACACTCCGTCCATCATCCCCTTTGGTTTTGCTATGTTCGCCCTAAGTTGGCAGGGTATGCCCAGACGTGGGTCCCTTGCTCACTTTGCCACTGGATTCAAGATAGCCTGGCTGATGACGGCTGTAAGCCAGAAACCGATCCCAGGATGCTTATTTCCGGTCCAGGGAAGACATGGCTTGGCAGTTCGGGCTGGACTGTTCCCATGAGGCACAGGGTCAGACTGATTGCATATGGCCATGTCTGAACTGGGGTGGCAGAGTGAGCTAGAGTGATGATGGATTAAACCCAGATCAGTTGACTGGGGGTGAGTGCTTGCAATGTTCAACACTCCGTCCATCATCCCCTTTGGTTTTGCCGTTTTTATAACAGCATGGTAGGTAGACAATTCATTCAGGGGTGAAGGATGAGTATGATACCCTTACTGGTTGTGATCTGGAGAATGTATGCTTACATTCTTCCATATCTTTTCCTCTTTAGCTTTTTCTTCCTCAACAATGTTTCCTTCAGATTGTTGTGGATCCTGACCACCATCATCCCGTGGCTCATAATCAAACACTAAGTGGCACATTTTGTGAGATGGCCTTTCGGGAATCTGAACTGCTGCCAAGCTATTATATGCCAAAAGATTAACCTCTTTTTTCAGTGTTCTACATTTGAAAATAGCACAAGAATTGTACCCAGTAGATGTGAAGACCAGTGAAAGACATAAGTTGCAGAGTAAGTGCTTGCCTTACCGTGGGATATAGCATCTACAATCAGGATAAAATCAGAATGGCGTAGTGTTCATCTACGAAAACACTTAAATCTTCGAGCAAGCACACAAGAAAACAATTCCTGTGGCAACAAGCATTCCATAAGACCTTAAAACCTCCTATTGTCAAAGTCCACCGAAAATTAATCTAGAAACTCAAAAACTCTCCTACCTCTTCAGTTCTTCTTTGATGCTGAATAAATAATCTTCCAGTGGCAAACCATATTGTTAGAAATGTGGTTATTAATTTGGGATATGGGTACTCCTTTCAACTGAATAAACCCATCTGTATAGGTCACACTATTTTATTTGTTTCAGTGACAAGCTCTGCTTAACTCTTCATAACTATTCAATTCAATTTTCAATTTTAATTTATTTGATTTAGTTCTCTGCTGAGAACAACAAATTTTCGAATAAAACATTTGTTATAAGACGATGTACAAAGAACTTTCAATACAAGTTTAAAAAAGTTTTAAAAAATTTAAATAGGTTATGACACAAATTCATCTGGAGGAGATTTAAAAAGCGAGGTCAAACTCTGCACAGATGCACAATTATATCTAAATTGAACTACTTTTAAATAGCTCCTTCTGGCCTCAACCAATATCGAGTTCGGGCATACCAACAGAACATGCTTCAGATCTTGCACTCCTCCATTGAAAAAGATCGCATAGGCTGGCAACATTTTCTTTATGAGTCCATTTAAAAGTCAATGATTTAAAAGGGAGTATCCCGAGCCGTAATAAAATTATACATCGCCGGACTCCATGCCTTAAAGTACAAGCATTGGCATAGCCAATAGGTCTCGCCTTTGGGACCTTATACGTGTTTAGCCGTGGCAATGTTTTAAGGTATGTTGTAGAGCAATGTAGCTGCTGTGTTTAGTACTGTAAAGTTTGTGTGCAAGTTGTGCTTAGTGTAGTGAAATAAGGGCACTGGCATGGTGTGGAATGTAGTGGGGAGTTGTGATATGATGTGTGTTGGTGGGATGTATGTGTGTATATGTCATAACAGACTTTGAGATTACAATGCTAAGTACCTCATATATTTCTTTATTTAATGATATACCTTTAGAAATGAAATCTACTGAGAAAATAAAAATTATTGTGATTTGTCAGGCTGGACACGAGATAGCAAGGAATAAACATTAAAAGGCAGTAGGGCACCCTATAAGGTACTGTACATCTCAGGGCCCCATCTTTCCCCCAAATGTTGTATTATTATTTGAGCATTTGTGTTGCGCACTGCAAATATTTCTGTTATCCATAGTGATTTTGTAGCATGGTAACTCATATGAATGTATTCGCTCTGCAAGCAGGCTATAACATTATACAACAAAAAATTGAAATTCATAAATTACGTTTTTTTAATTAAATCTCATAACTAATTTGGAAAGAACATTAATACTCTAGAACACATAACATGATTCCATTCAATGCATTTGTATTGAAGAGCGGAGTTATTTTTATTGTGCTACGATTATTTAAGTGCCTTAACAGATATGTTTCAATCACTTTGTGATGTTTTCCTTTAGAATATTTTGCAGTGGCTATAGTCATGACTTAAAATGTCCCACAGGGCCACGCATAAGCCTGCTCCCTAGCCAGATCGTGAAGACCTAAGAACCCAGAGAAGGCACTCGTCCACAGGAATGGTATTCACCAAAAGCAGATGCCCCACACAAAATGGTATCTATTCAGAACAGGACACAGACCAGGGGAAAAAGCCCGCAATCTTTCCTCCTCGTTGTTCACCCCGTGGCCCAGGCACAGATTTGTTTAATGTAATGTCACATCACGTGGGCCTATCCTAGTTTAACACGGACTGAAGTATGTGGCACTGCCGGAAGTGGAAATCCGAGAACCCATGCATTTCCTTGCAGCGCTGCTGAAAGCCCTTTACAAAGCCTGACTGATCACCTATGTGCTGCTTATTGCTATATTTGGGTGTTACACTGGTACTAATGAGGTGAATCCAAAGCTCAGACAGTGTTAGCATGTTTACAAAATGGCAAAATAATGAAGTAATACAGTCACAAAATGTGCGGCATTGTGCCTCGTAATTTGCCTTTTCTTGTCACATAATTTACTCAACACTGCTGCATATTTTGCCCTCCCCTGCCACATAATTCCGGTGGCCCCGATTATTACCCTCTCACACAGTAGGAACCTATTCACGTCGGTCTGTTTTTTTTTTTAATCAGGCTGTACTTCAGAAGTGCAATCACATGCATATTCAATAATTCAGCTGTTGCTATTAGTCTTTTCAATACTGGCCACAGAGAAAAGCAGTTCATAGCAGACTGCTGAAATGCTAGCGACAGCAAATAGACTAGAGTGGAATATGTATGTGGTCAAACTGTCCAACTCCGCTCCCTCCAGCAGCGTTAAGCAGCATCTTGCACTTTGACGGTGAAAGTGTAAGATGCTGCTTAAGGCTGCTGGAGAGACCGGAGACAGTGGCTTGCGCTCCTGTTTGATTAATTACATGAACAGCCCCATGGAGTGTACGGATTGCAGCTTTTTACCAACTTCCACGTACCTCGGCGGCCATGGTATACACACTGGTAATGCTCCGGAAGTGGAAGCATAGTGTGCCATGGTATACACACGGGTAATGCTCCGGAAGTAGAAGCGTAGTGTGCCATGGTATACACACCGGTAATGCTCCAGAAGTGGAAGCGTAGTGTGCCATGGTAAACACACCGGTAATACTCTGGAAGTAAAAGCCTAGTGTACCATGGTATACACCGGTAATGCTCCGGAATAGGAAGCATAGTGTGCCATGGTAAACACACCGGTAATACTCCGGAAGTAAAAGCCTAGTGTGCCATGGTATAAACCGGTAATGCTCCGGAAGTGGAAGCGTAGTGTACCATGGTAAACACACTGGTAATGCTCCAAAAGTTGAAGTGTAGTGTGCCATGGTATACACACCGGTAGTACTCCGGAATTAAAAGTCTAGTGTACCATGGTATACACTGGTAATGCTCCGGGATTGGAAGCATAGTGTCCATGGTATACACACCGGTAATGCTAAGGAGTGGAAGCGTAGTATGCCATGGTATACACACCGGTAATGCTCCGGAACTGGAAGCGTAGTGTGCCATGGTAAACACACCAGTAATGGTCTGAAAGTGGAGCATTTCCAGTAATCGGAAGTGGAAGCGTAGTGTGCTATGGTATGCACACCGGTAATGTTTCAGAAGCATAGTGTGCCATGGTAAACACACCGGTAATGCTCCGGAAGTGGAATCGTAATGTGCCATGATAAACACAACGGTAATGCTCCAGAAATGGAAATGTAGTGTGCCATGGTAAACACACCAGTAATGTTCCGGAAGTAAAAGCCTAGTGTACCATGGTATACACCGGTAATGCGCCGGAATTGGAAGCATAGTGTCCATGGTATACACACCGGTAATGCTCCGGAAGTGGAAGCGTAGTGTGCCATGGTATACACACCAGTAATGCTCCGGAAGTGGAAGCATAGTGTGCCATGGTATACACACGGGTAATGCTCCGGAAGTAAATGCCTAGTGTGCCATGGTATACACACCAGTAATACTCCGGAAGTGGAAGCGTAGTGTCCATGGTATACACACCGGTAATGCTCCGGAAGTGGAAGCGTAGTGTGCCATGGTATACACACCGGTAATGCTCCGGAAGTGGAAGCATAATGTGCCATGGTATACACACGGGTAATGCTCCGGAAGTAAATGCCTAGTGTGCCATGGTATACACACCGGTAATACTCAGGAAGTAAAAGCCTATTGTACCATGGTATACACCAGTAATGCTCTGGAATTGGAAGCATAGTCTCCATGGTATACACACCGGTAATGCTCCGGAACTGGAAGCGTAGTGTGCCATGGTAAACACACCGGTAATGCTCCGGAAGTGAGGCATTTTTAGTAATCGGAAGTGGAAGCGTAGTGTGCTATGGTTAACACACCGGTAATGCTCCAAAAGTAGAAGCGTAGTGTGCCATGGTATACACACCGGTAATGCTCCAGAAGTGGAAGCGTAGTGTGCCATGGTAAACACACCGGTAATACTCTGGAAGTAAAAGCCTAGTGTACCATGGTATACACCGGTAATGCTCCGGAATAGGAAGCATAGTGTGCCATGGTAAACACACCGGTAATACAAGTAAAAGCCTAGTGTGCCATGGTATAAACCGGTAATGCTCCTGAAGTGGAAGCGTAGTGTGCCATGGTAAACACACCGGTAATGCTCCAAAAGGTGAAGCCTAGTGTGCCATGGTATACACAGTGGAAATGTTCCGGAAGTGGAAGCGTGGTGTGCCATGGTATACACACCGGTAATGCTTCGGAATTGGAAGCACAGTGTCCATGGTATACACACCGGTAATGCTCCAGAAGTGGAAGCATAGTGTGCCATGGTATACACACCGGTAATACTCCGGAAGTAAAAGCCTAGTGTACCATGGTATACACCGGTAATGCTCTGGAAGTGGAAGCATAGTGTCCATGGTATACAGACCGGTAATGCTCCGGAAGTGGAAGCGTAGTGTGCCATGGTATACACACCAGTAATGCTCCGGAAGTGGAAGCATAGTGTGCCATGGTATACACACGGGTAATGCTCCGGAAGTAAATGCCTAGTGTGCCATGGTATACACACCAGTAATGCTCCGGAAGTGGAAGCGTAGTGTCCATGGTATACACACCGGTAATGCTCCGGAAGTGGAAGCGTAGTGTGCCATGGTATACACACCGGTAATACTCAGGAAGTAAAAGCCTATTGTACCATGGTATACACCGGTAATGCTCTGGAATTGGAAGCATAGTGTCCATGGTATACACACCGGTAATGCTCCGGAAGTGGAAGCGTAGTGTGCCATGGTATACACACCAGTAATGCTTCGGAATTGGAAGCATAGTGTCCATGGTATACGCACCGGTAATGCTCCAAAAGTAGAAGCGTAATGTGCCATGGTATACACACGGGTAATACTCCGGAAGTAAAAGCCTAGTGTACCATGGTATACACCGGTAATGCGCCGGAATTGGAAGCATAGTGTCCATGGTATACACACCGGTAATGCTCCGGAAGTGGAAGCGTAGTGTGCCATGGTATACACACCGGTAATGCTCCGGAAGTGGAAGCATAATGTGCCATGGTATACACACGGGTAATGCTCCGGAAGTAAATGCCTAGTGTGCCATGGTATACACACCGGTAATGCTCCGGAAGTGGAAGCGTAGTGTCCATGGTATACACACCGGTAATGATCCGGAAGTGGAAGCGTAGTGTGCCATGGTATACACACCGGTAATACTCAGGAAGTAAAAGCCTATTGTACCATGGTATACACCGGTAATGCTCTGGAATTGGAAGCATAGTGTCCATGGTATACACACCGGTAATGCTCCGGAACTGGAAGCGTAGTGTGCCATGGTAAACACACCGGTAATGCTCCGGAAGTGAGGCATTTTTAGTTATCGGAAGTGGAAGCGTAGTGTGCTATGGTTAACACACCGGTAATGCTCCAAAAGTAGAAGCGTAGTGTGCCATGGTATACACACCGGTAATGCTCCAGAAGTGGAAGCGTAGTGTGCCATGGTAAACACACCGGTAATACTCTGGAAGTAAAAGCCTAGTGTATCATGGTATACACCGGTAATGCTCCGGAATAGGAAGCATAGTGTGCCATGGTAAACACACCGGTAATGCTCCAAAAGTTGAAGCGTAGTGTGCCATGGTATACACACGGGTAATGCTCCAGAAGTGGAAGTGTAGTGTGCCATGGTATACACACCGGTAGTACTCCGGAATTAAAAGTCTAGTGTACCATGGTATACACTGGTAATGCTCCAGAATTGGAAGCATAGTGTCCATGGTATACACACCGGTGGTAATGCTCCGGTATTGGAAGCGTAGTATGCCATGGTATACACACTGGTAATGCTCCGGAACTGGAAGTGTAGTGTGCCATGGTAAACACACCGGTAATGCCCTGGAAGTGGAGCATTTCCAGTAATCGGAAGTGGAAGCGTAGTGTGCTATGGTATGCACACCGGTAATGCTTCAGAAGCATAGTGTGCCATGGTAAACCCACCGGTAATGCTCCGGAAGTGGAAACGTAATGTGCCATGATAAACACAACGGTAATGCTCCAAAAATGGATATGTAGTGTGCCATGGTAAACACAGCGGTAATGTTCAGGAAGTGGAAGCGTAATGGCCATGGTATACATACCGGTAATGCTCCAAAAGTAGAAGCGTAGGGTGCCATGATATACACACCAGTAATGCTCCGGAAGTGGAAGCCTAGTGTGCCATGGTACACACACGGGTAATTCTCCGGAAGTGGAAGCATAGTGTGCCATGGTATACACACAGGTAATGCTCCAGAAGTAAAAGCCTAGTCTGCCATGGTATACACACTGGTAATGCTCCGGAAGTGGAAGCGTAGTTGTCCATGGTATACACACGGGTAATACTCCGGAAGTGGAAGCCTAGTGTGCCATGGTAAACACACCGGTAATGCTCCAAAAGTAGAAGCGTAGTGTGCCATGGTATACACACTGGTAATGCTCCGGAAGTGGAAGCGTTGTGTCCATGGTATACACACTGGTAATGCCCCGGAAGTGGAAGCGTAGTGTGCCATGGTATACACATGGGTAATGCTCCAGAAGTAAAAGCCTAGTGTGCCATGGTATACACACTGGTAATGCTCCGGAAGTGGAAGCGTAGTGTCCATGGTATACACACTGGTAATGCTCCGGAAGTGGAAGCGTAGTGTGCCATGGTATACACACTGGTAATGCTCCGGAAGTGGAAGCGTCGTGTCCATGGTATAAACATGGGTAATTCTCCGGCAGTAAAAGCCTAGTGTGCCATGGTATATGCACCGGTAATGCTCCGGAAGTGGAAGCCTAGTGTGCCATGGTATACACACGGGTAATGCTCCGGAAGTGGAAGCTTAGTGTGCCATGGTAAACACACCGGTAATGCTCCAAAAGTAGAAGCGTAGTGTGCCATGGTATACACACTGGTAATGCTCCGGAAGTGGAAGCGTAGTGTGCCATGGTATACACACCGGTAATGCTCCGGAAGTGGAAGCGTCGTGTCCATGGTATACACATGGGTAATGCTCCAGCAGTAAAAGCCTAGTGTGCCATGGTATACGCACCGGTAATGCTCCGGAAGTGGAAGCGTAGTGTGCCATGGTATACACACCGGTAATGCTCCGGAATTGGAAGCATAGTGTCCATGGTATACACATCGGTAATGCTCCGGAAGTGCGGGGGTCTGCTAAGCTGACATGACTATGCCTGCCTTGCAGGCGTGCGCTGCCTTTTAAGAGGACGACTTTTAATTAAATAACGTGCTTGCAATCAAATAAACCAATGGGAGATAGCGTGACTAATTAAAAAGTGCGAGAAACAAATAAAGGAGTGAACATGAAAAAGAACCACAGACAAGTGTGGAAGACAAGCACGCACGGCCGCGAAAGTGAAAGCGTCCGTGCTATGTTTAATTTGTAACATGATCCACGACAAGGGAGGAATGCAGCTGGCAGCCTGCGCGCCGCTGCTCGCTCCCGACAGCTGGAGGCCGTGGGAGTTAACATTTAGAGAAAAGGTGGGACACGCCTTTGGCCAATTGCGTGCTTTCATTTTTGAATGAATAGAATGTGTGGAAGTTGAAAAACCACACGGAAAAGTTTCGGGGCAGTCTGGAGTGATTCCAAGAGGCCTCCCCATAGAGCAGCGCATGCGCGCTGCGCTAGGCTCGACCTAAAAACGGATATAATGTTGTACCTGTTTATATTCAATTGATTCTGCAAAGGGTTCATAATGGTGCAGTTTGGAACAGTGTTTGATGTCCAGATCAAAACTAATCCTCGGCGTTAGATGTTTTAAAAAAGCCTCAGTTGCGCTGGAGTCCATGATTTCAAAAGTGCAGTTGTACAGTTTGATAATTTAAAACCAATAATCAGGTTTTGGCTAAAAATGTACTTTGTTGATTCACGCTCAAATGCGCCTCCGTTTTTAGTAAAGATCTTAAGGTGCCTTGATCTGCATGTAAAAGGTTATAGGCACATCTTATGATATTAGTGATAGCTCTGGCAAAGGAGCTGGCTAAAGAAAATTCAAGACGCAATGCTTGAGCAGGGACAGCTTGGTGGACCTTTGTCAGTTTGCGAAGAATTTTCCCTTCTTTAATTTGGATTTGATGCCACTCGCTGATTGGAATATATTCCAGAGCATACGATAAAATAGGAGGAATCTTAGAACTATATACCTGTAATAATGAAAAGAAGTGCCTTTGCCCGAAAGAGGAATATAAACGTTGGAGCGCCCTCACGTGAACATCTGCTTTCAGGTGCTGCAGGTGAGGGAAGTTTTGTAATGATTGAGTAAATATTCGCCCCAGATAGGTATATTCTTTGACCACTTCTAGCGATTCTCCCCCCAATGTCCAATTAAATTATGTATAATGATTTTTTGCTCTGAACGGTACCACTTTCGTTTTTGCAGTATTTGGAACCAAGAAATGTTCTTTTGTATATCTAGTGAGCACTTCAAGGTTCCTTTGTAATCCGAATGGGGTACTCTTCATAACTATTATTCCAGCAGCAGGCAATTCCCAGAGAAATCTCTGTTAAGCTCAAGCTGTGTCAAACAACATTAAAGTTAAGAATACAACACAATAGACTTCTAAAACCAATTTAAAAAAATTCAAAATAATCTTCACCCCGGCAAATTCTTCACCTTTAGGATTTTCCATATATGCCAAATCGATCTGGACATTTTTGCAACAGTGCTCCCACACGCTGCTGGGTGGCATAGTGTGGCTCTGTGTTGATCTCGTTCCATCCCGGAAGTGATGATGCAGCATATAAGCACCAATCCTGTGCGCTGACATCAGTTTCTTGATTGACCATGTCCTTTTCAGTGCCAAAGTGCAGAGCTCTAATTTGGAAACTTTTTAGATGGTAAAAGGAGACTATTCCACAGAACAGGAAGGTGGGAAGGCAGTGATGAATCTACGGTTAGAGTATTCACCAGAAACAGTGTTACTGAAAAAAGTAACTTGTTGTTCTGATGTATAATTCAAACAGCAGATTTCTCACATTTATAATAGATATCAAAGAAGAACCTCCCAAAGGTGGAGGGTCTATGGATTGGGCACAGATCAGAAAGTCCTCCCTGAACTGAACGGGCGACATGCCCTTCCTGCTGGACCTGACTGTCAAGGCAATAGGGCTTTGTGAACGTGTACACAGATGCCCATGTCATGACCTGGCTGATGTCAATAAGAGATAATCTGCATGCCAACAAAGTGCTAGGAGACTTGGCCCGGGAGAAATGAGCCCTCAATTCTTCTGGAGGCTGCTTGTGGCCAATGCGCAGCAGATTTTATTGCAGAGGACTATCCAAGATGTCCTTTTCTGCACCATCAATGTACCTTTCTTTGCCTTACCTGTCTTTGCTATTGAACAGAAAAGTATCCCATCCAGAGCCAGGCCGGCTCCTTTGAATCCGATGATGAAGCAAGCCACTACTAGAGTGTGTGAGGGTTATATAAAGAAAAGGGTCAATTCTCCTTCCCACACAGAATAGCAGGTGTGCTATCATTAGGCGTATCAGTAGTCCCCCACCTCCGATCTTCCATAGGAGCCGACCTGGCTCTGGATGGGATACTTTTTTGTCCAATAATATACCACAGGGAGGACGTATCCCTCCGCCCTCACTTTAAGAGGACCTCTCTACCCTTCAAGGGGTGGTGGACACATCACCCCTTAAGACTTTTAAAAGTTACCTGCCTTTGCTCCAGAGAACCACACAAAAAGCTAATTTTTATAGATTTTTTTATGGCTTTTGATTGAGTCGAAAGACAAAAATTATGGAGAAAACGTTCTGATCTAGGTACCCCTGTGAATCTCTTAAGAATCATAATTACATTACATCAACTTGGTGTTGAGTCCTAATGGGAGCGGATTAGGGCTTAACATCTAAGATAAAAACAGGGAGCAGTTTGAAATAGGTCTGCTAAGCACCCCTACTGTTTTTCTAGCTACAAGATTTACCTTTTTAATTTCCCTCAGTCAGGAATTTCCTCCCAAGATTGGGTTTACGTACACTGCACCTACTGATGAACACAGATGATGTGATTATTTTTAATCCAATCCCAATAGGCTTGCAACACAATCTAAAGACACTTTACAACTATGCTGAAAAACATTTTCATAAACATTTTGAAAACATAGGTAGTAGCATTTAAGTGCTAGAAGAAATGTAAATCATTCACTGGGGTTTATGGGGACGACAAAGTAGAGATGGTAAAAAAGTATACATACCATGGTAGAACCTGTTGACCAGACAACACAGTAAGTATCTGCTTGTGGCATGTAGTGCTGTAGATTCACATGCTTAGCATAAGTTCCCCATCTAGTGTTGGGCTTGGAAGTGTGCAAGTTGTTTTCCTTCTAAGAAGTCTTTCGAGTCATGAGGTGTAGTGAGGGACTCCTCTTGCTTGCAATGCACGTGGTTCTCAACTCCATTGTTAGATTTTTTTTATGCTTGGCGAGTGAGGATGGAGTAGGACTTGAAAAATCCATTCGCTATGGTGAACCAGATTTAATCAGGATGAGCTATTTTTAGGGCCTAATCGCCCGTTCTGGTGAGCTGACAACAGGTGTTCTGCTAGCTCACAAAGTGAATGAGCAATAAAGATGCCTTTAAATCTTGTTATCTTGTCACATTTTGCTCAGAGAGGTCAAAAATCAGTTTGTCTTCGTACATTTACTTTACTATCTCTGTCTGAAGTTAGAGGATTTTGTAAAGTGAACTGTGTGACAATCAGGCTGTGCAAAGCATGTGAAATGAAAGGCTGTAAGATTTCAGACTTTTTTTTCTAACACAACACTAAAATAGCTAATAAGTGAACTGTTCAAACATTTCAAATAGATTTCACTTGTTATTTATGTAATTCTGTGGTAAAAAAAAAAGATTTTTATAGGATCAAAAATCAAAACACTTTACTTGATGATGTGCAAGTTTTAAATATTTTTGCTGAAACCCAATTTCCAAACATTGTTTATATGCTATATAGTCAGTAAAACTGCATGTTAGTGGGAAAGTTTTGTGGCCATTTCAATGGAAGATGTGATATTTGTAAATGATAGTGAAGTACCACATTATGCTTTAGTAATATATTTATAAAAAGTGAGTTTTTAAACATGAATTGGGAAATATTCCTGCTCCTGCCCAGGTGACAATGCTATATTAATGAGCTAAGAGGCAAACAAGGGATCATGTGTCCCCTATATGTGGGCTCGATTCTTATTATACATGGAGCAAATGTTTAGTCTAGTAAATAAAAAATTGTTTTTTTGTAAAGGAGAAATAGTGAACTTGCATATTTGAAGGTGCTCTCTTATGTGATAATGAAGAAAAAGGCAGCACCATAAGACAAAATATTTGCCTAGGATCACACAATTTGAGACCAGCTCATGGGTCAACTACATTACAGTTAGGTCAAGTTGATTATTCAAGTTACTAGACATGCAGGTCTAGTAAAGAAAATGTATGATTTTTCGAGCCCTGTGGAATGTGAAGGATGATCTATCTTAGTGAGATGACCATGCAAAAAAAGGTGTAATGTTTAATGTAGATAACTGCAACCAACACAGGTGTGGGGGGAGGAGCGTGGGGGCATGTTAATCTACAGCACTACATTCCACAAACAGATGTTTACTGGGCATGTAACATTTTCCGTTTGATGGCATATGTGGCTGTAAACACACATGCTAGGCATAGACTGCAATGCAGTTTTACTCCCAAAGCGGTGGCTAACCTGTGTAGGTTGCGTTTGCTTGAAATAATGTTCATAGAACCACTTGCCACACATTGGCTTATTGACGGGCTATAACATCTACAGAGTAATATTTTTTAAATGTGTGTGGTGTATTCCATGTAGCTTCCTTATGTCAGCCATGAGTATGTTGCCTAAAAAGGCAATGGAGGCTCCCTTCTTTCAAGCAGAGTGAGCTTTTGGAGGGATAGGTAGAGTTCATTTAGCTTTGGTGTAACTGGTTTGGATGCATTTTACAATCAACATGAAATGCCTGATTTAGATATGGCTCTTCCTTTATGTGGTTTTGAAAATGCAATAAAGAGTAGTTGTGTCTTCCTGTATGATTGATTTCTGTCAATATAATACATGAGAGATCTTTTTACATTCAGTGTGTGTAAAGTTCTTTCCTCAATGGAATTAGGTTTTGGAAAGAATACCGGCAACTCAATAGATTGATTTAACTGGAACTATGAGACCACTTTGTCAAAAATGTAGGGTTGGCACGCAGTACCAATTTGTCAATATGAAATTAAAAGAATGGTTCTTCTAGAGTTGATGCCTGAAGCTCACTGACACGTCTGAATGAAGTGATTGCAATGAGAAAAGTAACTTTTCAGGATAGGAGCTGTAGAGGGCATGAGTGTAAAGGTTCAAATGGGGGACTCATTAACCTTGTTAACACAACATTGAGGTTTCATGCTTGTGTTGGAGGAACTCTAGGAGGGATAACTCTTTTGAGACCCTCTAGAAAAGCCTTAATGGCAGGAATTCTGACTATAGAAGTTTGTTCTCTGTTTTGGAGATATGCAGCGATGGCCATTAAGTGTAGTTTTATGGAATTGAAGGCAACCCTGAGGTTTGTAAATGCAGAAGGTAACATACAATGTCTTGAGGCTTTGCTGTTAATGGGTTAGTATCCTTTGAATGGCAATAGTGAACAAATTGTTTCCACTTTGCCGCGTAGCATGCTCTAGTAGTGGGTCTTCTTGCCTCTTTAAGAATGTCCATACACTGTTGAAAAAAATTCAAGTATCTGAATTCTAAGACCGCAGGAGCCAGATTGCAAGATTGAGAGATTTGCGGTTTGGGTGTCTTACCGCTCCCTGGCTTTGGGTTAGGAGGTCCCAACAGTTGGAACGTACTTGGTTTTGGACTACTGAGAGTTCAGTAGTGTGGTGAACCATGGTTGTCTGGCCCATGTGGAAGCCACTTAGGATAAGCGTCAGAGATGTCTGTCGCAATTTGCAAATCACATATGTGAATGTGGGTGTTGGAAACTGAAGGCGAAGTTGGGCATTCAGCGTTTTCTGCCATGGCGAATAGGTGTATGTCTGGATAACCCCATTTTTGAATGAACGGGCAGAGGACTTGAGGGTTGAGCTCCCACTCGTGAACTTGTTGTCTCCTGCTGAGGAGAACTGCAAATTCCCGGTATGTACTCAGCTAATAGGTGTATGTTGTGTCTGAGAGCATGCCTTCAGATGGTCCATGATAAGGGAGATAGCTGATGTGACCTGGTACCCCCCTGTTTTTGAAGATAATACATGGTAGTCCTGTTGTCTGTTTTGATGAGAATTACTTTGCCTTTGAGGTGTGGAAGGAATGCTTTCAGCGCTATATGAACAGCAAGCAGCTCTGGGGGATTGATATGGAGATGCGTCTGACTGGGTATCCAGTGGACCTGAATGGTCAACTTCTGTGAGTGCGCTCCCCAAACTGTGAGTGATGCGTCCGTTGTTATAGTCCTCTGCGGAAATAGGTCTAGCAAAGGTCGTTCCTTTAGAAGATTGTTGGAATTCCACCACTGCAGAGAGTGGCAAGCTTGACAGCTGATCAACACTAGATCTTTCACCTGACCGTTCGCTTGTGACCATTGATGCGCTAAGCATTCCTGCAACGGGCGCATATTGAATCTGGCATAGGGTGCTATAGCTATAAGTGATTCCACAGTGCCTCGGAAGTGTATTCTTCTTTTTTTACTGGTATGTGTTGATGAGGGTGAAACTTGGTATAAGTGTTTGAAAGGACTGAATCCTTGCCATACTTGGGTAAGCTATCCATGTTTGAGAATTGAGGATGGCTCAGAGGTGAGGTTGTTTTTGAAGAGGTTGCAGCTGAGACTTGATTGCATTGACTGTGAAACCTAGACGATAGAATAGGTTTATAGTAGTCCTTGTGGTGAAAACAGCCCTGATAGTTTGAACTTTTGATGAGTCAGTTGATCAGATATGGGAAAACGTGTATGTTTCATCTGTGTAGATGAGCTGCTACTACTGCTAGACATTGGGTGAACATCCTGTTGGCTGTAGTGACCCTGAATGGAAGTACTTTGAATTGAAAGTGGTTTCCATTTAATACAGATCTGAGTTACTGTTGATGTGTTTGGTGAATTGGAATGTGAAAGCAGGTTTCCTTTAGGTCCAATAAGGACATGAGATTGCCTTGTTGTTGCAGTGGAATGACATATTGTAGAGTGACCATATGCAAGTGCTCTGACAGAATGTACATGTTTAGGGCTCTGAGGTCTAGGATTGGCCTGAGAGACCCATCCTTTTTGGGAATGAGAAAGTAAATTGAGTAAACGCCTGTGCCCTGTTGGTGTAGTGGCACAGGTTCTATTGCTCCCTTTTGAAGAAGAGCTTTTACTTACTCTTTGTGAAGCTGTTGATGGTCTGTTGACAGCGTGTGTGTGCGGGGTGGAATGTTTGGAGGTATTGAAGTGAGCTCCAGGCATAACCATGCTTGGATAATATCCAACACCCACTGGTCGGAGGTGATATTGCGCCATGTGGGAAAGAACTGTTGGAGTCTCCCCCCGACAGGTGTAATACGATAGGGGGGGAATGGTAGGTAAGTCAAGGCTTTGTGGCTGTAGGTGATGGTTTATTTAAATCGCCTCTACCTCTGGAATTATTTCCTCTGTAGAATCAGTATAATATCCTCTGGGGATGTATGTTGTGACTGGGGACACTGACAAGTAGAGGAGGTGCCTGCAGATGTACCTTTTGCTGCTCCACAATAGGGGAGCAACGAAAATTCCCTCTTTGGGTAGATATTTGTAACGCCCCCATGGCTTTGGCCGTACCATTGCCTTTCTTATTTTTCTCAAGTAAGGTGTCTACTTGAGGGCCAAAGTGATTTTCTCCATCAAAGGGAAGTGCTAGAATATTTTGATGCACTTCTGGCTTGAAGCTTGAAACCTTGACCCAGGCATGTCTTCTTATGAGGACACTGGTGTTAATGCCTCTAGCAGCTGTATCAGCTGCATCTAGTGCACTGCAGATGGAGGTGTGGGCTATTAGATTATCCTCCGAAGCAATTTAAAGTGCCCTTTTTTTGTATTATGATGTTGGAGAAGCCTCCCCATTTCATCCTAGTGTGCCCTGTTGTAGTGTAGACCAAAGGAGATGGCTATCCTCTAATGGTTGGCTGATTGTGTTGCCACTCTCTTCCCAGCAGCATCTATTTTCCTCACCTCTTTGTTTGGTGGAGGTGCCTAAGCCAGAAGTTTGTGAGTTCGCTCTCTTTCTTGCTGTGGCAACCACCAGAGAGTCTGGTGGTAGCTGACTTTTTATATATGTTGGATCTGTAGGGGATGGCTTATATTTTTTATCCACTCGTGGTGTAATGACCCTTGCTTTTACTTGGTCTTTAAAAATATCTGTGGTATGTCTTAGCATACATTTAAACATAGGCAGATATTGTGCTGAACGCTGAGTGGATGAATGCGTTTCAAATAGAAAATCATCCCCCAATGGTTCTGTGTGGAGCGGATTCTTATGATAACTAGCTGCTTTAGCTATGATGTCAAGGTATGTAATAGTATCATCTAGAAGGGAAGGCTTAGCCGGATACAAATCTGGGCCCATGTCTGCAGGCGGATCTGTGTAATGTGTCCCACAGTCTTGAGGAGGAATAGAGTATTGATACCCATCATCCCCATGGTCCCCATGTTCCTGAAAGGAATTAAGAGAACCCTCTGGGGAGTAGTGTGAATCTGCAGAAGTTGAAGGTGCTGGACAGTGTGCCCTTGGTGTCACTGGTGGTGTGCTAATGGGTGGTGGGCTGGTGGCCTTATCCAACCTTTTCATATGTTTTGGTGGGCAAAGACTCTCCAATGCTTCTTCAAAGTGAACTGTCTTTTTGCTGGCTTTTCCTTGGTATGTGGAGGCACAGCCATAATTCTACCGGTGTCTGGGTGAATCAACAGTTGTTTTTGCCTGACAGCGATGTGTTCTTGTAACTGTTCAAGTACTGGCTCCACAGTTTCGGAGCTGGTCTTTTGTTTGACTTCAGTTCCAAAATGGTTTTCGATGCTGATGGTTTAGGTGCCTAGGTACTTTCTTTCAGTGCCAAAGCATGCCGAGGTTTCGGTGCCAGGGCTTTCGATTCTGAGTCTCGACTCAAGGCCGATAACTAGTGGGCATGGGCCTTATGCTGTTTCGGCACTGGGTTGGGGCTAGGCGTTTCCTGTACAGCTGTTCGGTGCCGACCATAGCTCGAAAGTAGTGGCAGCCTGTGCAAGGGCTTCGGTTGGTCTAAACCACACTGTTTTGTTGAGACTGTGGTCGGGATTGATGGGGCACAGTACTCACGGTTTGGCCGGTGGAACGTCCTTCATTTCGATTTCAGACCCCGAACTGTCGCCATGTGAAAAGAAGCCCTTATCCATTGCCGAGGTCTAAGCGTGTGCCTCGTGGTGGGATTCTTCGGATTCAAAATGTCCGGAGTGTCATCGACGGGGCGCCTGGAAATTTCAAGGTGTCTTGTGAGTCGATTACGAAGCGTCTCTTTTAAATGGAAGCACTTACACGCCTCACAGATGGATTCCTGATGATCCGGAGGCAGGCACAAGTTACACACCAAGAGCTGGTCGGTGTGTGGAAACTTGGTGCGGCAGCGTGGGCAAAAACAAAAAGGTGTCCGTTCCATCACCAGACGGGCATGACGTGAGTGGAATTTGTAAAAGAAGGATCTGCCCGGAAGGCCCTCCGGCCCTTGGTTGGCTGGAACGCGTCGACGGGAGACCGATGTACACTATAAGTAACCACGATTGATAACAATACCAACGTTATAAGCCTAAATGCTAGTTTTTCTACAACGTCGAGACGGAGCAGAGGAGTCCACGACCGAACCCAACAGCAGAAAAAAACAATCTAACAATGGAGTCGAGGACCATGTGCAATGCAAACAAGAGGAGGAGTTACTACACCTCGTGACTCAAAAGACTTCTTCGAAGAAAAACAACTTGCACAATTTCGAGCCCAACACTAGATGGCGGACCTATGCTAAGCATGTGTATCTACAGCTAAACATGCCATCAAATATGCCATTTTGATCAAATTGGAATCAAAGCATTGCCCCATGCGGCTGCATTATATAACTTTTACAAGTCATTGGGGAGAAGACATTTTAATTTCCTATTGGAAATTTATAAAGCAAAAATCACCCCTCCTTTGAGCTATGCCCTAAAATAATAAACCTATTAAAAAGTGGAACTTTTGTACCTCTATGAAGGAAAATGTCTGTAGAACTTTCAAACAGAGAGTTCAGCCACTCCAATTCACGCATTGTGCCTGGAATTTGGTTTATCTAGCACTTTTGCAGAGGCAATCACAAAAATAGTGTGTTGGGCCTATTGTATAATTCAACCCTCTAGGGGCTCTCAGAGAGTTGTTAAACCACACAACATTGGAAAGCCTCGAAGAAGAGTGACACCTTCTCTGTAAATTTACAATTCGCATTAGAAAGTTAGACAGTAGATTTAAATTTCTTCAGACATGGTCCTCTGAACAGTTATGATTGCTTTTTTTAAAAACGATATCCCAATGATTACGTTTCTCAACTCTTTCCCAATAATATCCTATCTGACCAGGATCAACTGTAATCTAATGTTATTTCTTGAACATAGTGCCAGAAGATGAATATTACAACTAAGACTAAATAATCTTTCTCTTAACGCTTTTATAGGTAAATGGGCAAGGCAGACAAATGACCCACACAGATGTCACTACTGGTATTGAGGAAAGCAACATTTGTGTCATGCACTGTACAGTTGTCCAGCACTTGCAGATCTATAGAGGTATTATTTAATTCCACTAAATTTTGAATACAATAACTCTGGATGATTTTTCATTTTCATAATGTCTCCCGCGAATAAACATATATAGTCTTTTTACATTTTTTAAGTTTCCTGAAATGATTTTAGCAGACTACTTATTTTATAAGTGGTGTACTTTTTTAATTTTAATTATATTTAATGAAGATGTCGGTTTTATTGCTATATTGGTGACCTCTGCAGAGGACTAAATCAATTTCTAATAAACTGAAACAAAAAACGGATTGTTTATCTATTGGAGTCTCTCCTCCTCTTTCAAGGGGTGAGGCAGAGCCAAGAACATTGGGAGGGTGATGGATTACCCAATGAGAAAATGTCTCACAACTTTAGGTACAAAGCCACCCTGGTCCACAACACAAGTGTGTCTGGAAAAGGTGATGTTGGTAGCTGCACCAATAGAGCTGGAGGCTTACTTACGCAATGAGCTGAAGTGATCGCAATGATCCCACGGCCTTCTCATGGAACAGCTGCGGGAGGCCGGGGTCGATGGAGGGACATGGGAGTGGATTAAACATTTTCTGGAGAATAGATCCTTCCAGGTTCTACAGCATCCCTTTAAATCCAGAGTTTGTCCTCTGACCCAAGGGGTGCCACAGGGTTCGGCGCTTAGCCCTACGCTATTTAATATCTACATGCGCCCCTTGGCAGATATCGTGCTGAGACATGGGGTAAAACTGGTGTCATATGCCGATGACACACAGTTGATCGTTACCCTGGAGCAAAAAGAGGCAGGAACGGCATCTGACTTCAAGGTATGTCTGGGGGAACTTGCCAATTGGATGAGGCTCAGCTGTCTGCAGCTGAATGCGGGAAAAACGGAGGTTATGGTAGTGGGTAAAAAGCCCTCTTTATGGTCACATCTTTGGTGGCCGGAGGAGCTGGGACCGACTCCGACCCCCAAGGCTAAGGTCAAGAATTTGGGAGTATGATTCAATGACACCCTCTCTTACTCAGAGCAGATATCAGCTGTGGCTGGTGCCTGCTTTGGCATCCTTAAAATGTTGCATAAAATCCTGGATCTACTCCCATTAGATGCCAGACGCACCATTTTACAGGCCCTTGTTACCTCCCGTCTAGATTACTGCAACATCCTGTACCTAGGGGTGACCCAAAAAAATATCTGAACATCCTGCAGAAGGTTCAGAATGCCGCAGCTCGGCTAATCCTGAATATTCCTAGGCGGGCTTCGATGGGGGAGGCCTTGAGGAAATTACACTGGCTCCCCATACATGCCAGAGTTACTTTTAAGGCTTTGTGTTTTAGCCACAGGATCTTCAATAAGAAAGGTCCTAGCTTCCTGCACCCCCTTCTCACCGCATATAGACCTGCACGTTGCCTACGATCCTTGGGTACGGCAAAGTTGACTGTGCCTAAGGTTCGGAAGGCATGGGCTGGTGGGAGCTCTTTTGGCTTCCTTGCGGCTAAGGCCTGGAATGACCTCCCGGTTGAGTTAAGGACGTGCCCGTCTGAGTCTCTGTTCCGGAAAAAACTTAAGACGTGGCTCTCCCAGCACCCCCTGGGTGGCTGGAAGTAGGCCCTGGCAGCGGTTCCTTGGGGTCTTTGGCCATAGGGCGGGTGGGCGTCTCTGGCCAGTTTTCCAGGCATTACTGGTGTTCTAGCGCGGGGACACTTCGTTTGGAGTAACCAGGCGCTCTATAAGCTGTATAATAATAATAATGAGAAAGATGGTTTTGAGTCAGAAGGGGCAACACATTGCTGTATCCTGGCTCGAAATAGGAACACAAGGAACTTCCAGAACAAATTAAGATCCCATTGTGGCATCACAAATGGATTGGAAGGGAACATGTGCAGCTAACCTTTACTGAACTGCAACACAACAGTTGATTTAAACAAGGATCGTTGGTTCGCAAACGCAAAAGGTTAAAAGGGCTGCTATATAGTCTTTATAAACAAACAACAAAACATCCAAAAGTTTGGCTTGTAGAGGGATCTGTATTGGGGACAACACACCAGGCCAAAGATTTATCCCCGCACCCTGCGTAAACATATTTTGTAGAAGGATAACATTCACAACTTCAAGAGGAAGACTGAATGCAGTGAACTGCTGCTGATCAATCTCCATGCATGCAAGTTTAGATTGCGCTCACTCAGGTGAAGAATTCTGCCTGCTGATGCAACAGAAAATCCTCCTGAAGTGGTAGATTGATCGGAAGACAAACGCTCATGCCCAGATGTTCCAGGTACTAAACTCTCCAGGCCCAATCCAAAGCCACTTGGAAGACTTGAGCTCGGTCATTTCTGATCTTCTTCAGAACTGGGTGCAGGACAGCCAGTGACAGAAAGGCATACAGGAGTCCCGTGATCCACTGTAGCCTAAATGTATCAGCTAGAAAGAGAATTCTTGGCAACGCCAAAGTACAGCTTTGACACTGCGCATTCTCGACTGAGGCAAAAAGATCTTTCACAAGAGTGTCCCCACTGTTGGGAGATGTCCTGTCCCACCTAGGCATGCAACTGCCATTCGTGATCCGCCACGCCTCGCCAGCTGAGCTCGTACGCACTGGTGTTTAAAAATCCCACAATGCCTTAAACCAAACAACCCTCCTCATCTCTGTAATTCATATCAGCCATTGCCCCTTATAAATCGTGGCACTAAAACTTTGACCAAAGTATTAGCCATCCGACTTTCCCTATTAATGAACCGCATAATCTCCCCAATGCAGTCCGGTTTTGTACCACATCGTTCCACTTCCATTAACCTTTGTAATCTTTTTGCCTTGATCAACCAGATTTCCCCTACCATTCCGGCAGCAGTCGACCTACGAGATGCCGAAAAGGCATTCGTGTCTCTTGAATGGTCCTTTCTTCAGGCCACTTCAACAAAATTGGGCATCCCCAATGGCTTCCGCAATCTGATAAGTCTATTATATTAGGATTCCTTAGCCTGGCTGCGGCTCAATGGTACACGCTTGGAGCCCTTCCCCTTAACGGGAGGTACCCGACAGTGCTGTCCACTTTCTCCCTGTAGGAAGCTGGGTTTCTGTTGCAGTAACCCCCCACCCCCTCACTTTTTGCCAGATTTCTGATGCACTTTGACTTGATGTGCCCTGGGTCCCTGCCAATCAGGTTCCCAGGGCCTGTGTTCTGCCCCAAAACGGTTCCTTTGTACCCCCAATTGGCACCTCTCTGGCCACATGTAAGTCCCTTGTAAAAGGCACCATGGGTACCAAGGGCACTGTGACCAGGGAAGGTCTCTAAGGGCTGCAGCACATATTGTGCCACCATTAAATGTCCTGTAACTTAACACACACACACACACACACACACACACACACACACTGCCATTGCAGGCTGCGTGTTTTGGTGCAGACATAAGTGAAGAGTCGACATGGCACACATTCCTGTGTGCCATGCCTGCAATCCACTGCCTATGGTATAGGTAAAACACCCCTTAGCTGGGTGCACTGTACCACTGTTGAGGGTACAGTTGCATGAACACTGTACCCCTACAGTCTCTAAGTCCATTCTTAGACACTGTAAGTGCAGTAAAGCCATAAAGAGTATATGGTCTGGGAGTTTGTCATTATCAAACTTCTCAGCATAACAATCCCCCACTGATGCCAGTGTGGGATTTATTATACCATGCACTCAGAGGGCATCTTAGAGATGCAGTCTGTAAAACGACCAGCCTCTGGTGGGTTCCCTGACTGGTAAACACCAGTCTGCTACAACAAGACAAGTTTCTGGACCCCTAGGGTGGGAGCCTTCGCTCCCTGAGCCCACAAATAAAGCCTTTCCTGGGCAGAGGTGCTCACACCTCCCGCAGGTCAAGAAGAGCCATCTGAGGCAAGGGAGCTTCAAAGGCCTTGCGCCTTTGTAACGCGACCCCCAGCCTCTTCTGCTATCAGGAGCAGGCCCCCTTCCTGTCTCCTCTCCTTTTCAGCGGGAAGACAGGCGGGAAAAATTAGAACAGCCCAGAAGGTATGCCCACTGTAGGAAGCTGGCTCTGTATATACTATACCAAAGTAAGGTATAGTGTGCACAGATTCCAGTCGAACCCCAAAGGTAGGCAGAGGTAAAAGTAGATAATACCTTACTCTCCATTTGTGGTAGTGTGGGCGAGCAGTAAGGCTTTATCAGAGGGTAGCATTAAGCATTTATTGTACACACTCAGGCAAGAAATGATGTCACACACTCAAAGACTGAACTCAGACCAATTTTGTTTGCATAAAAATTTTATTTAGTTATATTTTATTTTATAGAACCAAGCCAAGCCTGGATCAGAGAAGTATAATAATACTTTGCAATATTTATACAGAAAATTACAGTTGAAAGCAGGTTCAATGCAGTGGGTTTATTTACAGGTTAGTCAACAGTCAAAATTACTTTTCAGTTACTTTGTAGATTACAGGATACGTTACTTCTTGGATTACTTTTTACATTACTTTTGCTACTGAGTGTGAGATGCCTAGATATCACACTGGGACATTTCCTAGACAAATGGTAAGTTATTCAGTTTTTACACATTTGCAGTTTCTTAGGGTTTTCATACAAACCAACTCAACACTTAAAAGATTTTTCACAGAAAAGCAGTCAATGCAGTCCTGTGGGAGAAAGCAGTGTTATCGGTTTACGGTTAAGTACTCAGGAGTTGGTTTCCTGGGGTTAGAAGCAGGGTTCCCCCAGGGTCAAGGATGCACTCTCAAAGCACCCTCAGTGGCAGTAGGGCAGCCGGGTGCAGAGTGCTGAGGCCCAATGTTATCCAATGGGGCATAGAGGGCCTCCGGTTGGTGGCTGCTCACGAGCAGGCCACAAGGCTGTGGGAGCAAGGCTCCTGGTGTTAGGCTCAGGGCAAAGAGGGAGCCTTCGCTCGAAGGCCACAAGGCTGTGGGATTCAAGCTCCCGGTGTTAGGCTCAGGGCACCGGGGCGGCCGGGTACAGAGTGCTGATTTGGCGTTGTGTGCCCTGTGGATTTCAATGGGGATTCTCCGGTTGCAACAAACAATGCAGGCTCGGGGACAAAGATCTTCTGGAGGCAACCACCGGTTGGAGAGGTAAGTTGGGATGCCTGAGGAGGCTAAGACACCCACACCGTGGGACGTCGGATGCAGGGGTGTTCTTTGGTGTTGGGTTTTCTTACCGTCTCCGGTCACGGTCAGGGGGATCCTCCAGAAAGGGGCTGCAGGCATCGGTTGGAGACTTGAGGCAGGTCAGAGATCACCAGATCCCAGGTCAGGATCGCCGGGGAGACCTCCTCGTGGTGTTGGCCCACTCGAACTCGGGCTGTGGGCGTCAGGTGCAGACTCGCGGATTTGGCCAGAGTCTGTGGGCGAGCAAATCCGGTACTCACTGGAGACAAAGTCTGATTTGGGAAGGCAGGGCAGGTCCTCCGGGTACTTGGGGGCTGCTGGCTGCAGGACACACCGGAATTTCACTGTAATGGGTCGAGGTTGGGACAAGCCAGTAGGGCTGGGGCCAAGTCAGTTGATGTCCTTCTCTTCTTCTTCAGCACGGCGCTTCGGTCCTTCTTCTTGTCTGAGGAGGCAAGGTTCAGGGTTGTGTAGGAAACTTGCTCTATATATACTACACCAAAGTGAGGTATAGTGTGTATAGAGTCCAGGGGAACCCAGAGGTAGGCAGAGGTTAAAGTTAGATAGAACCTTACTCTCTATTTGTGGTAGAGTGGTCGAGCAGTAAGGCAGTTTTAGAGGACAGTGTTAAGCATTTGATGTACACACTCAGTTAGCAAATGAATTCACACACTCAATGACTAAACTCTAGACCAATGGTTTTTGTATAAAAAATATACTGTTGTTTTATTTTTAGAACCAAGCAAGCCTGGCACAGGTAAGCATTAAATACTTTACAGTAATAAGTTGCTGAATGTAGAACAGGTTGAAAATGCAATAGGAATTGTACTTTGTTTGATTTACAGGGGATGCAGTAGGTTGCAATACTTAGCAAATACAGTACATTGAAATGAATAGGCTTTTTCAGTAAATTACAGGTAAGTTACTTTTTACGTTACTTTTCTAACTCAGTGCTGGATACCTAGATTCAGTACTGGGACATTTCCTGCAAACAGGTAAGTAAATACGTTTTGGTTATTCGTGCGATTTTTAAAGAATATTTTTAGATTTCAAAACTCCACACTTAGAAACTTTTTGGAAGAAAATTGTCAATGTTATCCTATGGAGGAAAAACAGGTTATCGGTTCGCAGGTAAGTTATCGACTGTGGGAGTTAAGGTTCTGGGGTTAGACTCAGGGGTCCCCCAGGGTCAGTGATGCACTCTTCACCCTCAGCGGCACTAGGGCGGCCGGGTGCAGAGTGTTGAGGCCCAATCTTATCCAATGGGGGATAGGGGGCCTCCGGTTGGTGGCTGCTGGTAAGGAGGCCACTGGGTTGTGGGAGCAAAGCTCCTAGGGTTTAGGTCAGGGCAAATGGGGAAACAAAGTAGCACAAAAGGTGCACCCTCAGCGGCACTGAGGCGGCCGGGTGCAGAGTGCTGTTTCGACGTCGGGCGCCCTGTTGTTTCCAATGGAGAACCTCCGGTTTGCAAAAGCACTGCAGGCAGGGAGACGAAGGACTTCTGGGTGCGACCACCACTTTGAGAGGTAAGTTGGGAAGTTAGGGGTTGGTTAGGCACCGTCGGTTTGGGCACACAAGGCCGTGGGGCATCGGGTGCAGGGGTGCCTTTTGGAGTCGTATCTTCTTACCAGCTCCGGGTCGCGGTTAGGGGGGGCCTTCTGGTTTTAGACTGCAGGCGTCGGCTGGAGGCTTGAGGCAGGTCAGGGGTCGCCGGATCTCGGTTCAGGATCGCCGGGGTGACCTCCTTGTGACGTTTGCCCACTCGAGCTCGGGCCATGGACGGCGGGTGCAGAGTGGGGCGGATTCGCGGTCTCCGGCTGCTGCCAGAGGTTGCAGTTGAACAAATCCGGTGTTCACGGGAGAAGCAGTCTTTGGAAGTGAAGGCAGGCAGGTCCTCCGGGGTTTTTGAGGTTGCTGGCTGCAGGACACACCGGGATTTCGCAGGAGCAGGTTCGAGGGGAGACAGGCCAGTAGGGCTGGGCCAAGTCAGTGGGCGTCTTCCTCTTGTTAGCTGGCTGCACGGCTGTTCGGTACTTCTTCTTTTCTTCTTGCTGTCAGGCTGGATCTGAGGAAGCAAGGTTCAGGGTGCCCCCTAAATACTAGATTTAGGGGCGTTACAGGTAGGTAAAGGGCAGGGACCAATGGGTCCCTTCCCTGGGGTGGGTACACCCCCTATCGTGCCACCCTCCAGTGGGAGGGGGGCAGGAGCCTGTCCCTGATTGGTCGGGTCCCCCCATCCTCAACATGGCGGGGACTCAGAGTTTTCCTGCTGTTTTCCGTGGATTCTTCTCTCCAAAGTTCTGGAGCTCCTTCACTGTCGATCCAGACCCAACGGCGGAAAAAAAGAATGTGAAGATGGCGACCAAAGGTGGGAGCTTCTGGAGGAAGCGCGTCGACGTCACGAAGAGGCACCAAATGGTGGTATGTCGACGCCCACCTGGACCACGAAAAAAAACCCAGAAGAAATACGACAATTCCGGACCCAACCACTAGATGGTGGAATAATGCACAGCATAGTGAATCCAGAAAGATTCACACTGCAAAACTTGTCTCTATAGTTTCCCTGGCCTTCTACTTGCTTTCATCCTTTTCTTTCCTAGTCATTTGCTGTGCCACACATGTATTGTTGTTCTACATGTAGCTCTGGCTGTGACTGATATTAAAACTCAAAATCTAAAAAACAAATGCTGCCATGTTGTTCACGATCATGGAGATGCTCTGACTCTCCAGCCAACTAAAGGGGCACAGCACCTCTTGGCACAGGACCCAGGACCCCACTCTGTCCTGCTTGTTACAGTACCACATGGTGGTGGTGTTGTCCTTGAGAACCTTCACCAGCATTCCATCAATGGCTGGCAGGAAGGCCTTCAATGCCAGGTTGAATGGCCTGCAATCCAACAGATTTATGTGGAGGGAGACCAGGTTAACTGACTTCAACACCAAGCTGGCAGAAGAAAATATCTGCTTCCCAAACGCCTCAATCCTTTTAGACTCCTGGTCTGGAGGGTTTGTGGGGAACACATCAAAATAGGGTTGACTTTGCATAGGAAACTCTCGGGAGTTGGGTGCTGCGTGAGAAAGTCAGGTACACTCGGCGTCAGCCTGTGGCAGCTAGTAACCTTCCAGGTCACCGGTGGCAAGAGCAAGGCTTCATCCAAGAACCCCATAAGCGTGTCAGTCAGGGCTTCATTAAACAGGGTTCAGATGAGGCTGACCCAGGGTACAAAATTCGAGTGGGGACATTTCCTTTGACTTCAACTGAAGGCAGCTGTAGGTCCAGGATCTGAGCTGCATGTTTAATCACCAAGGTATTCCTCTGTTGGCAGTCTCACCGGCAAAACCATAGCTTTCAGTGAAGGCATCCAGTCCACTGGCCTCCTGCAAGTCCATATAGATATCATCATTATCATGGTGTGAGGGTAAATGACCCCCATCATCACCATCATCATGATTTCAGGATGATCAGTGTCCAATCCAAAAAGAGGATAAAGCCTGTGAGGAAGGCCTCGTGGAAGAGGAAGTGTTTTGTCTGAATCAGAGTGTATGGAAACTGGATGCACTGGAGTGGAGTCAAGGAACAATCCCAACTGAGGTCAAAGCTCGACCTTTGTAGGGTCAAAACGGATTTGGTTTGGTTGAAAATGAACCGATGTACAACTGGGAGTCGGAATGGAAGTCAGCACTGGAGTCGGTGTAAAACCAGAGGCAGGCTCAAGGGGCATAGACAACACCAAGGCCAGATCCGCTGACTAGAGGCCCCTACTGGTTCTTAGGGTACAAAGGCATACCAAAGGGAGCCAGAAAAGTGACCTGCTGAGATATTGCCAATTGCCTGAAAAATTCAGTGCCAAATAGGACCAGTTACGGAATCAGCTCTGTGATCAGGGAGCGACATCGGTTGGCACCTTGACACCCTTTTGACTTTTCGTTGGATAGAGTGGTGAAATGGAGTTGAGTCCCATTCCAACTACTTATGCTTCTTCTTAGATTTCAATTTGGATTTACCGGACTACCTAAACCATAAAGAGGACCTGTCACAGGAGTGGTCTGGAGAGCAGGAACTAATCTGCACCCTCAACTTGGAGTGGGACTTACACGAGGTCCGTCACATCTTTCGGTGTTTGGCAACATTCAGCTTCACTTCACCGTCCTAGATTACCTTCTAGTGCATGAGGGAACATTCTTCGGACAACCGGGAGTCGTGCCCTGAGCCCAAACAGAAGAGGCACAGGTTGTGCAGGTCGATTACAGACATCAATTTACGGCAGTCACAGTACGGTTTCAATCGTGTAGTCTTCAGTGGGGACATTGTTCCCTTGCACACAGGAAAAGAGTTTTGGAAAGAATTTGTCAACCAATTAAAAAGGAGCAGAGCTCTGGATATGCATTCAAAAACGCAAAAATAAAGGAACAAACATCAGTGCACAAGGATAGAGCCTATATGCGGTTCCAATCTGTCACTTCTGGGGCAGATCATAGTCGATGCGGAGCCGCATGACGCTATCTAGTGCTGTGCAGGAACAGTGCTGTAAAATTTCCAGACCCAGTCTGGTGCCTGGGTAATATTCTAAAGGTGAGGAATCTGCAGTTGGAAGTATCCATCAGAAAAAAACTGTTTTGTACACAAACCGTCTCTCTAATCCTGGTAAATCCCTATAACTGAGTTTTTGAAAATTTCAATTCCTAACTTGTGCCTGCTTATAGAACTGATGGAGGGGAGGGGGCATGAAATCTGAAGAATATGGTGGCTACATAATAAAGTATTGTGTACTTTCCGCTGATCGCATTATAGGTTTCTGAGCCCCACCTACAGTCGATACCTAATATAAAAAGGGAAATGTTACTTAACCTGTAGGCACCTGTTTGTAGCATGTACTACTGTAGATTCACATGCTTTGAATACTCCTGCTATCTACTTTTTGGTCCGGACATTACATATTGTTTTTCTTTGAAGAAGCTTCATGTCACGGTATACTACGTGACTCCTCCCGTAGTCTACAATGCGTATGGGCACTGACTGGATCTTCAGATTTTGCTTTTGCTCAGTGGGTGAAGAGTGGAGTGGAGAGAATAGTATGTGCTCTCCGTATTGTTAATTGATAATAAATGTTTATTTAGTGGGAAAAAAAGCTATCTCTGCCCTTTTCCAGGGCAGAGGGTAGGTGCATGTGAATCTACAGTACTGCACGTTAAGGACAGATGATTACAGAGAAAGTAAAAATTTCCAATCATAAAATATGTGGCTGTGGATGCACATGCTTTGCATTGACTGTAAAGTAGTTTCCTCCTAATAATGCCTAACAGGCACATGATGCAGATTTTTGAAACAATGTTCTTCAAACCGTATGTCCAACCATAGCTTGTTGACGAGCACAGTAATGTTTTATAGAAGTGTATGTATTGACCAAGTGTCAGCTTTAGAAATATAAGCTAAAGTAATGTTACCCGAGAAGGCCACAGTGGCTCCCTTTTTACATGCAGAGTGTGCCAAAGGAGGTACACATTTAGACTGAGCATAGCAAATCTGGATGCACATAACAAACCACCTTGCAACGCCTGCTTTGGAAATAGATTGATCTTTATAAAGTTTAGCAAACACCACAAAAAAAGGATTCATTTTTCGAAGTTTTAGTCCTACCAATACAATACATGAACACCTGTTTAACATCTAATGCGTGTAATGCTCCTACCACTAGAGAATCAGTTTAAGGAGTGAACACGGGCAGATCATTTGTCTGATTCATATAAAATGGTTACACTACCACTAGTAATAACATAGGGTTTGTTTAAAGGACCACTCTATCTCTGTGAACTTGCATGAATGGATCTACGATGGTAAGAGCTTGGATCCCATTAATGTGCCTAAGCGAAGTTATTGCTATGAGAAAAGAAACTTTCCATGAAATGAACTAGAAGGGACATGAGTGAAGAGGGTAAAAAGGGGCCCATAAGCCTTATGAGAACCACATTAATGTTCCAAGCAGGTGCAGGTTGTGTTGTTGGGGATATAGCTTTTTTGAGTCCCTCCATGAAAGCTTTTATCACGGGTATCCAAAAAAGATACAAATGTTCTGTGTTTTGCATGTATACGGCCATAGGAGTTAAGTGAAGGCATACAGATGTATATGCTTGACCTGCCTTATGAAGGTGAACCTTAAAGGGGTCTAAATGCTTGGAAATGCTGAAATGAAAAAAAACTTCTCCACTTGGCTGCATAATATGCATGAGCAGTAGGCCTAAGTGCCTCAGGAAGATGGCCATAGATTGCTCTGGGACATGTAAATATTCAAATTCGAAGACCTCAGATGCCATATGACAATGATGAACTGCCTGGGGTCAGGTGACTGATTCAACCTTGTTGCTGAGTGAGAAGGTCAGCCTGACTGGGAGTTTCCTGTGTGGGCTGATGGGCATCACATCTCCAAGACTACTGAGCACCAGGGTTATTGGGCCCAGCTTGGGGCCATCACAATGAGGGACCCAGAGACCTGCTTCCCTTCCCAGACCACATATGGAAAAAGTGGGAGAGGTGGAAAAACATAAGAAATATCTTTTCTTATTTACTTTATATTATTTTTATTTACCTATATTTACTTATATTACTTTCAAATAATCGGCCCCGGGGGAGCCCACCCCCAGTGCTGATTAATTCAAGGAAAGGGGGCTGCGCAGCACCCCTCCCTGAGCCATTAATGGCCACCGTGGACCCCATCCCCCGGCCCCAGCTCGCATGCTACGTCGCAGGAAGCCCACCCCTGGGACATTGTGGTTTCCCTGCCCGCACTGGCATGGGCATGGAAACCTGTGTTGGCTCTTGCTTGGTGGGAGCATTTTCAAAACTCCTGCTACGTGGGAGCAAACACCAAGTCAGCTCCCAGCGGTCGGTAGCTATAAAAATGCTCCCGCACGTTGGGAGCAGTATTAGTAGCTGCTCCCTGCAGGCGGGAGTAATGCCGATCCCGCTGCATACGGGGAGCTGGCTGGGGCAGAGGGGGCCTTGGGGACCCCCCCCGGACCGCAACGAGAGTTTGGTGGGTGCTCTGGGTGGGCACCAGGGCACCCACCATCAAGTGGTAAAAGCCAGGGGGGATGGGAGACCCCGGGGATGATAATGGCTCGAGGAGGGCGGCCGCATGGCCCCTACCCTTTATTGAAGGAAGTGGCCTCGAGGGATGGGGTCCCCAGGGCATAACAAAGCACGAGGAGGAGGGATGCGCAGCCCCCCTCCCCTTTATTTAAATGAGTTGCCTGGGGGATGGGGCCCCCAGGGCATAACAAGGCTCAGGGAGGATGTGCTGTGTGGCCCTCCTACCCTTTATTTTTAGTAATGGCTCTGAGGGATGGGGTTGCCAGGGCCTAACAAGGCGTGGGGGGGGATGGGCTGGCTGCCCCCTACATTAAAATAAATAAGGCCCTGGTGGATGGAGTCCACAGGGCCTAATGAGGCTCGGGGAGGGGGGCCACGCATTTCCCCTCCGCTTCAAGATATGTACGGCCCTGGGGAATGGGGTCCCCAGGGCCATGATAGGTTTGTGGAGGGTGGCCACGCGGCCCCCCCTCCCCTTTAAAAAAAAAAACATTGAGGGATGGGGTCCCCAGGGACAGTCCCTGTGCAAATCCGCCTGCAGTGCATGACCGAATGCCCTGCACAGTGTGGGGTTGGCTGCTTTTACATGGGTTAGTCCCAGGGTCTGGCTGTATGTCAGGCCTTTTGGCCAACCCTCCACTGGCCGTGCGCAGCGCGGGGTTGGCTGCATATGGGGACTTCGGGTGCGCGCGGCAAGGGTGGTGGGGGGGTCGATTTACACATGACAATTAAATATTACTTTACGTTTACAAAAAACCTAGACATTCACTGCAAAAAAAAATTAAAAAGTAAAGTAACATTATAGACTTATAGTTGAGTGAATTTGTTAGTGACAACACTAAATTCTGAACTGAAAACAACACAGAAATTCACCAGTTATAGTTAGAGGACCTACCTATAACTTGCGCCACCGCCATGCACTGCTTATGACCGCACAGATTACATTGCTCATGACGTTGTATGACATCATTTATGACATCACTGATTACATCATCCAATGAGTGTGTTCGTTTTATAGGTTACTGTAAGAAAGTGCCCTCTTTTTGCATGGTTGCCCCCACTTTTTGCTAAACTGCTGATGTACTTTGACTGAGTGTGCCCTGGGTTCCTGCCAACCAGGTAGCCCTAAGTTGGCGGGGGTATGCCCAGACGTGGGTCCCTTGCTCACTTTGCCACTGGATTCAAGCAAGCCTGGCTGATGACGGCTGAAATGCCAGAAACCGGTCCTAGGATGCTTGTTTCCGGTCCAGGGAAGACATGGCTTGGCAGTTCGGGCTGGACTGTTCCCATGAGGCACAGGGTCAGACTGATTTGCATATGGCCATGTCTGAACTGGGGTGGTGGAGTGAGCTAAAGAATGATGATGGATTAAACCCAGATCTGTTGACTGGGGGTGAGTGTTTGATTGGCTCAAACGTTCCGTCCATCATCCCCTTTTGTATCGCTTTGGTCACCCTAAGTTGGCGGGGTATGCCCAGACGTGGGTCCCTTGCTCACTTTGCCACTGGATTCAAGCAAGCCTGGCTGATGACGGCTGAAATGCCAGAAACCGGTCCTAGGATGCTTGTTTCCGGTCCAGGGAAGACATGGCTTGGCAGTTCGGGCTGGACTGTTCCCATGAGGCACAGGGTCAGACTGATTTGCATATGGCCATGTCTGAACTGGGGTGGTGGAGTGAGCTAAAGAATGATGATGGATTAAACCCAGATCTGTTGACTGGGGGTGAGTGTTTGATTGGCTCAAACGTTCCGTCCATCATCCCCTTTTGTATCAACCAGGTAGCCAGGCCCTATTTTCTTTCCCTAAACTGCATCGAAAACAAAACCCAATTGGCACTCTTTGGCGACAGGTCAGTCCCTTGTAAATGGTACCCCAGGTACCAAGGGCACTGTGGCCAGGGAAGGCCTCTAAGGGCTGCAGCACTTATTGTGCCACCCTTAGAGGCCCTGTACCTTTACACACACACGCTGCCTTTGCAGGCTGCATGTTTTGGTGCAGAACAAAGTGAAGAGTCGACATGGCACACATCCCTGTGTGCCATGCCTACAACCCACTGCCCTGGCATAGGTCAGTCACTGTCTCGCGCTGGGTGCAATATACCAGTGGTGAGGGTACAGGTGCATGAGCCCTGTACCCCTACAGTGTCTAAGCCAATTCTTAGACATTGTAAGTGCAGTAATGCCATTAAGAGTATATGGTGCTGGGAGTTTGTCATTTCGAACTCCACAGTACCATAATGGCTTTACTGAAAACTGGGAAGTTTGGTATCAAACTTCTCAGCACATTAAACCCACACTGATGCCAGTGTGGGATTTAATGAAAAATGCACACGAAAAACGACCTAACACTAGTGTCCAGGCTGAGTGGTTGCTCGCCAGCTGCCACCACCAGACATGTTTCTGGACTCCTGGGTCGAGAGCCTGCTGCTCTCTGGGTCTGAAACATGGCACATCCTGGGACGAGGTGCCAAGCCTCCTCCCCCAGGATGGGCAGGGTCCACAAAGGGGAAGCTTCAAAGGATTGCCGCCTTTGTGAGCTTCTCAAGGCCTTTGCCGCTTCCAGCAACTGGCCCCCACCGGTTCTGACCCCCACTTTAGGCGGCAGAATCGGTGGGAAAACCAAGTGAGCGCACCTTTGCCAACCACACCCCTCAGGTGGGGGAGGCGAGGTGAAGCACAACTCTCAGTCCCTGCCATCTTGCAGATGGGGGGACGCAGCCAACCAGAGTGAGGCATATGCCCCCCTCCCACTGGAGGGTGACATAATAGGGTGTGTACCCACCCCAAGGAAGGGGCCTATTGGTCCCAACCTTTACCTACCTGTAACGCCCCTAAATCTAGTATTTAGGGGCACCCCTGAACCTTGCCTCCTCAGACAAGAACTGACCAAGAAGAAGAAGGGCCAAAGAGCTGTGCTGAAACTAAGAAGAGGAGGACACCCACTGACTTGGCCCCAGCCCTACCGGGCTCTCCCCACCTCAAACCTCCTCCAGTGAAATCCCGGTGCGTCCTGCAGCCAGCAACCTCAAGAACCCCGAGGACCTGCCCTGTCTTCCACAAGAAAGACTTGGTCTCCCGTGAGCACAGGATTTGTTCACCCACCTACTCTGGCTCCGGCCAAATCCACGAGTCTGCACCAAGCCTATGGCTCGAGTTCGAGTGGCCAAACACCACGAGGAGGTCTCCCGGGTGATTCTGACCTGAGATTTGGTGATCTCTGACCTGCCTCGAATCTCCAAGCGAAGCCTGCAGCCTCTTTCTGAAGGATCTCCCCGACGGCGTTCGGAGCTGGTAAGAAAAACCCGACCCCTAAAGACACCCCTGCACCCGAAGTCCCATGGCCTTGGGTGGCCCAACCGACGGTGTCCCAGCATACCCAGGCATCCCAACTTACCTCTCCAACTGGTGGTCACCTCCAGAAGAACTTCGTCCCCGAGCCTGCAGTCTTTGTTGCACCCAGAGAATCCCCATTGAAACCAACAGGGCAGCCAACGCCAAACCAGCACCTTGCACCCAGCCGCCCCTGCGCCACTGCGGGTGTACTATGGGTGCTAACTCGGATCCCCCTTTGCCCTGAGCCTAACACCAGGAGCTTTGCTCCCACAACCTTGTGGCCTGCTCATGAGCAGCCACCAACTGGAGGCCCCTTATCCCCCATTGGATAACATCGGGCCTCAGCACTCTGCACACGGTCGCCCTAGTATCGCTGAGGGTGCTTTGAGAGTGCATCCTTGACCTTGGGGGAACCCTGGTTCTAACCCCAGAATACCAACTCCCACAAACTGGTGCTTAAATGTAAACCGATAACTCAGTTTCCTTCCATAGGATTGCATTTTCTGCTTTTTCCTAAAAATTGTTTTGTGTGGAGTTGGTTTTGTATGAAACTTTGAAAAACTGGGGCGTGGCTTGGACGGCGGTGTTGATGGCTGCCTGACTCCGTCTCTCCGTCGGACCGGAGCTGGAATGTAGTCTTCCTGGGGGCCAGAAGACGAATGATACATCGGACGGGACAGATTACGCTGTCGGAAGCCACACGGCTTGAGGGGATGTCTTCGCTAAGTCTCTCAGTGGCACAACGGCGTTAAAATCGAGGTTTCTTCCTTCCCTCCGTGATGCGCTGATGAGCGTAGCACAAAATGGCGCCTACCCGTCAGATCCACTAGGACGGGCTGGATGATTATTGCAGTGCCTCTCATCAGCTCGGCTCGCAACCGCTATCTCCAGTTTAGCAGTCGCTACATCCGACGAGGTAACTCTGATATTTAAGTTACCCCCATCGCAATTACACCATTACCGCCCGCATGCCGGCATGCCTGACTTTCCAATGGCGGCGGTTTTGTGACATCCTCGAATCTACGTCGAGCTTTCTGTCTCTGAGGGAGGGCCGTACCCTGCTGCAATTCAATGAAGTTCTCGCGCTGCCTATTACACATCGTTGAATTGTTTGTCCCTGTCTGGAGCTGCGCGTGAGTGCTGTTTTGGTCCACCCTTTGACCCGAATTCGACCCGCAAAATGGCGGCCAGCTGGGTATCAGTTGCGGGACTGTTCAGCTTATGTATTGGAGACCTATGCTTGGGCTTAGCTTGTTTCATGTAATCGCTTCTCTCACCAGACCCGGGCAGCAACTACGTCTAGTGGTGCTACCTGTTGTGCACCAGAATTCCCGCAGGTTGCTAGTGAACTGAGAACAGCATACTCCATATACTGAGGGAACGGAGGGGTTTCTCTCTCGGCAGCGGAAGAGCTTGTGGGATCTGGTTTCTGTTAACAAGCGGCAAGCGCTGGTCCCACCTTGGCCTCTCAGTACAAATTGGCGTGTGTGGTGCAGCTTTCTAGAACGCAGACTGCTCCTGGTAGGTCATTGCCCAGGACATGTAACGCTGAGGGGTTCGCTTGTGGCTCTAGTGTATGGACTACCATTGTACACTTCAGGCTTCTCTGCTCAGTGACTTTACGCAGGGTGCGGCTGATCCTATAGCGGACGAAAGTCCTGCAGGTGCCCTGGTTGCTGCAGGTGGCTCTATTCAATATCAGCCTTCTCACATTAGCGATTCCACATAATCGCCTGCGGTCCCTTTTTCAACTGTGCTTACAAGCCCTCTCACTGGGATTTTATTCTCAATAAATTTCACCCAAGCGTCTCTAACCATCGCAGGGAGTCACAAAATGGCATACGGAGACTCTAAGCTGCTACACAAAAGGAACAAAGGTGAACCCACGCTGTCAGATTCGCCTATTAAACTGAAACCGGACATAAACAGCACGCTAGACATGATTCTTAAAAAACTGGCCGATGTCCACGAGTTGGCCAAGTCCACCAAACAAACTACGGACGCTATCCAATTGGAAATAACGGCCATCAGAGCAGATATGAACATGGTCAACAACAGGCTGTCACAGGCCGAGCAAAGAATTAGTGATGTGGAAGATATCGCTGCTAAATCTTGCAACAAAGTAAAGTCCTTGAAGAACATGACATCTATGCTTCTCAGGCAGACAGCTGAGCTTGAAGATCGTAATCGTAGAGGCAATATCCGTATCCTTGGTGTCCCGGAGGGCTCGGAGGATGCTTCGGGTTCCTGTCTAGCCTTCTTAGAGGACTGGATCCCTAAATTTACAGGTATATCATTTGATCAGCACTTTGAATTAGACTGAGCTCACAGAATTCCATCTTTTAAATCTTCCTCAAGACCACTGGTCCGCCCTATAATATGCAAACCTTTGAGATACCAACAAACAGAAGCCATCCTCAATCATGCTAGGAAAAATCGTCAACTCATCTGGAACGGTCACAAAATTATCTTCACGCAGGACTTTTCAAAGCCGACTGTTGATACTAGGAAAGGTTTCCTTGCTTTGCGTGACAAATTGAGGAACAAAAACATTCAGTTCTCCTTCGTTGGCCCAACCAAGTTCAGAATCATTGATAGCGGCAGGCATCTCTATTTCAATGACCCTAGAGACCTTGTGAACTATCTGGAAGGCCCACCCACTCAGGACATGGACTCTTCACAGTCCCTTGTCAGTAAAAGGAAATCATCTCCAGGTCCGGCCTAATGTTGGGCCTAGCTCTGTTATCTGATGCAGCCAGGGACTAGCCCCGTTACCTATTCCGTCTACGGGGTCACTTCTTGTTGCCAAGGGTTAGTTTGGGTTTGTGCTCTTGAGGCATTGTTGATGTGGGCTCTGTTTTCGTTTCTCCTTTCAACAGATCTATTTGGCTTAAATTTGCTTCGCCCTGCGATCCTTCATTTTCATGTTCTTGCTCAATTGTGGCTGTAATGCCTATAAGTTCTCTCTGTGTGGCATTTTCTCTAAAGAAAGTCTGTTCATGTTGCCGGTGGTTGACTAGTTACTCTCAAAATATCGGGGAGATGTGCGATATGATCTAACCTATGTTTTCTCCGGAGGGCGGCTTGACGCTACTGCCGTCGCACCTCCTACATGCAAAGTATTCAGGATTGGGTGGGGAGGGAAGGGGTGTGAGGGGGAGGGTTGTGAGTGCCCAGGTTATGCAACATGTTCCTCTCAAATACTTATGCTGTTCCTTGGGTGTTCTCTTTCTCTTTATTTCTTTCCTATGTTTCTTTTCATTCCTACACTTCTGCTGGCTTGTTCCTCTACTACAGTTCTTTGTGCAAGAGTGCCTGATATTCCATGTTCTTTCTATTACAATGTACCTTGACATGGCGTTTGTGGTATACATTACTGGGGGGCATTTCTTGTGTTCCAATGTTATGTTTCTCTACAAGTGGTTAGTAAATGGATTTCTGTATGTTTACGTGATGTTTTTACTATACAAATCCTTCCATGATGGCTCCTAATAGACCACGTATTTTATCAAACGATCTGAAGTTAGTGTCCCTAAATGTTAAGGGGCTTAATCACCCTGTGAAAAGACGCAAAATTTTCGATTACTTGGCTAAGACAAAAGGTGATGTTATATTATTACAGGAGACGAAACTGTCTGAAGAAGATACTAAGCTTATTAGATGTAATTGGATTTCGCAATTGGCATGCTCTCCAGCAGATAAAAAGAAACGTGGCGTAATTACTTTGATTTCAAAGTCCTCTAACATTTCGCTAGAATCACAAACACATGATGATGATGGTAGACTTTTGGTTACACACTTGAGGAAGGGAGAGGACCTAATCCATGTGATAAATATATACGGGCCTAATTCTGACGATCCAAATTTCTGGTCTGGCGTATCTAGCACCCTAGACAGTATACCCCAAGTTGATCTCACTGTAGTAGCAGGTGATTTTAACCTCCCACTAGACCCGATTATTGATAGACACTCTAACTGTCACTACCACCCTACGAGCTCTCACGCCATACTTCAAACTATTTGTTCTAAATTTAATCTTAAAGACCCGTGGAGACTCCAGCACCCAGATGCTAGAGACTTTACCTTCTATTCTACCCCTCACAATTCTTACACCAGGATTGATTATATTCTTATCTCTGGTTCCTATACTCGATTAATTGACTCTACTGAAATAGCCCCTAGGTTGGTATCTGACCATTCGTGCATTAGTCTCAAATTGGCGGGTTGTCACAATGAACAGGTGCCTAAAAGATGGCGGTTTAATAATGATATCTTGTCTGACCCTGAGGATAAGAAAAAGATTGCGGAGGCTATTGCGGACTACCTTCGACACAATAATACTTCTGAAACCAGTGTAAACAACCACTGGGATGCCTTAAAGGCTACCATAAGGGGACTAATAATTGCAATCAAGACAAAAATAAACAAACGCTTGAATCTGGGCCTAGTCCAACTTGAGCAAGAGATTAGACGTTTAGAATCCTCCCATGTGGCTTCATTACACGACTCTACAATACTTACAGCTTTGACGCAAAAGAAATATGAATACAATAAGATATTAAGTGAGCGAGCGGGCGTGTGGGTCAATAAATTTAAAGCATTAAATTTATGTGAGGCTAACAGGGCAGGGAAACTACTCGCTTCCTATCTCAAACATAAAAAGAATCAGCACGTTATCTCATCGATCAAAGATTCCAACAATTAAACTCATACAAAACAAAGAAATTCTTAACACCTTTAAAACATTTTACCAGGAATTATATAAGAATGATCAGACCTTTAACATGGAGGATTGCACCAGATATCTCCATAGTCTAAATTTACCTCAACTTTCGGAGGAAGATGCAATTATGTTAGGAAGGGAAATCAATGGTTCAGAAATTGAAAAGGCGGTTAAATCGCTGAAAGACAACTAGGTCCCTGGCCCTGATGGATTTACGGCATCCTTCTATAAGACTTTCCTAGACCAATTAAACCCAACTATGAAACAGGTTTTTAACCATATTGCATCCAAAGGGACTACGCCAGATTCTATGTCTGAGGCTAATATAGTTGTAATTCCAAAGGAAGGGAAGGATCCAAATCTGCCGAAGAACTATAGGCCTATATCCCTTATCAATGTGGATTGTAAAATATACGCAAAAATTCTTGCTGTCAGACTCAATTCGGTTCTCCCTAAATTAATAAGCAATTCCCAGGTAGGCTTTCTTCGCACCCGCATGTCTAATGACAATACTCGCTTATTATGCCATGTTTTAGAAAATGCTGCAACCAAGATACAGCCGTCCGTTGCAATCACATTGGACGCCGAGAAGGCCTTTGATAGGGTCTCTTGGGCTTTTTTAGACCGTTGCATGCACACCTTCAACTTAGGTAAGGATTTCTCCAACATGGTTATGTCACTCTATTTAAGTCCTACGGCCCGGATTGCTGTTAATGGCTCTCTCTCCGAGTCTTTCTCTCTCCACCAGGGCACTAGGCAGGGGTGCCCTTTATCCCCATCTCTTTTTCTATTGGCACTTGAACCCCTTATCCAGGATATTAAATTAAATTTGCGTATCAAAGGAGTGGACATTAATGGTGTTCAGGTAAAACTAGCCGCATACGCGGATGACATTTTAATAGTGACGGAACACCCGGATTCGTCAATTGTAGCCCTGATGGATACAATAACAACATACTCTATCCATTCGGGGTATAAACTCAACAGAGATAAATCTTAAGTTAAACCACTGAATGTGCACTGCACCAAAGATGTTTTAGGCGAGTCTGGTTTAACGTGGCAATCAGGCTATATTAAATATTTGGGTATTGAATTTGGCAATAATATTATGGATACTCTGCACCAGAACGAGAAGGTATTATTAGGGAAAATCAAAACACTTTTGGATTCTTGGTCCCCGAAATTTATTACGTGGTGGGGCAGGATTGAAACTATAAAAATGATGGTCACTCCTTTAGTCAATTATCTTGCGCTTCTATTGACAGATGATTTTCACCACAAGTTGGACATCCTTTTAACTTCTTTCCTCTGGCGGGGTAAAAAAGCACGGATTAGCATTAAAAAACTCAGGCTTGACAAAGCGTTGGGTGGCGTGAACCTAGCGGATTTCCGACTATACCAGTATGCTTTTTGGCGAAACAAGGCTCATTATGGATCTCTCTCCCTGGTGAGTACATACCTGTCTGGCTGGAGGTAGAGAGGGCTATCCTTAACAACTTAAACCCTTTTTCAGTTCTTACAGCCAATCGCCTTTGCCCCGCTAACTCCAGGTCTATTTTTAGGAATACTAAGATAGCTCTCTTGAAACTAGATAAGAAGCTGGAGGTTAGTGTTAAGGGCTCCAAAATGGAATCATTATGGTATAATAACAAAATACTTTACAAAGGTAACAGTCTAAATTTTGAATCCTGGTACAAAAATGGTGTGTTCTTTCCTCACCAGCTGGAAAACACCTCATACCCAGTCACGTTTTCTGAGCTCCAAACTAGATATAACCTAGCTGATATTGAATTTTATAACTTTCTGAAAGTAAGGGCTGCCATTTCGAAATCCAAGTTATCTCCCATACAGCCATCATTACCTTTATTTGTGACAAAAATTAACAAACTTGGTCACCAAGTCTCCCAGATATATAAACTTCTGCACCCTAAAACCTCGAATCTCAATGTTAAGATTGTTGGTTTTTGGAACTTGCATTCTACTGTTCTGTTATCAGAGCCTTTATGGTCTCCACTATGGAATTCAGTTTCTCGTAATAAGATATCCCCGGTACTCTCCCAAACTAAATATTGGTTATTGCATAAGGCCTTCTGGACGCCTGCCCGGTTATTCGCCTTGGGGCTCCGGGAAGATGCATTATGTTGGAATTGTAAACAAGAAACGGGTGACCTAGCTCATCTTATCCTGCATTGTCCGGTTGTGAAGGCCTTCTGGGATAAGATTTTTGTATTCCTGCATAAATTGTTCAATTGTAGGCTGTCTAAAGAATTGTCCACCTTAGTTACGGCTTTCTTGAAGGTGGACCTGAAGTCTGACGGAGACCAGGCTCTCCTTGACCTTTTGTTAGTCTCCGCAGTGAAAATGGTTCTTACCAACTGGAAGGATACCAGTAAGTCTTCTTATGAAGGTTGGATAAATTGGGTTACCCATCTTAGGGGAGCAGAAAACATTGCCTTACAGAATTCGCCTTGGAAACCTTCAACTAGATCGATGTGGAATACTCTGGACAATTATTTTGACTCTCATAAACCTCCCTGAGGACAACTTTAAGCCTATGATATGTCTTGGCTCTTCCTCTTGTATCAGTTTTTTATATTGTGTTTCATCAATTAACATGGGTTGCAAATGTTATTAGTGGGGTACTCTTGCGCCCACAAATCCTTAGAATCCTGTTGTATACGAGGGCTCTTGCTTCTTTCTCCTCTTACCTTCTGGTCTCCTTTATCTTTCCCTTTTCTTCTCTGTTTCTTATTCACGTTTATTGGAGGTTAGCTCTTCTGGACTAATACGGTGACAAACATTTCACCTCAGGTCTTTATATTGTTGTTCTGCTGTGGTATGTACATGATGCTCTAACCTCGATATGTTATTCTCTACTGTGGTTGCTCTTCTTCTTTATGAAAATCAATAAAGCTTTTGAAATAAAAATTTTTTTTAAAAACTTTGAAAAACTGCAAATAACTAAAAACTGCTTACTTACCTTTTCTCTAGGAAATGTCCCAGTGTGATATCTAGACATATCACACGGAGTAGAAAAAGTAATCCAAAAAGTAATCTGTAAAGTAACCATAAGTAATCTAACAGTAATTTCCACTGTATTGAAAGCATTTACAAACCTGTAACAAAGTCATTTTCATTCAGCTTGCTTGTACTGTTCAACCTGCCTTGAAAAGTACCATTTCCACTTACCTGTACCAGGCTTGCTTGGTGCTAGAAAATAAATATAACTAAATAATATTTTTATAAAAATCAAATTGGTCAGTCTTTGAGTGTGTGACACCATTTGCTGATTGAGTGTATGCAACAAATGCTTAACACTACCCTCTGATAAAGCCTTACTGCTGACCCACACTACCACAAATAGAGAGTGCTATCTACTTTTACCTCTGCCTACCTTTAGGGTTCCACTGGACTCTGTGCACACTAAACCTTACTTTGGTATAGTATATACAGAGCCAGCTTCCTAAAGTTACATAGTGGCGGGTAATTACCATATTCATCATCATCAAATAACTTTATTTTCGATCACAGAGATAGTGCGAAGTGCGACACAAATATAAAATAGTACAGGCAATAAAAATCATTTTACAAAGTGCCTAACGCGACAATAGTTAAAACAATAGAAAATTAAAAAGTCATTGTTCAGGAAGTGAGAAAGAATTTGATGTGTATAGTTTATAAAACTTAATAAAAAACAGTTCATGTAATACATTTAAAACATTTGATCCATAGTGCGTGCCAGAATCTGGCCAGACCAAAAACGGCCACCCTGCGGGTGTCAGTGGCTAGAGTTCTAAAAACCTCTAGGTAATGGCCAGGTCCAATTAGTTTATACAACGGAACAATCCACTTGCCCCTCAGGTTTCTATAATAGGGGCAAAAAAAGAACAAGTGGACTATTGATTCGGAACTAGCCTTGCACGCTGGACACTGGTCATCAGAGGGGGCCTTACTACACCACTTTTTGCAGAACAGTTTAGTGGGTACAGTTTTAAAGCAAAATTGTATAAATAGTTTACGTGCCAAGGGTGGAACAATTTCATCGTAAAATGGAACGAATTTAAAACTCATCAAATCCTGGGTCAGTGTACCCACCGTTTTAGCCATCTCCTTCACCATAATAGTATCCCAGTATATCTCTTTGACCCTTCATTTTGGAATATGGGACAATCTTTCAGGAGTGGACCAAAACTCCTCCATCCCAAGTCTCTTGAGTAGATTTTTCAAAGAGCTAAACCTTGGAATAGAGTTTACCTGGGATTGCTTCAGGAGATCAATCGTCACTGCTCTATAGGGGAAGAGCTCATTAACCGACCACAGACGGTGCCAAAACATTAGCTGCTTGTAGTCCAACTTATGAGCTTGTAGTTTTTGGCCCAGATCCAAAAACATAGGAGCCAAGGGGGTGCTACTGGGAAGGTTTAAAAGTGATCAAAGAAAACAGTTTTCTACAGAAGTAAGAGAATTTGTGTTCCCAATGCCCCGCAATTCGGCCCCATAAAGAGCCCCCTCCCCCCAATGTTTTGGTATTGTAAATTTCCAATGCTGGGGCCACTTTCCTACACAATGTATTTTTACGAAGTTTACTTAAATGAGCAGTTTGCTGGATTAGTGACAGTTGGACTTTTTCGATGTGTGATGTCCAATTTAACTTTGAGGTTAAATGGATACCCAGATAATCAAAGGCAGAAACCTGCTCCAGGGGGCTACTTCCTACATACATAGGTCTTATAGATGGTTTAGTGTTCCCCTTGGAGAAGATCATATATTTTGTTTTAGCCTCGTTTAATAACAGGCCATACCCCTTACAGAACCCAGTGAAATCATTCAACAATTGTTGCAGTCCAAGGGGGATTTTGAGATTAATAGGGTGTCATCCGCAAAGAGTAGGACTGGTACTATTCTCTACCCTACTTTCAGAGCATCACATCTGTCCCTATTTAGGTAATCTACCACCCCATTTATAAAGAGAGAGAATAACGTTTGCGCTAAAACGCACCCTTGCCTCACTCCACGTTTAACAGGGAATTGCTCAGTGAGTTGGTTGTTTTCCCCCCACCTAACTTGGGCTGTATTTGAAGAATGCAACCAAATTAAAATTTCTAATAAATTATGAGGTAGGCCCATCTCTGCCACCACTCTCCACATCTTGGCGCTCAGTACTAGATCAAATGCAGTGCGAAGATCTATAAAGGCAACTTATAGCTTACCCCCTCTAATACTGACCTCCGTCCAGTAAATACACAAAAAACGAAAGACCTGGTCCAATGTGCTGATGTTAGCACGGAAGCCTGTTTGAAGGTCACTCAGAATGTGGTGCTCTGAGATCCGATCCTGGACCCGTAGCAACACCTGCTTGCAGAACATTTTCTGCAATGAGTCAATTAGGCTTATAGGCCTAGAACTGGCTGGGTTGACTATTGCCCTTCTTGTAAATGGGGATTATTTCCACTATGTTCCACGAGGGGGGGAATATTCATGCCTGTTTTGATGGCATTTGTTATCATATTAATATAAGGGTCCCGGGCAAAAAAGTCCTCTTTATACAGATCGCTCAGAATCCGGTCGGGCCGGGGGCTCTAGCTGGAATACTAGAACGAACTGCCACCCGGGTTTCTTCCATGGAGAACACCAGGTCCTCCGTAGCGTCGTGCACGTTTTCCCACCACGCTCCAAGTGGAGCCTCAACCACAGTACTACCTAGCGCATGAAGACCCCCAAAGTGAGTCACCCAATCCTCTGGCTGAACTGTAAACTCCAATTTAGGCTTTCTACTGCTTATCCAGTAAGTCGCTTGTTTCCAACAGGATTTAGAATCCTTGGCTATTGACGCCTTTTGTAGGGAGGACCAAAGTGATCTTTCCCACTTCTTCTTGGCTAACTCTAGTGCTTTCCTATAACTTTTTCTACAAGCCACCAGATCAGAGTGGGTGTTAGTTTTTGCTGCCTGTACAAGGTCGGCCTTAGCTTTCCTGCAGTCCTGATTGTACCACACTGCCTGAGGTTCTTGCTTAGGCTGGATCCTACTATACTCCCGGTTACTGCTCCCTACATGGTTTAGCCAACAGGTCCCTAATCTCATTGAATAGAGTTTCATGCCGGGTAGCCAGTTCCTCAACTATCGTATCTTTAGGGAGTTTCAACATCTCTTCCACCTCCTGGTGTACTTTGCCTTTATCTATTTCCAGGGCCTCTGGATGTTCCTCCACCCAATCCCATCTAATCGATCTCAAATTATTTGTGATGGACAATTCTCCCAGATCCTTCTTTCCCCTGCTGCCCATTTCGGTTGCATTGTCCCCCTGGTTTATTAGGGAAAGGATCAGAGCATTGTGGTCGCTATCTAGACGATTAGCCACTGCCATATCATGAACCAATGGCCAAAGACTAGGAGCAACCAGGCAATAATCGATCATGCTGGCATAGCCAGGTCTATTAAAAGTTAGCTCCCCTTTTTGGTCTGATTTGGTTCTCCCATTAGTGGCTCTCAGATCATGTTGCAATGTAAGTGCCAACACCTGGCTCCTCTCTTTGTCCACCTAACTGGGGGGGGAGATGTAGCTGTGGGACTTGCCAGACACTGTCCCACTCCTCGGTCAGGTCACGGGGTCAGGGCGAAAGGTTCAAACATGCAATTAAAATCCCCCGCTACCAAGACTGGGGCACTATCAATGGATTTAGATAGTACATGATCTAGAACTTTGATGGTGTTAGTATCTTCAAACCCCGAACAACTCTGCTGTAAACATTATAGATCCTAATTTTCAGATCACTACATGATTCCAAATCTATAGTTAGAATATGAGGGGAATCTACATAGACCGACTATTTTTAGGCCAAGAGCATTTTTGACCCAAATCGCCAGGCTTCCCGATGGCCTCCCTTTCGCTTTCCTTGTGGCGTTTAGACGATTGGTGTAGAACCCACTCCTATAGGGGGTGTGCAGACTCCACGTTTCTTGGAAGAGTATCACATCGTGTGAGTCCACAAAGGAACTCCAATCAGGGTCAGCTAAAAGTTTGGTGATCCCTGCCACGTTCCAGACCAACACTCTTAGGTGTCTGGGGTGAGCATTGATATGGATATGGTTGATACTGCTCTCAGCAGATACTAACCTATACCATATTATTTTTCTATTTGTACAGCCTGTGTCCAGCTAATCGGTACAAGTGTTTACAAATTGCATGTGCTCCTAATCCACCATAGGTGTGTAGAGGTATTGAACATGTTATAAATCTTTGTATTGAAGAGTAACTCTGCGTGTAGGTGCCAGTTGACTTGTGTTTATTATGTTCCACACAAGTTTTCTGCCACTGCAGAAAAAGTCTCCAGCAGGGCAAATATTCTACGTACTGCATACTAAGTACTGTAAGCAGCCTAGAGTTATTAGCCAGAACCATCTCAGCATGATAATTTCTACTTAACATAGAAGGCTGTGTGCACCAGGTACTAACCTATTTACATGCACTCGTTTTGCTTCAGAAGATGAGCTATCTGTAAACGTTTTCACCACAGTATGAAGGCAGGTAGTATGATCTCTAGCACCTTCAGGCCTTAATTTTTTAAGCAGATTGTCTCTCTTTGGACAAGTTTGGAACAGAGTGTACAATGTTCTTAGTATATACTTTTTAATACACTTTGGTGTATTTCTCATGAGAGTTTCATTGTCCGCAAACAGTGTGGTACAGACTAAACTATATCCATAGAGTAAACAATGTTAACAGTGCCCACTTTTCTACTTATAGCCATTTCATTTCTCAATGCAGGTCCAGTGACTGTAAGGAGTTTGATACAGGTAAAGACTGTATGTAGTAGGGCATTAGTAATGTAACAGGGCTTTTGTATCTGGATGAACTTGGTTTTCCCTGAACAGATGTATACAGATTGAACACCGTGTGTAGGATAGGTTACCCTTTCATCCGTGGTTTATAGGCAACATGAACTCGGCTACCCATGAAGTATATAGTATAGGGTCAATGTTGCATATAACACAGGCTTTCTTTACCCATTGGGTTTGTATGTATGATAGCAGTAATGATTCATCATATTATTCTTAGCTATTTTGCACTTACTTTCATAGCTCTGACGCTTATACCCATCTATAGAGCAATGTGTACAAAAGAAGCTTGGATGATGTCATCAGTGATTTGATCAGTTATATCATTTGAGATGTCATCAGTAATGTCATAAATGATGTCATAGAACATTTCATGAGTAATGTAATATGTGAGTTCATAAGCAGTGCATGGCGGAGGCGCAAGTAATAGTTACCTCTGCTAACTATAACTGGTAGATTTTTTTTTTTATCAGAATGATAATGTTGTCACTGACAAATATACCTAACTATACTTTAACCTTTGTTTTTTCCAGTGAATGTTTAAGGTTTTTCCCCAAAGAATAACTGATCTTTTTATCACAGTTAACTATAACGTTATTTTAACACTAACACCCCCACACACACACACCCACACACACACACACACAAAAATAGTGTAAGGATATTTTTAATGTTTAGGGATGGGGAAGGGTATAGATTGGCAAGGGTGTTTTTAAGGTTTGGAGTGGCTAAAGAAATTGGGTGGTAAGGGTGTTTTTAGGGTTTAGGAGTGGCTAAGGGAACTGGGTGGTAGGGGGTTTAGGGGTGGCAAGGGGGATTTTAGAGTTTAAGAACACATAAGAGAATAGGGTGGTATGGGTGTTTTAGGGATAGGTAAAGGAATTGGGTGGTAAGGGTGACTTTAGGGTTTAGGGGTGGGTAATGAAATGGGTGATAAGGTTTTTTTAGGGTTTAGGGTTAGGTAAAGGAACTGGGTGGTAAGGGTGACTTTAGGGTTTAGGGGTGGGTAATGAAATGGGGTGGCAAGGGTTTTTTAAGGTTTAGGGGTAGGAAATGGAATTGGGTGGTAAGGGTGTTTTTAGGGTTTAGGGGTAGGTAAAGAAATTGTGTGGCAAGGGTGATTTTAGGGTTTAGGCATGGGTAAGGGAATAGGGTGCTACGGGTGTTTTTAGGGTTCAGGGGGTGGGTAAGGAAATTAGGTGGGTAGGATGTTTTTAATGTTATGGGGAGGGTAAGGGAATTGGGTGGCAAGGGTCATTTTAGGGTTTTGGGGTGGGTAAGGGAATTTGGTGGTAAAGGTGTTTTTTAGGGTTTAGGGGCGGCTAAGGTTATAGGATGATAAAGGTGTTTTCATGGCTTAAGGGTGGCTAAGGAAATTAGTTGGTAATGGGTGCTTTTAGGGTTTAGAGATGGGTAAGGGTATAGGGTGGTAAGTGTGTTTTTAGGGTTTAGGGGTCGGTAAGGGAATTGGGTGGCAAGAATCTTTTTAGGGTTTAGGGGTGTGTAAGGGAATTGGATGGTCAAGGTGTTTTTAGGGTTTAGGGATGGCTAAGAGAATTGGGTGGTAAGGATGCTTTTAGGGTTTAGGGGTGGGTAAGGGTATAGGGTGGTAAGGGTGGATTTAGGGGTGGGTAATGGAATTTGTTAGTAAGGGTGTTTTTAGAATTTAGGGGTAGGTAAGGAAATTGAGTGATAAGGGTGAATTTAGGGTTTAGGGGTGGGTAGGGGATTTGGGTGGTAAGGGTGTTCTTAGGGGTCTGTAAGGGTATAAGGTGGTAAGGGTTTTTCAGGGTTTAGGGATGAGTAAGGGAATTGGGTGGTAAGGTTACATAAAATGGGGGTGGGGTGTTACCCTCCAAATAAAATAATTATTTTTATAATCATTTTCTTAAAAAGGGATTTCCCAAATTAAAAAATAAGTAATATATATATATATATATATCTATATATATATATATATATATATATGTGTGTGTGTGTGTGTGTGTGTGTATTACTTACCTTATAAATACTTTGGGTTGTAAAGGCATGCATGGTAAAGACATGGGTAGTAAAGGTTTGTATGGCAATGTGTGGTAAAGGCATTACGTTGTAACGGATCAATGGCAATGTCATACACCCTGGAAGAAGGACACCTTCCAAGAAAGCAATTGCAGTGGGCAAGAGTGAAGAGGTTCAAAAGAAAGACCCATTAGTCTAGTGAGTTAAGGTTCCACATAGGAACGGGGGCGCCTGTGGTAGGATAATCCATTATCCATTGATTCTTTCCATGAAAGCCTTAATGACTGGGATTGCGAATTGTGAACTGTGCTTTCTATTTTTAAGTTAATCCAATATGTGTCGATCCAGTGCACACCAAAGTTAAACAAATGTTTCAAAAACTCCTCGTTTTAGGATGCAAAAGGGTATCATCCATTGATCCTGGGTTCTGAAGTTAAGCCACGACTGCAATTAAATGAATTCTGATAGACATATAGGCGAGGCCCGACTTGTATGAAGGAAGAAGGTAACAATGTCCTGTGGAGAGGCTGTGAGAGGGTCAACGCTCCTAGGGAGACGGTAATGAACTAAGCCTTTCCACTTATAACGATAGCAGGCCCAGCTGTGGGCCGGCGTGCTTCTTTTAGAATGGTCATACACTATACAGGGAGATAAAGGTAACCAAATTTTAACACTTCAGGAGTCAAATTGCAAGATTGAGCTGCTGCAGGTTGGGATGCCTGAGAGTACCTTGATTTTGAGAAAGAAGGTCTGGCCGGTTGGGGGCTTCTCGCGAGGGACTAGGGAGAGTTTATGCAGAGTCGTGAACAAGGTCTGGCGTGCCCAGGTTGGAGCTACTAGGATGAGAGTGAGGGATGTCTGCCTCAACTTAGGAACCATGAAATTGGAGGAGTGGTTGAGGCGGAAAAACGTTAGCAAATACCAGACCAATTCATCCACATTGAATTGCCCATGGACTGTGAGTGAGAGAGTCTGGAGGCGAAGCTTGGGCATTTTGCTTATTCAGTGGTGGCAAACAGATCTATCTGCAGGAACCCTCAAAGATGGAAGTAGGGGAGGAGGACTTTGGGGTGGTGGGGGTGGAGTTCCCATTTGTGGACTTGTAGATGCGTACTGCTGAGCAGGTCTGCCAAGCTTATGTACATCTCGGGAATTTACTGAATCAACAGATGCACCCGGTGATGTATCGCCCAATGCCAAATACCCTAAGCTAACGCAAATAACGGGAGAGAGTACCCCCTCCCACCCCTGTTTTTGGAGGTAGAACATGGCAGTTGTAATATCTGTCTGGATCCGAACTACCTTTCTCTGTATCAGAGCAAGGAATGCCCTGAGGGCCAGTTGGATAGCTAACAGTTCTAGAAGATTGATGTGCAACTCCTGTTGCGCAGGAGTCCATAGCCCCTGGTCAGTGAGGTACTGTAGGTGCACCCCGCCCCCCCCCACCAAACCAGTGAGTGACGCGCCCGTGGTGATAGTCTCTTGTGGAACTTGGCTGAGAAAGGGCTGTCCTTACAACAAATTTCCTGCATTCCATAACTGCAGAGAGATCCTCCCAATGACTCTCTGCCTGAACCCACTGAACCATTAGCCACTGTTGTAACAGATGCATGTACAACCTGGCCTGAGGAACTATGATAATGCAAGATGCCATCATGCCTAGTAGGCACATTACTGTCCTGACCGTTACCGGACTATCTGGCTGAAAAAGAGGCAGCATCATTTGGAATGCTTGCACCCTTGCAGGGCTGGGGAAGCTTTCCCTACACATGAGTTGAGAATGACCAAAAGTCAGGGTTTTATTTATTTATTTCAGAGTTTTATATTGTGTGAACTAGGCCCGAAGATATCAGGTATCAGAGCGATTTACATGAGCACCAGTTTCGTTCCAGATGGACACATTCATTTTTGTTAGGCACAGGGAAATTAAGTGATTTGCCCAGAATCACAGGATGTTTAGCATTGTTGCAGAGACTCGAACCCGGTTCCCCAGCTTCGAGGTCGACCGCTATAGCCGTAAGGCTACATCCTGCACTTGGCAGGTCTGGAGTTGAGATTTGGTCACATTTATTTAGACTGTGAAGGTGTTGTATGATCGCCTACGTGTGCACTAGGCATTGTTGCTTTGTGGTGCTCTTGAACAGTCAGTCGTCGAGGTACGGGAACATGTGGAAGCTGCTGAGTCTGTGGTGAGAGATTACCAAGGCTAGACACTTGGTAAACACTCTGAGGGCTGTGGTAACCCTGAAAGGCAGCTTTGAAATGATGATGTTGATCACTCATCATGGAAGTAGGCATCCTTCAGATCAAGGGTGATCCTGAAGTTGCCTTGTTGTAGCAGGGAGAATGACATCCTAGAGAGTAACCATGTGCAAGTGCCTCGACAGAATGAGGGGCCTGAGGTCGAGGAGGGGTCTGAGGGAACCATTGTTTTGCGGATTTTGAAAGTATAGAGTGAACACCCCATACCGCGATGTTGTAGTGGTATTGGTTCTTTTGCCCACTAGGCGAGTAGCAAATGCATCTCTTCCAGGAGCAGATGCTGATGTTTTGAGGACAGTCTGTGTTTGTAGGGTGGAATGTTTGGTGGTGTGTGCATGAGTTCTAAACAGGACCCATCTTGTATGATGCCTAGAACCCACTGATTGGAGGTGATTTTTGCCCATCAGCACAGGTAGCCCTGCCGGCTTCCCCAGACAGGTGTTGTAGGACTGTGGGCAAAGGCAAGAGCATCACTGTTTTGTAGGAGCTGCACCACAATACTGGGTGCGGCAAAAGGAGCCAGAAGAAGCTGGAGTTTAGAGGGCCCCCATGGCTTTGGATGTCTCCCTGTTCTTTGCGATTTCTTCTAGTGTCTCATCGACCTGTGGTCCAAAGAGATGCTCCCCATCGAAGGGCACATTTAGGAAGTATTGTTGAAATTCCGGCTTGAAGCCGGAAACTCACAGCCAGTTGTGGTGGCATAGCAAGTCAGTAGCATTTATGCAACGTGCAGCAGGGCCCACAGTATCTACAGCGCAGCGGATGTTGGTGTTGGAAATTATCTTCCCTTCTGCCACCAACTCCTGCCTCGTTTCCAAAATTGATCTGGGAGATGTTGGATGAAGTCCTCCATCTGGTACCACTAAGCTCAGTCGTACCGGGAGAGAAGCCCTATAGGACTGGCGGTGCACCAATGGGTGGCAGATTGTGCTGCAACACGTTTTCCACCGGCATCGATCTTTTTACTCTCCTGGTCAGGAGGGGGCATCCCCTGTGCCCTCTGAATTAGCATGCTTCCTAGCAGTGTGGACCACTAGGGAATAGGGGGGTAATTGGCCCCTGATGCAGGGTGGGTCGAAGGGAGAAGCCTTGAATTTTTTGTCCACCCTAGGCTTTACTACGCTCACATTCATAGGCTCTTTAAAGATGTCCACAGCATATTGAAACACTTCCTTTAGCATGGGAAGGTACTGGAGGGACCGCTATGTAGAGGAGAGGTCTCCATGAGGAAGTCTTCTTCCTCGTGCTGGACATGAAGGTCCACCTTGCAAAAGGTGGCAGCTCTGTGTAGGACCTTGTGGTATGAGGTGGTATTGTCCGGGGGTGAGGGCTATGCTGGATATAGGTCAGGGTCAGTGTTAGCTGGGGGCGAAATGTCATAACCATCCCAGACGTCAGGCCATGAGGATCATAAGGTGGATCATAAGGAGAGCCCGTGCTGTCCCCTCTCCCTGAATGTGAGGAACCCTGTGGTGAGTGTGACTGAAGGTCCACAGGTAGCAGCGGATATGTAGAAATAGGTGGGGGAGGAGGGAGAGGAGGAGGAGGACAGGAAGGACCAGGAAGCAGTTGAAAAACACCTCTGTTACGACGTTGACCCTTTTTATGTGTTGGCTCCACAGGAGGGTTGATGGCCTCTTCAAAGGTCAATTTCCTCTAATGAGTAATGGAGTCTTTAGGTTAATATGGAGGCTTGACCACGGTTCCTCCAGTGCCAGGCTAAATGTGGATTTGTTTCTTCTTGGCATTGAGGTATTCTTGAAGCCGCTGGAGGATCAGTTGGTCAAGAGCCTCAGATGCCGTAGAAGATGCAGCTGTAGACGGCGGCCTGGAAGGCAATGAGGAGGTTCGACGTCCTGTATTCTTGAAGCCGCTGGAGGATCAGTTGGTCAAGAGCCTCAGATGCCGTAGAAGATGCAGCTGTAGACGGCGGCCTGGAAGGCAATGAGGAGGTTCGACGTCCTGAGGGCACCGAAGTACATCTCAGCTTGATCGAACCTGGCTCAGAGTGCTTTGGCTACAGTTGTCTGGGCTTCAAACTTTTTAGAGGCGAGTGTCTCACCTCTAACAGGACCTTAGAGGGAATTTTCGGATCCGGCGCTGAGGCAGTGGTTGAAGTCGACACATGAGGCTACGAGGAGGACTTCAGCGCCGATTGTGACAAGGGAATTGGGTCCGGCTCGAAAATTCTGAGCTGATCATTGCCGTGAGACAGTGGTGGACTGGAAGCCTATGATGAAGCACAGGAGCTCGACACTGGGACCTCCTTAGGGTGAGGAGTTTGTGGGAGAATGGTACTCACTGCGCCTTTGTTGTCAGGCACTGAGCTGGTGGACTACATGCTTTCCGGCGAGAACGCCTCCTCGATCTCGATGTCAGCCTCGGGATCTTCCTGCTACTTTCAGTCCCCTAAAAGGTCTGGAGTATCTTCCTCCTCCCGACGGTGCGCCATAGAGGCTGAAGCAATGTGCAGCGCCAGTCAATTCCAGAGCGTCTTATTACGGAACGTGAGGCACCTGGCACAGGAGTCCTCTCGATGGTCGGGGGAAGAGCAGAAGTTACAAACCTTGTGTACGTCTGTACTCAGGTACTTAGAATGGCATGTAGAGCAGAAGCTGAATGGAGTACTTTCCATCATGTGGAAATTCTTAGATGTCAAAGTGCTGGTAGGCTGGAGGGGCAGGAGTAGAAGCTGACAACCGTAGGATAGTGTTGAGAAACACGCGACGTGGACCCGAAGAGTAGGCAAGATTGCAGAGTTTACAAACCAGGAACAGATCCCAGGACCCAGCAAGAATATCACGCAGCATCAAAGTGGAGTCCACTTCGACACGTCTGAAGTGGACAGCGGAGAAAAAAACAATTTAACAATGGAGCAGATGCCCATGTGCATTACCAGAGACAGATGGAGTCGTAAATACCTCGATACTAGAAAAGACATCTTTGAACAAAAACAAGTTGCACACGTCTGAGCATAACACTAGATAGCAGGAGTATGCACAGCATGATTATCGATAGCTACACATGCCACAAAAAATAATACTTTAACCTATACCTTGCCATTGGCAAACTAGAACGTTCTAATCTATACCTTGCAGTTTGCATGCAGCACTTTGGTGCCAGTTCATAGCTCACTGCGCTAGATTAGGATTGTGACTTATGAACTGAATAAAGATCTCTGCGACAAAAGCAGTAACCCACTGAGCAATCTACATAAAATACAATTCTGTGATCTGTAGTGGCACCGGTCACTCCGTGCAAAGTCAGCCCTGCCTTTGGATTGTGGGTACTTGTAGGCGAAGCTTTGGCATTTTACATTTCCTCTGGTGGCGAATAAGTCGATGAGTAAGGTCCCCCACTGGCGAAAGTACCTGCGGAGGACATGTGGATGGAGTTCCAACTCATGGACTTGTTGATGGATCCTACTTAAGAGGTCCGCAAAATTGTTTTCCAACCTTGGGAGGTGTTACTCCAGAAGATGTACATCGTGAAAATGTGCCCAATGCCAAATTTATTGAGCTAGTACTGAAAGGAAGAGGGACTGTGTGCCCCGTGCATCTGAGCATCTAGCACAATACATCGTTGTCATGTTGTCTGTGCGTATACATACCACCTTATTTTAGAGCAATGAGTAGAAAGATTTGAGGGAGAGAAAAATGGCAATGAGCGCCAAGTAATTGTTGTGCCTACCCTGGTGAAGTTGGGCGTCCTGGTGCCCCAACAGTAATATTGTCCAGAAGTGCGCTCCAACCCAGGAGCGATACATTAGTAGTAATGCTCACTTGCGGTAGAGGGCCTACAAAAGGCCTGCCTAGCAACAGAGTGTTGCTGTTCCACCATTGCAGAATGTGCAAAGTACTAGCTTTTATCGACACTAGATCTTCCCTTTTGACCCTCTGCTGACACCATTCACTGACTAGGCACTGCTGAAGTGGGTTCCATGTGCAATCTGGCATGCAGAATAATTGCTATGCCAGATGCCATCATTGTAGGAAGCTGGCTCTCTATATACTATACCAAAGTGAGGTATAGTGTGCACAGAGTCCAGTGGAACCCCAAAGGAAGGCAGAGGTAAAGTTAGATAGTACCTTACTCTCTATTTGTGGTAGTGTGGTCGAGCAGTAAGGCTTTATCTGAGGACAGTGTTAAGCATTTGTTGTACACACTCAGTCAGCAAATGAATTCACACACTCAGACTGAACTTCAGACCAATTGTTTTTGTAGAAAAATATTATTTTAGTTAATTTATTTCCTAGAACCAAGCAAGCCTGGCACAGGTAAGTGATAAATACTTTGCAGTAAATATACAGTTGTAACACAGTTTGAATTGCAATGGTAAATGTACTTTGATTTGATCACAATAGTGTTACTGATAATGCAATGCTTTTCAGGATACAGTAGATGTACTTTGAATGGGACTTTTAGTAAGATTACAGGTAAGTTACTTTTGGGATTACTTTTCTTACAAAGTGTAGTATACCTGGATACTACACTGGGACATTTCCTGTAAACAGGTAAGTAAAATCGTTTTTGTTAGTTAGTACAATTTTAAAGACTTTCTGTAGGTTTTCCAACTCCACACTTAGAAACTTTTCATAGAAAAACAGTCAATGTTATCCTATGGAGGAAAATTGTGTTATCGGTTTAAAGGTAAGTACTTTGTTGTGGGAGTTGGTGCTCTGGGGTTAGACTCAGGGGTCCCCCAGGGTCAAGGATGCACTCTTGTTACACCCTCAGCGACACTAGGGCGGCCGGGTGCAGAGTGCTGGGCCCAATGTTATCCAATGGGGGATAGGGGGCCTCCGGTTGGTGGCTGCTGACGAGCAGGCCACTGGGTTGTGGGAGCAAAGCTCCGGGACTTAAGCTCAGGGCAAATGGGGGTTTAGGCCAGCACAAAAGTTGCACCCTCAGCGGCACTGGTGCGGTCGGGTGCAGAGTGCTGTTTTGGCGTCGGAAGCCCTGTTGCTTTCAGTGGGGAATCTCCGGTTTGCAAAAGCACTGCAGGCTCGGGGACAAAGATCTTCTGGGTTCGACCACCACTTGGAGAGGGAAGTTGGGATCTGGGGGGTTGGTTAGGCACTGTCGGTTGGACCACCCAAGGCCGTAGGACGTCAGGTGCAAGGGTTCCTTTAAGGGTCGGATCTTCTTACCAGCTTCTGGTCGCAGTTGGGGGGACCTTCCGGTTTGAGCCTGCAGGCGTCGGCTGGAGGCTTGAGGCAGGTCAGGGGTCGCCAGATCTCGGGTCAGGATCGCCGGGGACACCTCGTGGTGTTTGCCCACTCGAGCTCGGGCCGTGGACAGCGGGTGCAGAGTGGTGCGGATTTGCGGTTTACGGCCGGGGCCAGAGGTTGTTGATGAACAAATCTGGTGTTCACTGGAGACACAGTCTTTGTGGTTGAAGGCAGGCAGGTCCTCCGGGGTTTTCAAGGTTGCTGGCTGCAGGACACACCGGTATTTAGCAGCAGCAGGTTCGAGGCAGGCCAATAGGCCTGGGGCCAAGTCAGTGGGCGTCTTCCTCTTGTTAGGTTCGGCACAGCTGTTTGGTCCTTCTTCTTCTTTTCTTGTTGTTGGTTCTTGTCTGACGAAGCAAGGTTCAGGGGTGCCCCTAAATACTAGATTTAGGGGCGTTACAGGTAGGTAAAAGGGTGGGACCAATGGGTCCCTTCCCTGGGATGGGTACACCCCCTATTGTGCCACCCTCCAGTGGGAGGGGGGCATAAGCCTTTCCCTGGTTGGCTGAGTACCCCCATCTGCAAGATGGCGGGGACTGAGAGTTGTGCTTCACCTCACCTCCCCCACCTGAGGGGTGGAGTTGGAAGAAGTGGGACCACCTCTCTTCCTCACTTGTTTTTCCCGCTGGTTCGCCCGCCCAAAATGGGGATCAGAACCAGTGGGGACCAGTAGCTGAAAGCTGCAAGTGGCCTGGGGAAGCTCACAAAGGTGGCAAGCCTTTGAAGCTTCCCCTTCGTGGACCCTACCCATCCTGGAGGAGGAGGCTTGGCACCTCGTCCCAGGATGTGCATTGTTTCAGGCCTCCGAGAGCAGCAGGCTCTCGGCCCAGGGGTCCAGAAACATTTCTGGTGGTGGCAGCTGAAAGCAGCCACTCAGCCTGGACACTAGTGGTAGGTCGTTTTGCAGGGGGCATCTCTAAGATGCCCTCTGTGTGCATTTTTCATTAAATCCCACACTGGCATCAGTGTGGGTTCAATGTGCTGAGAAGTTTGATACCAAACTTCTCAGTTTTCAACGCAGCCATTATGGTGCTGTGGAGTTCATAATGACAAACTCCCAGCACCATATACTTTTAATGGTAGCACTGCAGTTACAATGCCTAAGAATGGACTTAGACTCTGTAGGGGTACAGGGCTCATGCACCTGTAGCCTCACCACTGGTATAGTGCACCCAGCTAGAGGGGTGACTGATCTATGCCAGGGCAGTGGGTTGTAGGCATGGCACACAGGGATGTGTGGCATGTCGACTCTTCACTTTGTTCTGCACCAAAACACGCAGCCTGCAAAGGCAGTGTGTTATGTTTCATATAGGTACCCTAATATAGGCCCAGGGAACATCATACCCTTTCACCTACATCACCTCCCCTACATTACACAGTAACAAGCCTTTTAAGGATTGAACGCCTTTTATGGACTGAACTTTTTACCTAGTTCTAGGCCTGGGTGCAGAAGGAGGGTTTTCCCTGAACAATAGTGTTCTATGACTTCATCTTTAGACTGACACCGCAGGAATGAATATTCATAAGGCTACTTGAAAACCAGGCAGGGGCTATACACCACCTTCCTAATATCTACGCACAAGGTTCATCACATACGTCATCCTCATACCCAACAATGGCTAACACAAGAACAAGGGACAAAGGGACTCTATATACTTTTCTGTATAAATACAGCACCTCTGCTAACAGTAGCTGTAGGGAACCGAGACTTCTAGGCCGACAAACTGACCAGAGATGCTGAGGCTCCTGCATGCAGACGCTCCAGCTGACAGTGGTCTGAACATCCCTTGCGGGGTGTCCAACTTGAGACAAAGAAGGGCTCCTGCATTCTCACACTTCAGGTAATGGGGTTCGACTAAACCTTAGAGGGATTCTTGGCTTCACACCTACTCACATGCTAGGTACACTTAGGTACATCTAGATAGGCATCGTAGGAGTACGCGCATTTTTATCCTGCATTTTATATTCATGTATTTATTCATGCTTATTGCAAGATGGTAGAACTGTACTATCCTTTTATATTCATAGTACTGCTAATCATATATCTCTGCTACTGTCTAATGGTTGTTCCAGCTCATATATTTTACACGAGAATAGCAACTGTTCAATAAATCCTTATTGAAACACCCAGACTGTTTATTCTGTGTATCTCGGAGATAAACTAAATGAGCACGAGTGACTGAGCGAAAAGTAGTACATTGTTTCCACGATCTTGAGGGATCAGGGTTGTCATGTTATGAGGTTGCCAGAAACTAATCTCTCCCCGATAAGAGGAGACACTAGTGGCACTGTGAGCTAGCTTAAATGCAAACAGGCTAACATTTCTCGGTGGGGGTATACGGAACCAGTCTGCCACCAATCCCACAGTTTATGTTATCCAAACGCGCAGGTACTGCATGGGTACTATAGGAACTACACGACATGGCGCCACCAACGTTGGTTAGGTACTTATTTAACAGTAGAATCTGAGTAGTTCAGTCGTGCTATTTCTCAGAGACCCCTACTCACAAACACCAGAGACGTCTGGAGTGGGTGGGCACAAAACTCCGCCACAGCTGAGTAGGCTAAATATCCTATTTATTGGCTGCTGGTTAATCAACCTTGAAGGACATTTTTGTTCCTAAAATTGTGCATAACACCTTATCTTAGTTCCCTTGAACAAACTACTTTCCAAAATGACTGAGGACACAACCAACCAAGATAACCCGGTGGTGGCTAGACGCCTCTCAGCAGAAGATGAAGAGGTGGATGGAATTCTCATTGCACCTAAATTCAGACGTACTATCACCCTGAAACTACTAGAATATGGTTTATCAGCCAGGGGTGGCTTAGTAGCTTTTGTGATTGACACAGAGGTATTCTACTCGTGGGTTACATTCCCAGAAGGAGATGCTAGAACACACACATTTCACTCTTACACAGAGGGAGATTCACCAGCGGAATATTGTCCTTGCGAGGACACAGAAGTTCCACTCACTTACCAGGAAAACCTGTACTGGTTTAAAGGCGCCCTACCCCATATAAAACACAGAGTAAGATTAGGCCCGCTCGGAGGAGACGGGGCAACATGGCCAATATTAGCGGCCTACACACCACATCCTGACATTGATACAATGCCACAAGCAGACTTACTCATACAACACAAAGATTTAATTAGAATCTACAGAAACCTGACACAATATATCATGAGAACTTTCACCGTCCAACCAACAACAGTTGCAACAAATGGAACTCAATCTCAGGGTACAGCAACTAAAATAACTCCACAAACGTTACATGCGGTAATGGGCAAAATGCCCACAAAACGTGAACAAATACTATTCTGGGTAGCTCAGAAAATAACTCAGCTCGAGGAAATATTTCCAAATACTACCACGTTTGAAAAACACAGAATGCTAACAATCTGCTTGCCCATGGGGATAACACCACAGTTAGAGGATTGTACCTCTTGGGGTACAGTCTTTGCTGGCATATATACCAGAACACATGGTATTCCTTCATTAGCAGTGGTACCAGATGTATTATTATTATTATTATTATTATTATTAAATTTATAAGGTGTAACAGCTACCCAAAAAGGGTTTCCCGGCGCCGACAAAGACTAGAGGGAGAGGTGTCAGCTTAAATTAGCTACTGGTTAAAAAGCCAGGTCTTGAGAGATTTACGAAATTGTGTATAGACTGTTTCATTCCGGATAGTTAAGGGAAGTGCGTTCCATAATAAGGGACCAAGATATGCGAAAGATCTGCCGCCCATCCGAGACAGTTTAGTTCTTGGCACAACAAATTTCTCTTGGGTCGAAGAACGGAGACATCGTGAGGGCACATATGGGCTGACCAAAGACTGCAGATATAAAGGAGCAGTTCCCACCTTGATTTTAAACATGTGGCTCAGGGCTTTGAACTTAATTCTGTTCTCAACCCTGAGCCAATGGAGATCCCGCAGATGACTGGAAACAGAAGCAAATCTGGGGACCCTGCACAGTAATCTTGCCGCAGCGTTCTGCACCGTCTGCAGTCTACGAGTCACTACCTTGTTAGAACCAAGGTAGAGAATGTTTCCGTAGTCCAGTCTCGAAGTAATCAGAGCCTGGACTACTGTTCTCTGAGTTTGCTGGGGCAACATCCATAAAATCTTTCTTAGCCACTTCAAGATGGTAAAACATGTGGAAGACACTTTGGTTGCTTGATGGTGCATCGTAAGCGAATCGTCAATAATAACGCCTAAATTGCGGACTTGGCTGGAGGGCTGAGGAAGTACTCCCATTTCACTGGGCCAATGTTGTGGGCCCCAGAGATCTTTGTTATTACCCAGAATCAAGACCTCCGTCTTCTCTCCATTGAGTTTTAGGTAGTTGTTTTGCATCCATGATGCAATTTTACCTAGGCCAAGCTGAAGGAGGGAGGGCCCGGCCTCGCTTTCCATGGAGAGAGAGAAAATGATTTGGGAGTCGTCAGCATAAGAAAACAAGGACAGTCCAGCCTCCTCCGCGACGTCAGCCAAAGGTCGCACATACAGGTTAAAAAGCAGGGAGCTAAGTATAGAGCCCTGTGGCACCCCGTGTGGTAAGAAGTGATAATCAGAGCAAGATGTTGAAGAAAAAATTTGAAAACTGCGATTGGTTAATTAAGAAATTAGCCAGTTCAGGGCTGAGCCGCCAATGCCCAAGGAGCTTAACGTTTTTGCCAGTATGGTATGAGACACTGTGTCAAAAGCCGCGCTCAAATCGAGTAAGATGAGCGTGACCGTATCTCCAGCACCAGGTGTCGCCGTAGTCGTTCCGTTACCCCTAATAACGTGGTCTCTGTGGAGAAACCAGCTCGAAAGCCAGATTGTGACGAGTGAAGAAGCTTATTGGATTCAACAAAGGCAGAAAGTTGAGTGTGAATATGTTTCTCCAAGATCTTAGAAAAAGCCGGTAATAAAGAAATGGGCCGGTAGTTTGAGCGTATCTCCGGATTGGCATTTGCCTTTTTTAGAAGAGGGATCACCATAGCGTGCTTCCAGTCTGATGGAACTATGGCTTCCTGCAAGGACATATTTAGTAGGTCAATGATGGCAAGCAGGGATGATGGTTCAAGTTGCTTTAGCACAGAGACTGGCAGGGGATCTTTAGGAGATCCAGATTTGATACTTTCTAAAAGTCTTTTAAGAGAGGCCACATTAAGTAGGGGCCAGGTGTCCAAGTTATTTAAATGGGTACAGAGCGGCGTATCCTGGTCAGGATGAATAAAGTCCGCTGGAGGTAGTACGTGAGCAGTTAATAGGGAATTAATAAATTGTGGCAAAGGAGGGTTATTGCCCTGTATACTAGCAATATCCAAGTAGATTTTTTCGACTTTCTGGATAAAAAAAGAGCTAGATCATCACATTTCTGTTTATTAAGAGGGGGCCTGGCCAAGGTGGTAGCGTCAGCGAGCTCTTTTACCATATTAAAAGGGTTTTGGAACAGTTTAGAGCATCCGAAATGGTAGTGGAAACATAATCAGCACGGGCTGATTTGCAGAGATTATGGTATGTTTTTTTTGCCTTTTTATATATAATTTTTGATTCGAAAGCATACTTGTTTCTCCATCTGCGTTCCAGCACTTTACATTTGGCTTTCTCGACTTTTAAGGTGTCAGTAAACCAAGGTGCTGGAGGGCGATGGTTATTAACCCTATTTTTTGAGAGAGGGAGACAAGCATCTATGGCAGTGAGGAGCCATTTTTGCACAGTATCAGAAAGCTGGTTCACCCTCTGTTTAGAAATGGGCACATTCGAGCACAGTATTTTATTTAGAACATTGATGTCGAGTTTTTTCCAGTTTCTGGTTAGAGTCCTTAGGATAGGAGTGATAGGCATAGAATTTGCGGAAGGCGTAAGACTAAACTGGGTGATAAAGTGATCCGACCAACTAAGGGGAAACGCAGGAAAACACTGAATACTGGGTATGTTAGAGAAGATAGGATCTAACAAATGGCCTGCCTCGTGTGTGGGGCCTGTATTCTGTAAAAATATATTTAGACCTGCCAAATCAGAGACAAAGGTTGTACTAATTTTACACGTAGGATCGTCCAAATGAATATTTAGATCGCCCAAAATAGAGAAATTGGCAGAGCTCATAAGTAGGGGAGTAATTAGACTGGGAAAAGAAGAGGCCCAAAGAGCCGACGACCCAGGAGGACGGTATACAAGTATTAAGACAAATACAGAATGAGTACGGAGCAGAGCCTGCTCTGAACTTAGGGATGAAATTATTAAATAACTATGAACAGGTATCAGCCATTATACTAGCTAACATTAAAGGGGAAGCGGCTTCAGTGGCAATCCGCCAACGCCTAAGGGAGTTCAGTCCGTTAGATCAACAACACGAACTGCCCAAAATAATAGAAACTGCATATGCAGAATTAGCCAGAGACAGTTTGGGTGGGAAAGCTTTAAAACCACAACTGATGGGCAGTCCTGAAAAGGACACTTCAATCAGACACCTGCTTCTTCTAAAAAGAAGTGGGATAATAAAAAACAACAAAACTTTTCAGGAAAAAGATCTCAATCCCGAGGTAGATCTCCTCCACAGGAGCCCTCTGAAAAGAGGTATAATCTCAGGAATAGGGATAATATTAGGAAACCTGACAGGTATCAGGATACTGATACACGTTCCTCTCGTTCCTTTCAGGGCTCGACGAAAAACTCAGAGAGAGAAGGACGGTCAGAACACAAAGAGGAGCGTACAAAGTCCAGAGACAAGCAGCACGCTCAAGACTATACTTCCAAAAAAGAAGACAAGCCAAAATCAAAACCTCAATTTAAGAAAAAGAATGTTGCAGGTCTGAAGATCAGACATGCCCAGAATACTGAGGACGCAGCTTCTGAACGGGGAATGGGCTCAGACGATGCTAGACAGTGCGGCAGAAGTAACAATAGCTCGCCAGAACCTGAAGGAATTTCTGGTGACAGCGGACTTGAATGATTACATCACGGTGGAAACACCAGACACCAGGGTGAGCGTCCCACATAAGTTACATGAGATAGTACTCCAAATGGAGGGGGACAAGCCCAGGAAAGTTAAGGGTCTCTTTTGAGAAAATCTGTCATCCGGGTATGACATCCTATTAGCAGAACAAGATTGGCCGCCAACATTCGTTATGGAGTGCCCAAGGGGAGAAAATGTAATTTTTCCAGCATTCTCCGACCTTGTTCCCATACACCTAAAAAATGTTTATATGCACGGGAGTGGGCAGTAGCCCTAGGCTCCAGCATTGTATAAAAATCATGCAGGGTGGGATGAGGAGTCAACCCACCACGTGATCCCGTTAAAAGTTTCACCAAATGCTCAAAGGCAATACCCAATAAAGCAAGAAGCTAAAAAACAGGTCAGGGAGATCTTAGATCAACTTGAATACCAAGGGGTGATCGAAAATTGCACCTCACCAATGAACAATCCTTTGTTTCCAGTTTCAAAACCGGACAATACCTATCGTCTAGTTTTAGATTACAGACATTTAAACACATGCACAAAGACCTTCGCTGTCCAAAACGCACACAGTGCCGCATTAATGAATAACATTGTGCGGAAAAAATACAAGACAACACTTGATATCTCAAATGGATTTTTCTGCCAAAATATAGCGCCTGAAAGCAGGTATTTAACCGCATTCTCAGCGTTAGGGTCACAGCGACAATTTTATCGTCTCCCCCAGGGGTATAAGAACAGCCCCGGGGTATTTTCAGCAAGAGTAACTGAGTTACTCCAAAATTTTGATGAGGAAGCATTGTCCTATGTGGATGATATTTATCTGACGGACGATGACTTAATGAGGCACTTGACCAGGGTGAGCACCATTATTATGGTATTCGCCTCTGAGGGCTACAAATTTAACTTTAAAAAAAAAATCAAAAATTGCCCACCTCAGTGTCCTATTTTTAGGATATGAGCTTTCAAGTGAAGGGAAAAGCCTGGCAGCTAACTTTTTAGAAAAGTGTGCGCTGCTCCAACCTCCAAAAACGTTAAAAAAACTTACAATCAATACTGGGATTCCTAAATTTCGGCAGAACCTACATTTTGGATTACGCAGAAAGAGTTAAACCTTTCTACGACTTAATAAAACCTGACTTTTCAGTTAGAAATTGGACACAGGAACATTCAAATATCCTACGTTCACTACAAGAAGACATGATTGCTTCCAAACACTCACAGACACGCGTAAACATACGCAACTTGGTGATCCGGGTCAATGCGGGTACACTTACTTAACCTTCAATGAAGGTGAAACAGTACTGATCGCATACAAATCACACCTGTACACAAACGCAGAAATGCGTTTCACTTCAACAGAAAAAATACTGACAGCTGTTCAGACCGCTGTAGCAAGAGAACGAGCCCTGGCTCAGGGAAAACGCATAATTGTCGTAACCCCGGTACCGGCTTTAGAAGCTGTTACAAAGGCTAGCATTCCAAATGCGAAAGCCTTACATCCGAGATGGATACAATGGGCTAATTCTCTTACTGCAACGGACGTTGAATACAGATTTGATCCAAGTTTAAAAACACAAGCATTGCTGCAGTACGAACAAGAATATCCTCTACCTAATGAAATTTTGCCTCTAGATCAGTATGAATACATAATTTACACTGACTGATCTGCGCAACCGGCCATAGGGAGTAAGCAGCAATACAGCGCAGCGTGTGCTATCGTTAAAGGTCGCATGCGGGATGGAAAGTTCCATCCGAGTTGCAAAAAAAACGCAATCTTTAGGAGACTGCACGGCTTAGTTGGCAGAGTTAAAAGCACTGATACTGGCACTAGTACATACGGATCACTAATTCGACACACTAATTGTGAGTGATTCCTTTTACTGTGTACAGTCGTACAATGAGTACTTACATCATTGGGAACTAAATGGGTTTAAAGATGCAAAAGGTGGCACAATTAAGCATAAAATGCTATGGGAACAGGTAGTAGAGTTGAAAAACGAACTACCGAGGGCTCACGTGATACACACACTGAGTCATCAACAAGATGGCATTCACGTTGAACGGAATTCATTGGCTGATGAAGCCGCAAAGGGGGCTGTGCAAACGGCTTCCGTAGCTGCAATCACTCGCTCTAAAACGAGAATAGACGGCGAGATAATGGTGGCTGTCATTGCTTAACGCAAGGGCAGCTCAGCAGTACCTAAAAAATTCCACTCAAGTACTGCTACAAGTTAGATGCACACAACATTCCATATGCTCAGATTCCTGGAGTGGGGGATAGAGTAATACCAAATATGGATCGAAGACATGGTTTGATTGTTGCAGCACATGAGGGTTTGGATTCTGCGCACACAGGTGTTACGGCGACTATTTCCTTGTTGAAACAGCGCTATTGGTGGCCAGGTCTAGCGAAACAAAGTAAAGAATATGTCTTGAAATGTGACATCTGTCAACAAATGAAAGGCTCCACAATAACATTCCCGGCACAGACACCACTATTAAAATCTGACAAACCTCTCGCTTGTATTTATCTGAATCACTGCGGCCCTTTACAATCGGATGGGGCTTACAAGTATATCTTGGTGGCAGTGGATTCTTGCTAAAGATTCCTATGGGTTTGGCCTCAGCGCTCGGCTGACGCTCGAACTGTTATAAAACATTTGCGAGTCTTTATAGGGACATACGCAGTTGGCACGTTACATTCTGACCGTGGCCCGGCGTTTAGCTCTTGGGCTTACAAAGAGGCCATGGAAGGTATAGGCGTAGCATTGCGGTACTCCTCTTCGTACCATCCTGAGGGAAATTTGGTTGTGGAAAGGAAGAACCGGGACTTGAAGCAATCTTTAACAGCTAGGGTATTAGGCAAGGGAGTTAGTTGGGTCAATCACTTATATGGGATTCAGAGAGCACTCAACAATCAGCCAAGAAGTTCTCTAGGGGGTGTCACTCCATATGAGGTCCTATTTGGTACGAGAATGTTGGTACCTGATCTAGATTGTGAAGGCACAGTGGCGGATGGGAAACCATTTGATATCCAGGATAGTTTGGCTGTTTTACAGGATCTAAATGAATCCAGGACAAGACAAAGTAACGTCAACACCAAACAAAACGCCACTGGGGAAGTCAAGGAAGACACGGCAAGACCTGTCTGGATCCCAAAAGTCGGGGATCTGGTCAGAGAGAAAATAGCGGACAAGAAAGAATTCGGGCCATCCTACAGAAAACCTGTACCAGTACTAGCAGTACAAGGAACAAAAACTGTACTTTTGCCGCCTCTTGCCGGGAAAAAGGAGAAAAGATTTGTCTCAATTGACTTAATCAAACCACACTATGTGGCCGATACTGAACAGTAGGCCTCGTGGACTCCACAGTAGCAGACGCCCTCCTCTCGCTACAATCCAAGAAGTTCAAACAGAAAGACTCATCACGTTTGAAGAGCCTCATGTACGGAATGAAGGACTATGCAACAATGATATGGAACTCGTTCCTCTTGAACCAGAAGTTTATCTTCAAAATGAAACTCAAAATAACAACCAGGTTGCAATAAGACCAAATACGGATGTTTACATCAACATGCCTCGACGAGAGCAAAATGCGATTTCAACAAATCCCGATGCAATTCCTACAAATGATCGAACTGCTTCTGGCTACTTCATGAACTTTGATACGTTTTTTTTGGATCCAAGCGAACCGGAAACGACGCCAGCCCAAAAATCACGCAAACAGGAAGCTAAAGACTTTCTAAACTTTCTTAAAAGACTTACCTGGTATCGCCTTGGTTAGAACTTTGGGTAATTACTGGGATTCTATTTTTTCTTTTCTGGCTAGGCTTAGTAATAACTTTTAGCATGCTTATTAATGGACGATATCTTCAGCAAAGCTCTACAGCCCAGAAAGTTAATTTGATTTTAAAACCACATCAATCTTCACATCGTGAACAAAGAGACTTGTCATCAGTGAGAATCACAGCGGTTCCTATACCGGATGGTATAGTATGGGACAAGGTTGATTTTGAAATATTCGGTCCTACTGAACTTTTAAAAATATCTCATATATTTAAAATTTCATTAAGTGATATCGTTACCTCCAGTACATTTTCTGATGATTGGGACTCTGAAACTGTTAATAGCATGTTGTCTGATTTAGAAAAAACTGCTGCATTTCCAAATACTGAAATGTTAGAAGGTAATTCAGACTATGACACTTTGTACTGTTACCAACATTATGGTCATCATTTCCTGCACAAATCTATTTCACCTAGAAATGTTTTGAGTACCACCAGTGGGAACATTGCCCTACACCACCTAAAAGTAGTTCAGCAGCATTTGCACAAAAATTTTCATATTTTTCAGGGTTCAACACAACAGACCCGACCTCATATTATTATAAGGTTACACCGACATCAGCACTAAAAATTATGTTGACAAACACCAAACAGATTTACTCTGCTTCCTTTATTGCCCAACTGTCTGAACAAGGGTTTGACCTATGGAAGGACACAATAGACTTAAAATCAGTCTGGGTTTCTAGAGACTGGCAAGTCCAGGGAACAGAAGCGCTATTTAGAGCATGCCTCATTCCACAGCAGATTATATTTCTAAACGACACTGTGCAACAGACATCCTGTCTTGGATTAGCCAAAATAAAGGACCTGAACACACCTCTGTTTCCAACATCATCACAGGGGTGGCAAAATTCGACATCACAGGAAGGGGCTACAGTAGATGACATTTTACAGTACAACAGATCAGACCCTAATTGGAAAGAATGGGTGGTTTGGCCCTTAGACACGAACATATGTCATAAAAGATTCTTGGGTATCACCGAAGGGTTCCATATCCATAGGCCAGACCCACATTATGTACTAAGAGAACACCCAGGGGTAGTGACATCCTACAGTGTTAGGAAGTTGTGCCTTGATTGGCTAGAAACCTCAACACTCACAGAAGTGAAACAACACTTAGCCTTACTCTCACAAGACATGGATCTTAGGGATTTTTTACAAGGTCCCAAGAAACAACATCAGAAACGTTTCATATATGCCGGTATTTATGCTGCCTATAATGAAAATTGGAAAATATCTCAACAAGAGGCCGCAGAGAGAATACGGGAAATAGACCGTATTACCTTAGAAAAATTGCTGGCTGTGGTAGACAATGGGTTAACAACTTTGTCCTCCAGAATATATTCTTTGGGCAACATTTTGTCTTCGGCGATAGACATCCTAGAACAAGATTTGGCCATATTACAACACGGGCAATCTCAATTACGTTCTATCATGTTATTGAGCTGGACGCTGCAATCTTTGCTTGCAGGCTTTGTGCCTTGGCGTTTTATAAACAGCACGTCTCTGTTTTCTGAATATAATCTAACAGATAAACAGGTTGAAATTGCACAAAGGGGAGCTAAATATACAATACTGCGTATTGAAAAACTGGACCGACTACCATTTACAGTGGCGGAAGCTCCGTCTACTGAATGGCTTATCCATGGCCACATAACTCTACCGGTCACTACTTTTCAATTTCAATATTGCCTTGAACAAAGGCAGGCGGCAAATATGAAAAGATGGGTAAGGAATGCATTAAGGAATCCTGGGATTTACCATATAGATTCCGATGCCGGAGTGGGGATCGAGAAGTGTTTCTTAGTGGTACAAACTGCAAGAACGCTTTGAGCGGTTCTCTCATATGCCGGGACATTTCATTGCATAGAGCGTGTAATGGGTCAGTAGCAAACTTGTCCTGCCACATGAAAGGGACTCCAGCTGCCGTGATTAAACCGGTGTTCGAGATGCTCTCGAATGGGAGTTACTTGATGCTGAACGACCAAGGTTGATGTGGTATGCTTCCGGGCATTGCCTATCTGGTCACTGTGAACTCCAGGGTTACTTGCTGTATGCAAGTATTGTTTCCCCCAAAAAGTACAGTCAGGGTGGTGCCGTTATGGCCTTCGTTGAATGTTTCTCTTATATAACGCGTTTGTTCACTTGCCTGCCTTGAAAGTAGTCGCGCTGGGGCCAGAAGTATTCCCGAGGCATTTCTGACTTTGGTCTGCTGATCCCTCTGTCATTTACACCCTGGTGGGACTCGGAGTCCCAGGGTGCAACACCAACCCAACGCCAAGCAACCACTCACAGCTGCCGAGGGGGGAGGCGTGACCATCGAGCTATAAAGCGCTGGCTCGAACCCTGCGGCGCGGGACGCGTTTGTTCACTTGCCTGCCTTGAAAGTAGTCGCGCTGGGGCCAGAAGTATTTCCGAGGCATTTCTGACTTTGGTCTGCTGATCCCTCTGTCATTTACACCCTGGTGGGACTCGGAGTCCCAGGGTGCAACACCAACCCAACGCCAAGCAACCACTCACAACTGCCGAGGGGGGAGGCGTGACCATCGCGCTATAAAGCGCTGCCTCGACCCCGCGGCGCGGGACGCGCCCGGGCCATGCCCGGGCCAAGGGCGGGCCCGTCATAGACCGAAGGAGACCGGGCTGGGCCACCCCCTTGACAAGTACTTTAAGGCTGGATTGTTGCTACTCGTTAATATTGTGATATAAAACTTTTCTACGTGGGGAAGTTAGAGATGGGAAAAAGGAAGGTAGGTACTGCGGTTACAACTACTGCCACTATAGGAGTGGGAGGGCAACAATCCCTAATGAATTATTTGACGGGTGCTATGGGGGCAATTGAGGCACAAATTAACTCAGTCGAGGAAACTTTGACACAAGGGAGGTTGGGTGCAACAATTACAGCAACAAGTTTGGGTAATTCACCAACAGTTTCTCCTAATGGCCCGCAGGAGGGAACATCATTACAGGTCCCTCGCAATGGGTGTGTACAAGAATCTTTGGGCTATTTGTATGTTAGTGATGTGGAATGCGATCCACGTCCACCACCTAAACGAGCAAGAAACACAGAGGCCAAGGTGGGGACCCAAAACATAACTCCCAGACTAAGTAAGAAAGCACTAACTAAGAAAAGGAAGTGCACTAGCAAACAGGTTAAGGTAGATCAAGGGAAATTGGATGTTTCTTCTATGGAATCTTCAATCAATACGTTGCTTTTGGGTCAATCGGTTGAGTTTGGCAAAATTCTTAAGAAAATAGATGACTTACATAACTTTGTGGTTGACGCCTCAACCAAATTATCGGTCAGAATGGGGGTTATAGAAGGTAGTTTAAATGAGAGTAATAATATCGTGTATAATGAAAAACCCAATCTGGAGACCGGCTCTACAGCAGCTGTCAAATTACTTGAGGATAACTCTGCCCGCCGTATGGACTCAAAAGAACGCACGATCTTAACTTGTAAAGATAATAGGGCCTTCCCTGGTTCTTCTTTAATTCCGCCACCCCCCACAAGGGTTTCATCAAGGCATGAGGCGGAAAATTATTCGAGGGAAAATGTAGGGAAAACGGATAAGTTAGGAGGGTGGCTAGGAAGATCTCGTCACATTAAGGAGACTGTCAGCAAAAACGCCCTAGAGTTGCCCCCTGCGGCAACTCCGTATATTGTAATATTGGCTAACGTTCCAAGCATATCCTCACAAGCAAATGAAACATGGGAGGCACTACGTAATAAATCCTTATTTTGGCTAGGTGATAAAACTGGGCTGACAGACACCCTCTTTTTAAAATTCAAAATGGTCAGACGAGTTACCTGGGTAGGGCGAGATTATAAATCCCTACAGGGTGACTGCGTTGTTTTGACTTTTAGTGATCCAGATTTACTCCAGGCCATTTTATCTAGAGCAGGTAACCCAGTTGTATCACGCATGGGCATTAATGTTCTGCCTTTGGTTTTCTTTTATCAACCACATATTGTTAATCAATCCATGGCCCAGAGTGGGGTACCATTGTTGAATGCTGCACGTTACTACAATGTTACGGTTCACAATCGCTTCGATATCCTCCCTTCACTTGAGGATATAGATTGACCGATTGTTGTATTTGATCCCTGTATACAAAAAGTTAGGCGGACCAAGTCATCTCCACTTAATACAAGTAGTACTTTAAGGGGTCCTTCTACGGATCCTATGGTTCAGCATATACCAGTGGGGGCACATATAGTGTTTGGGAAAGTAATACCTGATTCAGAGGGATATGATAGTGGTTTGACTGAAGCAAGAAGGCATGTTACGGGTATAACAGTAACAGGCAAACTATGTAAAGCTCTGCCGACTTGTAAAATAATTTTTGGGAATGTTGCAGGGCTGTCTTTTAAAATTGATGAACCCCAATGGTTAAGTTTTGCAGAGAAGTTTAACATACTGTCCCTTCAAGAGACATGGATGGTGGAAGAAAAATATATGAATAGGTTTCGAACATTTCATACACCAGCAGTTGCAACAGATCATGGGAGAAACAAGGGCGGCCTATGTATATTTGTTTCCAACTGTATTGGTGTGAATAAGATAAACTTTAAAATTTCGACAGCCCATTATCAGATTTTATTAATACATGTGGGGAAAAAGTTTTGTGTATTTTTGATAAATTTTTATAATAACATTCCCAAAGAGCAGATAGTAAATGTTATGATGAACTTGCAAAAAGACCTTAGCAAATTGCAGGATGACAAGTCTTATGATATATGTATCTTGTGGGGTGGGGATTTTAATCATGTCCTGTGTCAAAAGTCCGGACAGGGTATTTGTGGTCTAACCCTCGATAAGGAAGATGAACAGGCACATTTCACACATTCTATGACAGGGGATCTGTTGAATTCAATTGCTACCCAGTTTGATTTGGGTTATGCAAATGACTTGTGTATACCATCAGTACCCTTTAAACCTACTTATAATGGTAGAGGTTGTAATTCTATAATAGATTTTATTCTAGTTCCGAACAGATATTATAGAAAGGTACTCAATTTCACAACCCATTCTAATGCTATGAGTGACCACTACCCAATCAGTCTTGATTTTGAACTGGTAAGACCTGCCATAGGTAAGAGGGATATGACAGCTCAATATGATTTTAATATCAACCTTACTAGAATGAATGGATTTTCTTTGAGCTGGAATAAAGTTGATCCAACCTTTTTTTACTGAACAACTTGTATCCTCATGTAAAGAGGATTTTGCTGTGTGCCTCGGTGAGGATGTTGGGAATGAAGCTGTCATAAATGCATTTAGCCATATTACAGGGGAGATTAAGAATTTATTAAGAGTAGAAACAGTACGGAGAGATCGTAAGACACAGGGTTGGTTTGATCAGGCTTGTACTAAGGCCCACTCGAATTTGAAAAAAGCCTTACATATGAAGGACAGAAGTCATACCGAAATAAAACAGGCCAGATTGATGTATAGGCTTGCTCTTAAAACACGAAAGGAGAAACTAAGGGAGGACGCCTGGCAGGCCCTGCATGATTCAGATCTACGGAGAGACAATAATGGCTTTTGGAAAGAAGTTTAATGCTCCCTTTCTGGGTCCAAACGATAATCCATCTGTAGAAATTGCAATTAGTGAGGATAGATGGGTACAACACTTTACTACTTTATATAATGATGATGAGCAGGCCCAGATGGAAGGTGACTTAGATTTAGCTCCATACGTTGTTGATAGGAATGCTCAGGTCCAATTGCTGCCTCTAGATATAAGTTTCACTTTAGATGAGGTAATAGGTGCTATTAATGCCAGTGCCGCAGGTAAAGCTCCGGGACCGGACGGAGTTCCTGTAGATGTGTATAAATCCAACCTTCCGCTATGGACCCCATTATTAACTAAAGTTCTAACCACCTGTTGTCAGCAAGGTCTGATTTCCTCATGGTCCGACTCAATAGTGATCCCAATTTTTAGAAAGGGGGATCGTAATGATCCAACATGTTATCGCCCAATTTCCTTACTAGACTCTATCCTTAAGGTGGTAGGGCGGGTTGTTTTAAACAAGCTACAAAATTGGGCAGAGGACGTTGGTGTCCTATCAAAATTACAGTATGGGTTTTGCACGGGTCTTGGGACCATTGAACAAGGCTTAAACTTAAGTCTTATAATTAGTAAATATACACAGGCCAAGGATGAACCGTTTTATTTGGCTTTTGTGGACCTTAGTTTCGCATTTGATTGTGTGAAGCATGATAGGCTATGGGGTATTCTTGAAGAGATGGGAGTTGATCTTCCACTTATCCACTTTATGAGAGAATTATATAAAGATGCAGGGCCGAGAGTGCAATATGGAAAACAGGGTGAATGTACAGCTAAGTTCCCAATTAGAAAGGGTGTGAGACAGGGGCTGTGTGCTCGCCCCTTTCTTTTTACTTTATATATTAATGGCCTTGGCCAGTTTTTAATAGAACATTGTCAGGATTTACCGACCATTAATAATAGTCCAGTACCAGTTTTATTATACGCAGATGATGCGGTTTTAATGGCAAGAACCCCAATAGGGCTCCAAAGAGTTGTAACTAGCTTTGCCCTTTTCATGAAATCCAGAGGTTTGAGCGTGAACACTACAAAAACTTACTCTATGAAGTACGGAAAGAAGAGTGTTAAGTGCTGCGACATTTTTATTAATGATATAAAAATCGAAAGCACTAACAGGTTTTCGTATTTAGGGATGAACTTTGACAACAAGGGGACATGGTCTCCTGCAGTTCTTGCGAGGAAATTGTCGTTTTTAAGAGCCACAGGTGCGGTGACAAATTTCGCTATAAAGTTAGGACGCAGGCCAGTTCCCGAACTGGTATTAATATATAAATCAAAGTGCCTTTCGACAGCCATGTATGGTGCAGGAATTTAGGGTTTTATGGATGTGCAGCAATTACAAGTGATTGAAAATGCCTTTTTACGATACTTGTTAGCTGTCCCGAGCTCCACTGCAAATTATGTGTGCCATTCGGAGCTTGGTATATCATTTGTATCCGACTTGGTTAAAATTGAACCCATTTTGTTATGGCATAAGATCTGGGTGACAAGTGAGGCCAGTTTTAATCGTGATATTATTGAGGATTGTTTAAGGCTTGACAAGTCTTTTCGCATCCCCTGGCTTAAGTACATCAAGCAATTGCTGAGTGATATGGGCCACCTTGAATACTTTGAGAGACCTGATAGTATGGGATCTACCTCAAGAAAGGTATTGAAAACAGAATGTCTGGCTTATTTACAATTTAAAAGATGGCTTAGAGAGTGTGTTAAACCTACTGTCATGGATAATCATTTGATGTTATCATGCCTCGCAATTCAACCATACTTGGTTCAAGTGTTAGGTAGTTATGATCGGTTGTTGCTGACACGCTTACACTTGGGGATTTTTCATAGACTAACTAGCTTTCCAGTTTCAAATAATTGGTCTAGGAATTTGGACCCCTGCCCATGCGACGATGTGTCAAGCCAATCAACGCTTCATACCCTTTTATTCTGCAAGTTTTATTCTAACACCAGAAAAAGGTTAAGACAATGTCGCGTAGCCTTTTTAATGCTACAAACGCTGGATAATGAAATGCTTACAAAGCATGTAGCCCTTTTAAAAAAAAATTTTTATTAAGTTTAGGAAATCTATGTGTAATGAGTATACTGGCGTATAATCATGTAGATCTGATTTTTAAGGCAACGTGTTTTTGACAAAAACGGCTTTTTTAATGTAAATCTGTGTTTTATTTGTGCTTTTATGATTTACTTTTAAATCGAATAAAGCTATTTTTGAATTGAATTGAGCTGGACGCTGCAATCTTTGAGTGCAGGCTTTGTGCCTTGGCGTTTTATAAACAGCACGTCTCTGTTTTCTGAATATAATCTAACAGATAAACAGGTTGAAATGGCACAAAGGGGAGCTAAATATACAATGCTGCGTATTGAAAAACTGGACCGACTACCATTTACAGTGGCGGAAGCTCCGTCTACTGAATGGCTTATCCATGGCCACATAACTCTACCGGTCACTACTTTTCAATTTCAATATTGCCTTGAACAAAGGCAGGCGGGCAAATATGAAAAGATGGGTAAGGAATACATTAAGGAATCCTGAGATTTACCATATAGATTCCGATGCCGGAGTGGGGATCGAGAAGTGTTTCTTAGTGGTACAAACTGCAGGAATGCTTTGAGCGGTTCTCTCATGTGCCGGGACATTTCACTGCACAGAGCGTGTAATGGGTCAGTAGCAAACTTGTCCTGCCACATGAAAGGGACTCCAGCTGCCGTGATTCAACCGGTGTTCGAGCTGCTCTCGAATGGGAGTTACTTGATGCTGAACGATCAAGGTTGCTGTGGTATGCTTCCGGGCATTGCCTATCTGGTCACTGTGAACTCCAGGGTTACTTGCTGTATGCAAGTATTGTTTCCCCCAACAAGTACAGTCAGGGAGGCGCCGTTATGGCCTTCGTTGAATGTTTCTCTTATATAATTTGATACTTTGAGCAGACTGAAAGCCATGCTTTTACAGCAAACCGTACCCTTAACCTCCGCTCGAGAGACCTTTGATCTTCAAATCGCAAGGACCTCGACTGAGATACAGGCACTTATACGTACAAACTGCCCCATTCATTTCGCAGAAATGGTGGGTTGTATCTTTAATATGTCTGATACGAGTGGTATTGTACACCGATTTAAGACCATAGGGTCAGGACTTCTTAGCACCTTTCAGATGATCCTCAGAGTTATTCAAACTTTTTACACTCCGTATTTGGAAGCATTTTTGGAGGTCTACCTCTGATCCTGCTATCAATAGCGGGAATCCTGATTGTCATTTACCTGCTACGCAATGGATAGCCCAATCACCAACGAGATGGCAAAAGCGCTCCTGGAGCGGAAATACCGTGAACGCATGGTACAGCATCTGGGCACACCTCGCCTACGGGAACTGAGCGCCTCTTGGTTCCTATCGTTTAGACCAGTCTGGATGGACTGCATCTTACCTGTTCTTCGATGCCTGTTTTGCGGTGACGAATGCGTGTTGGACCTCTGTCTGACACTTGCGACGGACACGCCTACAGACTTGAATACCAGGCTGGAACCCTTGAGGTCTCATGCTCGGCAATGTCCCCAGCGTATTCCTATCCTAACGACCGCATTCCTTGAGAATCCGCAGGTGCAACTGGAGTGAGCTTTAGCTCCACCACTGGCACCACTTGCACCCAGGTATCAACAACAGCACCGGCTGCCTCTACACCAATTGTTGGCAGTACTGAATATCATCTGTGCTCCATTGACAGACTCTGCGAGGTGTTACAAGGACCGTCCCCTGCAGCAGCAAGCAGCGATGATGTTGCTTCTCCCAGCCAGGACATTTAATCTATAATTGCCTCTTCGTGTGCTGGGAAAGAATTCGGATTTTCCTTGTCATTTCAAAATCGACTAAATTTGGAACACTTCCTAAAATTGACACTTTCGCTAGAAAAAGAATGGCCTTCTAAAAAGCTTGTAGGGGTTCAATCTGCATAAACAAACTCATTTAAGACTGTGACTTGTGGAACAATTTTAAGAAGTAATTTTTCAGAGAACATTTTTTCCCTTTTTAAACAGTTTTTTAAACAATTTTAACGTTTAAAATAAATATATTTTAAATGGCTCATTGATAATTTTATGCGCTGACACCTAGTAACATGAGTGTTTCCCTTGCATATTATTATAATTGACTATTCGGAAGAGGAGTGGGTGTTATGTTTCATATAGGTACCCTAATATAGGCCCAGGGAACATCATACCCTTTCACCTACATCACCTCCCCTACATTACACAGTAACAAGCCTTTTAAGCATTGAACGCCTTTTATGGACTGAACCTTTTACCTAGTTCTAGGCCTGGGTGCAGAAGGAGGGTTTTCCTTGAACAATAGTGTTCTATGACTTCATCTTTAGACTGACACCGCAGGAATGAATATTCATACAGCTACTTGAAAACCAGGTAGGGGCTATACACCACCTTCCTAATATCTACGCACAAGGTTCATCACATACGTCATCCTCATACCCAACAATGGCTAACACAAGAACAAGGGACAAAGGGACTCTATATACTTTTCTGTATAAATACGGCACCTCTGCTATCAGTAGCTAGAGGGAACCGAGACTTCCAGGCCGACACACTGACCAGAGACGCTGAGGCTCCTGCATGCAGACGCTCCAGCTGACAGTGGTCTGAACATCCCTTGTGGGGTGTCCAACTCGAGACCATGAAGGGCTCCTGCATTCTCACACTTCAGGTAATGGGGTTCGACTAAACCTTAGAGGGATTCTTGGCTTCACACCTACTCACATGCTAGGTACACTTAGGTACATCTAGATAGGCATCGTAGGAGTACGCGCACTTTTATCCTGCATCTTATGTTCATGTATTTATTCATGCTTATTGCAAGATGGTAGAACTGTACTATCCTTTTATATTCATAGTACTGCTAATCATATATCTCTGCTACTGTCTAATGGTTGTTGCAGCTCATATATTTTACACGAGAATAACAACTGTTCAATAAATCCTTATTGAAACACCTAGACTGTTTATTCTGTGCATCTCGGAGATAAACTAAATGAGCACGAGTGACTGAGCGAAAAGTAGTACATTGTTTCCACGATCTTGAGGGATCAGGGTTGTCATGTTCTGAGGTTGCCAGAAACTAATCTCTCCCCGATAAGAGGAGACACTAGTGGCACTGTGAGCTAGCTTAAACGCAAACAAGCTAACATTTCTCGGTGGGGGTGTACGGAACCAGTCTGCCACCAATCCCACAGTTTATGTTATCCAAACGCGCAGGTCCTGCATGGGTACTATAGGAACTACACAACAAGTGTAATGGTACAGGGCCTCTAAGGGTGGCACAATAAGTGCTGCAGCCCTTCCGTGGTCACAGTGCCCTGGGTACCTGTGGTACCATTTACCAGGGGCTGACCTGTGGCCAGAGATGCCAATTGGGTTTTGTTTTCAATGCAGTTTTAGGGTACCTGGTTAGCAGGAGCCCAGGGCACACTCAGTCAAAGCACATCAGCAATTCAGCAAAAAGTGGGGGCAACTATGCAGAAAGAGGGCACGTACTCACAATCCTAACTAAGAGTTTCATTACTGTTCTTACAGTTAATGGATGAGTGTAGGAAGATGGCTTTTTATGTGGTAGTGCCAATGTAAGGGCGCACCATGCAAAAAGTATAGACGACCCATACGGGTTTACAAGCCTTAAATTAATAATCCCAAGTGCTCTGTTTGTGGTAGTGAGGTTGAGTAGATTAAGCTTATCAGAGGGTAGTGTTAAGTATTCTTTGAACACAGAGTCAATAAGTGAGACACACGCTCAAGAAGAAATTTGAGACAAATTTAGAAAAATAACATTTTTATATAATTTTAGACACCAAGATCAACAGAATCAGGTAAGTAATTAAGGAGATAGGAATTTTACAGTAAAAGAAAAAACTGTTGAATAACGGTTTTGAGGTATGAGCCTCGAACGCGGTAATGTTATTTGATGGGAGAACATACAATGCATAGATATACTGGCAAACGTTTTTGGAGGGTGCCTTCTAGTACTTACGGTGCTGAGGGGCCAAGGTCTAAGAAACCCCCAGCAGTTTGATTTTACCTGCCCTGGTGAGTCTGGGTGCAGAGGTACTGGTTGCATTGGCAGCCTCGAGCGCTACGCATTAAAGTCTATGGAAGAAGTACCTGATGCCGGGTGCAGAGCTGTTTTGTCTGGCAGGTCACTGTAGTTAGAGGCTCCCACTTGGCTTTGGTGACCTGGGGAGGGAGAGAAAACAGGGAAGGTGGGCCACTATCGATGAAAGCCTCGTAGATCCTGAAGTCCCTCGATGGCAGGTCAGTGTCTGCGTCATTGGTGTCCGGACTGGACGCGCAACAAGCCTAAGTAGCTGCAAGGGCTCAGGTACCCAGGGTATTGGTGCTGAGAGGCTCCTGGAGGGCTCAGCGTCTCGAGACTTGGTGAAAGCGACGTGGCTGACCTCCTGGACCCACAACAAACTCTTCCTAGCGAGATGCACCCTCAGTGGGCCCAATGGCCAGCAAGAAGTAGTACTGGGTCGATGCGGTCAATGACTGCAGATGCAAGGGGATGGCTACTCCACCCAAGGGAGTTGCTGCTTGGTTATTGAAGGGGAGAAAAGTCCTCGAAGGGTTTGGGGAGGCTATTTAGCTTCTGGATGAGTCGGTCTTTGTGATTGTCGCGGTGCAAGCAGCCAGGCAGGGTTTGACGCCAATCTCGGTGCAGGAACTCTGTTCTCACAACTTCGGCTCTTCCTTGTCCTTCCTTAGGTTCCCAGTATTCAGTATAGAGCGGTCGACCTCAAAGCTGGGGAACAGGGTTCAAGTCTTGGCAGGGACGCTCAAAGTCCTGTGATTCTGGGCAAATCACAATCTCCCTGTGCCTACCAAAATGAATGTGTCTGTCTGTAATGCAACTGGTGCTTATGTAAAGCGTTCTGGTACCTTCGGGTCAAGTTTGCGCCATATAAAACTCCCCAAAATAAAATATGAGTTCCGGGTGTCAGCATATCCCTAAATACTTAATTTAGGGGCGTGTAGGGTAGTGGCCAATGGACTACCTGCACCTGAGGTGACTACACACCCTATATGACCATTTCCTGTGGAGAGAGGCCATAATCATGACCTAGAGTTCCTAGTTTTACCAAATTAAAGATGGTGAAACCCTTCTTCGATTGTCCATTTCAGGTGGCCCACCTTAGGGGTGTGCCTAGCCTGAAAGTGTGACACGTCTTCTGACAAACTAATTTCCCACCTGCTCTGATGCCAAATGGGCCCCAGGGCAGAGGGTGGAGTTCCCCAGGTCTGGGGGGAAGCCAGGGTTGCATATCAAAGGCAGAGGGTTTGAAGCCTCTGGCCTTGTTATGCTAAATCACTAGCCATCCTGCTGGAAGAGGTGTGAACCCCTTCCTCCGGAGCTGGTATTGTTTCTGGCCTCTCACTTACAGGGGGTCAGAAACTGTGGTGGCAGGCTGGATGATACCAGTCAGTCAGCACACTAAATGACTAGTAGGTTTTCAGGGGGCACCTCTAAGTTGCCCTCTGAGTGCATGTCATAATAAATCTAGTACTGGTATCCGTACAGATTTATTAAGACAAGGTGTTTGATACCAAACGCCATTGGTTTCAGTGCAACCATCATGTAGCTGGGTAACTCGTAATGACCAGTTCCCAGTACATGTCCTTAAGATGGCTGCCTGATCACTTGCAAATCAAGTAATGGAACTAGACATCACAGGGGTCTATCTGCTCATGCAGATGTGCCCTCACATATAATATAAGATAATGCTTTATTTGCGTGATTAATTAAAATCATTGCAACAATTTACTTTAATAAAGCACAGGTAAATAAGCAGAAAATCGGGTTATCCGATTTTACAAACACTTTGTTTCACATATAAATTCGAAGAGAGGTTGGTTAAACTTTTCAGAATAACATCACTAGTGCATTATGTTTCCAAGTCCTTGGCTGGAGAGAGATCAGATGCCAGTTCTGTGTGCAAAAATCGCAGATCTGGATAGAAATAAAGTGCAAGTTCTGTGTGCAAGGATCGCAGATGGAAGGATTTCCAATGCAATTAAAACCCAGAGATTGTAGTAGCTTTTTCGTTTATAGCTTGATCGGGTCCGAGTCCTTAGTTGAAGAGAGGTAAGATGCAAGTTCTATGTGCAAAAATCGGAAATCTGAATAGAAATAAAGTGCAAGCTCTGTGTGCAAGGATCGCAGATAGAAGGATTTCCAGAGCAGTTAAAACCCAGAGATCATCTGCTGCAATATTATTAGGGACCTCATCCGCCCAAGGTCGCTTTTGAGGTCATTCAATTCGGAGAATCCGAAGTGGGCATGATTCAAGTGTGGGTGCCGCAGTGGCAGGCTTCCAGGAGCCATCCAGTGCAGCTAAAAAACGGCAGTTGCCGTTGAAGCTCATCCATTTTTAATGATAGCCGCCTCCATCCGGAATCGCCTTTAGGATTATTTGATTGTGTCGTTATGCAACCATTTGTTAATTAGTTTGTCTTTTTATTCTTGTGACCACAGCGGCTAGGAATTTTACCAAACGGCAGCTCAGTTTGAAGTCCTAGCCGGAGAAGCTTGCTACCACTGCTTGTCTGCAGGACAGTATGTATTTCCTATTGAAAAGTGGTCTAAGTAGGGCGCGGCGCTCCCATAGTAGTTCCCTGCAGATAGTTAGGAGGTGCCGAATATCCTCCTCCCCTTCCCCGCAGAGACGACAGATTGCTGGCTTCGGTGGACGTAGCCACGGCGGCAGGTGGCACGCAGATGGTAATATACCTAGGCGGAATTTCAGGAACTTCTCTTTGGTGGTTTTGGAAAAGCCAGTATGGAGGTATGTTCTAGGTGAGGCTTTGATATATGACTGTATGGTGAACCCGCCGTGTGCACGCTCTGACAAGGTGGTTTTGTCTTGTATGAGGGAATCTTTTTTGACAGTGTTGTTAACTATTTTTTTAAAGCTTGCGTAAGTCCCCGATGTCTCCCAGAGGTGTCGTAGGCCTAGTTGGTCGAGTGAGCATTCCAGGTAGCGTCTAGCTGGGCATGCCTCCTTAGCTTGCAGTTCTTTCCTAAGTAGGCATTTAGTGTTTCTGGCTCCCCCTTTCTGATTTTATACCAGCTTTTTATATATGCTCCTTTACGGGCCAGATCTTGTCCCTGTATCCGGAACTCTAGTCTCAATTGTGCGGGGGATGTGTATCTTGGTAGCCCATAAATCATTCGCATTGCTCTTGCTGTGGTGCCGTCCAGTGTTTCAGCATGTCTCCCTCTCATGGCTTCACTTCCGTAGGTGATGGATGGTATGAGTTTCGCCTGAATTACCCTGGTTAGTGAGGAGAAGCTTGAGCCAGAGATCAAATTTTGTAAGTTTCTTAGTGCCACGGCTGTCATTATCCCCCTTTTTTTTATGGCTTTGCGGTGAGCGGCGAAGTTCCCTTTATTATCGATGATAACTCCCAGGTATTTGTACTCTTGTAAGGCTTCCAGCTTGCGTGTTGCGAGATGCCAGTGGTGGAATGACTTTGTATTGCGAGTGTTCACGCTCATAACTTTTGCTTTTTCTTGATTAATGCTGAGTTTGTTAACATCTGAGTATCGGGATGTAATGTGGAGCAAGTGCTGTAGGCCAATGGGTGTCCAACTGATGAGCACAAGGTCATTCGCATAGAATAGATTTGATAGATGCAGGCCACCAAGCTTTGGGGCGTGCGAGTTGCTTTCGTTCAGCATGGCTGATAACTTTGCCATAAAGACATTAAAGAGTATTGGGGCTAGCACGCAGCCCTGTTTCAGACCGGAGGTCGTGGGAATCTTCTTTGTTAAGTGATCTCCTGCAGCCAGTTTTGCTTGCACCCAGGTGTTGCTGTGTAAGAGGATTAGCTGTTTTAAAAGTAGAGAAGGGATGTTCAGCTTTTTTAGTTTTTGCCACAGTAAGTTTCTATTTATATGATTGAACGCTTAGCTGTAGTCAATAAAGCACAAGTACAGGGGCTGTTTTAGTGCAAGTGCGGCATCTATCATTAATGAGAGGGCTAAGATGTTGGTAGAGGTCCCCATGCTCTTGCAGAAGCCTGTTTGATTTAGTGGTATTGCTGCAGTTTCTGTAGCCCAAGACGTTAGTTCTTGTAGTATTAATCCTGCATAATATTTAGCATTGCTATCCAATAGTGCTACCAACTGGTAATTTTTTGGATCATTCCCATTGCCTTTTTTTTTTTTTTTTTATAAATCGGTGAGATAATCGAGCCCCTCCATGATGACGGCATCATTGATGTTTGCAGGATTGATTCAAAAATCGGTTTTAGTGCTTTGGCCCAGTATTCTTGATCAAGTTTGAACAATATTGGCGGGATCCCATTTGGACCTGGAGCTCCCTCTCGCTTACCCTTAGAGATTCTTTTGCAGATTTGATTGTTCGTGATTGTGAAAAGCTGTTCCGATGTAGAGATGGAGTTGGTTTGGTGTGATGATGCTTCCAATTCAGATGAGAGGATGTTTGTGCAAGTTTGGGTTCCTAGGTCTCTATTGAAATGGGATTAAAGGAAAATATATATAAGGGTTTAGGGCTTAAGGCCTGCTGTAGGGGTAATTAACATATAGTATATACAGTGTACCATGGCATGGCACAAAGGGAGTGGGCCTGGTCCTCAGGAACCCAATACACTTTCAGTAAAAAAGCATCAGTACTAGGGCAAAAAGTTAGAGTGACAATGTCAAAAAGTGCACTTTCCTACAGTGAGTAGTGTGAGAATGGGGCCGCAGCTGCTGGAAAGCTATCACTATCTGATGATTGAGGTATGCCCTCTCTGTGACAGCATTTATTATTGATCTTAGGAACGGTTGGGATCTGCTGAAGTTGGAAATGGGACGTTTTGGGATTTACTGTGAATCGTAGTCTATGTAGCAGATTTAGGGCTCTCTGAGTGTGTGGTAGACACTGCTGACTGCTGCTGTTTTTGATCAACCAGTCGTTGAGCTACTGTAATATGCGAATGCCCGCTCTGCATAGATGAGCGCCCACCACTGCCAACACTTTGTCAATACCCTTGGGTCTGTGTTGACCCCAAAGGGTAGTATTGTGAACTGGTAATATTGTCTACTTACCAGAAACTGTAAGTACTTGTGATGAGCAGGGTGAATAGGGATGTGAAAGTATGTGTTCTGATATTTAATGCAGTCATAAAACCCCCCGGTGGAGGAATGGGATGATACCATGCAGAGTCATCATAAGACTATGTTCCGAAAGGATGTACTGATTGAGCAGCCTCAGGTCTAGAATGGGGCGTACTGAGATATCTTTCTTTGGAATGAGGAAGTACAGTGAATAAACTACAGGTCTCCATTGGTTCAGGGGCACTGGCTGTATGGCACCCTTTTGGAGAAGCGCTGTGACCTCTTCTTGTAGGAGAACAAGGTGGTCTTGGCTGAGGCTGTGACAGCATGGTGGTATGTTGGGTGGGGTAGTAAGAATTCTAGGCAATAGCTCTGATGGACAATTGCAAATACCCATTGATCCCGGGTGATTACCATCCTGTGATGATGGAAATCTCTTATTCTCCCTCCGACAGATGTTGGATGATTAGTGGGGATGGATGAAAAGTCAGTGCTTGAGAAAGGGGGCATCTTTCCTGGAGCTGCCTCTTCCCCTGCCTTTACCACTTGTCCCTCAATAGCCTCCCCATGAGTAACCCCTGCCTGCCTGGGACTCATGGAAAGCCTGTTGCTGGTGCTGAATTGCACCTGACCTGGTAGTGTTGTTTTACAGCTGCCTCTTGCCTAGTGCCTATGAAAGAAGCCCCTTGGTGTAGTTGAATGTTATGTACCCATGGACTTGGCAATCTCACTATCTTTCTTCGATTTTCTCTAACATCTTGTCTATTTTGGGCCCAAAAAGATGCTGCTCCCCATTGAACAGGATGTTAAAAATGTGCTGTTGTGCCTATGGTTTAAAATCTGGGGACGTGAAGCCATGCATGTCATGTAGAACAATGGTGTTAACTCTGTAGGAAAGAAGTGTCTGCCATGTCAAGGGCACACCTGATTTTCCCTCCGTGACTAGTTCTTCATCTTTCTTCCTATAGGCCTCACAAAAGGTGCTGTACTAGGCCCTCCATTTTTTGCCAACGACACCCATCATATCTTGAAAGCAAACCAACAGAGCAGGCGATTCACCACAGGTTAATTGCCCCTAATGCGACCCTTTCACCTGCAGCGTAAATACGCTTGGTTTCTTTATCCAGAGGAGGGAGGGTTTCCCTGTTGCTTGAGCGGATGCCCGCTCCTTTGCATACTAACAACAAAGAAATCAGGGGGAACTTGCCCTCTAACTTAGAGATGGTCATTACAAGAGACCTTAAACTTCCTCTCTACTCTAGGTGTAACTACAGTTTCCCTAAGAACTCCAGAGCAGTCCTGAGCATCTCCTTGAGCACTGGTAGAAAATGAACTGTCCGTTAAACGTTTGAGCGGTCTCCACTAAGAAGTCATCACCATCTTAAATAGTGTGCATCTCCACCTTATGATGATGATGATGACGAGCCTCCCTCTAAATAACTGCATGTTCATCAGAGGGAGATGGCTTGGTGGGATAAGGCTCAAAGTCTGGTTTGCCTTGTGAGTCAACATTATAATTATCCAAAGTATCGTCCCAAGCTCCTGCCTCTGCAGGTTGATCATATGGGTCTTCCTCCCTATAATGGCACCCAGTGTCAGAGAAAGAGTGAGCTGATTCCTCTGGAGATGCCAGTGGAGCTGGAGGGGGTGGAGACTATGCATGTGCAGGAGGCAGTGGAGGTGCTGGGGGCAGTGGAAGTGAAGGTGAGTGCCTGGTGAGTAAAAAGCAATGGAGGAGGTCTTGTGGCCTTGTCCTTGTGCCCTTTAAGCACTGGGTGTCCAGGATCCACAAAGGCACATTACTGGAAACTTTCCTCTGAGGTAGCTTCGAGGAAATCGTTCCAGTGTAAGGATGGATAAAAAGTATTTTTTTCCTAGCACCCAGTTTTTTTTGCTAGTCTTTCAAAGTGGGTTGCTTGGATCTCTCCTTGGAAGCCCGCTCAACTTCCAAGCCTTGTCTGCGAAGGCACACCAGATACCAAAGCATTTTTCTTCGAGTGTTCGGGCTGGATGCCATATTCCCTCTTGAGCAGTGCTCTGCCTCTGTACTAAGGTGTTTTAATAGGTAGAGCTTTGGAGTAGTGCTCAGTATCAGGGGTGGTACTCATGGCGGTGCTCAGTATTGTGTTTGTTTTCTGTCCCACAGGCGTCAAAGTCCAAGGTGTTCATTCGAGTTCCTTCCCCGCTGAGGCACTTGAAGACATGGTCTAAGGTGTGGCATCGGCTAATGTGCCAGTACTGCGGAGAGTGACTTATTCTTTGTCTCATCACAGAGAGGCCTTGCTCGCCAAAGATATTCAGCATCTCGGTGGATGGCTGTTGAGGCATCTTTAGGTGCACCCAATGTCTTTCTCTTCTGCACCATTGAGTGTTCTTGCACAGAAAGACGTTACAGGAGACGCTGTTCTCGGGGAAGAAGCAGAGATTGCAGACACTGTGGTTATCAGAGCAAGGGTACTTAGCACTGCACTGTTCTCCTTAATGGAACGGTGTTCATTTCATCACCCTGTACTTGCCTGCATTCTCCGAGCTTATCTACTGGAGATCGAGAAGGACTTCACTGAGTCTTTAGACATCTGACTGGTCCTCCCTCCACCATCTCGATCCATCTTTCCGTGGTTAGTTGTATGCAGATTCTACGACGGTGAATTCTTAGTCTGATTTCGACTCCTTTCCTTCCTTGACCTCTTAGTTGCTTGATAGCTTCAGATACTTCAGTAAGCTCTGCTTTGACTAAATCACCCCATAGGGCATCCACTTCTTCTTGTCCTGTACCATGAATGTCCTATAGGGAAAAGCCATGTAGCCTTTCGGCTTGTCGTCTTTGGGCAGGAAGAAGTTGCATACTTGTCCTTCTGTGGGAGCTTCACTTCCAGCAGAACCTGAACAGTATGTTTTCCATCTCTCGCTGGTTTGTTCTGAGGTTCAGGGTAAAACACCACCCTGACTATGCATTCTCCGGCCACGGGGATGAAATTTCCATGAAAAAAACAACATGATTTTCAGTCGTTTTTGGTGACTTCTGCTCTGTCTTGACATCCTCTGTCATAGCCATCAATACTCCTTCTCTCTTGCTGCTTCTTTTTCGTATTGTCTTCGGATTTCAATGCTCATTGATGAGATACCATGTCCTTTGATTCCAGACTCAATAGCATGAAAAAGCATCTGAAGATGGTGAGCATTCAAAGGAACTTCACGTCTGACATCACTGGGGAAAGACTAGGTACCTAATGGTTAACGAGGCCTGACAAAAAGAAGGGGAGGACAATGCCGGATTCAATCAATAGACAGCAGAGTAATGTGCAGAATGCGAATCCAAAAAAGATTGATGCTGCAAAATACCAATTTCTATGATGGCCAAGTCTGGTCCTAGCCTTGAGACATTGCCTCTGATCTTGGCTGGTAAACAGGTACAGCTCCTCCTCCCTGATAATTTTACAACCTTGTGTGCTGCATATATACAACTTTCTACCAACTCATATCTCCTCTTGTGGTGTGTTATGACACTGGAGTTCTTGTCATGAGTCCTATGGGGAAACAACTGAACTAACAGTTCTTGAAGAGTTGATACCAACAGTTAACTGTGTGCATTTATGTCCCCATCTCCCTTATGGGCAACTGCCTCTCCCTAGCAGTATGACACCTAAGTTGGATGACTCACCCTGACAGTAAGTGACAGACTCCAGTAAACACAGGCTGTGCACCAGTTGTCCCTCGTCAGCGTGCAGCACGTGTCCATTCAACTGCATGGATTTCAGTTATCCAGCATATAGCTATGCAGACAAGCACAGAAAGCACTGCTGCTGTAAGCTCCGAGGAGAAGGCCCCGTAAATCGCCATCACTCCACACTACTGGTGTTCTGTGCTGGCTGTCTCCTCTGGAAAGGGGCCTTTAGCAGCTGAGTCGTCACTTGGAGAGGAATGTTGATCGTCATGGCGAATGCAGGGCTGGTTCAGCAGACACAGGAGGCAAGCCACAAAGCATAGCAGTGATATTTTGATTATTGCTGTGCTCACAACACAGATTAAGGCAGGACCAACCCAAAAGTAGAGAGAAGGAAGACAAATGTTGCTGTAAGCGCATTGGTAACATTGCAAGATCACACATAATCGAACTAAAAACTTGGCAGCCCTGATTTCATCTGGAATATTTATATAGTGGAAACCAAGTCTTAAGGGCATCTGAGCACATTATACAGCATAAGAGCTACAAGATGGTATGTGGAGGTTACAGCAGCACAGGTAACAATTTACAAATGTTACTCGAGTACGACAGCAACGCAAGTAAACTATTCATAGTAATTTAGACACATAAGGGGCAGAGAGAGAAACAGAGGGATGGCCAAGTTTTTACGTTAAGGAATTAAGGAAGGTTTTTGGGAGACAGCGAATATTTGTACTTCTCTTATGAAGAATCTAAAAGTTAAATGTTCCATTCTGTATGTCCCTCTCAGCTCCTAGAAAGCAGGCTTAGACATTAATACTCGTAGAAAACCGATACTTTTAAGTAATGTGCAGGATCCAGACTTACCCCAAGATTTTGGCACAGTCATCATAGTACTTCATGGAGTTTTTAACAAAGCTGAAACCGTTCACATCGCACACAAAGGAATGCCCATTTGCTCGAAGCAGATCAAAACCACACACAGTTTGCTGTGAAAGAAGAAGGTAGCTGTCATTAAAAGTTCTTATAGGCTAATTATGGATTTGTAATGTAGGCAAATTTCTTTTGAAGAGAACTAATTCACCAGAAATCTTCCATGCGCCACCAAAAATGCATGATATTGCATTTTGAGTTAATTCCTTCATCAAAATACGGTCTATCCATTCACTTACAGATACTGAGAAGCATTCACCGAGCAAATCTGCACCAAATACCGCTTCAACCTAATTTCTAGTCAAATACAGCAATGCAATAAGGTGTGAATGTCACAGATCTAACTCTTACCTTTTAGCAGAGTGCCATCTCTTTAAAGGGGCCCACTACAAGGTTTCAATTCTGAAACAATGATTGAACAGGCAGAGTTTCCCACTGAAAAGTAACAATCTGTTTGAGTTGCTGCTTTTCCAGGGGAAATGCTGGGGACTATACAACGGACCTCCTTAGTAAGATAGTGCTCTGATAAATATAATTATATCCTCGACGTTCCCAAATATCAGAAAAGAGTTCATTCCAAGTTAACCTTAAATTATAATCTACCTGTCAATGACTATCCAGTGACTATCTTCAGTTTCTGATGATTACCACACATCTTTGAATATCTTTTTTGGAATCAATTTACTTTGAGAAAGCAATCTTCTGCAGCAATACACGTGTTGAAAGATTATGCTGTGCACCGTGGAATTATCTTTTGAAACAAAATGTACTGTATGGAAACTGGTGAAGGATTAAAACTATAAAAGATAATAAATTTGATGAATAACTGAATTTTAAGAACATATACCAGAATTTATTTGAATAGTCTTAGATGCTCCAGTATTTGTTTTCATATGTTTACATTACACACCAGGGACAGAAATAGTTATATGTGAGAACACCTGCTGCAGAACACTACTTAAAAACCCTTTTCCTGCACTACACATTGTGGAGCCCTTCAGATATTCTTCAAGGAAGGGCTAGTAGAGACTATGAACTAGAAAATAGCTGGCAATTACATCAATTTCAGTCCCTCCAGTAATACTTATTCCAGACTTGGGATCGATGTTGCAGATTTTCTGGACTGCTCCTTAAAATTATAAAGGAAGCATTGTTTCTCAACTGATGTCAGAGGTAAAGCATTTTTGTTTCCTGCGATGAAAGGGAGAAATGTCTTTATTGCAAGACGGACCACCTGCAGTTTAAGCACATTTATGTGCAGGTGCTGCTTCGCCATTGATCAAAAGCCCCATGCCCAGATGAGCACCAAGCCCAGCAAGGAGGCATCCTTGACCACAGCATCCTGAGACTTAAGAGAACTGAAAAGGCAACCCCACCAAAAGGTTGAATGAGATCTAGCAGTGCACAGCTAGATCAACAGAAAGGCAAATCTGCAGCTGCGCTGTAAGATGCAATTGATGCAGGAACCACTGTGACCTCCGGCAGTACTGAAGGGCGTTCGTGTGACCACAGCAGGATGCACAAGGCCCCGAGGCCAAGCAGACAAGAACTGCACAACTAAGATCAAAGTTAGAAACCTCAGAAACATCTTGTGAATATCCAAGACCCTCTGAGGAGGAAAGACCTTTTTGTGGGTCACGTCTAGTACCACCCTAAGGCGGTCAGCCTCCACACAGAAGAGAGGTGAGGCTTTTGGGCTATGATGGAAAAGCTAAAGTCATAGTCTAAAGCCATCGGCCACTGGAGAAGTTCACTAACCAGCACCCAAGGCTGCTTTCACTAGCCAGTCTGCCAAGTATGATAATAAATGAACTCCTGCCCATCACAGTGAAGCTGCCACCACCAGTAGCAGCCCTTTAGGAAGTATCTGTTGGTACAGGAAAAGGCTCTGACCTTTGTGGGGCAGCCCAGAGGTTGCAGAAGCCATTCAGGACAGATGCAGCACACCAGTGGGTAGACTTCAGCCTGCATGGTGTTCAGTTGATGAGTACGGAAACTCCAGTCTCTTCTTTTTCAGTGTTAGGATCTTATCTGAATAAGAGGAAGAGTCTGGAGCCAGAGAATGGCAGCCTGAATCTGAGCACTCCAAAGATTGGGATCACTTCCTCGATGAGGAATCGGACATCTCACTCCTATGATACGCTTGGTGTTTTTTATGGGAAGATGAAAGAGGTGGCTTTGGTGTCTCCCTTTGGGCCTTGGCCAATAGCTTGGATCTCACTACCTACTGGTTTTCCGGTTCATACAGGCATAGGAATTGCAGGCTGCAGCGCTGTGTTCAGATCCAAGGCAGCACATGCAGATGCCATGTGTGTGAAACAGGGACATCTTGTGTTACTTGCAACAAGGCTTACATCCAGAATGTTTTGGAGGAGATATTTGGTCTACTTATTGTCGAAATGCTGAGGAAATCTGTAGGTGAGACATCAAAAGAGCCTCCAGGACCCATGTCAATGGCTTTAATTTTGGTTTAACCAGTAGTAAGCGGACTGAGAGAGTGTTAAGAGTACCACATCACTATTTGCTGTTGAGGATTTGCAATAAATATTTTTCCTTCTTTCCTAAAAAATGACATTCTTTAAAATTAAATCAATATTTCTCACCTTTTTCCCTAAAAAATAAATGACATTCTTTAAAATTATATATGTATTACTCACCTTAAATGCAAGGCAAACTTTCCGTGCGACCAACTTCTCCATTGCTGTTAGCATGACTGGGTAACGGATTTCTTTCCCCTCGCTGTCCCGTTCCACTTTACCATCCAAAGCAGGGGATTTACGAGCTTCTGCATGTGCATAATCAGGCCCTACAGTATACACCTGGTAGAAAGACATACACTGTATTATCCACTTCCATGCATAGTCAAGAGTCCCATAAAAAACCACATTATACAGCTTTCACAAAATAAAATATTGGTGGGTAAATTTAAAGTTGCTTGGGGACAGTACATGACAGCACAACCAGGTCATTTTGAATTCATTGTTACAATAGAGACCATTCTACAACGATGCTGAGCTGGGTGGCAGAGAAAGTAAGTTACTTACCTGTAACAGCAGTTCTCCAGTATCGGTGTCTTTCATAGATTCACATGCTTGAATCATTCCCTGTCGTCGAAGTGGGAGTCCCACGGTACCAAAATAAGCCGTATGTATCACTATCAATGGCTACAATGGCAATGAAAAGTCTGTTTAATAGACTATCCATGTCCTTTTTAAACAAGCATTTACAATGCAATAGGTCTCGCAATTGCGAGTTTTTGAGCTATTGGCATTGTAAATGGCAATGCCTTTTATAATATTAAAAGACATTGTCACTTACAATACCAATAGTTCAAACTTTTGTAAAAGCGATACCTATTGTATTGCAGAGCGCAGTGTCCGTGAAGCAGGCGCCGCGCTTCACTAAAAACAGAGCGCGGTGTCCTTGAAGCGGGCGCTGCGCTCACTATTAAAGTTTAAAAAAAAAAGAGTGCGGTGTCCCTGAAGCGGGCGCTGTGCTCAGCATGCAAGTTTAAAAGAATAAGTTGAAACTGAGCGCCCTAAAGCGGGCGCCGCGCTAAGCATGCAAGTTAGAGCGGCAAGGCGCTCTATAAGAAATGCAGCCGCCATTATCCTGTATGGGCGTGCTGCAAATACAAAAAGCAGCCGCCATTGTCCCCATCAGTGTCAATAAACAAAATAGTGCTCACCGACTTATAATGCAGACCGTGTAACAAGTCAAGTAAAAGGTCCAGTCATTACGGGAGGTAACAAATGCAGACAGGCGGTACCAAGGAGGGACTAACAAGCCTCTCCGGGGAGGAGGGTGGGTCGCATGTGAATCTATAACAGATACCAGTACTAGAGAACTGCAGTTACAGGTTTACATGCTTGAATCATAATAGCAAGCAGTTACTGTATTTGTATATGTTATAGCATTAGCAAAAATAGCGGCTGGTGGATAGAAAATATATACATAACATTTTCAAAAGCAATTTATTGAATATATTGCACATGGGACCAAAAGAGGCTCACTTTATTGAAATAAGTGGAGTAGTAAAACCTGTCCTACCGCTGCATCACTGCACTGTGCCAATTCCAGGTAATAATGCTGCATGAATTATATGCATACTCATCCAAGTCACAGCATGACTTATCTACTCCGGAGGCACTTCCACAAACAAAGTAGTTGAGGTGGAAACTGCCCTAGTTGAGTACACCCTGGTTTGTACTGTGATGAGTTTGCCAGCCTTTGAGTGGCAGAACTAGACTGCAGCTGAAATTCATAGAGCAATGGTTGCCATTGTGACTGAAGCACCCTTACGAGTGTGTCCATTTGAGTCCAACAGTTGCCAGTTCTCATGAGTTGTTTAGCATGAAATAAGTAGAATTTTAAATATCGTTTGATTCGAAGGAACCTTGGGAATTTTTTTTTAGATTGGTTCTAAGTAGTACTAAATTGCCTGTGCAGTGCAAGAAGGTTCTTAAGTTGAGAAAGCCTGAATCTCATCTACCTTCCTGGTCGGAGTGAGCGCTAGTAACAAGGCGACCTTCCATGTGAGAAATATGAGGTGTGCTCTGTGAATAGGTTCGAATGAACTCTGCACGAGTTGAAACAGAACTATGTTCAGGTACCAGTCAAGGAAAGGAGTAAAAAACTCTGAAGAATTTTTTTATGAACTGTTTGATGAGTCTGCAAGAGCAGAAAGAGAGAAAATGTGATGAACATCTATATCTTGATATTGATGCAAGCCGTACGTTAATAGACTCATGTACTAACCGTAACTAAGCTAGCGAGAGGAGATTGGGTAGTTATCCGTCAGATTATGCCGGTAGAGGATGTAGGTTTTATTTCTGGTGCCTTAGGCAGAAACGTTTCAATTACAGTTTACATGTCTTTATTGTGGCTTCCTCCTTGACCCGGAGAGAATAGACCTGCAGTCCTGAGGAACCTAAAGATTTTTGAATTCATGGAATTTAGGAGCTGTGTGAATAAGAGGAGAGAGGTCGGGTCAGGATGAAGGACGTGGCCTTAGCTTATCGTCAAAAATGTATGGGATGTTGGAAGGTGAAAGTGGTTGTATTCCGATAGCAGGAGCAGCTCCGTGAACCAATGCTGCGTGGGCTACCTGGGGCTATCAGGATGAGACAACATCGCTCCGCTTTCCTCTTGCTGAGAATCTTTAGTATTAAAGGTATTGGTGGAAATAGTAAGCATAGATCCCGGACCATCTGTCGAAAGGCATTCCCCCATGATCCTGCTTGTGGATGCCAAATTGCATAGAATTGGTGTAAGAAGCTGGCTCTGTATATACCATACCCAAGTAAGGTATAGTGTGCACAGAGTCCAGTGGGTGCCCAGATGCTTTACAGAGGCTAAAAGTAGATAATACTAATGCTCTCTTTTGTGGTAGAGTGGTCGAGCAGTTAGGCTAATCAGAGGTCTGTGTTAAGCATTTGTTGTACACACTCAGGCGAGAAATGATTACACACACTCAGGGCCACATGTATCAATATTTGAAATAGCGATTACCTAATTGCAATTTTCTGCAAATCGCAATTAGGTAATCAATATTTCCAATATTGATACATGTGGCTCTTTGGGCCACAAGTATCAATATTAGAAATAGCGATTACTTAGTTGCAATTTTCAGAAAATCGTAATTAGGTAATCGTTATTTCTAATGTGTGAAACTCGATGAGTTTCATTCAGTGACTTCTAGTTGGTCGCAAATCGACCTACCTCATGAGCATTAATGAGGTAGGTTGCAATTTGCAACCCACAGGGAATCGCTAAAATCACAGGAATGGTGGCCTGCTGGGGTTAGCAGACCTCCATGTCCCAGATTGCTTTTAAATAAAGCAATCATTTTATTTTAAATGCAGCCCGTTTTCCTTTAAGGAAAACCGGTTGTGTTTAAAAAGGAAAAATGAAAAGTTTTCTTTTCATTTTTTAAGATCAGGCATTGATCCGTGGGACCACTGCCTGCTCTGAAAAAATGTTTGTACTACCATTCACAAAGAGGAAGGGGGGTCCTTTGGCGAAGGGTTACCACCAAGTTGAAGTTGGTGGTAAAATGTGAATGTTTTGCGAACTCATTTCGGTCGCAAAACATTCTTTCATACAGCTGCGATTCAGAATTTGAAAGGGTCGGCCTAAACACACCCCTTCCTAACACCGAATAGCAAACCCTATTTGCGATTCGGTAATAGGTTACAGAATCGCAAATTGGGTTTGGTACATCAAAAAATGCTTTTTTCTGGTTGCAAACGGTACGATTCTGCGAAGTGAGCCGTTTGCGAGCAGAAAAAAGCTTCTTACATCCGGCCCTCAATAACTTAATCTGAGAACAATTGTTTGTAAAAATATTACTTAGAACCAAAGATACTTAATTGAAGTAAAATATTTTTGGTAAAGTCACAGTCTTTAAGTATAAAAAGTGGACACTTAGTGCATTTCTCGAACAGTTCAATGTTAACTTATGGAGGAAAACAATGTTGTAATTTCACAGGTAAGTACACGACTTACAAATCCAGTCTTCGGGTTTTAGGACCAACACTGGGCAAGAATCAGCTTAATGTAGAGACTGCATCACCAGCGCCACTGAGGGAGAGGGGGAGTGGTGGGGCGGGGAGCAGAGGTCAAATTCGGTCAACTGGGCCCTGATGTTAGTCAATGGAGACTGGGGGCACGCAAAGAGGTGCCGGTTGCAGGTAGGTAAAATCAGAGTTGGGGCTCAATCTCCGGGGTTTAGGACCAACACTGGGGGGGCCACGAGGCAGCACCAAACACACACCCTCAGCGGCATGGAGGCGGCCAGGTGCAGAGTGCCAACACAGTTTTGGGCACCCAATGCAAATTAATGGAGAATGAAGATATTAAACAAAAGCTGCAGGCTCGGACGAGGAAGCTGGACGAAGGGAGCCGTTAGCTCTGGAGGTAAGTTGGGACACCTGGGCACCCAAGGCCTGGGGGCTGCAAGTGTAGGGATGTCCTTTGAGGTCAGAAGATCCTTACCGGAGCCGGTCGCGGTTAGGGGGTCCTTTATGTTGAGGCTGCAGGCGTCGTTGTGGAGTCCAGGAGAGGTCACTCTGGGATGGAATCGAGCTCAGGATCGCTGGGGAACCTTCTTAGGACCGGTGGGCCACTTCAACTCAGGCCGGCGGCGTTGTGTGCAGATGTAGGTCTGGAGGTCTGGTTTGCAGTTCAGCAGGGCACTGGAGCTCTTCTCAAGAGTTTCTTTGTGGACAGGGCAGCTGTCCTAAGGAGTTCTTGCTCTTTAGGGAAGGCAGGCAGTCCTCCCAGGGTTGTGGAGGTCGCGGGCCTGCAGGAAGAGTCACTTTTTGGAGCAGGGTTCTTCGAGGGCTGCAGACAGGCCGGTAGGGCTGGGGCCAAGTCAGTTGTCATCTGGAGTCTTCAATGCTGCATGGCTCTTCGGTCCTTCTTTAGGTTGCCAGGAATCTGAGGATCAAGGTTCAGGGGTGCCCCTAAATACTCAATTTACGGGTGTGACAGGTAGTAACCAATAAGCTACTTACCTTTAGAGTGACTACACCCTTTGTATGTCCACTCCCTTTAGGGAGGGGGCATGCCCCTAATCCTACTGGTTTAAAGCCTCACAACCAATATGGTGGATTTTCAAAGGAGGGGGTCTCTTCAGCGCAGGACACCTTAAAGGTAGTCCTGGCTGAGAGGGGACACACCTTTCCTGCTTACTAATTTTCCTGCCGACCTTGCTGCCAAAAGTGGGGCTTGGTCAGGTAGGGGCAGCGCCACTAGCTGGAGACGCCCTGCTAAGCATAACAAAGGGAAGGAAGCCTTTCAGGCTCACCGCCCTTGAATGCTGTTCCTGCTTAAGGGTAGGTGTAAAGCAGCCAGAGAAGGCTTTGTTTCTGACCCTCGAGGTGCCTTCCGAGTGCATTTATTAATGAATCCAACACTGGCATCCGTGTGGGCTCATTAATCCGAGAAGCCATCATGGAGCTGTGGAATTTGTATCCTAGTCCATGTACTTGGCATGGCTTCGCCATGCACTTTTAATGCCTAAGAATAGACTTAGACACTATAGGGGCATATTTGCTCATGCAGTTATGCCCTCATCAGAGGTATAGTGCACCCTGCCTCAGGGCTGTAAAGCATGCTGGAGGGGTGACTTACCTATACCTCTGGCAGTGCTGGCAGGCCTGGCACACAGGGATGTGTGGCAGGTTGACTCTAACTTTTAGTAGCACCAAAACACACAGGTTGCAGTGGCAGTGTGCATGTGTTTGGTGAGGGGTCTCTCAGTGTGGCACAATACATGATTGTAGGATGCTGGCTCTGTATATACTATACCAAAATAAGGTATAGTGTACACAGAGTCCAGTGGAATCCCAAAGGTAGGCAGGAGGTAAAAGTAGATAGCACGTTACTGTCTATTTGTGGTAGTGTGAGCAAGCAGTAAGGCTTTATCAGTGGGTAGTGTTAAGCATTTGTTGTACACACTCAATCAGCAAATGATGTCACACACTCAAAGACTGAACTCAGACCAATTTTGTTTGTATAAAAATATTGTTAAGTTAGTTTATTTATAGAACCAAGCCAAGCCTGGCACAGGTAAGTGAAATAAATATTTTGCAAAATCTTATGCAGTGTTTACCATTGAATGCAGGTTCAAATGAAGTTGGATTGAAATACAGGTAAGTCAAAATATCGAAATTACTGTACAGATTACTTTTTAGTTACTTTTTAGATTACTTTTTCTACTCAGTGTGATATACCTAGATATCACACTGGGACATTTCCTAGAGAAAAGGTAAGTAAAATCAGTTTTGCACAGTTGTAGTTTTTCAGGTTTCCATACAAATCAACTCCACACTTCAAACATTTTACAGAGAAAAACAGTCAATGTATTCCTATGGAGAGAAATGAAGCTATTGGTTACCAGGTAAGTACTCGGTCTTTGGGGTTGAGTTTCTGGAGTTAGAACAAGGTTTCCCCCAGGGTCAAGGATGGACTCTCAAAACACCCTTAGCGGCACTAGGGCGGCTGGGTGCAGGGTGCTGAGGCTCAATGTTATCCAATGAGGGATAGGGGCCTCCGGCTGGTGGCTGCTTACGCGCAGGCCGCTGGGATGTGGGAGCAAAGCTCCTGTTGTTAGGCTCAGGGCAAAGGGGGATCCGAGTTAGCACCCAAAGTACACCCACAGCGGCGCAGGGGCGGCTGGGTGCAGGGTGCTGGTTTGGGGTTGGGGTTGGGTGCCTTGTTGATTTCAATGGGGATTCTCCGGTTTCAACAAAGACTGCAGGCTCGGGTATGAAGATATTCTGGAGGTGACCACCGGTTGGAGAGGTAAGTTGGGATGCCTGGGGATGCTGGGACACCGTCGGTTGGGCCACCCAAGGCCGTGGGACTTCAGGTGCAGGGGTGTCTTTAGGCGTCGAGTTTCTCTTACCAGCTCTGGTCGCGGTCGGGGGGATCCTCCAGAAAGAGGCTGCAGGCTTCGCTGGGAGATTCAAGGCAGATCAGAGATCACCAGATCTCGGGTCAGGATCGCCGGGGAGACCTCCTCATGGTGTTAGGCCACTCGAACTCGGGCTGTGGGTGACAGGTGCAGAGTGGTGCAGACTTGCGGATTTGGCCGGAGCCAGAGTCTGTGGGTGAACAAACCCGGTGTTCACGGGAGACAAAGTCTTTTCTTTGGAAGGCAGGGCAGGTCCTCTGGGTTCTTGAGGTTGCTGGCTGCAGGACACACCGGAGTTTCGCTTCTGCAGGTTGGAGGTGGGGACAGGCCGGTAGGGCTGGGGCCAAATCAGTGGGCGTTCTCCTCTTCTAAGCTTCAGCACGGCTGTCCGGTCCATCTTCTTTTCTTCTTAGTCGTTTTTTGTCTGAGGAGGCAAGGTTCGGGGGTGCCCCTAAATACTAGATTTAGGGGTGTTACAAGTAAGTAAAGGTTGGGACCAATGGGTCCCTTCCTTGGGGTGGGTACACCCCCTATTATGCCACCCTCCAGTGAGAGGGGGGCAGATGCCTCACTTTGGTTGGCTGGGTCCCCCCATCTGCAAGATGGCGGGGACTGAGTTGTGCTTCACCTCGCCTCCCCCACCTGAGGAGTGGGGTGGCAAAGGTGGGCACAGCTCCCTTCCTCATTTGGTTTTCCCGCCTGTTTTCCCGCCCAAAGTGGGGGTCAGAACCGGTGGGGACCAGTTGCTAGAAGCAGCAAAAGGCCTGGGGAAGCTCACAAAGGCGGCAAGCCTTTGAAGCTTCCCCTTCGTGGACCCTGCCCATCCTGGGGGAGGAGGCTTGGCACCTCGTCCCAGGAGGTGCATTGTTTCAGACCACCGAGAGCAGCAGGCTCTCGACCCAGGGGTCCAGAAACATGTCTGTTGGTGGCAGCCTAAGCAGCCAGTCAGTCGGGACATTAGAAGTTGGTCGAGTTTCAAGGGGCATCTCTAAGATGCCCTCTGTCGTGCATTTTACATTAAATCCCACACTGGCATCAGTGTGGGTTTAATGTGCTGAGAAGTTTGATACCAAACTTCCCAGTTTTCAGTGTAGCCATTATGGTGCTGTGGAGTTCATAATGACAAACTCCCAGCACCATATACTCTTAATGGCAGCACTGCACTTACAATGCCCAGGAATGGACTTGGGCACTGTAGGGGTACAGGGCTCATGCACCTGTACCCTCACCACTGGTATAGTGCACCCAGCTAGAGGGGTGGCTGATCTATGCCAGGGCAGTGGGTTGTAGGCATGGCACACAGGGATGTGTGCCATGTCGACTCCTAACTTTGTTCTGAACCAAAACACGCAGCCTGCAAAGGCAGTGTGTGTGTGTGTGTGTAAAGGTGCAGGGCCTCTAAGGGTGGCACAATAAGTGCTGCAGCCCTTAGAGGCTTTCCCTGGTCACAATTTACCAGGGGCTGACCTGTGGCCAGAGTGTGCCAATTGGGTTTTGTTTTTAATGCAGTTTTAGGGAAAGATCAGAGGCCCTGGGCACCTGTTTGGCAGGAGCCCAGGGCACACTCAGTCAAAGTACATCAGCAGCTCAGAAAAAAGTGGGGGCAACAATCCAAAAAGAGGGTACTTTCTTACAATGATGCAGCCCTTGGAGACCCTCTATTGTCACAATGCCCTTGGTACCACTGGTACCTTTTACAAGGGGCTCATATGTGGACCAAAGGTGAGCCAATTGTGGAAACAGAGGTACAGTTTTGGGAAAGAACACAGTCACTGGAAACCTGATTAGCAGGGACTATGTACACATTCAGTCAAAGTTGCATTCAGAGTCAGAAAAAAAGTGGGGGGTAACCATGCCAAAAGGAGCACTTACCTACAATTGGCATTTGCGGGTTTCGTTTGTTGAATGAATGATGCAACTTATAAAGCGCACGAATACCAGGAGGCGTCTTGGCGCTATATGGGGTCAAAAAGAGCAGACGCGAGCTGTGAAATGTTAGCAATGATCATTGGTTAAATAACCAGGTTTTGAGGCTTTTGAGGTTTGTTGAGAAGAGATCTAAAATCTGTTTGCCCAAAAAAGAAAAGATCGTATTAAGCGCCGACTGATCAAGCTCCCATTTCTGAAGGCTGTTTCATTGCAGGCTGGTGGTATTGTCCGTGCAAACGAACACTGAAGACACTGCTATCATTGGCAGAAAATCTTGGAGACTGAGTTAGATGGCTTTGAGCTCAAGGCAATTGATATGTATGCTCTTCTGGACACTACTTTCCTTAAATTTTCAGGTTCTGTAGATGACCGCCCCAGCTCTCCAGGGAGGCATCCGTAATCATTATGAAGTGAGGTATTTGAGGTACGAATGTGAGGTCCTTTGACAGGTGGTAGGTCTGGTACCACCAGGCTAGAGCTTCCATCATACCTGTGTGAAGTTCACCAAGTCTGTGAACGATTCTTTTTTTAATCTATTGCTTTTGTAGTTGTTCCTGTAAGGCTCTACTTTTCTGGTGTGCAAGAGGGATCATATTGATTGCTGAGGAAATGATGCCCAGAAGCTAACTGAAAAGACGTACAGATTTTTAAACTTTTTTCCCTAGTTCGAGAGCCAGTCCCAAGAGCCTTTGCTGTTTGTCTTAGGATAGAAAGCCTGTGTCTTGGACAATATCTGGTGTTGCGCCCCTGGAACAGTATCTTCTTGGATGGACGAGTTGAGGATCTTTATTAATTCACGAGGAGACATAGTTTGTGAAACTACTTTGGGCAAGCCTTTGTGGCCTTGGATACTTGAAAAGCCATTGGTGCCTTTATTAACCAGTCAAAGTAGGGGAATTCTTGATGACAGTCCTTCCTGAAAAAGCACCCACATGGCTGGGCAGAAGGTAAAAATGCAGGAAGCTGATTTGAAGCCAAATGGAAGAACTTTGATGCGTGAGTGGGAATGGGGAAGTATGAATCCTGCAAATTCAGAGCGGTCATGTGGTGTCAGACAGGGTGACCACGTAAGAGTAAAAGTATTGTTTCTGGAAATACTTGTTTTATTTCTGGAGGTCTATGATGGATCGCCACTCCTCTGTTTTTGTGTCTATGAGGAAAAATCGAGTATAGAAGCCCTTTCCTTGCTGAGAAAGTGGACCTTTCTCTATGGAACCTTTGGTCAGGGTAGGTAGCACTCCCTTCCGAAGCCAAAGGAGATGAGGTGGGCGCCCTCATTTCGGTGGAGTAGTGGGAGGAATATAGGTGAACTATAACGTCTGACCATATGTGATGAGATTCAGACTTATTTGTCCAATGCTATTTTCCGCCATAGATGACAACATTTTAGAAGTGTTGCTCCCACAGGATGGCGTAAGCAGCACTAGAACGTTGTCACTGTAGGTAAGCTAGCCTAAGGGCTACTGAGACAGTTGATAAGTCTGAAACCTCTTTAATCCTCCTTGAAACGTATAAGTGTCTCTTTCGTGGGTCTCTCTAAAGCATGGGTACTCACAAAAATTTGCCCAGGGGCCGCAAAGTACGGTCTGTGGTGTTACCGAGGGCCGCACTGATGACAGCAGGGTGGCAGTAGGGGGTCTGGGTGGGTCAGGGATTGTGTAAGGAAGTGTAAAAACATGTTAAATAAGCGGACAAGCATTTATGTGCAGGTTAATAAATGCTTGCCCGCTTATTTAACATTTTCTTCTGAATATTATTGCTCAGCAACTAAACAGCAGCTTGTGCTGCTGTTCACCAGGGGGGCTGCATGTAAAGGTCAAGAGGGCCGCAAGCGGCCCCCGGGCCGTACTTTGAGTAACACTGCTCTAAAGGGTACTTCTTTCGATCTTTTGTGTTAGAGTTAGCCTTGACCGCTTGCAAGGCATCATTGACGTGCTTGCCAAACAGAGCGTCGCCATGGTAAAGTAAAAATATTTGATATATTTGCACCTCAGGATCTAAATGATGTGACCTTGAACCAACCTTGGTGTCTAAGGTCTACTGGCCCTACCAGTTGTGGGAAACCTATTGAAGCTATATCTATACCAATCTATGTTTTCTGATGAGGACATTTCACTCCCCTGCAGAATCTCTTTTGTTTCTTCCCGGTCTGTCTTCTGGCAGAAATTCAATGTATGTGGCAATGTCTGACGACATCTGGTGGTTTTACCTGCCCGGTATTGCCAGAGAGTTGGCAGCCCGCACAGTAGCACTGGGCATTGTTGAGAACGTCTCATTGCTCGTTAAGAGGGCTATGAGTAACAGGGTTTTCCGTGATTGTAATTCCTCCTGGATAAATCAACAGCTGGAATAGGTCTCTCAGTTTCTCAATTTAAAATCATAAAGAAAACAAACCAATTGCTTGTTTGCTATTGGAAGTTGGAAGCGTTTGGCTGCTTGTTCCCAAAGGGTATGGAAACCACTAAAAATCATCTGGTGTGGAATCCTCCAGTTGTAGGCCTTCTCTGTATCATCACCAGATACGAGTGGGTTCTTCCAGGGAAGCATGGTAATATTTGACACTGGGATCATTATTTGAGTGGCAGGTGAGGACATGATGTAACCTTGCAGGCTCGGGAAAGTGTTTGTAGTATTCCTGTAACATGCCCTGTAGGTCTTGTGCTAGAACTACATGGACCTGACCCATGCTAAAACATTGGAGGAGGAGCGAAGTGGTGCAATTGCTCCACATATTGCCTCTCCATATATTGCTGACTGTTGTAGACATGCTTATATTAGTCCCTTTAATCTTGACATTAAGTTATTCTGGATTATGTGTCTTTTGTTCTTGTTGATGACTACTGTACTTTCGTCATTGTTTATATTGTCATCGAGATTGTATTAGACGAGGCGGACATAGACGACTAGGCTGATGTCAACAATGTTCTTCGTCGACGAGGACGCTGCAGAGGATGCGGTCAAAGATGGGGCCGCAGAAGACAAGGCCATCATAGACGAGGTTATTATAAACAAGGCAGTCATCGTTAGACGACCGTCATAGATGAGGCCGTCGTAGACGACCGGCGTAGATGAGGCCATCGTAGACGACAGTCATAGATGATGCCATCATAGATGAGCAAAAGACACACAATTGATGGACGGAATGCACAACAAATCCAAACATTCACCCCCAGTCAAGAGATCTGGGTTAAATCCATCATTCTTTTGCTCACCATGCCACCCCAGTTTAGACCTGGCCATATGCAAATCAGTCTTGACCGTGTGCCTCATGGGAACAGTCCAGCTTGAACTGCCAAGCCAGGTCCTCCCTGGACTGGAAACAAGCATTCCATTTGTTGCAATCATAGATGAGGCCATCTTAGCAAAGGCCATTTGTAGATGAGGCAATCTTAGATAAGGCCATTCGTAGATGAGACAATCTTAGATAAGGCCATTCGTAGATGAGGATGTCATAGACGACCATCGTAGAAGAGGCTGTTGTAGACAATCATTGTAGATGAGTTTGTCGTCGACGACGACCGTTGTAGATGAGGCCATCATAGACAACCATCATAGATGAGGCCGTCGTAGACAACCGTCATAGACGATGCAATCGTAGATTAGGCCATTCGTAGATGAAGCTGTCGTAGACGACCGTCGTTGATGACCATCGTAGATGAGGCTGTCGTAGACGACCATCATAGATGAGGCCATTGTAGATGAGGCCATCGTAGATGAGGCCATTCATAGATGAGGACATTCATAGATGAGGCCATTCATAGATGAGGCCATTCATAGACGCGGCCTTCGTAGGCGAGGCTGTCATAGACGAGCCGTCATAGACAAAGCCATCATAGGTGAGGCAGTAATAGTCGACATGGTTGTCGTCTTCGACGTTGTCATCGCAATTGTTGTTAACGATGATTTTGACAGCGGTTTTGCCGTAGACGCCTCATTTTCAGGTTATGAGGATTTCGCTGATATAGTGTTAGGGCAGAAGAGGGAGTTGTAGGCTCTACCTCTAAGGAAGTTTTTTCCAATTTTCTCTCTGTGAGAAGTGCCTTATCAAGACTCATGGTAAGTCTTTTTTATGGCTTTTCTGTGTGCCTTCTGTAGACCATTGGCGCAACCTCTTCCTTTGACCTCTCCTGTGAAGTGAAGGAATCTTCACTGTCCTCATCAGAACTGACAGATTTAATGTTCTGTAGTCCCAAAGATAGCCTTATCTCTCCGAATGTGAGAGTTTTTGAGGAAAAAGTTAGACATATTTTTTTAGTTCATTACCTTGTTTTCTGCTACTCTCACATATATTAGTGACAGGGTCAGAGAAATGAAACATGAAATATAATATTGGATGATCCAAAAGAAATAAACAGCTGAAGAAACTGAGCAGAGCTCAGGGAGATTCCCTTCACACGACGTGCGGTAGAAAATCTGAGGGAATCAGCCTCTTTTGGGAGTGTTCTAGAGGGTGCTGTCACCTGATTGGTTATAGTTTAATTTTGGTCCTTTTTTTTTTTTTTAAAGGACATGATTAGGCTATTAAACTGACTTTTCATTGTCATTCTAGCCTATGATAGTGATACATACTGCTTTATTATGGTACCGTGGGACTACCACTTCGACGACAGGGAATGATTCAAGCATGTGAATCTATGAAAGATCCAATACTGGAGAAACTGTATTTCAAAAGGTTTGAGCAAGCAAATCCTCCTGTCTACATGAGAGCCATAATATTTTTTTGTTGACTCACTTACCTAACATATAAATGTAGATAGCATTTTCTGAAGGGCCTCTATCTTTACAAATTGTACCAATGATTGGAACACTTGAAAGAGATAGAGTAGGTGTGGTAAAATACACATCTTCACAAAATTAATTTTAGCAAGCCATGAAGTATATTGACATCTCCATATATCTAAATTACAAGCAACCCGAGACCTGTTTCAGACAACTTAAGCTTCATCAGTGAGGTACAGTTTGTTGCAATCTGGAGGGAATTTGGTTTTAAAGTTTGAGCTGAACTGTTCCTTTAGGAGCAGGAATGATTTATATATGGTTGATCTCAGTCTAGCGTGGTACAGTGGGTAATAAATGATGCACTGGAATGTGGGCTCAATTGCTTCCCAGTCTCTTAGATTAATTAAAGCATTCCTTCCATCACTTTGTTGTGTGCTGCACTATAAGAGTTAAAAGCAACAGATTTTCCCACGCGTTGGTCCTGTGCTCACTGTGCCACAGGACTCGTTACACCTCACTGAGGAGGACCAAGTAGGCTGAAATCACTCTGGGGCTGATTGTGTTCCTATCTGGAAAGGTCGTCATGTGAAAGTTCGGGTGGACTGTTGCTACAGAGGTACAACCAAGACTGATTTGCATATGGCTGGTCTCTGTCTAGATAATTCTGAGGGCGAAAAGAACTGCGTCTGAGCAGTCACCAGTGGCTGCGATTAATTCAAGCATTCCTTTCATCGCTTTGATCTCTGTTGCTGAATCATAAATAATCATACAAAATGGGTCATTATCTCCTAAGAATTAAGCTTTATCGTCTGGTTTTAATCGACCCCTGATTGAAGTATCTCGCATCAATCTTTTGAAGTGAAAATAAAGAAATTACTTACCTTCCGGAATGCCTTATCTGATAGAGACTCTATCTAGCTGCAAATTCCTTACCTTAGAATCATCCCCAGGCGTCACACTGGATAAGTACATTTTCCGTGAGCAGTACCCCTGCGCACCGGTAGGTGGCGTTGTTTGGCTCCGTGTGGCATTGTCCGTGCAAGAAGTGATGTTCACGGTGCCTATATAGGCACCACCTAGGCAGGCTGAAGTCAGTTACTTTTCGCAACTTTACACGGCAAAAGCGCAGAGCCAAAAAAGCACTCAACACTGGTGTGGAACATTAGGGTCCTGAAAGGGGAAAGCCCTGTCCCTAGAAATCTGTTCGCCGAGTAGAGAGGATGTGTGGGTCAGTAAGGAATTTGCAGCGAAACAGAGTCTCTACCAGATAAGGCGTTACCGGAGGTAAGTAACTTGTTCAACTGATAGAAACTTTTAGCCGCAGATTTTATACCTTAGAATAGATCCCCAAGCAATATTCCTGGAGATGCGTCTGTGGACCAATTTCGCATGAAGAAGTCCTGAAGGACTAAATGGCCGAAATGCCCATCCCTACGGAATTGACTATCCAGACAGTAGTGTTTGGTAAATGAGTGCAGGGAAGCCCATGTTGCTGCCTGGCAGATGTCCAGGACTAGAACTCCGTGAACTAACGCAGTGGTTGCAGCCTTAGCTCTGGTGATATGAGCACGCAAACCCACAGGGGGTTGCTTCTTTGCTAATGTGAAAAAGATTTTGATACAGAGCACGATCCATCGAAGATGGTCATCTTCTGTACAGCTCGTCCTTTCTTCGCTCCGATACTCCCCACAAAGAGCTAGTTGTCCACCCGGAACTCTTGTGTTTGAGCAAAGTAGAATAACAATGTTCTTTTTGGGTCCAGACGGTGAAGTCGCTCCTCTTCCTTGGAGGGATGCGGCGGAGCGTCAAAGAAGGCAGAGTACTGGTTTGGCCTACATGAACTGGAGTAACCACTTTTGGAAGAAAGGAAGACCTCGTATGAAGCAACAGTTTGTCTAGGTAGATGTTCAGGTGGGAAGGCTTGGATGACAAGGTCTAAAGCTTACAGACCCTCCAGGCAGAGGTAATGGCCACCAGGAAGGCTGTCTTGATGGTAAGGAGCCTGAGAGGACAGTTATGTTAGGGCTCAAATAGAGTGCAAATCAGGAACATCAGAACCAGATTAAGGTCCCACTGAAGCATAATGAAGAGAGGAGGAAACTTATGTTGCAAACCTTTCAAAAACGTATGTACAATAGGGGATTGGAAAAGGGAAGTTTGGCCAGGAAACCGTAGAAAAGTAAATATTGCAGAAACAGTGCCTAGAGCAGAGCCCTGCTTAGCAATGGAGATAACAAATGGGAGAACCTGAGAATGGGGAGCAGAAAGAGAGTCAACTTGTTTCTTTGAACACCATGAGACAAATGTTGCCTAACAGCAGACGTAAACCATCTTGTGGAGGAACGCCTGGTAGATAATGTTACAGACTTCAGGAGAAAGGTCGAAAGATGTCAACTACTGCCACTCAATCTCCATGCAAGCTAGCTGAGTGTTGACAGGTTCGGGTGGAGAACCCTCTCCTGCTGCTGCGACAAAAGATACTCCCGAAGGGGAAGCCTCCAGATGAAAAGTGTCTCAGAGAGAAAGCCGCCTTGGAAACTCCAGTGCGCAGAACTGCGGAAATTGTGCATTCTCACCGGTGGAGAACAGATATAAGCAAGGCTCTCCACACTATTGAAAGAGAACTTGCACCACCTCCGGATGGAGACGCCATTCATGATACGCGAGACATCTTCGGCTGAGTTTGTCCGCTCCAGCATCCAGAGAACCTGCCATGTCCAGAGAAACATGGCCTCTTGACAAAGGGTCCACAAACCCACACCGCCATGTTTGTTACAGTACCACATGGCAGTGGTATTGTCCTTGAATACCTGGGCTAGCCCTCCCTAGATGCAGGGTAGTAAGGCTTTCAATGCCAATCGGATCACTCAGCGCTCCAACAGGTTGCTGTGGAGTCCGGATTCCGCCAGAGACCAGAGTCCTCTGATCTCCACTGCTCCCAGATGGCACGAGTGACTCATCTGTCACCACTTTGTGAACTAGTTGGGGAAGGGAGAAGGGTTTGCTCCTGACCCAATCGCAGTTCGTTAATAACCACTGCAGATTTTTTGCACTTCCCTCCTGCCGCTGGGCCATGTTGGAGAGATTCCTCTGATACTAAACCCACTGAGCTTCAGGTCCCACTGCAGAGCCTGCATATGCCAACAGGCATGTATCACCAGCAGGCAGCCATGAGGCCCAGCAGCCTCAGAGTCTGTCTCACCAAAATCCAGGATAGAGGCTGAAAAATCAGTATCATAATCTAAATATCCTGGACTTGCCTTTCGGGAGGATAGGCCCGAAACTGCATCATGTCCAGAACAGCTGCGATAAAAGGGAGCATTTGAGAAGGAGGCAGGTTTGACTTTGGCACATTGATAGTGAACCTCAGCGAATGTAGGACATCCGCCGTAGTCTGGAGGTGGGAGATGACCGCCTGGGGGGGAGCCCGCCTTCAACAGCCAGTCATCGGGATAGGGGAAGACTGGCACCCATGATCTCCGCAGATGAGCTACAACCATCACCTCGGTGAACACCCAAGGGGCGCTTATGAGGCCAAAGGGGAGCAAGGAGAACTGAAAGTGCTTGTGAACCGCAGGTAAGGCCTGTGGGCGGGCAGGAAAGGAGTATGGAATTATGCGTCCTGCAAGTCCAATGCTACCATCCAGTCTCCTGGATCCAGGGCAGATAGAACCTGAGCAAGAGTGAGAATTTTGAACTTCTCCTTCTTGAGGAAAAAGTTGAGAGAGTGCAGGTCTAGGATAGGACGAACGCCTCCATCCTTCTTGGGCACCAGAAAGTAGTGGGAATAACAACCACAACCATCTTCTGGCATCAGCACTCTCTCTATGGCTCCTTTGGCCATGAGAGCCATCACTTCCTGGCAGAGAAGAGATAGGTGATTCTCCGTCAGCCTGTCGTAAATGGGTGGCATGGAGGGAGGGGCAATCTCGAAGGGGAGGGAGTAGCACCTTCGGACAATCTGCAAAACCCACCTGTCTGATGATATGGACTGCCAGTGGGGCAGGTGACGGCGAATCCTGCTGCCCACTGGGTACCTCTGATGGTAAACGGGCAGACTAGGAGGATTTGCAGGCTGCGCCTGCTGGGGGTGGGGGGAGGTGGACTGACCCGACCGCTGGGTACCCGACCTCTGGGGCCAGTAGGTACCGCGTTAAAGGTGACGCAGAGGATGGAATGCTTGCGCGTCGCAGTGGCTGGGTGGGTAAGGACGTGGCTGTATGCCCCTTCCGTGGCCACGAAAGGAGCGAAATGCGGATTGAGGTTGAAAACTGGCAATAGAAAGGCCCAGGGACCTGACTGTAGCCTACTGTCCTCAAAGTACTCCAGCGCAGAATCTGCCTCGTCTCCGAAGAGATGGGAGCCACCAAAGGACATGTCCATGAGTGATTTTTGGACATCCCAAGAAAAGCCCGTAGACCTCAACCAGGCATGGCCTTGTAGGACCACTAACGACGAAACCACTCAGCCTAGTGAGTTGGTCGTGTCTAGTCCACATCTAATGGTGAACCTAGCTGCATCCCTCCCATCAGTAACAGCCTGTGAGAGTACGGCCCGGGCCTCCTCCGGGACCATTGGCAGCACTTGTTCAACAGCATCCCACATGGCGTGGGAACAGCGGCCCAAAAGACATGCAGAGTTCACCGCCCGCAATACCATTCTGGTGGAAGAAAACTTTTTCTTGCCTAAATTGTCCAGCCTCTTGGATCTGGCAGGGTGGTTGGGAATGCACCAGGATTTACATGGAAAGTGGAGGCTTGGACCACCAAGCTCTCCAGGGCAGGTTGTTGCATGAGGAATTTGGAGTCCAGAGGATCGGGGAGGTGGTGGTGGCCAATAGTCCTGTTCAAAGGAGCATCTGAACAGGGCTTAGACCACGTCCCAAGCAGGACATTAATAAGTGCTTCATTAGATGGGAGAAGCGGTTTGGAAGGGGACTCTCACGGCTGAAGCACTTCCATCAAGACATTAGTCTTGATTGCCACCGAGGGCAAGCTAAGGTCCAGGACCTCAGCCGCTATCTGCACCACCATTGCAAATGATGCTTCCTCCTCCGTAGCCACTGGGGAGAAAGCATGCCAGTATTTGGAGAAGAAAACGGTCTTTGCTTCCTAGGCAAAAATAATATACGATTAAATGGAAATCAAATACACACCGTTTTCAGACCTCAATTGACCAGTAAATACCCATTATTTTGGATGCACAAGCCTGTGTAATAATCGGGTATATGCCTTAAATGTAGACAATAACAATAATCTACTGACAAATTTTGCACGGAAAAGTTTTGACAAAATAAATGTAGGCACTCCTTGTGTACGGCGCAGTGTTTAGTGAATGGTGCAAAATAGTGAGCCATAGTGTGCAGCGTTGAATAAACCAAACAAAAAGATGACTTAAAATGCTTCCATTTCATATTAGGGCGCCCAGGTCCCAAATGACCCCGTAAGTTCCGCTTATAGCAAAAGTTCACTAAAGTCCACACATGTACGCCAACATTTCGACACCTAATCATCAAATTATAAAGGAGACTTCTTCAGGACCAAAAAGGTAGACACCTACAAGTACTAGGGCACCTCATAATCTCTTAGAAGTCATTACCAACTGCTGTGATCATAATATCAAAGTGATCTTACCTCATAGGTAATGTCATTAATAGCAGAACCATATAAGGATACAGAATCATGGATCTGTAAGAACAGATACAGAGGCATAACATGTTCCACCCTTGGAATACATTGAAATACTTCTAAACAAACTAACCACACAGCATGGTGTCACACTGAGTCCCCGCAAAGCGTGGGTGCGATAGTTAGGGACGCAAAATAGAACCAAGATGGAAGGTAATGATACTAAGTCTCATACCAAAGCATCCCACAAGTGTGTAGAGTACTGAGCAGGTAGAGGATCTCCTCATGCAAATATGCGTTGGAAACAAGGAAGAATAAAGAAACTCATTCCGAAGGATTCCCCATAAAAAGGCACTGTCGCAATGTGTAATCCATACATGATGGATGAGGTAAGTTCATTTCTTACCCGTCGTTGATAACAATCAGTAAAAAATGTGCCCACTCATTTTTATCTAAATAAAATAGAATTAATATATCTGTCAAAATAACTTACAAAAAGTGGTAAAACGATGCCCTCAAGTGAACAAAAAAGTTTACATGAAGCACAGCTAGTGTCAGTCACTCAGTGTGGAGATGCTGTCATCTCGTGGCTGTGCTCACCCACTACAGCTGTCAGTAGCTCTGTATGGAGAAGCAGTAACAGTATGGCTGGGCGCGCCCGTGTTTAAATCGAAAGTGCACCACGTAGCATACACTTGTACTAGGAACCAGAAACGTTTCATCTGTCCCCGCAATAAATGAAACAAGTTGTTTTCTAAAAAGGGTACTGAAAGTTAAAATATTTCTGGTGAAGTGATTCACTGACTACCGAGCAGTAGTATTACTCTGAAGGCCGGGGAAAAAGACTACTATAGAGAGTGAGGAAAGACTGCTCTATACCAAACACTAGACCGCCAATGGCGGATGTCCAAATTAAGTCTTATAAATTCTGTCACAGTCGGACAAAGTAAAGCAAGACAGCAATAGAGGATATTCGCAAAATCCTCAACAATAAACATTCCAAAGAGGATACTTTCAAAACTCTCAGCAATAAACATTGTCACATTTGTACTCAGCAAACATAATTACAAGCTAACATCAGATGGAAATACAGTCTGCAACTTCACAATGTATGACACCATGTGGTGTAAAAACAGGCAAGCCTTATAAAATAGATAATTACACCAGTACATACAATGTGTAGCTTTACATGTTGCACTGTGACAGAATTTACAAGGCTTTATTTGGAAATCTGCCTTTGGCAGTCTAGTGTTTGTTATAGAGCAGTCTTTCATCTATGGTAGACTTCTTTCCCAGTCGTCGGAGTAATACTACTGCTTGGGGTGTAGTATCCCATTTTTTAATCAGTTCACCAGATATTTTTTAACTTTCAATACCCTTTTTAGAAAACATCTTGCTTCATTTTTTGCTGGGACAGACTGAATCCTTCTGGTTCCTAGTACACATGCACAATACGTTGTGCCCTTTTGATTTAAAAGCAAGCAAGTGCAGCCGCACCATGGCCCGTCTCCATACAGAGAGACTGACGGCTGCAGTGGGCGAGAGCAGACATGCATGGACCGCATCTCCATACTGAGCAGCTGGCGCCAGCAGCGCTTAATGCGAGTCTTTTTTGTCCACTTGAGGGCATCGCTTTACCAGTTTTTGGAAGCATATTGATGGATATATTCATTCTATTTTATTTAGATACAAATAAGTGGGCAATCTTTTGTTGATTGCTATCAGCGACTGGTAAGAAATGAACTTACCGCATCCATCACGTTAGGATTACACAAGGCATAAGTGTCTTTTTATGGGAAGTCCTTCGGGATGAGTACCTTTATTTTTACTTGTTCCGAAGGCACCTTTGCATGAGGAGATCCTCGACCCCACTCGGTACCCTACACACTTGTGGGATCCATTCCCTATCCTCTTCATGGTATGGCAGGAACTCTCCCACTTACTGATAATAATAATGGCCGCCAGTCTAACAACAGATTTCTCTGCCAAACCGAGATTGATTGGAGGCAGGGTACTCAATTTGATTGTTTCAGCAATCTGAATGGTCGGATTGACTCTCTCTAAATAGCCCCGAGCACGATCCCCTAGGTACTGATTGTACAGGAGTCAATGTTTCTCATGTACCTTCAAGTAATCTGCCCACCGGGAACATTGACGCTATTGGAAATGGGATACCTGGTTGGCTGAGGTACGCACCCAGGCCAGACAGGAACCACCACTTTAGTCAGGGTAAGCTAGATACACACTAAAAGACAACCTGAGCTCACCCTCTGGTAGCTTGGCACAGAGCAGCCAGGCTTATCTAAAGAGGCAATGTGTAAACTATTTGTGCAACACACACACACACACACACACACACACAGTAACACAATGAATACACCACAAAAAGACTCCACGCATGTTTATAAAAATAGATCATATTATAAACAAAGCAAGACCAAAAGGACAAAAATCCAATGTATAGAAGTTGAGATATTGAATTTTAAAAGAATAAATGCAGTACAGAGCTTAGAAGCAAGTAGCACTAAAATAATTAATTTAGGTCTCGCTGGACTAGGGCAAAGTCAAAATTCGGGGCGACCGCCATGGAGCGTTGGCTGGCTACAGGACCAATGCAGGCCCGGTGAACAAAGTACCTTTCCTGGTGGCAAGCAACAAGATGAGTCAATCTTCTCCACGCACTGAAGGCGATACATCAGTTTGGAAGATGGGTGCCGGAGTCGAGAGGCGATGACCGATGCATCGGTTCCGATTCACACAGTCGGGTTGATGCTTTGAAGTGGAACCTTGCGGTCAGGACCTCGGATCGGCGCTGTGTCGTCATCTAACCTCGCAGTCGGATCCTGCGTCGTCGCCAAGTCACGCAGGGATGTCTCCGGACCGACACTATGTCACTGGTGAAGAGCACTGCAGAGCCCACCTCTGAGGCCCAGAACTGGAGTGGGCACCTCAGGCAAGTGGAGGACTCGCAGATGGTAGAGTCCAACAGCATCAGCAGAATTGCACGTAATCTTTTGTGTCCCTGAGACTTCAGAAAACAGGAGGCAAGCCAGCAAGTCCTTGGAGATCACTTAAAGGGAAGTCACAGTACAACTCTCCTTCAGCAGAGTCAGGGAGCAGCAGGCAGCAGGGCAGCACAAGAAAAAGCAGGCCTTCCAAGTCTGCAGTCCAAAGAGGAGTCCTTTAAGCAGCACAGAAGTTCTTCTGACAGAGGTTCAGTTCAAGATTCAGAAGTGTCTGATTTTAGAGGGTTAGGGACCCAGTACTTATTTCCCAAAGTGCCTTTGATGTAGGGGTGACTTCAAAGCAGCTCTCTGTGGTGCACAAGGATCCCTTTCAAGTCAGTCCTGTCTGCCAGTCTATCTGTGGGGGGTAATTAGTCTTTTGTGTGATGACAGGACCCGCCTATTCAAGTGAAGTGATAGCCTAAACCTTCCATCCTACCCAGGCAAGGCCATCAGAATGCAGATGTAGGTAGTTGGGTACTCAGACACACCTATGCTTCCTGGGTTGTGGCTGTCTTGAGGGAATGCACTAAGTGAAGTCGATAGTCAGGGTGCCAGGCACCCCCAGGGTAAAAGGCGGAAGGGAATTTAGCTGCTTTTTACAGCAAGGAGCTGATCGGTGTCTGGTTCGGGGTGCTCCGGTGTGCTCCTGCGGATAGCCTGAAGCGGTGGCAGGTGGCAGGTAAACAGGCAGCTTGAAAACTTGGCAACTTGACAAATAAATGGCACGGACTATTGACTATTGAACTTACTGCTCCAGAGGGTCTGCGGCTAACACTGGGACTGTGGGGGTGTCAACAGCCAATAGTTACAACCCTCGTTGGGGAATTTGTGTGGTTTAAAAAAGAAAAAAGAAGACTTCTATCAAAAGACTATTGAAGAAAAAACAAAACAAAAGAAACATACACTCAGAAAAGGCGAACTATGAGGTCAGGACGAGAGAGAGCTATCTTTCCTTCAATAAAAAGGAAGAAAAAATCTCAAGGTTTGACCGCAAAGAACAACAAAGCAAAAACAGAGGGGTGGCTCAGCCTTTAATCTCACCAGTGTATAGAATATTTGCAAAATCCATTAATATAACAAGCAAATTCAATTTCTTGAAGGATCCAGCGGGTGCAATGTTATCCCATCACGAGGGACTGGATCAATTACTTGCACCTATTTCACCAATTACACCTATAGGGAAAACAAACCCAAGGAATGGTCAAATCAACACCAATAAAGGGGACAATACAGGGCCCATAAATCTAACTGGGTCCCAGCTGGAACAAGAATTTAGAGAACATATGGATCAATCATGGGGGTCTATTATGGACTTGGAACATTTGACAAATGGAGACCACTCCTCACAACAGGACAAATATCTCTCTGAAGCACCTATTAAGCAAATGCCACAAAGTCCCCGAGATCAACTTCTGAGTATTGGGGCTCACCAACCAATTGAGGCACAAGTAAAAATCAATAAGCAACCTTCAAACCATATTCATTATGTGGGAAAAAAAAAACTGAACAGGTCTCAGTAAACGCAACACAAGCATCGATTTTTACAGCTCTATCGACTAGAACACAAAATATCACAACAAATGATTTATTGGTAGGAAAAAATCAAAGCCCCGAAGGAGCCGAATCCCATAATATGGTGGTACATACACCAGAACACAGGTCTCCCAAAAGTAAAGACAACATACAAATTCCCGCAACAGTTGGGAGTGAAACTTCCAGCAACAACGCGGTAAAGGACATTCTTCGCCAAAACCGTGATAGCAATCACTCCGTAGTAACAACTGACGTAGGAACAATATGGGATATCTTCTTTAAAACATCTCAACTCACATTAGAGGCACTGAATTATCAATCAAACAAGATGGATGTCCAAGTAGACTTGCTTAATATTATGGCAAAAACAATATCAGGGATTGATCAAAAACTGGCTAACCTGAATACACTAATAACGCGGGCCCAAGCATACGCAACTAAATTAAACACAGACTGCGCCTGTGGCCCAACAATTGACAAACTAGCGTCAATCCCGGAAGTGCTGTCTACTCTTATTGAGAACATAAAAACGAAAGTAACTAAAGTAGGGGGCAATAAAATACTTGCGACGACCGAGCAAATCACTAATGAAAAAGACTCAAAAATGGTCAGCACAAACACAAACACAAATACAGACCTAGTAACTAATAATCATTTGACAGTAAATAGCGGAAAACAGGAAAAGGAAGGTAAGCAGGAAAATTCAATCAGTACTATCGAGCCAAATCTGTCACGACGTATGAAGAAAAAGTTAAAAAAACAACTGAAGTGCCAAAAGACTACACAAATTAGAAGGAGTTGGGGGCAGTCAACGTACGTCTCGACAGAGCCAGCAAATAAATCTGCTCAAAATCAGGAGCGGCAATTGTTTAAAAAACCATATCCGATATTTACCACGACTCAAAAACGAAATAAACCTCTGGGAGAAGGTCCCGCTACAGTAAACACTACATCAAACCCACCAGTTACTCGAGAATCAGAGCCCATTGTAAACGGAGAGGCAGTAAAGAAAGTCTTACAAGCCACAATTGCAACTGGTATGGACAAAACCGATTGCGGACTTTCTAAAGACACACTTGGTGAAGGAACAAAAAACCAACAGGCTGTGACCAATAATATTTCCAACGTACACAGAGAGATACAATGTGAAGGAACAATACATTTACAACCTGTGTCTAGCAGGACACCAAATTCTACCTACACTAGTAACACATGTAAAACCATTTTTCAACCACAATATAAGTCAAAGGGTAGGCACGATGCATTAAATAGGGGGAATCTACTAAGGCTCCTTCAACACATACCATCATTGTCTCATATAAAAAGTGAAGATATGGTTAGTGTTCAATTTGAATCAAGGGCCAAAGATATCCCCAACGAAGAAACTATAGTGACCTGGGCAAACCATCATATGTTAGAAGCAGTGCTTAGAGAAAAAGAAATCTTTAAAAACTGGGGTATTGCAGTAAAGGAGCCAGAGCAAGAAAAGTACCCATTAATTTTACTTGAATCAGCTAACACAACAAACCACATAACGAAAGCAAAAGATCACTCCCATGGTATATTGAGAGGTAGATCGCAAATACAATCTGATCAGAACTACAAGAATTTTACCATAACGGTAAGAACACAGGAGGATATGGACAAAAATAGGACAGTAAAAGAAGATGCACTGCAGAAAATCCAATGGAAGGACCAACCCAGCATGATAAGCAGAGAGACACAGCATAGTACTCGCTACTCCTGATGTTCAAGTGGGCACTTCCGACGTTTCGTCGATTTAACAATAGCTGCCTACCGTAAATCCTTCAGCATTCGAAAAGTCTAGCACATCTCGCCCTAATCAAAATAGAAATTCCAATCTTAAAATCTATTCCTGGAACGTGGCAGGCATACATAAAGCTCTCAAACAAGTAACAGCAAAAAATATATTGCAGGAAGGAGACATTGTATGCCTACAAGAAACTTGGGCCACAGAGCAAGTACATCTGGAAGGCTACGCCGGTTTTCATAAATTAGCAATCAAACACAACCGGTACGGTAGATCATCAGGAGGAATCTCTATTTACGTAAAACATCTAAAACAGTTGACAGTAAGGAAGATAAAAACCGAGTCAGATATGTTACAGACACTCGTTGTTGAGGGAAAAGGGGACAGAGAAGGCAGCGCTTCTATCCTGGTTATAAATGAATATTTAAATGTGCATGGTCCGTCAAAATTGGAAGCTACAAAAAACATTATAACCTCAATACAGGAAATTCTAAGCACTCATCCGCTACAAGCCAAAGTGATCGTGGGTGATTTCAATCTGCACCATCTGGGAACGAACACGGGCAACAGGACGTACCTAACCAGCTCTGAAAGGATTTTCAATACCTTCTTGCAAAATTATGATCTAAAGTCCACCGAGGAAATATTGAAAAGTTCAGATCCCAAACGTTCAGGAATGGTCACATTTAAGAATTGCTCGACAATTGACTATATCTTTCTATGCAACCAACTTAATCAGAAAATAGATCACTTTGAATTAAAATCACACGAAACCAGTGACCACGCAATTCTTCACGTTGAATTGCATATCACCATCAAGCAACGGGAACAAGTTTCTGCAGTATCTCATCCAACAGGGACCGAGGAATTCTCATTAGTCAGAAGGCTAAAATGGAATAAGCACCAGGCCACCTTATTTAACGCATGGAAAGATAAACAAGTGGGTAGAGGTAATCATCCAGTAATCGAGCCCAGTATGGTTAATTGGACGGCATGGATTTCCACCTTGAAAACGGCTCTCAGCAACAACAATAAAGCTAGTCTTCAATCAAAGACGAAAATTACACCACAAACTAGATATGACAACACAAAACTAAGTGTTATAACACGTAACCTAAAGAGGGCAAAAAGAGCGCACAGGATTGCAGGGACCCAAAAAACAAGGGATAAGTGTAAAGATCTATGTAATAAGCGCAAACATCTGCTATGGTCTCTCAAACAAAACAAATTAGAGGAGGACTGGATAACGATACATGAGCTGACAAAGCCTCACAAACAGCGACAGCTTTGGCAATATATAGCCCGCCTGGAAAATGGTAAAGTAGACAGGCGCAACTCTGTACACGCAGACGCATGGCAGTGACACATCTCCACAATTTATATTGAAAAGGAAGGTTGCATTGACTTTGGAAGCACAGCGGAACGCCCTATGTCGAGCACAAACATAGAAGTGGAGGCCACAATGGAATCCACGGGCAAAGAACAAGACTGCCCTACCGTTGAAAAAGTAATAAAAAAAGATAAGAAAAGACGGGGCACCCGGGCCCAACGGTCTTCCAGGAGCAATCTTTAGAGAAGACCCTGCATATTGGGGAAAAATTGTATCCAACCTTTTTATCGAATGTCGATTACAAGACAAGGTGCCCGACTCATGGCGCGGGTCATTTCTACAACCAATATTCAAGAGAGGAGATAATACAGAACCAAAAAATTAGAGACTAAGTGCCCTCTTGGATATTGAAGGAAAAGCCTACGCAAGTACCCTATTGATTGAATTAAATAGATGGATCAAAGAGAATGAAATCCTCCCTCCCTATCAAACGGGATTTCGCAAAGGCTGCTCCACAATTGACAACATGGTGGCCATGTCGTACCTAAGCCAGCAAGCAAATGTCAAAAACAAAAAACCAGTCTATGCTTCCTTTGTAGACTACTCAGCGGCTTTTGATGGGGTGCCTCGATATAAGCTTTGGGCTAAACTGCGCAACTGGCAAATTCCAGTAGGTCTCCTTAATGCCATCATTTCGCTGTATAGTAATACTTGGATTAAAGTAAAACTAGCAGATAACACTACAACAAATAAGTGCTTCACAAATCGTGGACTAAAACAGGGATGCGTACTCGCCCCTACATTGTTTAATTTATATACTGCCGACCTGGGAAAGATGCTCCACAATGCCAATCTTGCAATCCCCAAAATCGGAGCCAACAAACTTCAAATACTACAATACGCCGACGATTTAGTGGTGATGGACCACACGAAAATTGGACTAGAAAGGGGTCTAAACGCCCTTAACAATTACAATGAGAGAAATGAATTAATAATAAATTCTCAAAAGACTAAAGTAGTTATTTTCGGTCACTGTCCAAAAAAAGCATTACTTAAATGGCACGTGGGCAAAGAGAATATCTCAGCTGCGAAATCTTATAACTACCTTGGGTGCTGGCTAAGCGAATCGGGTAAAGCGACGCTACATCTGCATAAAATGAACGCCAAAGCACAGTCGACAATCTATGCCCTGTGCAAATTACACGAGATAATGAAAAGCCCAACTACAGTCCCCATTAGAAAAGTACAACAAGCTAAAATCAGGGCAATTGCGGGGTACGTACAGCAGGCATTCCCAGGTAAAATGGATTCTATGTTAGAAAAAGCACAATGCCAGGCGTACAAACGCATCTTCAAGCTGCCAAAATACACCCGCAGCAGCCTGATCCGCTTGGAGTTTGGTCTGAAGCAACAAAAAAAAGAATGTTTGGGAATGCATGCGAAATACTACTACCAAGTACTTACAGCCCCCGCAGGAAGCTTAAAGAGCATGCTGAAACCGATCTACGGAGGGTCAACCAACCCATGGCAACGTTATATGGAGGAAGCAGTGGAAAAACTGGGTTTAGCAATACAAAACTGGGATCAAGAAGAGATAAACTATCTGGCCATTAAAAACGCAATTAACAAACAATGCAATCAACTGTCACGCAAAAATGACTTAGCAAACTACGAAATGGGAGGAGGACAACCTGGGCTGATTACAACATATGTAGAGCATAAAATCCAGCCCTACCTTAGTCAAGCATTGGGGAGAAAGGCACTAAAAAACATTCTGTGGGCCAGACTAGTGCCCCTCCCAATTAAAGAATTAAATCCCGGGTGGAAGTGCCTCCAACCTAAAATCAAATGTAAAATCTGTAACTTTAAATCAGAATCTCTGCTACATTTGATTTGTTGTTGTCCCGGCATGCTACAGCCCCGTCAGAAGTTTTTAAAACAAATATGGTTACGCAATGGGGCTCGGACAGTGAAAGAAGCGGCTTTGGTTCTATTTTCCTGCACCCTACCGTCAGACTTGGCCAGATTTGAGAGATACATGGGTGAGCTGCGTTCTAGACTTATTGAAGAAGATGGTCCTGGCAACATTGAAGGTCCTTTGTCTGACAAAAAGTCAGCCGCCAGTAATTAGTCTTGTTGCAGCATGCTTTAAATGTTCACCTTAGTAAGACATATTAATTTTGTTATAAGGTTTTACTGGTAACCTTTCCCCTTTTAAATGTAAATAGCATATTATTTTTTTGTTTTTTACGATTGGAGTTAGATAAGCCCAAAGTGATCTCCGTTTTGTATGGATTTTAAACAATTGAAATTCTCTTTTTAATCAAATCATATTGCAAATGGTTTTAAGTAACTGTGCAATAAAAATAGAATTCATTCACTAAGTGAAGCTGTCACCCTCCCCAAACGTGTATTTGAGACAGGCGGTCAGGCACACAGATGACTAAGTGCAGAGAAATGTCCACTTTCTAAAAGTAAAGTGGCATTTCTAAAACAGTGATGTTGAATCCAACTTCACCAGTAAGGAGGCTTTATCATTACCATTCCAAACATATGAAAAACGGAAAAGCTACTCCTCTCTGATCAGGAATTACAGCTTAAGAGTGTATTAAGGAATTCCCAATGCAAGCCTATAAGAAGAATATGCTGTAGTGATAAACTAAATGACTGTTTGTCACTACCAGGACATGCAAAACCTAAACGTACATGACCTAATTTTTACATACACAGCAACCTTCCCTTAGGGTTACTTAGGGCCTATCTTAGGGGTGACTTATATGTAATAAAAGGGGAGTTTAAGGCTTGGCAAGTAGTTTTAAATGCCAAGTCGAAGTGGCAGTAAACTCACACACAGGCACTACAGTAGCAGGCCTGAGACAGGTTTGAAAGGCTATTTGTGTGAATGGCACAATAAGTGTTGCAGGACCACTAGTAGCAAGTACAGGCCCTGAGTGTAGGAAGCTAGCTCTGTATATACTATACCAAAGTAAGATATAGTGTGCCGAGAGTCCAGAGGATCCCCAAAGGTAGGCAGAGGCTAAAGTAGATAATACCTTACTCTCTATTTGTGGTAGTGTGGGCGAGCAGTAAGGCTTTATCAGAGGGTAGTGTTAAGCATTTATTGTACACACTCAGGCAAGAAATGATTTCACACACTCAAAGACCGAACTCAGACCAATTTGTTTGTATAAAAATATTATTTAGATTTATTTTATTTTCTAGAACCAAGCCAGGACTGGTACTGGTAAGTGTAATAATACTTTGCAAGACTATTGCAGTTAAATACAGTTTGAATGCAGTTGGATTCAACTGGATTGGTTACAGGTAAGTCACTTATTCATAAAACAGTTGGAATTACTTTTCAGTTACTATAGTGATTACTTTGTACGTTACTTTTCAGATTACTTTTTAAGTTACTTTTTCTACTCAGTGTGATATGCCTAGATATCACACTGGGACATTTCCTAGATAAAAGATAAGTGAATCAGTTTTTGTACATATGCAGTTTCTTAAGGTTTCATAGAAACCAACTCCACACTTGTAACAATTTTCACAAGAAAGCAGTCAATGCAGTCCTATGGGAGAAAACAATGTTCTCGGTTCAACGGTAAGTACTTAGGTTTTGGAGTTGGTTTTCTGGGGTTAGAACAAGGGTTCCCCCACGGTCAAGGATGCACACTCAAAGCACTCTCAGCGGCACTACGGCGGCCGGGTGCTGAGGCCCAATGTTATCCAATGGGGCCGGGGGGCCTCCGGTTGGTGGCTGCTCACAAGCAGGCCACATGGTTGTGGGAGCAAAGCTCCTGGACTTAAGCTCAGGGCAAAGGGGGATGCGATTTAGTACACAAGGTGCACCCACAGCGGCACAGGAGCGGCCGGGTGTAGGGTGCTGTTTTGGCGTCAGGTGCCCTGTTGTTTTCAATGGGGATTCTCCGGTTGCAACAAACACTGCAGGCTCGGGGACGAAGATCTTCTGGAGGCGACCACCAGTTGGAGAGGTAAGTTGGGATGTCTTGGGATGCCGGGACACCGTCTGTTGGGCCACCCAAGGCCGTGGGACTTTGGGTGCAGGTGTGTCTTTTGGTGTCGGGTTTTTCTTACAGGATCCGGTCGAAGTCGGGTGGATACTCCAGAAAAGGGCTGCAGGCTTCGGTTGGAGACTTGGTGTAGGTCAGGGATCACCAGATCCCAGGTCAGGATCGCCGGGGAGACCTCATCGTGTTGTTGGGCCACTCGAACTCGGGCTGTGGGCGTCGGGTGCAGAGTGGTGCAGACCCGCAGATTTGGCTAGATCCAGAGTCTGTTGGTGAGCAAATCTGGTGCTCACGGGAGACAAAGTCTGGTTGGGGGAGGGTAGGGCAGGTCCTCCGGGTTCTTGGGGGCTGCTGCCTGCAGGACACACCGGGATTTCGCTGTAGCAGGTCGAGGTCGGGACAGGCCAGTAGGACTGGGGCCAAGTCAGTTGGTGTCGTCCTCTTCTTCCTTCAGCACGACTCTTTGGTCCTTCTTCTTGATTCATCTTGTCTGAGGAGGCAAGGTTCAGGGTTGCGCCAAAATACTAAATGTAGGGGCGTTATAGGTAGGTACAGGTCGGGACCAATGGGTTCCTTCCATGGGGTGGGTACACTCCCTATTATGCCACCCTCCAGTGGGAGGGGGCAAAAGTTTCAGACTGGTTGGCTGGGTCCCCCCATCTACAAGATGGTGGGGACTGACAGTTGTGCTTCACCTCGCCTCCCCCCACCTAATGGGTGGGTTGGCAAAGGTGGGCACATCTCTCCTACTAACTTGGTTTTCCCCCCGATTCTCCCGCCCAAAGTGGGGGTCAGAACCGGTGTGGGCCAGTTGCTGGGAGCAGCAAATGGCTGGCAAGCCTTTGATGCTTCCCCTTCGTGGACCCTGCCCATCCTGGAGGAGGAGGCTTTGCACCTCAACCCAGGATGTGCTTTGTTTCAGGACCCCGAGAGCGGCAGGCTATTGACCCAGGGATCCAGAAACATGTCTGGTGGTGGCTGCTGGCGAGCAGCCACTCAGCCAGGACACTAGAGTTAGGTCCTTTTTCAGGGGGCATCTCTAAGATGCCCTCTGAGTGCATTTTTTATTAAATCCCACTCTGGCATCAGTGTGGGTTTAATGTGCTGAGAAGTTTGATACCAAACTTCCCGGTTTTCAGTAAAGCTATTATGGTGCTCTGGAGTTCGTAATGACAAACTCCCATACCATATACTCTTTATGGTATTAGTGCACTTACAATGTCTAAGAATTGACTTAGACACTGTAGGGGTACAGGGCTCATGTACCTGTACCCTCACCACTAGTATAGTGCACCCGGCTAGAGGGGTGGCTAACCTATGCCAGGGAAGTGGATTGTAGGCATGGTACACAGGGATGTGTGCCATGTCGACTCTTCACTTTGTTCTGCACCAAAACACACAGCCTTCAATGGCTGTGTGTGTGTAATGATACAGGACCTCTAAGGGTGGCACAAAAAGTGCTGCAGCCCTTAGAGGCTTTCCCTGGTCACAGCACCACCCTTGGTACCTAGGGCACCTTTTACAAGGGACTTGCATGTGGCCAGAGAGTTGCCAATTGGGTTTTGCAACAGTACAGTTTAGGGAAAGAACATAGGCCCTGGGTGCCTTGTTTGCAGGAACCCAGGGCACACTCAGTTAAAGTGCATCAACATTAGGCAAAAAGTGGGGGGCAACCTTGCAAAAAGAGGCACTTTCCTACACAGAGTATATGGTATACCACTTTACAAGGGACTTAGCAGTACATCAAATATGCAAATTAAGTATACACCAATGTCATCCTGTTTAGGGGAGAAGCACATGCACTTTAGCACTGGTCAGCAGTGGTAAAGTGCTCAGAGTCATAAGACTAACCAAAAGAATCAGCAAAAACTGGAGGCAAAAGGTCTGGGGAAAGACCACCCTAAGGATGACAGGTCTAACACCCGCCTTATCCCCTCAATGCCCCACGATCATCAATGCTGTAACCACAGATAGGTACACTAGTGACTTGTCAAAAGTGGGGCTCCTTTCATGGAACATAGCAGGGCTACAGAAAAAGTTGGACTCAGTGGACTGGAGGGAGTTCACCTCTAGCTGCCAAATCCTCTGTTTCAAAGAAATGTGGGAGCTTCAGGAAAGTTTCATGGATGGGTACTCGGTGTATAGTACACCAACACAGTTATCACGCTCAGTGAGAGCCAAGGGCGGCTTAGCAACACGTCAAACACTAATCCAGGGAGGTTGGTTAGGTTTATTAATGACTGTTCTATTCCATCTCCTGGTGTTTGAAATCTCGGAAGAGTGGGATATGATTCTAGTTAATTTTGACAATAACTGTTTCGATGCTAGAAGATCCCAGGTGGTGGCCGACCTGGATGATACCCTTCAGACAATTTCTAATGAGCACCGTAAGCCGTTGCTATGTGCTCAGTCTGCGTGATTTCAATGCCCACCACAGCAGACTGCCTGCTAAGTTAGTCTGTGGTTTGGTGGACATCAATGAGGAGCCTTTAATTCACTTTGTTAATGACCCATATGGGAAAGCACTGAATAATTTCCTGGTTAAATATAATTCAAATATCACCAACGATATGGGTGTAGTAGCTACAAACCTTTCCCCCACCTTCACAAGTAATTAGCCTAATTCAACCATTGATTTTATTTTGGTCTACGAAACTTTGCTGATTGTGTTAGTGATTTTGAAGCTAAATTTACTGGGTTTAGTGATCATGCAGCCTTAAGTGTGAGAGTTGGAATCGAGGGTTTGCGCAAACCTCGCTTTAATATTGGTTATAAGCCAGACTTGACCCGGAATTTTTTTTTTTTATTAAATGGGCCAAGGTGGATAACACTAGTTTCCTATCCTCCCTTTTCCAACATAACCACCCAGAGGTAGTCATCTGTCTTGATACTCAAGCTGAGGCCACCGTGGATAGGTCGGCCTTTAGAGATATTACAACAAATATCAGGCAGTCACTCACAAATGTTGCCCGACCCCAGACACGAAAGCCATATGGCTGGTTTGATACAGCTTGCACCAAAGCCCTGTCAGCCCTTCACTCTGCGCTTCATGTGAAACCCTGTGATCAGGATCTAATTTGGAATGCAAGTGATCGCTATAAGTTAGCTCTGGCAGCTAGGAAAAAGCAGATGAAGGAGGAGGCCTGGCATACCATTTGTACGGCTAGTTTATGAAAAGATAGTACAGCCTTCTGGCGGGTGATTAATGCGTCCTTTTTTAGCAAGACAGTGGGTCCCACAATCAAAGCCCATATTCAGGAACAACAGTGCTTAGATCACTATTCTTGTAAATGTTCTGTCCAGAACCCTGTGATGACTCAAGATGAGGAAGGGCACATGGAGCTCCCCTGACAGCACCAGTTTACCCTTGGTCTCTGAATATGGAGAGGTCTATAGGGCATTGGCAGAAAGCAGTAAGTTAAGGCTCCAGGCCCGGATTGGGTCCCCCTAGATGTATTTATTGATAACTCCAATTTATGGGCTCCTTTGCTTACTAACGTGTTTAATGCAGTTGCAACAGTCAGCCAGCCCCCCCATATGAAAATGGTCAGCAATAATACCTATTTATAAAAAAAAGGGGATAAATCTCAGCCTAAGAACTACAGGCCTATCTCGCTTTTATATTCCACTGTCAAAGTCATGGGGCGAATTCTATTGCGTAGACTGGAGGACTGGGCAGTGGAGAATGCCATTTTAAACGATACCCAATATGGTTTTATGAAAGGTTTGGGAACCGTAGATCAATTCCTGAATTTGAGTTTAGTTATTCGCAAATATACAGTTGCCAAAAAGGGTTCGATTTATTTATCCTTTATGGACCTTATGGCAGCCTTTGACTGCATGTCTCACTCCAAATTATGGTCCACAATAGAGGAGTTGGGTGTGGAGCATGGCATTATCTCGTTTATCAGACAACTCTATAAGGATGCCGTCCTTCCCGCTTTGGGAAGGACGGCGAATGCACCGACATGTTCGGGATTAAAAGAGGCATGAGACAAGGCTGTGTCCTTGCCCTATTTTTATTTTCTTTAAATATCAACAGATTTGACAATGTTTTAAAATTTAAAGCACAGGACATACCTTATATTGGAACTCAACCTCTCCCCATTCTTTTATATGCTGATTATGCAGTCCTTGTGGCCAGAACAGGGAGAGGACTACAAAGTTTGACTTATGATTTTATAGTTTTCATGCATGATTTAGACAAAAGGGCTAATGAGAGTAACAAGTACACAACGACTTGTGGGACAAGCTCATCTATAATACCAGTCCTCTCATTTTATTAACAACTTGAAGGATTCTGAGGTAGCTTCCTATTCTTATCTACGTCTCCTTTTTGATAACAAACTGAAGTGGAAAACGATGCTGTTAAATAAGTTAACTGCTTTTGAAAAGTCACTTATCGGCTTGCATGGGTTTTGTAAAACGTTGGGATTTAACCAAAGAAGGAGCTGTTGGAGATTTATCTGAGCAAAAGTGTTGCTATTGCTACGCATGGGGCAGGTATTTAGAGTACAATAGATGTACAAAGGTTGCAACAAGTAGAGAATAATTTTCTGAAGAATGTCTTGGCGGTCCCCAGAAGTTGTGCTAATGCTATCTGCCATCTGGAATTGGGGACCCCGTATATTGAGGATGGAATCAAACCTTTTCCTTAATTATTATGCCACTCTATCTGGGCTAGGGATGAGTCTGTCCTCAATAAACTAGTTATGAATGATTGACTTTAATTACATGCAGCCCTAGATATTTCCTGGCTTGCCTATGTGAAGGTGGCTTCAGTGCTGATATGGCACCCAGACCTATTTGAATCCCCAGAGTCCTGCTCCTTACTTGAAAAGGGTTATCTAAAGCAACTAGTATATGAAAAGGCCTCGTTGAAGAGAGCTTCCTTAGCAAATCATAAATTGGCACATATAATCTAGATCAAATTTACGAGGCCATTCAGCATTACTTGTCCTTTATTCTAAATAGACAGCAGCGCTATGTACTCACCAGATTTCGTTTTAATTTAGTACCACACAGTGGGATTTCCAGCTAATAGTTGCACTTTCATGGATTTGAGCACTTGTCCATGCGACGGCAAGTCTGCTCAGTCGACTTTGCATATTATGTTTCTTTTTATTGGATATTAGAAGAAAGTTTTTATTGCCACTTTTTAAACATTTTAAATTTAGACAATGCAGACCTGCCCTTTTGTTTTCACAACAGCTTCATAGTCCTTTTTATGCTGGTATGTGGCCTTTTTTATATGTCAAATTGCTAAACTCAGAAAAAGTTATATATTGTGAGGCCACAATGTATTAAGTTTTTTGAATTTTTTTGAGCAGTTGTTCTATTATATTTGCTTGGAGGGATTGTTATGTAGTTGCTTGTTTGGACTGAGTTTCTCTTGCTTCTATGTTGCAGAAATGTACCTGATAAAGATATACTTAACTAGACTTGAATAGGCAATCTTTCGTTGATTGCTATTGGCAGCGGGTAAGAAATGAACTTACTGCATCCATCATTTTTGGAATACACATGGTGAAGGTGTTTTTTTATGTGGAATCCTTCAGGATTAGTACCTTTGTTTTTCCTAATTCCCGACATACCTTTGCATGAAGAGATCCTCTACCCGACTCGGTACCCTACACACTTGTGGGATCCTCTGGCATGAGACTTAGTATCGTTACCTTCTATCTTGGTTCTATTCTGGGTCCCTAGCTATCGCACCCACGCGCTTTTCGGGGACTTTCAATGTGACATCATGCTGTGTGTTTATTTTATTTAGAATTATTGCAATGTATTCCAAGGGTGATACATTTTATGCCCCTGTATCTGTTCTTACAGATCCACGATTCTGTATCCTTATTTGGTTTTGCTATTAATGACATTACCTATGAGGTAAGATCACTCTGACATTATGATCACGCCAGTTGGTAATGACTTCTAAGAGATTATGAGGTGCCCTAGTACTAAATAATGTTATTATCTTTGAAACTTGTTGGTGTCTGCCTTTTTGGCCCTGAAGAAGACTCTGTTATAATTTGATGACTAAGGGGTCAAAACGTCGACGTACATGTGTTGACTTAAAGAACTTTTGCTACAAGCGGGAACTCACTGGGTCATTTGGGACGTGGGCTCCCTTATATGAAAATGTAAGCATTTTAAGTTACCTTTTTGTTTGGTTTATTCAACACTGAAGCTATTGCTCACTATTTTGTACCATTCACTCAACACAGCGCCATTAACAAGTAGCACCTACTGTTATTTTGTAAAACTTTTCTGTGCAAAATTTGTCAGTAAAATATTGTTATCGTCTACATGGAAGATATATACCCGAATATTACACAGACTTGTGCATCCAAAATATATCAATATTTACTAAACAATTGAGGTCTAAAAACAGTGTTTTTATTTCAATGTAATCATATATTATTGTTGCTTACAAAGCAAAGGCAGTTTACTTCCTCTGAGGGAACTACTATTCTTGGGAATTATGTACCTACTCGGCTTGCTAAGGATACTGGCTTGCCCTATTTTTTGTTTACTAGTTACTTCGTAGTTGATACACTGCAAGGGCACCATATCAAATAATTCTTACATAGGTTTTGTTCCATAATAACATGTCAAAAGAGGAAACATTGCCCTATAGTGAAGATCACATTGACCGATTTGTAAAAGGATCTTGTATCCTGAGTACAACACCTCCTTTAGTTTTATTTAATTTTTTTTAACAGAGTTTTATATAGCGCGAACTTGACCCGAAGGTATCAGAGCGCTTTACACGAGCACCAGTTGTGTTACATGAGGACACATTAATTTTTGTTAGGCACGGGGAGATTAAGTGATTTACCCAGAATCACAGGATGTTGCGCGTCCTTGCCGAGACTCGACCCTGGTTCCCCAGATTTTAGTTTGACCGCCCTGGCTGTTAGCCCAACTCCTCTCCCCAGAGTTGAAGTGGCTTTTTAGTCTAAATAGACAAACTTGAAAAGATTATGAAAAAGTTAAGTCGTACACAACTACATGGTCATTTTATGCAACACCTTGCTTCCAATATCATCCTGTAGGCCGACAAATAAAAAACAAACAAGTAATTTTCACTGAAGATCCCAGATTTCATGAGAATTTTTGTTTCGTGGCAAATAACTGCTCGAGGCATTGATGGTGTTCGGTATCGAAAGAGCCCTTGAGCATATTAAGAAACTAGAAAAAGAAATAACTGAGTTGACTCGAGAGATACTGGACAACTAATCCCTGACCGAAGCCGAACAAGCCTTAGAGAAAGCCACGTTTGCATTTAACAACATCACACAACACCGCAAACTAGATAAATTATCCAAAGACATCAAGAAATATAGCAAACTTCAGACTTACCCCATTCTTAGAGATAATTACTACAAGCAGGACGAGCCTGGATGCAATTTATTCCAGGGAAAATGATGACGCAAACCCTTTGTAACATTTTCATACATCTCTGCCTCAGATATTTCAGACTCTAACAGACCCCGTGCACTAGCTCAACATTCCTTCCACCAGGCCCCACCCACACTGAACCATCTTGGTTTTAAGGGAGAGGCTAGGGTTTTTGAGGCCCACAGAGGGGGAGGAGAGAGGGAGGCAGGGGCAGAACTTTCTACCCCAAGGAGACACACGGAGAGTGACAGACTAGGGGATGGATAGTATTGTTATTGGTAACCACGGAGACGACTCTCCTGACTACACGCTCTACTATGGCCCCTATATTCAACCTTTCTAAACATACTTTGTCTCCAGCGGAAATTCTTAGTAGAGGTCTTTCTTTTGTTCCCACTCAGACCCAACTACTTTGAAATTAAACTTGAAATGCACAAATTCTGTAGAAAAGTAAGACTCAGCCACTTTTTCAGCAACAACAGTTACCAGCACAAACTTAATGTCACAGGACTAAGACCCACTTCAGCATTCCTTCCCCCTATGCATACACTATCTGCGGAAAAAGTGACCTTAGAAAAAAAGGTACTCAGATTCATAGATGCTCTCAGCAACATGTCCGCTATAACATCTCTAAAGAAGAGAGCATGGCTGTAAAATCACTAAGTAAGAACAATGAGATTGTAGTCAAACCGGCAGATAAAGGAGGTGGCATTGTCATTCTAAATAGTAATGACCAGTGTGAGGAGATACACAGACAACTAGTTAACAAAGAATGTTACCAAAGAATTGACAACAACCCTACCAGGAACATTCAAACCCTGATCCTAAAGGTTACCAAGAAAGGTTCTGATCTTCAGTTTATCAGCCAAAATTAATTTGATTACCTCAATAACTCAAATCCATGCATTGCTGTACTGTATACCCTCCCAAAATACACAAGAACCTCCAGAATCCCCCAGGCAGACCCACAGTCTCAGGCTGCAGCTTATTTTGGAACCAGTTTATAAACAAGTAAAACTTCATCATTAAGTCACCAGTCTTGGAAACCAGTGCATACATCAGAGATGGCATGGATTTTATTTACACTATTGTGGGAATGGATTTTGATAACTCCATGGATTTGCCAGAGGCAATGGATATTCAAATCTTTAGATAGCAACATCCCACAGCAAGAAGCCTTGAGGGTGGTCCAAGAGACTTTAGATAGCAGGACACATCCCTGCCAGGTACCAACTTGGTTCACAGTAGTCCTCACTGAGATAGCTCTCAGCAAAAACTACTTCTAATTTGCACTCCTTTTTATTACCAAACCAAGGATGTTGCAATAGGGGCTGGTTCACATCTGATTTAGCAAATCTCTTCATGGCGGACTATAAGGAGCAACACATCTTTGACAACAATCTCTACCAGGATAATATAATTCTATGGACAAGGTACATCGAGGATGTTTTTCTCCTAAGGGTGGGTCCCATTGATAGATTGACTGATTTCCATTCTTGGATCAACACTCGGTGCACTGACTACCAATTTACAATGTCACATGATAACAAAGACATTGCCTTTTTAGACTAAAGAATTCTGTCAGAAAAGAACAAACTATACACCTCCTTATATAGAAATACCACAGAACATAACTCTCTCCTTCAAAACCATAGTCAGCATCCTAGAAATATGAGAGAGAACCTCCCGTTTGGCTAATTTCTTAGGATTAGACGCAACTGCACCTTAAAAAAGGACTACTTTAAAGAACCTATCATTTTGATAACAAGATTACTAGACAGAGGTTATCTCAAGAGGCTTGTCAAACATTACCGCAAGAGGGCGTGGTACAAACCAATAGAACAACTACTAATACCCCATGAAAAAAGTGATACAAGTGATCATCTGATTTGCGTCAACACCTTTAGCATGGCCAGCAATACAATTAAGACCTTTGTTCATAAGCATTGAGATTTGATCAAAACCCTTATGCCACAACCTGAAAAAACCTATGTTCTCCTTCAAAGGGGGAGCTACTATCAAAGATTTAGTGCTGAGGGCAGTCCTTCCTGACGCCAGCAGCGCTTCATGTAATGTGAACTTTTTTGTCCATTTGAGGGCATCACTTTACCACTTTTTGGAAGCATTTTGATGGATGTACTCATTCTATTTTATTTAGATACGAATGAGTGGGTGATCTTTAGTTGATTGATATTGATGACGGGTAAGAAATAAACTTACCGCATCCATCATGTTAGGATTACACATGGTGAAGGTGTCTTTTTATGGGGAATCCTTCGCGATTAGTACCTTTATTCTTCCTGGTTGCCAACGCACCTCTGCATGACGGGATCCTCTACCCCACTCAGTACCCTACACAATTGTGGGATCCTTTGGGATGAGACTTACTGGCACATGCATCAAAAATGCCATTTGTGATTCCTTATTAGCGAAAAATAAGGATTCGCTAATAAGGAATTGCAAAAGCCTATGCATGTAGGAATCGCTAAAAAAATAGCGATTCCTACAAATTCCTTAATTGCGTCTCGCAAATTGCAAGTCGCAATTAAGGAATGGCTTTCCATTCATTCCTATGGGCCTACAGGCTCATAGGAATGAATGGGAATTGCATGCGCAATTTGCGAGTACCCATTAGGTACTCGCAAATTGCGCATGCAATTTCAAGGGTGCAAGGGTGTCAAAAGGACACCCTGTTGCACCCCTGAAACTGTAATGTGCACCCATGTATGCACACACATGCCCCAAGGGCATGTGTGTGTGTAACATGTAACTTTGAAAAATGCACTTTAGTGCATTTTTCAAAGACCTGTTTTATTTTTCGGTAATTTGCAACCCCTGATAGCGAAATCGCTATTTTAAATTGCTTCTAGCATTGCATTTAAGGAATCGCAATTTGCGATTCCATAAATGCAATCGCAATTTGCGATTTTTGCATTTGGGATGATGCATCCCAAATGCAAAAATACCGGTCGCAAAGGGGCAGATTCTGAGAATCTGCCCGTTTGCGACCGGTTTTTAGTTTGATGCATGGGGCCCTTAGTATCTTTACCTTCTATCTTGGTTCTATTCTGGGTCCCTTCCTATCGCACCCACGCTTTGCGGGGACTCTCGGTGTGACACCATGCTGTGTTGTTATTTAATTTAGAATTATTTCGATGAGTTCCAAGGGTAAAAGATTTTATCCCCCTGTATCTTTTCTTACAGATCCACGATTCTGAATCTTTATTTGTTTCTGCTATTAATGATATTACCAATGAGTAAGCTCACTCGGACATTAGGATCCCTCAGTCCTACTCTGTTCAATGCCTACATGACCCCCCTGGCCAACATCATCAGGAACCATGGACTGAAGATTATCTCCTACGCATACGACACCCAGCTCATCCCCTCACTATCTGAAGACTCTTCCACCAGGAGGGTCAACTTCAACATGTGCATTACCAGCGTCACTGACTGGATGCTAAACAACTGCCTCAAGCTCAACACAGACAAGAATGAAGTACTGATCTTTGGGAACAACGCCTTCCCGTGGAACCACTCCTGGCGGCCTGCTGAACTGGGACCTTTTCCCACCCCCACGGACCACGCCCAGAACCTCGGCATCATCTTGGGTAGCAATCTCACCATGAAAAACCAGATCAACGCAGTCTCCTCCTTCTGCTTCCTCATGCTGCGAAAGCTCCGAAAGATCTTCAAATGGCTCACTGTCTCAACCAGACCCACCATCACTCAGCGCCTGGATACTCTCGCGGGTGATTTGCTGCGCTATACAAATCCGCTTGATTGACTGATGGATGATCAAGCCAGTTGGTAATGACTTCTAAGAGATTACTTTAGAAAATGCAGCATTGGGACAGTACAACTAGCACTGAAACCCCCACAATAAGTGGTCAATCTATGGTGACAAAATGTGCTACAACAGACATCACTTCTGCTGCAAGCAAGTGTGATCATGGAAACTGACCAAGAGCAATATCGTACAGAACATTATACAATTGCCTGGAGCACAGCATAAGCAAAATAATTTAAGAAATTATTTGAATCTATAATCTTTGATTTTATTATACAAATGTATTCACATACATATATTTACCCAACTCATACGATACATGTTACAAAAATATATCCACAAATGGGAAAAACAGTGGAACATTAATATTTTCATAGTACATACAACACACATTGCATAAATGTGGTTGATGTCTCAGTATGATATACAGTCCAAAAACAGCCACTGTGTTTGGACTGTATATCATACTGAGACATCAACAACATTTATTTTCCTTATGTTGTGCTCCAGGCAAGTGTTTAAACTTCTAAGAGATTATGAAACGCCCTTGTAGAGCAGTGAGGCATACCAGACAGTAGTGCTAAGCATTTATTGCACACACAAAGGCAGTAAGTGAGACACACACTCAATAAAGAAATTCAACATCAATTTATAAAAAGAACACATACTTTTATATGACTTTAGATATCAAGATCATTGGAATCAAGTACTTTTCAAGCTATGAATTTTTACAGTTTTCAAAAGCTGACACTGAACTTTTTGGGAGCGGTAATGTTATAATATGGGGGAAAAACATGTACTGCATTTGAGCACTTGACAGCGACTTATGGGACTGTTCTTCTGGACTTAAGATGAGTATGGGGCAAGGTCCAAGGCCTAACCAACAGGTCACCTCTGGGGCGTCTGGGTGCAGAGGTGTGTTACGGCCTTGGGTGTCCCATTCACTTCAATGGACAGCAGTCCGGTTAGAAAGAGGCTGGCACTGGAGGGCCAGTCTGCGGGAACCCACAGGGGGGCTCGACCCTAGAGATGCTAGGCCACGTAGGGACACCATTGGTCCACTTCTTCTTGGTCTGTGGGGCTCGGGTGGAGTGATGTCTTTTGGCATTGGGTTCGGTGCCTGGGTCACTCGCTGTTGGAGGGGGCCTGCAGAAAGAGGCTCCAGGTGCCAACTGGAAATCCAGTCAGCCGGCCAGACTCAAGAATGGGCTTGGCTCTTGTAGGTCTCAGGACCCTGTGGGCATCACCACCTCCTCTGGATTTGAGCTGTGGGGAGCAGGTGCACAGGTGCTTTAAGGTATCGGCAGTCGGGGACTCTCTCTTTATCTTTGGTTTCTGCAGAAGGGGGCAAACAGGGCAGCTGCACTCCTCATGATGTGTGTCACACTGTCCCTGAAGTCCCTCGACGTACAGGTCGGTTTTCCTCGGCGCTGTTGTCCAGACTGGACACAAAAAGCTTTGGCTGCTGCAAGGGGTCCGGTACCCCAGGTATTGGTATTGTGCGGCTCCAGTCAGTCCTGGTTTCCCCACACTTGGAGGGAGGATGGACCTGACCTGTGAGAGCACGGCTACCTCTTCCTGGGCAACTGCAGCAGTTGCAGTCTCGGTGAGGCGCAAGGCAGTGAACTGTACCGTGCTTCTTTTGGTGCCTGCGGCTGCATTAGAGTAGCTCTGTTGCTTTGGCAATTAGCGAAACACTGGCAGCCCTTCTGGTTTCTTTGGAATCTGCACAGTGGCAGGATGAGTCAGTTGCTCCACGAGGGTAGGGTGCAGCAGGCAGGCTGGGCGCCAAGTCAGCTGTGCTCCTCAGTTTTCAGGTCAGCAGTCTTCTTTGTCCACTTCTTCTTTTGTGTCCGTCAAAATTTGAAGTCCAGGTACCAGGGGGCCCCTAAATACTCAATTTAGGGGCATTAAGGAGAGGGATGAGTAGTAGTCAATGGGCTACTTACCCTTGGGGTCACTACACCCTCCAGATAACCACTTCCTTTGGGGAGTGGGCATCACCCTTTCCCAGAATCCCTAATTCCACCATACACAAGATGGTAGAATTTCTAACTTTATGTTCACTTCAGACTGTTCACCCTAGAGGTGTGTCCAGCCTGGCAGTTCAACATGCCTCCTGAAGAGCTAATTTTCCCGCTGTCCTGGTGCCAGATGGGCCCAGTATACGGGGTGGCATTTCCCCAGTCTGGGAAAGCCTTGGATCGCCTATCAAAGGTGGCTAAGGCCTTTGAAGCCTCCACCCTTGATAAGCAGATCACCAGTGATCCTGCTTGGAGGAGCTGCAAACACCTCCTGCCAGAGCAGGCATTGTTTCTGAAATGCAACAATATACATTGTAAATGGAGAACGTGAATAGTAATATAAATATATTTTACCATGTGAGTTGTGTACTGTGTATAACAAAGCATTATGAAACAGAAAAACACTAGCTCTTTGAAGATCTGCTGCAGGTAATCTGCTCAGAACCAGTCATAGATAGAGAACAAAGATTTGCATGCATTCGAAAACATGCACATAGTATGCTTAAAGTGGTTTGCTTAACATGGATAATGCCGCAAAATTGGAGTGGCATCCCTTTCAGAACAGTAGTTTTATTGCAATCATTCTCATTCTCATGAGCAGTACCTTGACATCAGTGCCATCTGTAGGCATGAATTCCTCATAAATGTAGGAGCCAGTTTTGCGCACACTGCTTTCAGGAGAGTAAACACTGCTACGGCTACCAATCTGGAATAATAAGACAAATTGATTTAACGATAATAAAGTGAAAGTTGAACTGGAAGAACGAGAAATCACTTACAATAAATTTACAATACAAATTAAAATGTTTATAATCGAAACTGTATTGGGAATAATCTTAAAACAGGAGTGTGAGGAGGAATATCTGGCAACATGAAAAGGAATATAAAACTGGAATAAAGCAAAAAAGGTCAGTGACATAGTACTTTGATTTAATGTAATGAGGCAAGCACTGTTGTCACAAGAGTTAGCAGTTCTCAATGCTACTAACGCATTAGGGACCCTATATGTATGAGGTATACATCTAAGGCATCCGGCCCTTGAGTTGCAAATTCTGGAACAGCATTTGAGCTGAATGACTGGGTCATTTAAGGCTAATGCTGAAATTCAATCCCAAAACACAAGAACTTCTTTCTGACCTACTGTACGTTAAAATGTGTATCAAGGAATCACACCAGGCCATATTCTGGAAAGAAGCTGATCATGGACAAGTATCAATAATGTAAACTTGCCTGAAGGTGTGGAGCAAAGCTCATTTGCAAGCTCAGTAGTGTTAAGGGTTAGGCACTCTTAAACATCCTGGCTAACTTTGGAGAATCTCTAAAAACTTGTAGATCTGCATCAAATTTCTTTGGGAACTTGTTTTTTAATAATTGTTTCAATATTCATATGGCTCCCTGGGGGCATATTTATGGCCAGATAAACTAACATAGAATACGCAAAAAGTTGTCACAATTTGAGCACTGACTTTTTGTGAATCCTATGATGTTTGCTGAACTGAACCATGTACTAATCGGTTGGTTTAAAAATACAGAATCGCAGTGAGTCGAAATTCGACCTACCTAATGAATAGTATTAAAGTAGGGTACAAATTGCAAGCCGCTATGATTCACTGCCATCACAGGGTGGCCTGCTGGGGTCAGAAGACCACCATGTCTGTGACTGCTTATAAAAAAACAATCTTTTTTTAATGCAACAGATTTTTCCCTAAAGGAAAATGGAATGCGCTAAAAACGTTTTTAAAACTATTTCTTAAGAGTAGGCAGCGGTCCCAAGGACCACTGCCCACTCCAAAAATGTTTGACAAAGGGAAAAGGGTCATATGGAGACCCTGTTCCCTTTGCGAATGTGTTATCCCTACTTTTCAGTCACAAAACATTAATACGTACCAAAAGGCATCACTATTTAATTGCTATTCCTAACGGTTTCCTGAACCCATTTAGCAATTCAGTAACATGGATTTAGTACATTTGAAAATCACAGTGTTTTCAACCAAAAAATGCTTTCGTACATTTGGACCTTCGTGATTTATAAACAACGTGCAATTTAGAGGAGCATGTTTATATGAAGGATGTTATAATGTAAGACTGAGCAAATTAATAATGAAACATTGATGCAGCTTTTCTCAACATGACTACTCAGCCAACTAAGTCAAATACATTTTTAATAAGTAATGATTTTTCAAAGCAGTATATGTTGCTGTCTTGGCGCCTTAAACACATTGAGTCGGTGGGGGCAGTGTTGCTTTATTTAAGAACAGGTGATGTCCACAAGTTCATCCTGTCAAGTTACAGATGAGAAATTGTACAAGCTAAAATAAACTGTACAGATCAATCAATCAATCAATCAATCATGTCACTTATAAAGCGCACTACATACCCGCGAGGGTCTCAAGGCGCTGGGGGAAGAGGGGGGTGGTGCTGCTACTGATCGAAGAGCCAGGTCTTGAGGAGTCTTCTGAAGGCCAGTAGGTCTTGGGTCTGTCGGAGGTTGGTGGGGAGGGTGTTCCAGGTCTTGGCGGCGAGGTGGGAGAAGGATCTGCCGCCGGCGGTCGTTTTCCGGATGCGGGGGACTGTAGCGAGGGCGAGGCTGGTCGAGCGGAGCTGGCGGGTGGGGGTGTAGAAGCTGAGTCGTCTGTTGAGGTAGGCTGGTCCGGAGTTGTGGAGTGCTTTGTGTGCGTGGGTGAGGAGCTTGAAGGTTATCCTCTTGTTGACAGGGAGCCAGTGCAGGTCTCTCAGGTGGGGTGTGATGTGGCTGCGTCGGGGGATGTCGAGGATAAGACGTGCAGAGGCGTTCTGGATGCGTTGCAGCCGTCTCAGGAGCTTAGCCGTCGTTCCTGCGTAGAGGGCGTTTCCGTAGTCCAGCCTGCTGGTGACGAGGGCCTGGGTGACTGTTTTTCTTGTTTCGGTGGGGATCCACTTGAAGATCCTGCGGAGCATTCGGAGGATGTTGAAGCAGGATGAGGAAACGGCGTTGACCTGCTTAGTCATGGAGAGGGTGGGGTCGAGGATGACCCCTATGTTGCGTACGTGGTCGGTGGGTGACGGGGCTGTTCCCATTGATGTTGGCCACCAGGAGTCGTCCCAGGCTGAAGGGTTGGAACCAAGGATGAGGACCTCCGTCTTGTCCGAGTTCAGCTTCAGGCGGCTGGTCCTCATCCATTCGGCGACGGCCTTCATTCCTTCGTGGAGGTGGGCTTTGGCGGTGTGAGGGTCTTTGGTGAGGGAGAGGATCAGCTGGGTGTCGTTGGCGTAGGAGATGATGTTGAGGTTGTGCTGTCGGGCGACGTGGGCGAGGGGTGCCATGTAGATGTTGAACAGCGTTGGGCTGAGGGAGGAGCCTTGGGGTACGCCGCAGATGATCTTGGTGGCCTTGGATCGGAAGGGGGCGAGGCGGACGCTTTGTGTTCTGCCGGAAAGGAAGGATGTGGTCCAGTCCAGGGCCTTCTCTTGGATCCCGGCGTCGTGAAGGCGTGTTCGTAGTGTGTGGTGGCAGACCGTGTCGAAGGCGGCTGATAGGTCCAGGAGGATGAGGGCTGCTGTTTCTCCGTTGTCTAGCAGGGTCCTGATGTCATCGGTGGCGGCGATGAGGGCGGTTTCGGTGCTGTGGTTGCTGCGGAAGCCGGACTGGGAAGGGTCCAGGATGTTGTTCTCCTCGAAGTAGCGGGTCAGTTGTTTGTTGACGATTTTCTCGGTGACCTTCGCGGGGAACGGGAGCAGAGAGATGGGTCGGAAGTTCTTGAGGTCCTTGGGGTCTGCCTTGGGTTTCTTGAGTAAGGCGGTGATCTCGGCGTGCTTCCAGCTTTCCGGGAAGGTTGCTGTCTCGAAGGAGATGTTGATTATTTTCCGGAGATGGGGCGCGATGGCTGTACTGGCTTTGTTGAAGATGTGGTGAGGGCACGGGTCTAGCGGTGAACCGGAGTGGATGGTGTTCATGATCTCGCTGGTGTCCTCGCTGTTGATGTTGGTCCAGGAGAGCAGGCGGTTGGTGGTTGTGGGGGCAGTGGTCTCGGTGGTTGCCGGGGCGGTCGTGGTGTTGAAGCTGTCGTGGATGTCGGCGATTTTGCGGTGGAAGAAGGTGGCCAGTGAGTCGCACAGGTCTCGCGACGGCTGGATGTCGTTGGTGTTGGAGCTGGGGTTGGAGAGTTCCTTCACGATGTTGAAGAGCTCTATGCTGTTGTGTGCGTTGTTGTCTAGGCGGTCTTTGAGTGAGGCCCTTTTGGCGGATCTGATGAGGTGATGGTGACTGCGGGTGGCGCTCTTGTGGGCGGCGTAGCTGTCCGCTGTCCGTTCGTGGAGCCAGATCTTCTCCAGTTTTCGGCATTTTCGTTTGGAGGCCTGGAGGTCTTTGGTGAACCAGGTGGCTTTCTTGCTGGTGTGGCTGTTGGGCGGATTCTTGAGCGGGGCGAGGGTGTTGGCGCAGTCGTTGATCCACTGTCTGAGGTTGCGGGCGGCGGTGTCGGGGTCGGAGGGTTCGGCGGGTGGGCTCAGGGCGAGGGTTGTGGTTAGCTGGTCTTCCGTGACTCTGCTCCAGCAGCGGCGAGGCATTTGTTCGTTGCGGTGGTGCGTGGTGGGCTTCCTGTAGGTGAAGTGGATGCAGTGGTGGTCAGTCCAGTGGGGTTCGGAGGTGTGGTTGAAGGAGACGTGTGGGCTTGCGGAAAAGATGGAGTCTAGCGTGTGGCCGGCGGCGTGGGTGGGTGTAGTCACGAGCTGTCTGAGTCCGAGGGTGGCGAGGTTGTCGATCAGGGTGGTGGAGTTGGTGTCCTTGTTGTTCTCGAGGTGGAAGTTCAGGTCCCCGAGGAGGATGTAGTCCGTGGAGGCGATGGCGTGTGTGCTGACGAAGTCAGCGATGGAATCGCTGAACTGTGGTCGGGGTCCGGGGGTCTGTAGATGAGGGTTCCTCTGAGGGTGGTGTTGGGATCGGTGTGGATCTGGAAGTGCATGTGTTCGGCGGTGCTGAGGGTGTCGTCGGTGTTGGTTGAGACTCTGAGGGTGTTCCTGTGGACGATGGCGATGCCTCCTCCGACTCCGTTGGTGCGGTCCCTGCGGGTGATCTTGTATCCGTCCGGGATGGCAATGGCGATGTCGGGGGCTGAAGCGGGATTCAGCCAGGTCTCCGTCAGGAATGCGACGTCTGGGTAGGTTGAGTCGAGAAGGTCCCAGAGTTCGATGGCGTGTTTGCGGGCGGAGCGGGTGTTGAGGAGGATGCATCTGAGGTAGTTGGGTTCTTTCCTGGGCGGTGGTTTGGCGGGGCGGGTGCTGGCGAAGCTGCAGTTCCGGCAGGTGAAGGGCCCTTGGGTGCGCTTCGGGGTGGCCTGGTAGCAGGCGTGATCTTTTCCGGGGTTCAGTGCGTGGAGGGTGCTGGCGTCGTATCGGCGTCTGTTGATGTGGCGGGCGCGGGGATGCCCGGACCAGGGGGTCTGGCGCTGGGCGCGGTCACGGCGTGGACGGGCGCAGACGGGCTTGCCTTAGGCGCGTCTTCGGCGCGCGCAGCGGCGGACCGCGCAGCGGCCGCCATAAATGGGGAGGTGGGAGGGAGGAGCAGGGAATGGGGCAGCGAATGGGCAGTGAGGGGCGGGGCCGCAGGGCGCAGCGGCGGGAAACAGGCACAGAAGGGAAAACGAGCACAATCAGGGCATCAAGGGGGCACAGAAAGGAGAAAAAACGAGCACAATCAGGGGCAGCAAGGGGGCACAGAAAGGAGAAAAAACGAGCACAATCAGGGGCAGCAAGGGGGGCACAGAAAGGAAAAACGAGCACAATTAGGGGCAGCAAGGGGGCACAGAAAGGAGAAAAAAACGAGCACAATCAGGGGCAGCAAGGGGGCACAGAAAGGAAAAACGAGCACAATCAGGGGCAGCAAGGGGGGCACAGAAAGGAGAAAAAACGAGCACAATCAGGGGCAGCAAGGGGGCACAGAAAGGAGAAAAAACGAGCACAATCAGGGGCAGCAAGGGGACACAGAAAGGAGAAAAAACGAGCACAATCAGGGGCAGCAAGGGGGCACAGAAAGGAAAAACGAGCACAATCAGGGGCAGCAAGGGGGGCACAGAAAGGAAAAACGAGCACAATCAGGGGCAGCAAGGGGGCACAGAAAGGAGAAAAAAACGAGCACAATCAGGGGCAGCAAGGGGGCACAGAAAGGAGAAAAAACGAGCACAATCAGGGGCAGCAAGGGGGCACAGAAAGGAAAAACGAGCACAATCAGGGGCAGCAAGGGGGGCACAGAAAGGAAAAACGAGCACAATCAGGGGCAGCAAGGGGCACAGAAAGGAGAAAAAAACGAGCACAATCAGGGGCAGCAAGGGGGCACAGAAAGGAAAAACGAGCACAATCAGGGGCAGCAAGGGGGGCACAGAAAGGAAAAACGAGCACAATCAGGGGCAGCAAGGGGGGCACAGAAAGGAAAAACGAGCACAATCAGGGGCAGCAGCAGGGCACACAGACGGAGCTGTGTGGTGGGGGAGCGACCTACCAGTCAAGGTCAGGGGTCGCTCTCTTCACCACGCAGCTCAATGTATTAAGTCAGGAATGAGGCTGTCTTTCTCAAGTGAAAGAATTTGGTTACTTATTGTGCATACCATGTTTTAGAGTAATCCCATAGCCACTTACAGCCAGCACTGAGGCACACAATCCTGCTCCTTAATTTCAGGGAAACACAGCTAAAGGGGCTTTGTGGACAACTTAATTAGGATGGAAAAACATTATATAACTGCAGATTCCTTACCTTAGAATTATCCCCAGGTATCAGACTGGACCCGGAAGTTTGACTTGAGCAGTACCCTGTGCGCCGGTAGGTGGCATCACTCGGTTCCACATTGCGACATCGGCTTCATCCACACTGAAATTGCTATGCGCGGTGCCTGTATAGGCGCCACCCCAGCACGCTGACATCGGTTACTTTTCACGATTTTGCATGCCAGAAGCACAGAGCCACGAAGCACACTGACCACTGGTATGGAATACTAGGGCCCTGAAAGGGTAAAGCCCTGTCCCTAGAAATCCATTCACAGAAAGGGGAGGATGGGTGGGTCGTTAAGGATTCTGCGGCTAGATAGTGTCTCTACCAGATAAGGCTTTACCAACAGTAAGTAACTTGTTCATTTGATTGAGACTTCTAGCCGCAGATTCCTTACCTTAGAATAGATACCCAAGCAATACCTCCCCAGAGGTGGGCCTGCGAACCAATTTCACATGAGGAAGCCCTGAAGGACCGAACAGGCAAAATGCCCATTCCTATGAACCTGACTGTCCAGGCAGTAGTACTTGGTAAACATGTGCAAAGGAGCCCACGTTGCAGCCTGGCAGATGTCCAGGACCGGACCTCCACGTGTGCTTAAGCAGTGGTTGCAGCTTTAGCTTTAGTGGAATGAGCACGCAAACCCTCAGGGGGTTGCTTCTTAGCCAATACGTAGCAGATTTTGATACAGAGCACGCTCTATCAGGAGATGGTCCTCTTCTGTATGGCCCATTCTTACTTCTCTCAGACATACCCCAAGAAGAGTTGGTCATCCACCCAGAACTCTTGTGTGCCGTCAAGGTAGAACGACAATGCTCTTTTTGAGTCCAGACGGCAAAGTTGCTCCTCTTCCTTGGACGGATGAGGTGGAGTGTAAAAAGTAGGCAGAGTGATAAATTGGCCTACATGAAAGGGAGTTACCACCTTTGGGAGAAAGGAAGTCCTCGTACAAAGCAATAGTTCGTCTGGGAAGAGGTTAGGGTAAGGAGGCTTGGATGACAAAGCCTTAAGCTCACTGAACCTCCGGCCAGATAATATTGCCATTAAGAAGGTCATCTTGAGGGCAAGGAGTCTGAGAGGACAGGTGTGAGAGGGCTCAAACTGTGAGCACACATCAGGAACATCAGAACCAGATTAAGGTCCCACTGAGGTATAATGAAAGGAGGAGGAGGAAACATATCTTGCAAACTGTTGGAAGTGGGGGTCCTTATCCCTCACCGCTGCCACCAAATGCTGGAGGCGGGAGTCCCTGTCCCACACCGCTGTTGCCAGGTGCGAGATCCGGACCCCTCGTTTCAACGTTAGACTAAGTAAGGACACCGTCTGAGATAGCCCTGCTCACCCCCTTAGTAGCTTGGCACGAGCAGCCAGGCTTATCTCCAAGGAACGAGTGTACAGTATGTGCAACCACACTCACAGAAACCCAATGATGGCACCACAAATAGACTCCACACGAGTTTTTATAGAATGAGTATAATCTTTATACATGAAGATATACGATATGACCACACGATACAAAACCAACATATAATAATGGGTAGTATTTCTTCCGGTGGATTGGTAGGTTCTAATCCCAACCACCGCGTCTAACCAACAGTTAAGCTGACTTCTAACCGTTTCCAAAAGGTTAGGTAGGTCGTATTGCTAGAATCACACACGTTGCAAAAGAAACGAAATACTGCAATGCGTAACGGTATACTCCTGAACTGTGCAATAGAGAAACAATGCCATACGTAGCGCCACAGTCATGTACTTTGCAATAAAAGGAATAATGCAATGGTATCACCACCAGCATGCCCTGTGCAAGGAAGAAACAAAGCAATGTGTCATGCTACAATCATGTACTGTGCACTGAAGAAATAATGCAATGCGCCACGTTATAATCCGGTACTGTGCGACGAAGAAATAATCCAATGCGCCACGCTTACAATCATGTACTCTGCAAGGGAAAATAATGCAGTGCGCAGCGCACCCAGCATGTAGTTTGTCAGGCACAAATAGAGTCAGGCGTCATACGACAGTTCGATAGTTAGTTAGCAGCAATAATGCAAAGTGTAATACGACAGTCTAGGTGCTCTGTTAACAGTTGCCCCGACATGGATCAATGATGACACAAAAGTACCGCTTCTCACTCCGGCCCCAGTATTGCCCCTCCTTGGGCCAGCACGGGCCTCGATCCGAGCCGAAGCAACAGGCTCACGCAGCTGCCAGGAGCGAGAGGCCGAGAGTGTCCCTCCGAGCCCGCACCCCACCGCAGGTGGTGATCCACGTTACCTGGGGGGGGGGGGCGCGACCCCACTCTCCTCCCCTCCTTCAGCGACTTGGACCTTGATCCAGAACTCCGTCAATGGGCATGGCGAGCTCGGGCCGGCGACTCCGCTCCTCCGGGACTGCCGGTCCGGGCCGCTATTGCTGCACTCCGAGGGCCCAATGACCTGGCCCTCCTTCCGGCGGTCTCAGTGGACACCGAGACCTGCCCTCAGCACTTGTGGAGACTTACTTCGATTTCGGTGCACACGCTACCCAGGCACTCCTCACCAGCGCCTCTGGTTGCACCGCGACACGCACTCTGCGCGTCCGAGACTCGCCTCTTCTCTGGTGCACACGATGACCAGGCGATCGTCACCACGCCTCGGCTTGCACCTCGACATGCACCCTGCGCGTCCGAGTCTCACCTCTTCTCCCCGTGCACACAACGACCAGGCGCTCTTCACCAACGCCACGGCGTGCACCACGACACGCACCCTGCGCGCCCGAGTCTCACCTCTTCTCTCGGTGCACACAACGACCAGGCGCTCTTCACCAACACCTTGGCTTGCACCACGACACGCACCCTGCGCGTCCGAGACTCACTTCTTCTCCCGGTGCACACAACGACCAGGCGCTCCTCACCAATGCCTCGGCTTGCACCACAGCACGCACCCTGCGCGTCCGAGTCTCACCTCGTCTCCTGGTGCACACAACGACCAGGCGCTCTTCACCAACGCCTTGGCTTGCACCACAACACGCACCCTGCGCGTCCGAGACTCACTTCTTTTCCTGGTGCACACAACGACCAGGCGCTCCTCACCAACGCCTCGGCTTGCACCACGACACGCACCCTGCGCGTCCGAGTCTCACCTCGTCTCCCGGTGCACACAACGACCAGGCGCTCTTCACCAACACCTTGGCTTGCACCACGACACGCACCCTGCGCGTCCGAGACTCACTTCTTCTCCCGGTGCACACAACGACCAGGCGCTCCTCACCAATGCCTCGGCTTGCACCACAGCACGCACCCTGCGCGTCCGAGTCTCACCTCGTCTCCTGGTGCACACAACGACCAGGCGCTCTTCACCAACGCCTTGGCTTGCACCACAACACGCACCCTGCGCGTCCGAGACTCACTTCTTTTCCTGGTGCACACAACGACCAGGCGCTCCTCACCAACGCCTCGGCTTGCACCCCGACACGCACCCTGCGCGTTCGAGACTCGGTTTACTCCTACGTGCCCACGATCACAAGGCACAACTTCTGAAGGTCTCAAGCTGCAAAAGCACGCGCACACCGCGTTGCTTGGGACTTCTCCGGAAACTTTTATGTGCCTGTGTTTCCAAACAGGGAGCCAGCTCACCTCGGGCCCTTGGGGTTCAGGACACAGCACAAAGCACAGTCCTGTTCAAGAAGGGGGGGGACACCACCCACTGCAATGTCCCTTCAGTCTCTTCCTTAGTAAAAGTATAAACTGCAGGCCAGCCCCAGATCACGAAGCAAGGGTCAGTCCTATCCAGCAGTCTCTTCAGCAACTTCTTCCTTGGCAGAGATTCTTCTTGACCACGAAAGAGGTCACAGCCTTTGCAGACTCGACCTGTCCATTTCGCCATTCAAAATTACACCAAATTCTAGGGGTTTCAGTTCTCTTAGTTATACCCCTTCATATCTTTGAAGTTCATTGTGCTCAGGGGTCCCTGACCCCTGCCTAAATCAGTTCTGGGTGTCTCCCTCCAAGTGTCACCTTTCTCCCTTTGATACTGGGGGTCTGGGCCCTTAATCACTCAGCAGGAGATGGGTCAATTGTTTTATAGCTGCAACCCAGGCCTCTTCATCTCCCGGGGTTTCTCCTCGCATACTCTCCAGATGCAGGTCAGCCAGGTGCCATCTCACACCCTCCCATCTCAGATCCAGACAGTCAATCCACATTCAGCAGAGACACACAGAAATGCTTAAAGCACAAAACTCAGCAACTTTCTAAAAGAGTGGTTTCTGAACACACAGTGACAAAACCACTTTCATAGAAAGATGTGTTATGACACTGTTGAGTTCATACATACTAAACTTCACCTCTCCATTATAAACTTATAGGAAACTAGGCTAACAAAACACCATACCCAGCCTCCCCCATTCTGTCCTGTGGGCAGAATGGCCTTTCACCAGTGAAAACGAAATGGAGTGTTTTTCACAGTCAGGACATAGCACACACCTCAGTATATGTCCTGCTTTTTACCTACACTGCACCCTGCCCAGGGGTTACCCGGGACCTACCACAGGGGTGCCCACAGTGTACGCAAAAGGGAAAGTAAGGCCTGACAAGTGGTTGCACTTGTCAGGACAACATGCTAACTTAGCAAACTGCGCGCAGGCCCTACACTGAAGGCCTGAGTTCCCTTCTCTGTGCGCCTTTGCATTACTAGCCCTTGCACACACAGTGTACATCACTAGGGACTTTTACTAGTAAGGCAAACATACCAATCATGGCCAACCAATTACCATTGTACTTTACATAGGGAACCCTTGTACTTTGACACTGATCAGCAGTGGCAAAGTACCCAAAGCATTTAAATTGGCAACTCTATGTCAGGAAAACGGTCTAGGGGGAAAGCAAAAAGTTTAGGGAACTTTAGCCAAAAAGGCCAAGTCCTACACAAACCTTTCAAGAACCTATGTACAAAAGGAGATTGGAATAGGTAAGGTTGGTCAGGCAGCAGTAGAAATGCAGAGATAGCAGAAAGATGTCCCTTAGCGGAGCCCAGAGCAGAGCCCTGCGGGGCAAGGGAACGAACAAACAGAATGATCTGAGAAAGGGAAGCAGAAAGAGGGTCAACTTGTTTCTCTGCACATAATGCCACAAACTTGCCCCAACGGCAGGCATATACCATCTGTTAGAAATGGGGATCTCTGGTTGGCAATGGCTGGCGCCAAGGTCCAAGAAGGGACCCTTCTTCCTAAGTCAGAGTAAGGGGGCTACACCCTTTGATAACCCCTGCTCAACCCTGTGGTAACGTAGCACGAGCAGACAGGCCTATCTCAGAGGCAGTGTGTGAAGCATTCGTGACCATACACAATAACGCAGTGAGGACACCACAAAGGGAGACCACACAAGTAACTATAGAAAAAGGAGTAGCTTTATATCAGTTTAACACAAGGCTCGAAGACGATCAACAAGCCACAATGCACGTTAATATAAGTTCACTGAAAAGGCAATAAAGCACTCAAAAGCGGGTGAAACGAACTTAGTTCAAGGCCGGGGTCTACGCGACCCGGTGATGCACAATGTACCTGAGGTTTAATGGGGCACAGCACGCAGCTTCGGGAGGAAGCCGCGATGATGACAGGTGGACTCGCAGCGGCCACAGCTCCTCAGCTGCAGCGGCCCACAATAGCGATGATTCTCGTAGTATAGGCCAATGCGGGCTCTCAGCGGCCACAGCTCCTCAGCTGCAGCGGCCCACAATAGCGATGATTGTCGTAGCACAGACAAATGAGGGCTCTCAGCGGCAACAGCTCCTCAGCTGCAGCGGCCCGCGATAGCGATGATTCTCGGAGCACAGACAAATGCGGCTCTCAGCGACAACAGCTCCTCAGCTGCAGCGGCCTGCGATAGCGATGATTCTCGTAGCACAGACAAATGCGGGCTCTCAGCGGCAACAGCTCCTCAGCTGCAGCGGCCCACGATAGCGATGATTCTCATAGCACAGACAAATGCGGGCTCTCAGCGGCAACAGCTCCTCAGCTGCAGCGGCCCACAATAGCGATAGCGATGATTCTCGTAGCACAGACAAATGCGGGCTCTCAGCGGCAACTGCTCCTCAGCTGCGGCGGCCCACAATAGCGATAGCGATGATTCTCAGCCCGCGTTCCCCGCAGTAGACCCAGAGGCTCTGGAATTCTCGACAGAGGCCTCACCTGCGAGTAGAACCCCTCTCAATAGGAATTCAGAAGGCTGCTGGGTGAAGTCTAATGTCCCTGAGACTTCAGCAGGAGGCAAGCTCAAATCAGGCCCTTGGGTAGTTGCTTCCGCAAGATGGATGAAAGTTTCAAAGTCCTTTTCCTCTCGTTACACGGACAGAGGTTCGTCTTGACATCCAGAAGTAACACACCCCGTCGGGGTTTCGGCCCAGATCTTTATACCCCCCAGGTCTTTGTTCTCAAAAGTCACAAGTCACTGAACCCAGCCAGAACCAGTTCGGTGTGGTCCTGGAGCACTTTATTTACGAGGCTGCATCCTGCCTTTGAGGAAGAGGGGGTCTGCCATCAGACGCACAGTGGGGGCTGGAGCCATCATTCACCTTGCCAGGCCCAGCCCTGCTCAGGTTCACCCCTCCCCATACTCCAGCTGCAGATCTCGCTATTCAACCCAGGTCGAGCACAGCCTGCCCTGACCCTCCAAGACCAGACATCCAATACACATAACAGCAGAGCACACTGGACGACTTAGGCAAGAAAATACCTACCCATTTTCAAACACAGAATATAAATATAATCCTCACTAAAAGATGTATTTTAATATTCTGAGCTCAGGCATACTAAATTCGACTTTCCAAACATGTTCCTTGGGTCAGCTAGGATTATAGGATGTAATAATCAAAACTGCCCATTCTGGCCTAAGGGAACAGATAGCCTTGCAATAGTGAAAAACGAAATGGAGTGTAATTCACTATCAGGACATGCCACACAGACCAAGGCAGGTACTACCTTTCACATACAACGCACCCTGCCATAGGGATGACTTACATGATGCCAAGGGAAGGTTCAGGGACTGGGAAGTGGGTTCACTTTACAGTCAAAGAATGGCAGTTCTGGACTGCGCACAGACTCTGCGATGGCAGGTCTGAGACACACTTTACGCGCTGCTTATGTGGGTGGCGCAATCAGCGCTGCAGGCCCACCAGCAGCATTCGGTCTACCAGCCCTGGGCACGCACGGTGCACTATACTAGGGACTAACAGGTAAATTAAATGAGCCAATTATGGGAATACCAATTCATCCAGTCAATTTACAATAGGGAGCATTCGCGCTGTGGCACTGAATGGCAGTGGCACTGCGCCCAGAGCATCTAACACCAGCAAACACAGAGGAGACAAAAAGCGAAAGATGGAAGGGAGACCCACGCCAATGGTGCCAGGTCAAACACCATCTTAGTGGAGGGATGCCTGGCTGCCAGAATAACATTACAGACTTCAGTTGGGAGGTCGAAAGCTGTCAACTGTCACCACTCAATCTCCACCCAAGAAGGCGGAGCGTTGACAGGTTCAGGTGGAGAACCTTCCCCTGCTGCTGCGACAAAAGATCCTCCTGAAGGGGCAGCCTGATCGGAGGACAGATGGCCATGCTCAACAGCTCGGGATACCAGACTTTCCGTGCCCAGTTCAGAGCCCCAAGGATGACTTGGACCCAGTTGTACCTGATCTTCTTGAGAACTCTGGGCAGGAGTGGTATGGGCGGAAAGGCGTACAGGAGGTCTGAGCTCCACTGGAGATGAAAAGCATCTCCGAGCGAGAGCCACCTTGGAAACTCCAGCATGCAGAACTGCTGACATTGTGCATTCTCGTTCGTCAGTGGCGAACAAATCTAACCAAGGCTCTCCCCACTCCTGGAAGAGACCTTGAACCACTTCCGGATGGAGACACCATTCGCTATCCGAAAGCAAAAGACACACAGATGATGGACGGAATGCAGAGCAAATCAAATCTTTCCCCCCCCTCACCTCCCAAGTCAATAGATCTGGGTTAAATCTATTGTTCTTTTGCTCACCATGCCACCCCAGTTTAGACCCAGCCATATGTAAATCAGTTTTAACCCAGTGCCTCATGGGAACAGTCCAGCCCGAACTGCTAAGCCAGGTCCTTCCTGGACTGGAAACAAGCATCCTGGGACCGGGTTCGGGGTGTCACCCCTCATCAGCAAGGCTAGCTTAAATCCAGGGAGACAGTGAGCCTGGGGCCCATGTCTGGGAATACCCGGCACACTCAGGGCGAGAAAGCAAAAGACACACAGATGATGGATGAAATGCAGAGCAAATCAAACATTCACCCCAGTGATCAGGGTTAAATCCATTGTTCTTTTGCTCACCATGCCACCCCAGTTTAGACCCAACCATATGCAAATCAGTCTTGACCCTGTGCCTCACTGGAATGGCAAGGGAAACAAAAAAAAACATGGATTTCGGTCCAGATCTCTGTAATGGGGTGAATGTATGACATTGTTCAGCATTCTTTCCATCAATTGTTCTTTTTGCATTTGTCACCCCAAGGAGGACGGGTATGCCCAGACATGGGTCCCGTGCTCTCCATGCCACTGGAGTCAAGCTAGCCTGGCTGATATGGGGTGAAACCCCGAAACCGGTCCTAGGATGCTTGTTTCCAGTCCAGGGAGGACCTGGCATGACAGTTCGGGCTGGACTGTTCCCCTGGGGAACAGGGTCAAGACTGATTTGCATATGGCTGGGTATAATCTGGAATGGCAGAGGAGCAAAGAAACAATGGTTAGGCCCAGATCTCTGTACTGGGGTGAATGTATGACATTGTTCAGCATTCTGTCCATCAATTGTTCTTTTTGCATTCATTATCCGCTAGGCATCGTCGGCTGAGTTGGTCTGCCCTGGCATTCAGAGAGCCTGCCAGATGTTGAACCACCAGGGATATGCCCTGATGGTCCAGCCATGTCCAGAGACACAGAACCTCTTGATAAAGGGCCCACAACCCCACACTGTTTGTTGCAGTACCATATAGTGGTGGGGTTGTCTGTGAACACCTACCCTAGCCTTCTGTGGAAGGAGGGTAGAAAGGTTTTCAATGCCAGCTGGATCACCCGGAGCGCCAACAGGTTAATGTGGAGTCTGGATTCAGCCGGAGACCAGAGGCCTCTGATCTCCACCTCTCCCATTTTGCTGCCCCAGCCAAGGAGTGAGGCATCTGTCACTACTGTCAGATCTGGTTGGGGAAGGGAGAGGGGTCTGCCGCTGATCCAATCGCGGCTCGTTAACCACTACTGCAGATCTCTTGCAGTTCCCTCAGAGATCTGGACCATGTCTGAGAGATTCCCTTGATGCTGCGGCCTCTAGAACTTCAGGTCCCACTGCAGAGGCCGCATATGCCAGCAGGCATGTGTCACAAACAGGATGCCATGAGGCCCAGCAGTCTCCGAGTCAGTCTCGCCAAAATCCAGGTTATAGGCTAAAACATCAGTATCCTAGCCTGAATATCCTGGACTGGCCGTTCTGGAGGATAGGCCCGAATCTGCACCATGTCCAGACCAGCTCCTATTAAAGGGAGTGCGTAGGAGGCTGGCTTAGTATATGGTGTACACTTATTTAAGAGAAGCACCTTGCACTAATCCAGACAACCGTTATGTGATTTTAGTGGTCTTAGTCAACCTTAGAAAGCTCTAGAAGTGAAAGCTGTGGAGAGCAGCATTCAGGCTTATCCAGAAGGAGTGTTAAGCAGCGTGTTTTACCAAATCTAATCATGTAGTGTAGGCTAAACGAAAAAGAACCACACAGTGTATATATAAAAATAGGTCTATTTATTACACAACACTCACTAACACATTGGTATATCTCCTACCCAGAGATATAAACACAAATACACAACAATACTTCAAATGCAAGAGGTAAGTAAGCACAATACACTGTGGTCTCCAGGGGGAGACCAGACCATATACTAAGAAAGTGGAATATGAACTACGACCAAAGTTGGGACTTGGACCAGAAGACTCAAAAGAGCTGGGGAAACAAAGAACCACCCAAGGTAAGTACTCAGGAACCCCACAGAGGCTGTGTGCAGAGTGGAAACACAGCCATGTACTCAATAGAAGTCAACGTGTCGGCCCTCGTCAGGAGGCCACCGCAGTTTGCACCACACATTGTCACTATACTTGCACAGCTACATGTGTGACGATTCAGGCTGTTTGAGGGCGCCAAAGCTATAAGAATGGCTTGGGAGGCATGCATAAATTGTTTATCGAACTAACAAACAACTGTTTTTCTTCTCATCTTTGAATTAAAGAAACTGCACCACCATGTGGGAAGTGTCTCATAAGTGCAGGTTCCGGCAATTAGGTACTGGTGCTGGCAATTAAATGCCTGTGTCGACCACCGGAAAGCACCAGCTCAAATTAAGCACTGGGGCCGCCCAAATATGAGGTGAATAGCTTCATAAAATAATCTCAATTGGGCGGGGTCGCTGCAGCTCCAGGAACCTCAAGGAGGCGCGGAGACAGCCCAGGTGCTGGCTCAACCACGTAGCCAGGCCTCGAGTGACACGTCCTCGTCTAATCGGTCAACAGAAGAGGTCAAGTTGCTGTGGTGGGACTTACCTGAATGGCCCGACAACTTTGAGTGCGACAAGGATCTCAGACTCCGTGACTGCTCCCAGGACCTTCCTCTCAACCGGGATCTGGATCATTGCGGCGTCGCACGTTGAGCTACCAGGAGCTTGGGGGATTGATCCTTCCAGGCCTTTGGGTGCATGGACCGGCAATTTCAAGCAGGTCCTCGAGTTGTGGTCGCGCTGAAGGCACCAAAGACACACATGTTGCAGGTCCGTCACTGACATGGAGCAGTGACAGGTGCCGCATGGCTTGAAGCTGGCCTTCTTAGATGACATTCCTGCCACACCAGGAGGAAAAAAACTCAAAACACTTCGACAAAAAGTTGAAAGAAGTCAGTCAAAAATTGAATAAGAGGTAGCTCTTCCCAGATCCGTGCTGACTGGCACGGAAAGAAGAGAACTAACATCAGCGCACTGGGGTGGCACCTATATAGGCACAATGCATGTCACTTCGAGTGCAGACAACGCCGCCAACGCCATGCAAAGCAGAACAACATCACCTACCAGTGCGCAGGTGTACTGCTCAAGAAACATTTCTGGATCCAGTCTGATGACTGGGGATAATTCCAAGTTAAGAAATCTACGGCTAGAAGTCTCTATCAGATACAAATAGCTGTTGTGCTCCATGAAAAGATTTAATTCAGTTAATGTAGTATAATTATGCTTTTTTTTACCATCCAGTGTGTGAAGTGCTCTTTCTGTTACCGTGTCTGGATTCAGAAAGAACACTGGAAGTTCAATTGTTTGATTAAGGTGAAAAGATGCCACTGCCTTCTGTAAAATGTTTGGATTATTCCTAAGAACTAACCTGTCCTGATGTATTTGAAAAAAGGGCTCTTGCGAGGTGAGAGCTTGTATGTCACTAACTCTTCATAATTAAGTAATCGCCAGTACAAAAACAACTTTCCATTAAAGGAACTGTAGTGGACATGAATGTAACAACTCAAATGGAGGACCCATGAGTCTACTCAATACCATTAGAACAATCCACGTTGGAGAAGGTGGTGTTTTTGACAGGATTACTCTTTTCAAATCTTCCATAAACGCTTTAACACATTGGAGTCTGAAAAGTGATTGTTGTTCCCCGTTTTGTAGTTATGCAGCAATGGCTGCGAGATCGAGGCATATAGCTGGGTAAGCTAAGTGTGTCCTTTGTAAATGTATTAGATAATATACACATTTCTGGACCATAGGTTTGATTGTGTCAATGGGTTCTTTTCCACTTTATAGCATAGCGTGCTCTGGGGGTTGGTCGATATCCAAATTCAAACATTTCAGGAGCCAGATTGCTAGATTGAGTTGTCTAGGATCTGGATGCTTGATTATCCACTGATTCTGTGTGAGAAGGTCCTAACTGTTGGGGAGCCGCTTGTGGGAGACTACTGATAAGTGGAGCAGGTGGTGTACCATGATTGCTTTGCCTATGTGGGAGCTATTGGAATTAACGAGAGAGGTTTGTTTGAGCTTCCTCGCCACATCCAAAAGTAATAGGAGCCGCAGAAAAGCGCAAGCAAAATCCCTGACCAGTTCATCCATAGTGCATTGCTTTGTGACTGTTGGTGATGAAACCTAGAAGCAAAGTTTTGGCATTTTGCGTTCTCTATTGTGGAGAAGAGATCTATGTCTGGTGTTCCCCATGCATGGAAGTATGGCAACAGGATTTGTGGGAGTAGTTCCCACTTGTGGACTTGTTGCTGCGTACTGCTTAGGAGAGCCACTAAACTGTTGTCCACCCCTGGGAGATTTTCTGCCAGGAGGTGTATGTGATGTTGTACTGCCCATTTACTGCTCTGTGCTAGCTGAAGAGAATGAGTGCCTCCTTGTCCCTGAATGTAATGCATAGTTCTCATATTGTCTGTAATTATGAGGACCACCTTGTATCGAATGTGCATGAGGAAGGATCTGAGCGCCAGCTTTACTGCTAGGAACTTCAAGAAACTGATGTGATGTGACTTCTGTTAAGCAGTCCACATTCCTTGGACTATCATCTTCAACATGTGCGGCCCTGAACCTGTGACAGATGCATCTGTAGTGATCATTACTTGCGGAAATTGGTCAATGAAAGCCCTCCCATTCAGCAGATTATTGCTGTTCCACCACTGGAGGGAATGATGTACTGTGGCCTGAATCAATACTAGATCTTCTAGATTGCCCTCCGCTTGTGACCACTATGACGCTAGACACTCCTATAAGGGGCACATATGTAGTCTCGCATGGGGTACAATGGCTATGCAAGAGGCCATCATGCTTAGGAGACGCATTACAGTCCTGACTGACAGGTGGCGATGTGGCTAAAAAAAGAGACCGTTGTTTCTGGCAATTGAGAACCCTCTGGGGACTGGGGTAAACCTTGGGTGTGACAGCGGTGAGAATCGTTCAGCTAGGGCTGCATCTTCAGGGGTTCCAAATATTATTTAGTAGTATTGACGGAGAACCCCAACCTGTGGAGAAGATGGATAGTGGCCTGTGTATCTTTGACACCAGCCAGTCATCTAGGTAGAGGAAGAAATAAATGCCCTGCCTTCCCAGGTGTGTGCCCACCACCGCCAAGCATTTTGTGAATACCTTTGTGACGTCGAAGGGTAGAGTTTTGAACTGATAAGGATGAACCTCTGTTATTTTCAGTGAACAGGAAGAATGTAAAATGTGGAAGCATGCATCATTGAGGTTGAGGGCTGTCATGAACTCACATGGGATCACATCCTGTAGGTTAATCATATGAAATTGTTCTGACACAATGTTTCTGTCGAGAAGCCCGAGACCTGGTATAGGCCGTAGAGTCCCATCCTTCTTTGGCTACAAGAAGTGTAGAGGATACAATCCTCTGCTTGATACTGCTTTGGAACTGGTTTGAATGCCCCCCTTTGCAAGAAACAATTTTACTTCTTCTTTTAGAAGGTATAAATGTTGGGGACTGAGGATGTGATGTTTGGTGGGGTTGATATGAGTTGGCGACAATAAACGTGCTGTATTATGGTTAGAACCCATTTATCCGTAGTGATGTCAGCCCAATGTGTCTGGATTCCTAGAAGCCTTTCCCCGACAGGTGTTTTGTGGTCAAGGGCGAAGGCAGAGGAGTGATTGTTTAATGGTGGAGGCACCCTTCGCTACAGTACCTGTACCTTTTGCTCTGGCTCCATTGCCTTTATAAGGACCCTTTCCATATCCTCGGCCTCACTGTTGATGGTAGGTCTGTTGTTGCCGCTGGTAGGTTTGGCCCTGATCTGAGGCGAATGGTTTATCTCTTCCTCTACCTTGCAGTTTACGAAAGTACTGGTGCGGTGTACCAGTTTGTCGGGCCTCCATTGTTTTAGCTGTTTCTGTATCCTTTTTGTTGTTTTCTAACATTTCGTCTACTTGTGTGCCAGAGAAGTATTTACCATCAAAAGAACATTAAGCAAATATTGTTGCACTTCTGATTTAAAACCTGAAATGCATAGCCACGCATGCCTTCGTAAGAGAACTGTCAGTTTTATACCTCTGGCAGCAGTTTCTGCTGCATCCACCGCACACCTGATGGCTGCATTGGATAGGAGTTTCCCCTCCTTAACTAATTCCTCTACTCTCATTTTAGGTCTCGCCTACGCATGCGCTGCATAGGAGGAGACCTTTAGAAATCGATTCAGGTTTTCAGGCAAAAACGTGCACGCGTTGCATTGCTTTGAATGGCAACGCGTGCACGTTTGGCGATTCCATTGCGGGAGCGAGCTTTCAAACCATCTGTTTGTAATTAACAGATGGTTCCTGCTCGCTCCCGCAAGGGAAACAGGCGCAGGCCCCCTCCTCTCTCTCCTCCCCCTGCTGCCTCCTCCTCTCTTGCCAAACGTTTTTTTTTTTTTTTTTGCTTAGAGCGCGCGCGCTTGTTTAGTAGGCACGGGGAGATTAAGTGACTGATATCTGGCCGTAATTGCTCACAGTACGTGTGATTGGGATTCACGCAGCCCGTCCCCAGCCCCGTGCTTACCTCCTCCATCCGATCTCAACCCTGGGCTCGGGGGCACCGCCGCCCGCACCGACCCCCAGTGCGGTGCGGCCCTGCCCGCCTGGCCGATCCTTGTTAGGTAGCAGTTCCGGGCATACTACCCTGCGACCTCTGTGTGACGCTCTCATCCTGACTGGTGTCAGCCCTGGGGTCCCCAGCGAGGCCTGCCCTCCTGGCCCTGTCGACCCGTCGCTACTGCTGGCTCAGAGCACCGCTGCCGGTCCAATTGGACATGCGCAATTTTTGGTCGCTTGCCACTCGCTTTGGTAGGATGCCGATTCTTTCACTGCTTCTCTGCACTGTAATCCTGGCAGTAAGTATCGTCTTCCAGAATGCTTGTTGCTCCTTTATTTCTACGTGGCGTCTAGATGGCATCCGTGGCACAGCGATTTCCGAGGCGATGAGGCAAAGACCGCCACCACCGGTTGTAACCGGTTCTCAGTCGTTCCCCGGCGAGTCTCCTTCCTGCTGCCGTCGGTCCTCTGGGTGTCCTCGGCGACTCTTCTTCCCGCGGCGATGCTCCTCAGCGGCGATGACTCCGGTGCCCTAGGTAAACCGACGGTGATTCAGTCCTGATAGAGGGGTTCAGTGACCCCAACAGTGCACCTGTACCCATTTTGAACTCCCCAGCCGCGTGTCCCCTCTCGCCCGGATTGGGCGGCTGGCGGCTAGCTTGTGGGTGACCAGTCTGGTCGCCTCCTTTTCACGGGCTTGCGGGGTGGGCGCCTCCGGGAGGCGTTTGGCACGGGCCCCTATCAGGTCCGGCTTCGCCTCCCCCGGTCCATGTCTCAGTGTGAGGTACTAAACATAGCAAAGACACATATCCTGGGTATGAAGCGCTATATAAGTGCAATTACATTACAGTATAGTGTGCAGAAGCTCAAGGGATGCTTTGCTTGGTTGCCTCACAAACTCCAATAGGAAAAATTCCCGCCAAGAGATAACGCACAGGCTTCCCGTTCCTTCTTTACATTCTAGTTGTGCAAACTCGTCGCCTTGTTCTTTTAAGGTGGTCTTAAGGTTCAGCAAGGAAGGGCCGTGCTATGAGTTTTTCTCTCAGAATTCTTAGTTTTCCTGCTTCAGCTTGTGTAAAAACCATTTATTTCCATTAAAAACGAGTAAGGATCATCACTTCCTGCCACCATCCATCATGGTTTGTTCCATCGCCCCCATCTTCGCAGCACATCTTGGTACTTCCTGGCAGGCTGTGTTCCAGCTTTCGGAAAGCACTTCTGCTTCCGCAATGGTTCCTGGAGGGCATTCCCAATTCGAGCTCGCACAACTGAATCACCCACATTCAAACTGTTTATCTTCTCGTGGCAAGTTTTTGGAACATCAATAGAGGTAGGATTAAGGATTTGGAGCAGATGGAGAACATGGTCATTTCCCTGCACACATTTCTCCACAATTTACTTGGCAAATTTGTGCTGCAAAAAACAGTTTTGGTGCAGTAATTTTACCCAAATATTAATCCAGATTTGGGTAAAATCTCGTGCTCCAGATTCTGGACGGCAGGAGTCAGAACGAGGGCCATATTGTTCTTTCCCTGTGCAAAGCTAATGTGCAAAGAAAATTCTTCAAAAGGCGTACTTGCGGGAAAAGTCTGCATATATTGTCCAACCTGAAAACGTTCTCTCTTATCAGCTAAAAGTATTTTAAAATGTGCAAAAAACTTTGCAAAGGTAAACTGGGCAACTATGCAACTCTTTTGAATGTTGCAAATTGAGAATTTTTCAAAATTTTCCAAATGGAAAAAAAATCCAACAGCACTACTCCTGACACTGGTGAAAAGAAAGGTAAGTACACGATATTTGTATTTGGGAGTCTCCACTGAATTATTAGTTACGCTCTGAGCGTGTGACAGCAAAAAGCCATGTCAAGGGAGCCTCTCGAGGGGAAGCATTAGAACAGACCTGCAGCCTGTTTTTGGTTTGTTCATGAAAGGAACACTGTACTCCACCACCTGCAAAGGAGAACAAAGGAAATCGCCTTTTGAGAACTGAAATAAATAAGCATTGAAAATGCAATAGGTCTCGCCTTTTATATACTTAGAGCCCCAATTCTAGCCACAGCTCCCCCGCCATTTGGTTCCACAGAATGATCCAGAACAAACGCTGCATCTCTTTAGGTCTCTTCTCTTATCTGCTGAAAAAGGTCAGTGTTCATAAGTGTGCTAATGCCATTGAGCTATTTAAGAGCATGACCTCCTTGTCAGCTGGAATCACATGTTTGACCACTCCAGACTCTCGTGGTTACAGCAGTTCTGCATGTAGAGAGGAGAGCCCATATCCCAACACGGCCACCGACCTGGATACATGGTTAATTTAATATAGTCTGCCTTTTAGATGAGTTTGAAAGCCTTCTGGTGCACTGCTCTTAACGCAGGTGGTGTTTTTGCAAAATGTAGCCCCTTTAATCAAAAGGAGTTTATGAGGCATCTCCGAGGTCAAAGCAATAAAATAATAACTTTTGTGATTATGAGATGTAATGGAACTGGTACGATTAACACAGTTTATTTGAAATCTTGAAACTAGTATCGTATTTAACTGAACCGCTTGTTGCTAAAACAGCACCTCCTTCTGCTACTATGTAGTGTTTTCGATGTATTTGAATAACTGGCATTAACTTGATGTTATTGATGTTCTAGCTTCTTTTAATTTTAGAAAGAATTAGAGTTTTCATAAAACAGTGCAATAAAACAGAAAAAACAGTGTGGCTAGTGAGGTAGATAGCAAAACCAGGTTCTGTGTAAAAAGGTTACAGTATATATTCAAAACATTATTGGATATTAAGTCGTGTATGCCAAATGTTACTCCCACATAAATTGAAAAGTATTTAGAAGGAAAGGAGAGAGTTTGAACTAAGGAATAGAGAAGAGCGAGTGGCAGGAGAAGTATGAGAGTTTATCAGGAGTGCGGGACAGAGAGGGGCTAGGTGGAGGGGTGGGGAGATAGAAAATCAATCTTCTTATGGCAGCACAGGCCTTTAGTACCTAATACATGTCGTTTTTCTTTTAGTTTTCATTTAATGAGGGGATTTATTCCGACACAAAAACACTCAACTATAGTTTGTAGCTCCTCTGACTGGGAACACTGTATTTAGGCGCTAGAAACATAACAACCTTTCTCTCTTTTGCAAGTTTTTTCCCTACGATACCAGCTCCCAACCAAGAGCCTACATACTACTATCACCTGAAAATTATAATTCACCTTGACTGGAGGACAACCTATTAAATTTGAGGTTAAAGCAGAGTAACCTTAGCATTGTGTACTATGCAAAGTTTCAAATGTCATCTCGTCGCAGTCCTTCATTTCGCTAGAAAGCCAATTTTTACGGCCAAGTTTACACGCATTTGTAGGAGTACTTCACGGTCTTTGCAGAAGTGTGGCCCCATCCAACATTATCCAGAGCTGGGCTGGGAACTTCAGGGAATTTTGTATCCCCTCATCAGGAGGGCCAGCATAGCCAATAGGTCTCGCTTTTGGGACCTTATAAGTGTTTAGCCATGCATCAGCTCATGTTGTTGCACCAAGGATATTGTGCTGCATAACTAAATACTTATTAGGTCCCAAAAGCGAGACCTGTTGGCTATGCCAATGCTTGTTATAATGGTCTGGGAGATGTTGGAGGAGATCCACCATCTCATCCCACTGTGCTCTGTTATACCTCATGAACAGTCCAACTGCATTTGCAATCTGCCAGTGATTGCCATTGCATACTGCCAACCTCTTCCAGCAGTATCAGTTCTTTTACTTTCCTTATCAGGCGTAGGCGCATCTCCTGTCACCTGTGTCGCATCTCTCTTCCTTGCAGTAGCTACTACTAAAGATTCAGAGGGCGGATGTCCTGTAGAGTGGATCTGAGGGCTTTGGTTTGTACTTCCTCTCTACTCTAGGAGTAAGTACTGTGGTATTCATCAGGACCTTGAAAATTTCTATGGACCTGTTTTAACACTCACTTTTTCATAGGTAAATATGTACGCTTCATTCCGTTTTGGGTAAACTTTCCACCAAAAAAATCTTCTTCAGGAATGACATACATATCCTCCTTATGGTATGCTGTGGCTCTGTAGATGACAGGATGGTAATTAGTTGTGTCATCTGGTGGGGATGGTTTACTGGCTCTAAACTGTATCGTCCTGTGGATCTATATTATAATCTTCCCAAGGGTTATCAGGGCTATGTATGTAGTCAGAAGGCCCCCCTCAAAATCCTCAGTTGGTGAATATGGATCTACACTTCCTACATTGGAAGGTGTGGAGTGTGTAGGAGAGTGTGATGGTGAAGAGTGCACTGGTGAGGTGTGTGACAGTGTTAGTGGTGGAGGACTGGTGCCTTTGTGAACCATTGCCGCCTTCTTTACTGGCAACATTAAAGGCTCTTCAAACTCCAGCCTTCTCTTTTTTGAAGTGGTCACCTTGACCGTCTTTGGGCCAATTGTCCTTTGAGGAGGACAAATTTCTCATGGATATGACCTTACTCCTCTTCCTCGCAAACATGGTGTTTCAGAGGTGACTTTTTTTCTCGGCTCCAAGAGGCGGGGGTTGGGGGGGCTGGGTTGATTTAGTTTTCAGCGACAGCTCTTTCAACTCCTCTCTGAGGTTTTTGGTGCCAGCAGCTTGGTGGGTAGCACGTGGTGAATGGAAGTATGCGATGGCTCGCACAGTACTTGTCTTTATGGCTAGGAGCCCAATAAGGATCGAGGTACTCCTCAACCTTTCTCAACTCCGTAGCTCTGTTGCGTGTCGATTAGAACCACTTGGTTGTGGAGCACCATTACCTGGGTGTCGACCTGGGCTTCTAGGCCGAACCGATTGAGGGCGTGGCTCTGACAAGACCTCCATCCATTGCTTATGTTTGGGGGCTTGAGGGGCATGTGTACACACGACCCTTGGAGTGGTCTTCATCTTCGGTTCCAATGTCTTCTCTGGTTTGATATCGATTTCCTGCTGGTAGAATGATGACTGACCTTCATCTTCACTGTCCCCGATGTCTGAAGCCCATGTAGTGCGGACTACCTGCCATCGATGCTACATCATTTTCTTTCTCTTCCTCCAATCAGATAACTCCTCCCCCACTGATATCTCGAGCTCTATGGTGGTCCTCGGGCTGTAGGCCAGGCGTTGAGCTTGCTGGTTCATAAAAGTCTTTTTTGACTTATATTGTTGGCAGCCGTACAGTCTTGTTTGCTGTTTTCAGGGGATAGACACAAATTGCACACTTGATGGGGATGGGTATTTGGTGTTACACTGAGGACACTTTCAGAACAGGGTCAGCTCCATCACCTCTCAAGGACCATACTCTGACACGGGTGGAACGTGTTGAGTGATTGACGATTCTTTGGAGTGGACTCTGCTGAATCTTCAACGACCACATGTGTTTCTCCAAGCCTAAAAGGCCTAGAAAGAGTAGATTGAGTACGAGCTTCAATGCAGAAGTCCAAGACCAATGGCGGAGAAGAAGAATCTGAAGATGGAGCCGATTAACATGTACTTTACTTACCAGAGGAGGAGTCACATGATCTTGTGACTCAAAAGACTTGTTCAAAGAAAAACAAGTTGCAAACATCCGGGCCCAACACTAGATGGCAGGAGTATGCAGAGCATGTGTATCTACAGCCACACATCCTTTGAATACACATTTGTCAAGCCCTTGACAAAAACCAAAACAATGGGTGACTTGAACAGGGATGGTTGGTCCAAAAGGCACAGGAAGGCCAACATAGGGCCTGATATAGATCTTTGTGGTAATGGTCACACCATCATTTTTTTTGACAGATTCCCTAACCGCCTACTAGGTCATCCGCCCACTATATTTGGATACTGGCAGTTCGACGGACGAAAGACCGTCAGAGTGCCGTCGACTCCGCCAGGTATGTTCACCCGCGTCAATGGCGCCATAGGCAAAAGCGGCTGTCAGAGGGCGTACAGCCAGTTTTTCCGGCAGGACCAATCACAATGTGCCTTCCTGCCGACGTGACTGTGACAGTAAAACCTCCACACCTGAGTTGGCGATTTGGAAGGGATATAAGGCAGAAACACATCTTTTTTCACCTTCACACTTCCTTTTCCGCCATGGACCCGATCTTACAAGTCCTGAACAAAATCAACACCATCAACAACATCGATGGTAAGCTCCACTTTTACCCGTTACCTTTTGACTTTGCTGTTAACTTTTGTACTGGACTCGTGCATTTTTAAATCTCTCTTACAAGCAATAGCATACCAATGTGCAATGGATATGTGTGTAATGTTGACGCTTAAGAAATTTAAAGAAACACAACTGTATGATTACATAGTATTTCAACATTTGGTGCAAGCTGCCTTTGAAAAAATGGACACTTGAACAAAAAAGGATATCAATCGAAAAATCTAAAAGTCACCAAACAGGTGTGTTTAAATAAATTTCAAAAATCGTCAAATTAAAAACATATGCATTATTGGGATAAGTGCAATGTAACAATGTAGAAATTGCACTAGACAAGGTGTAACGTACCTTATTAATTACCTGTAAAATCAATGTCAGTCCCAAATTTGAATCATTCAACATATTCATCCATGTAACATTTCCCCTTGTCTAGTGCAAGTCCTGTATTGTATCCACATTAAATAGCACATTATTTTTTAAGGTGTCATGCATATGTGTTTATTCTTAACATTAATCAAGGTGAAATAAACACACCTGTAGTACCACTTGAAAAGATAATTTCAAACATCTATTTATTGGTGAAAGTGTCCATTATCATGATGAATAGCTGCACCTAAATACAAATTACCACCACAAACTATTTTACCACATACTATTCTAACCAGTATATGCATTTAACAAAGTAAAACACTAAAAAAAAAAAAAAAATCCTGCTATAATGCTAAAATAAAGATATGTACTTCACATTGTAGTCATAAACATTTATAGGAATCAAAGAATTTACAAGGACAATTAATGTCAGGACAAACTTGGTGAAATCAAAATGCTGGTTTATTACACCAAAGAGATACGTCTCTCAAATAAAAAATGGAAATAAATGGCAGTCCAATATAGCATAAGGCCCAGAGCACTGTTGTGCTGTAGCACTAAGCTTGCGTCCTTAAGGGGAACCTCCTCAGAAAGGAGCATCTAGTGGGCACGGAGCAGGCACCTCAATGATCTTTCTTGGGAAGGGGGGGAGGGGGTCTTGGGTTTGGGAGGGGTGGTTTTTGGTTTGGGAGGGGTAGTCTCGGCTTTGGGTAGAGTGGTATTGGCTTTGGGAGGGGTGGTCTTAGGTATGGGAGTGGTGGCTTGGGTTTTGGAATGGGTGGCTTGGCGCTTGGGGGGGATGGGTTGGAGTTTGGAAGGGTTCAAGGCAAGGGAAAATAAATAATCTTTACGGGGAAAATGGGTAGGATGGTCGGGAGCGGGCTGCATTTGGGAGGTAGTAGGATGGTCGAGAGCGGGTTGAGTTTGGGAGGTAAGGCAGTGGGTGATGTGCGTGTATCTATTGATGTTGCAGTTGCATGTGGGTCTGGTGTATGGCGTTTACATTTGGGTGTGTGTTTCTTTCTTGGTGTATGTTTTTCGGGCGAGTGTGGGGGTTTGTGTTTTGTGGGTGGTGTTACTAATGTGTGTGGATTAGTGTGCTGTTGAGCTGCTGGGTGTGGTTGTGGTGCCTGTGGATATGGATGTGGGGGTACATGAAGGTGTGGTAGTGGGTGTGGTGTCTGTGGATGTGTTGGTGGTGGTGCATGTGGGTGTGGTGTCTGTGGTGGTGTTGCATGGGGTGGTGTTTGTGGATGTGCTTGTGGCAGTGGTGCTGGTTGTGGGTGTGGTGGTGGTGTCTGTGGGTGTGGTTGTGGGTGTGCTGGTGGTGGCTGTGGGTGTGCTGATGGCGTCTGTGGGTGTGCTGATGGCGTCTGTGGGTGTGCTAGTGGTGGTTGGGGGTGTGCTGATGGTGGTTGGGGGTGTGCTGGTGGGGGTGCTGTCTGTGGTGGTGGTTGTGGGTGTGGTGGTGGGAGCGATGGGTGTTGGTGCGGTGTCTGCATGTTGTGTGGATGTGGTGTCTGAATGTTGTTTGGGTGTGTGCCTGTGTTTTTGGTGTGTCTGTGTTTATTTGTGGGTGTGCTGCTTGTGAGTGTTGGAGAGGGGGAGTGCACAAGGTTGGGCTAGTTGGGAGGCTGCAGTCAGTGAGGAAGCTAGGCCTGTAAATGCTCTCTGCAGGCCAGACATAGCACTATGAATGCCTTCCATGTAAGCTACCATTTATTGCATGTGGCAAGTAAGCCCCTGGATGGTATTCAGGAGTGCAGTTTGGCCTACAGAGATGTTCCGTAGGAGGTCAATAGCCTCCTCACTCAGCACAGCTGAGGGGACAGACTCAGGGGGTGAGGTGCCTGCAGTGAGGGAGATGCCACCCCTTTTAGGGGGGGCGGTTTGGCTAACTGGGGGGAGCAAGAAGGAGGGTGGAGATGGTTCTCTGGGTGGTGGACAAGGATGCAGTTGTTAGAGTTCCTGTCGGGTCCACCACCACTAGGGAGTGCTCACTTGTGGAGGCCTCCGAAAATTATGCTGTTTAGCTGGAGGCCTCCGTTGCACTCTTCCCACCCTCTGTGCCACTGGGTCCCTTGGTGTCGGCGGTCTCAGTGCACGAACCACAGCGGCCAACTGCTTCCCTACGTGGCCAATGTCTCCTCCGCCTGCTCCTGATGATGCTGAAATGACATATACAATAGTTTCATTGAATCTGTGTGAACAGAACTGATCATGAATTTTGATCACAAAACAATTTCCAAGTTTTCATATTTCACCTGCTTCAAGGCTCTCAAACTTTGGTTCTACGTTAGCAAAAGCTCATGCATGTAGGCAACATTTTCAGAAACCATTTGGTCACAGTTTTGTAATTCCCCACGATAGCTCCTATATCATGTATGATCTTGTCTCTTATCTATTTTTATTTCTCTAAAGCAACAGTTTAACACCTCTGAATGGTTGAGCTTTGTTGTTTAGAAGAGGGAACTTGTGTTACCAAAAAGGATATATGCCAAAACTTCCTTTGTACACTGTGTTTACAAGGCCCAAAAACCTGCATTATTTTCATTCACAAAAGGTAAAATATGAATCAATGTGTGTCCACAAATACTACAATGTTGTAACAATATTTGTATAAACTGAAAGCCCGGTTCCTTTGTTTGGGCATTTCACAATGGTAACACTTATTTCAAGTAACTAAAGGATATTTCAAATGTAAAAAATATTATATGGATTCTGTACTGAAGTAGCTTATCAATGTATCACGCACTATGTCGATATCTACGCTGTTGAAGAAATTAAAAAAATAATTTTGGGGTGAATTGACAAATCACCTCTACAGCATACGCGTAGGAAAGGAGCCCTTTTTGACATGGTCCCCCCCACTTTTTGCCTGGTAACTGATGTGATTTTAACTGGAAGTTACACTGGGTTACTGCTAACCAGATCCCTAGTGCCAGAGCTCTTTCCCCAAACTGTACAATTGTTTCCCCAATTAGCGAAACCTTTAGCACCCTCTATAAGTCCCTAGTAAATGGTACCCCTGGTACCTTGAGCATGAGGGACTAAAGAGGGTCCCTAAGGGTAGCAGCACGAATTGTGCCACCCTAAAGGATCCCTCACCAAGCACATGCAAGGCTGCCACTGCAGACGGAGTGTCTTTGTGCAGACAGAAGTAAAAACAAGACATGTAACACATCCATGTGTGCCATGTCCCCTAACACTGCATGTGATATTTCTAAGTCACCCCTACAGCAGGCATGAAAGCCCTAAGGCAGGGTGCTAAGTATTACATGTGGGGGCATACTTGCATGAGCAGATATGCCCCTGTGCTGGTCAGTCCTATTACTTGTAGTGTAAGTTGACAGGGAAGCCCTTTTAAAACGTACTGGACACTCGTGAAAACGAGTTGCCCGGCTACATGATGGCTTCACTGAAAATAGGGGGGGGCAATTTGGAACAATTTTGAACATAAGAGAATGTAAATGGATGTCTCTCCTAGACTCCATACAGAATGGTTTGAATGAATCTGAAATCAGCCATGTGCAACTATCCTGTCTCACATGTGAATGACTCTGCAGATGTCCCTTTCATGGTTTGCTTCACATTTCAACCAAATGTACGCTTAACTATAAATGTAGACCACAATTTACATATCTATGTAGACACCATTCCATGGACAGTCCATGCTCACTGTCGACCGAGCACCTTTGTCATTCTGTGAGGTATCTTAATGAAACATTGACCTTTGTAGATACAGTGTAACTGCAACTGTTCGTTGTGTTAATACATTGCAACCATTGGAAAGTATGGCCTTTGTAAATACAGTTACTATTGTTACTTTTCTTTATGTATTTGCATTGCACCCAAGGATGGCAACGTAGTTTTACCTTTTTCTTTGTTGACATAAATATTTCCTGACTGTAATAACTGCTTTGTAAATATGCACACTATCCAGCCTCAATAGTCACGAGATGATGTTTTTCAGGATTATCTCTTTAGAGATTCATGGAATGAGGCACCCCGTTTACCGTCCAGGCACAATAAAAATAAAAATAAAAAATAAATAAATACATCTGCCCATTAACTTGATGTAACCTTGCCCTGCAAAACACTCCAACCGTTTTTGTTTTAGTTTCCTTTGCGCCGAAGGAATACATTTTTTCCTTTCAGGCACAACATCGCTGAATAAGTCAAATGTAATGACATTTTTATGGATACAGAAATGATTTTATGTAGTCCAGCACCGCATTCAGCTGGTCCACTAGATGAGATGGTTTATTTCCCCCTTTTTTCAACTAAATACATAACGCTATAACTCTGACAGTCTGTCTTCGCTTACTCCAGTAGCTGTAATGCTTGACATGAATTTAGCATCTGCACGATGACGCTCAGCTCGTGCATGAGCCTTTAAGTCTGCCTATTTAACCGAAGATGATTAATGCTCCGGTTCGCCCTTCCCGAACGGAGACGTTTCGTGTGAGCAGCGAGAACTGATTAATCAAGAGCCTTTTTCCCGGCCTGAAGACTTTATTAGAGGACAGAATAATCAGGAGCATTTTGCCCGGCTTGCAGATCTCACTAGAATAGAACATAATTCATTGCCCGGTTGACTGATCCGGCTCGGTCTCTCTTTCCAATGGATTAGTACCTGTGCAAGTGACCACCCTCGCTCTCATCCATTTGGAGCCCACGCGCCCATTGTTTATCCAGCCCTCAGTGGAGGGTTTTCCATGGTACCCCTTCCCTTTCACTTCTGTCCTGAGGAAGACCCCGACGTAAGAGACGCAATAACCTACAATTTCTTAGGGGTCGAAACGTCGACATCTATAATACCAGCCAGCCTGACCAACAGCAATTTATCACTGTGTCACTGTTTTTAATCATGGCTATTTACTGTTTGGATATACTGCTAAGCTTTCGGCTTTAATAAGAGCCTTTTCTTGTTTAAGTAATTGACTTGATGATTTGCACTCTATTTTCTATTCACCTTTTACCCTCACTTCAATCACAATACCCCATCCTCCACCCCCTTTTCTCCCGCCTATGGGTACTATTTTACATGTTTGGTATTGTTTAAACGTATGTTCTAAATCATTGTGTGTTCAGTGTGATTAAATAACACTGAGTACTAACTTTACCACTTTTTCCTCTATTTTTGTATGATCACTGTATTTTGTGTTAAGTATTGAGTTCTGGGACCACTTCTCTAATGTACTGTCACTGAAAATAGGGGCGTTTGGTATCAAATATCTCATATTGATAAATCCACACTGATTCCAGTGATGGATTTACCAATACATGCACCCAGAGGGTACCTTAGAGGTGCCCCATGAAAACCTATCAGCCTCTGGTGTGCTCCCTGACTAGTTTCTGCCAGCCTGCCACCCAAGACGCTGTTCTGCTCTCAGGAGGCCCAGAACCAAAGCCTGCCCAGGAAGAGGGTGCAACACCCCCTCACACAGGATGACCTGCTCATTAGCTTTCCTAGGCTGGCAAGCTTCAAAGAGCTGCCGCCTTTGGAATGCGAATCTGGCTCCCCTCACAGGAGAGGAAGCCGCCCCCTTTGTCCAGGACTCCCTTGGCACCTGGATAGACGTGAAAATTAGCTAGTCAGGTAGGCATGTCACCTCCAGACTAGTACCACTCCTAAGGTGGGCTAAACTGAGTTGGACACGAATTTTCAGAAGTAGCCATCTTTGTGATGGCATACTTAGGAATTCTCGGACAGGTTTATGCCCACTTCCCACAGCAAGTGATTACATAGGCGAGCTAACTCCTGCGGAGGAGCGAACGTTGACCCTCAGCTAGCCCCACGAGACAAAGCCGATGGCGGTGAGGCCGGGCAAGGCCCGGACTGACAGCGGCGGTGGGAGGTGCCAGGACGGGCCGCAGGAGATCGCTGCAAGGGTGGTTCTGCACTGTGCGGGGCTTACAGCGCCTGAATACCAAGGAGAGCCGCCACGAGGTGAGCGTTTCCCTGACTGCTGGTCGGGGGATACTGTCAGTGCTCAACTGCCCTGAAACTGGCCTGGGCCAGCTGCCCTTCCCCCATTGTTTCGCAGAGAGGGAGGCGGCTAAGGCAGGGTGCACCCACAAAGTGATTTGGATGGCCGTGGTTGAGTTGGGCCTAGTGCTATGCCCCCGGGGTGGAATATTTCAGCTCCTTGCCCTGGGCCCTGATATCCTTTGGGTACTGGTATTATTGGATTAGCCCACACTTGGAACGTCTGTGGCCCTCTGAGTGATGGTGGAAGCCTGACACTGCTTTCCTGCGCCCTTCAGGGCTTTGGGGGGAGACTGTGGGCTGCGTCAGTTGGCGGTGGGACCCAGTGTTGGAGGAGAATTTGAGCACCTTCGTTACTGCATGATACCTAGTTGACTTGGCATTGTGGGCCTCTGGATAATTGGCAGCACCCCTGTGATCTGAATTACTTACCGGGGGGAGAGGGGGAGGTGACCCTTGCGAAGACCCCTGATCGGTCATTGACAGGGTAACGAAGTCGGCGTTCTTGGGCACAATGGGCAAGTTGGATAAGTCACAGCCTAAGCTTCAATTCGACCTCAGGAAGACTCCAAAGGCACGTGAAAGTGGGGCGGTTGCACAGGAATCTGTTACTTGAGACACTGAGATGGAAGAGAGTGCAGATTTAAAGCAGATCCTCATGACTAAGCAACACAGTGTCACGAATATAGATGGTAAAAAAGGCACACTGACAAATGTGGGAGCAACTTGATAAGAATGCTGAATGCTTAGACATAGTGGAACGGCGAGTCTCGGTGGTCGAAAATGAACACAAAACGATGTCAGTCACCCAAAAGAAAATGGACAAGCTGCTTCTTGCCTTACAGTCGAAGACTGATGACTTGGAGGCCCGCAGGAATAACCTGAGAATAGTAGGCATTGCAGAGTCCACAGACATTTTCAACATTGAACGCTATGTCGAACAGCTCCTCACGGACCTGCTAGGTCGGGAGACTTTCTCTGAGATCTTTGTTGTGGAGCGTGCCCATCGCTCTCTTGCCCCGAGCCCGATCCCGGGGGCGCAGCCGCATTCAATGATAGCACGGCTTCTGAATTATAGAGACAGAGATGCTGCACTGTGTAAGGCTCGTGAATTGAAAGTGCTCAGACATTAGGGCTCCGAAATATCCTTAGATCCAGACTTCACAGAGCAAGTGCAGGAGGCTAGACGATCATTCCAGGCTAAAAAACAGCTATGGGAGTTGCAGCTGGATTACAGTATGCTGTATCCCGAGAGACTACTAGTAATGGTGGATGGCAAGGCAACGATTTTCAGTGATCCAAAACAGGTGTTGCAATTCCTCCAATGCAGAGAGACTGCAGGAACACAGGGTCGCTACCCTAGGGCGGAGATGCGGGGAGCTATCAGAAAACTGACAATTTGATTCCCCTCCACATCCCCTGGGACACTTGGTTGACACTTCTGGAGGTATCTGTTTGGGATGAGGGGGAGCACTGCTCCAGCTGGGAGTGGCTTGGACTGCTCTTGGAGGTGTCCCCCTTTCCCTTGCATCGCATGTCTTGATGCGAGTCTGTGCTGGACGTGTACATAATGCACTATAGTAAGAGGGTTCCAGAGGACTTGCTGTGCTCACCTGGGTCATTGGGCCTCGATGTAGCTGACCACTGCATGGAACAATGCAATGTACTGAAGACTGTAGCAGAGACTGAATCGTTTGTATTGCCACTTTACCATGTTATGCATATACTATGTTGAACATAAGGCCCTCAGGATGGCGTTGAGCTTCAGGGGATAATAGGCCAGGCAACATCTGTCCCCATGTGTGCATCACACAGTTATGTTTGAGAAGTTTGGAGGGACAGTATGGGAGGGATGGGGAGGGTAGATGTTTTGTTGTGCTTGTTGTGGGTGCGCACAGCATGTGAGGTGGGTGGGAAGGGGTTTCTGTTGTTGTTTCACATGTGCTTACTATGGCTGCGGATACAGAATGATTTTTGGTCAGATGTAACAGGAGTCGTGGGACAAGCATGGAATGGGGGATGATATATAGAGTGCAGCGATGGGGTCCTCTGGCCTTTTGCTAATACGATTTCTCACGTAGAATGTCAGGGGGCTGATTGATTGCAGAAAAATTTGTAAAGTGGTGGCCTACCCTCAGAGTCACAGGGTAGATGTAGCAAAACTGCAACAAACACATCTGGCACCAGGGAGAGGAGTACTAACACAGCAAAGGATGCAGGATCAATGTCTGGCGGCGGGCTTCAACACACATGCCAGGGGTGTTTTGATTTTGGTACGGAGAGGATCCGGCATCAAATTACAGGAGATATGTGTGGGTCCGGCAGGCAGATATGTTCTGGCACATTGTCAAAAGGACGATTTAGTGGTCCTCTTGGTTGGGATCTATTGCCCAAACTATGATGATCCACAGTTTTATCACACCCTGAATGACTCTATGGCTCTATGGGAGGACCTGCCTCGTATGTTGGGGGGGGGGGGTGTATTTTAATTGTATCCTTAGCCCAGAACTGAATCGCTCTAAGGGGCTCCCCAGAGGTCCCCTGCGGCGGCTCATGCCCTCAGGGAAATAGCAACACGGGAGGCTCTCTTAGATATCTGGCGTTATAGATCACCCACAGGGGAGGGATTCACACATTATTCTTCGCTGCATGATGTACATACCCACATTGATTATTGGTTGTTGTAGCAAGAATTGGCTACCAGAGTACAACGCCGCAAACCACTTTGGATGTGGCCTAACGGCTAGGGCGGTCGACCTCGAAACTGGGGAACCGGGTTTGAGTCTCGGCAGGGACGCGCAACATCCTGTGATTCTGGGTAAATCACTTAATATCCCCGTGCCTAACAAAAATGAATGTGTCCGTCTGTAACGCAACTGGTGCTCATGTAAAGTGCTCCGATACCTTCGGGTCTAGTTCGTGCCATATAAAACTCCAAAAACAACAAAAAAAACTTCTGCATACGTATTGAGACCAACTAGAACTCCCCCGTACTCGCTACTATATTCTGTCTTTCGTAAGGAGTTGGCACAGGCGATCACTGAGTTTTTCCACCTCAATGTCGGCTTGGCAGATAAATTTGCAAAGGTGTGGGAAGCGTTCAAGTATATATGCGTGGCGTCATGCTGTCTAAACAAGCAGGTGTTCTCAGATCGATACGGGCTGTTTAGCCAGAAATAAAAAATAGATCACCGAGCTAGAGAGGCAAAACAAGGAAACAGCTGAGTGAAGCCTCCTGGATGAGATCAAAACTAAGATGGAGGAATATCACGAAACTGCACAAAGTGAGGTGAATCACTTGGGTAAATACGCAGTAGCTCTGTTCATACGGCGAAGGGGAATGACCTGGTGCAACCCTAATGGCATTGGTGTGCCCCCCGCTGTGACAACAACATGATTCTTGAGGTACGGGATGAGTGGGAGAAGAGACTCTGTTCAGTTGAGCAAATGTAAGACCGTTTCCGCAGATATTATACTGAGCTATATCAGTCATAGCTAGCTTACGATGATAGCGCTGCCAGATTATCTTGCGCATATTGCTATGCAAAGGCTTACTGTCGAACACAGAGAACACCTTATGGCCCTCTTAGCCCTGGAGAGATAGGTGCTGCACTTAAGAACATGCCCACTGGGAAGGCCCCTGGTACTGACGGGCTCACAATGGCCTTTTATAAGGCCTACCAGGAGCTACTTATCCCACAGCTGATCTCCATATATGAGGAGATGACTGCAGATGGCTGCATGTCCCCCAACAATGCGCAAGGGCCTACTAGTAACTATTTTGAAGCCGGGTAAGCTGGCGTATGATTGCTCATCCTACCGTACGCTGTCCCTATTGAATGTTGACACCAAAATATTTGCGAGGATATTGGCTAATCGTTTGGCCCAGTTACAGCCAGGGATGGTAGGCCCCGAACAAGCTGGGTATGTCCCAGGACGAAGTTTGACATTTAACCTCTGGACCCTGTTTGGCGCTATTCAGCAACTAGCTCCAGAGGAGCGTGCAGCAGCAGTTTTTCTCGCCGCAGTGAGCATTTGATTTGGTGGAGTGAGGCTTCATGATGGCTGTTTAGCAACGTATAGGGGTCTGGGATGTATTGCTCCAATTGGTGACGGTACTCTACACCCAACCGGCAGCGCAACTCAGGATTAATGGTACTGTTTCTGCCACCATTGTGATCACGAGAGGCACCAGACAGGGCTGTCACCTATCGCCTCTGCTGTACACCCTAGTAGCGGATGCATTGGCATGTGCGCTGCGCGAATATCATGTACACCAGGCCAGAGGTTCCCGGGCTATAAGGTAATTATCTCGGCCAATGCCGACAATACGTTACTCTATGCACGTGATCCGGGGTGTAATCTTACATCGCTGCTGAATGAGGTGGTGCAGTTTGGGGAGCATTCCAGGCTATAGGTGAATAGGAATAAGTCCACCATTTTTCATATTACTCCAGCTATGATACCAGTGCAGCTGGAATACCCGCAACAGTGGGCGACAGATTCCGAGTGCTATCTGGGGATATAGGTACACTGGGACTCAGAGGTTTTTATGCTAGAGAATTACATCAAAGCAGTACAGAAACTCTCGGATGCAATAAAACGCTGGATTCAGTTGCCGTTGTCACTCGCGGGACGCACAGCAATCATTAAAATGGTGGTTCTGCCCACGTTCTTATTCCTTTTCGTGAATATTACGATGCTACTGTCCCGGGTGACGTTTGATCACCTCCTGGCACTCATGATTCGCCTGGTGTTGGTCAGGAAACAACAAAGGGTGCACTAAGAGATCCTTACTTTGTCATATCACATGGGGGGCTGAACGCCACTAATTTAGAAACCTATTATAGGGCCGCCCAGTGTATGTTCACTCATTACTGGACTCCTAGCCCATGGGATTTGCCGCACTTATGGCTGGAGCGTGATGCTGTGGTGACACACACGCTACCTCAAACGTTGTTCGGAACGTCGGTACGTGGTAATGGTGTATTTGATTCCTTAAATGCAATGGTGTACTTGTGGCGAAGGCTACTAGAGCGACAAGCTGAGTCCGTATTGTATTCCCCACATGTGCCTATAGCCTGGAGCGCAGTGACTGTTTTGAAGGAGTTTGGTATACACACTATGGGAGATTTCTTTGGAGATGGTGTCATAAATGGTTGGGATATACTGCGGGCACGAGCGGATAGGCCTACTGTCCTTGCACAGTTCCATTATTATACGTCACGACACATATTGCGAGAATTGCGGGGGAGGAGTTCCTGGAACCCCAAGAAATGCCGGCGTTGACTTCGCTTCTCCGGACTGCCACTCCCTGCAGACTAGTGGCGAGGTTATATGCTTGTGCACAGAAAGCGCGTGGGCCAGTTGTGTTCAAAGTCTGGCTTGAGTGGCAGAGTGATTTAGGTATAGTTATAAGTGACCAGAAGTGGCAGGATTGCTGTACCATTACAAAGACAGTCTTCCTAAACAGCAGACATAGGTTATTGTATTTTGAGAAGATTAATAGAGCATACTATAAACTAGCCATATTACACCGCTATGGTTTGTGTGACAGTACAGAATGCTCTCGCTGCGGCGCAGGAGAGGCGCGTTTTGCACAGCTTGCTTGGTATTGTCTGGGTTTACAGGAATTTTGGCGAGCTGTGTTTGGGGAGCTCGAGTCTATCGTTGGGATGACGCTGGATCCCTCCCCACTTTTGGCGCTGCTGGGATACAACAAGGAGGTGCAGAGCAGTGTTAGGCGACTGGTGGCCATTGCCTTGTTATTGGCATGATGTCGGGTAGCCATGCGCTGGGCCCGTGGCCCGTTGCCGGTGTTAAGAAAATGGCATGCAGATATGGTTTATTGCAACATGCAGTCTGACACCTATCAGTAGCTTCTCCCTCCGGGAGCTTCTCCCTCTACGGAGCCGTTCCAGGGACATTTGGGGCCATTATCAGGCCTACTTGGCCGGAGTGGAGGAAGCGGAGAAGGAGCGAGCTGCTGCTGAGTTAATAGCAGATGGTGACGATTGAGCAAAACTGGGTTACTCCTCCCTTATATGTAATGGGACCCGGGACCCCCATATGTCTTTGCATATATAAATGTACATTTAGGAAAACGTTTGTTGCTATATGATGGAAGATCCGGGGGTGGCGGTAGGCACTTGGGGTGCAGTAATGATGTTTCTGGGATTATGTTGTTTTGTATAACAAGGTACTCTTCGATTGAGTTTTGTTTGTCCTGTCTGTAAATGATGCTGTCGTAGCTTTGTTCTTGCATGATGTATCATTGTATTTGCAGCCATACCTACATCTATATGTCATACTGTATCACATGTTTGAAGTAAAATTTATAAAGTAAAAAAAAAATGTACTTACCAGAATGATTTTTCTCTGATGCCTAAACATATATAAAGATACTTGCTATTTTTATAAATTGGTGTAGATCTTCTTGAGTCGTGTGTGTCATTTACTGATCATTGTGTGTATCTGCAGATGTCTTGCACTCCTCTGTGTTAGGCCTAAGGCTGCTCGACCTCACAACCCCATAACAGAGAACTTTGGGATTGCATAGCAAGCCCCTGTCCACTCATAAGGGAAACCCAGAACTCTTTACACGGTATATAAGATTTCTGATACACCGCATAAAAAAACAGCTTCCTACAATAAGTAAATACATAGGCCTTGATACATTTCTAATCCACTTCAGAACATTTTCACATTTGACTCCTAAATATCTCTAGTTATTTGAAAGTTGTTTTACTATTGTGAAATTGATTTACAAAATATGCTGGCTCTCACTTTAGGTGAAAATTGGTACAACATCACAGTAAATATGACATACACTGATTCGTATATAACCTTTACTTCAAAGATTCAAATGTAAATCACAATAAGCAACATATGACACTGTAATCCTGCACCGTGCCCGGGCGGGAATTTAAACATGGGCCGGAACCGCGGCACCAGGAGAGCGAACGTGGCGCTCTAGATGATTTAGCCGGCATGACGGAGACGCGTCAAAAAGGGGGCCGGACAGAGGAAGAGTGTTCACGGAAGTTGGAAGGAGGGGGAAAGGACGCGACGGACCACGAGGAAGCGGGACCAAGCATCGAGACAAGAGGAGAGACGCTGATGCGACAGAAGAGGACGAGACACCCCAGAGAGCAGACCGGGAGCAGCGAAGTGGACAGCACTGCGGAGAGCACAGAACTGACACCAGGAGGCAATGCGCAACAGTCAAACGGTCCCGGAGGAGAGAAGGGCGGTGTGACTCCCACTGCCATGACCCCAAAGGGCCATGGCTTCAGGCAAGTACCCTTCCTAAACCTCTTTTCACTAGCTAAGTGGAGGAATAGGCACAAGTCGGGTTCTCGCCCAGGTACTGGTGTAATGAGCATGCAGCACTGAGAGGACGCATGAGAACACCTGGGTGACGGTGAAGGGTGAGAGAGTGAGTGAACATAAGCCACAGGCGCCTGACCTTATTTTGTATTTGTTTTGCTTTGAGGGACGTATGCCACCCCCCCTCTTCCAAAGGAGCCACGATAAAGAAAAAGACTGGGACATCGGGAGAAAGGAATCACCCCGGTGGACAGTGAGGAAACTGACACCGACAAGACTGTCTATTTTCCCCTTGATGCTAAAGAGAACTCCTTCCCAGGACTGTCCTTACTTCCCTTTTAAGTTAACCCATTAAACTATACTGTACACCACCCTACGCCTGAGTGTTCTATGTGACAGAGTGACCACAGACAACTTGATGAATTTCTACATTTGCCTAATGAGTCCTGATTTTGAGTTTTCTAAATGGGATACTCCTACATATATGTGATGGAACATTCCATCTGCAAAAGTCCCTTTAAGTATTCAATTTTTCTCAAAGATTGATTTATAATCTGGACATAAAGGACATTGAAAAATGGTTTTGGGTATGTGTTACTCTGTCACCAATGTGTACACATTCCTCTCTGTGTTATCCCAATAATTGTATGCCTCTGACAAATATTTTCTAAAAACAAACTGGCTTACATTCATACTTGTGAAGGAGTAAGACATCAAGCAAATCTGTCACTTTTAACATGAATGAAATAGTGTTTTGTAATCAAAACACATTTGGGATAGGTTTTGAATCTAAAATGTAGCCATTTTACCTGATGTTACTAGACATTTTGGCTCACTTGCTCACTCTTGTTTGTGTATGAAACCAACTTACCAATGTGACGTTTGGAACATCCACTGTATCATGAGTGCATTTTATGCTATGTCAGCTGTAATAGGGCGCACCTTACATCATTCACAATAGTGAAGGAGCATCACACTTGACATAATAAAGACTAGTGGCCTGTTTGGTACAACTGTCCCTTATAACATTAAACAAACTCATGTATATCTGCTGCTTAGACAGACATGTGTCTGCTGAAGCCAGTCCTTTGGTAGAAAACAGAAATCACGTGGTATCCTTTCCCACAAATTCATTTACAAAACACATCATCAAACACCTTGTGCAAAACGTACACCTTCAAGAACTCTACTGCTTTGCACAGGTGTCAGCCTTCATGTTGATGGCAAAATTAGTTGTTGTAATAAAAAGTAGTTTTTAACATGTAGAACTCACACTAAAACGTACCTCCTTGATTACTGCTATTGGGCTCTCAACTGCCCATCAAGGTCTGGAAAGGGTCTGGTTCACACGTTTTCCACGTTGGGAGGATTTGCCGAGCTGGAATTCTGATGACTTCTTGGTCCAGCGTCGCAGGCACTTACACCTCATCCAGCAGTGAATGCTGCGCCACTTGTAGTCCCCCAGGGTCCGCACATTCTTAGTGATGGCCTTCCATATTTCCTTTTTCTGATGGGCTTCACCTGTATGGATACAAGAAATGAAAGTTTTGTTTTGTAACTTGTTGTTTGTCTGCATTGATGTAACAACTTTTTACTATATCAATCACAAGCTACTTCTCATCAGTGAATATCATTGTGACATACTGAAGGCTAAACAACTTGCACATTAGAACCAGATACCCCCACGCCCAGCTACATTGACTTGAAGCCTAATGTCCATAGAGCCAGATACTATGGTTTGAACTAAATACCAAGGCCACTATGAAAGGGCTGCCATGTGTGTCAGTGAGAGCGTGCTCTTTAGGGAATGTATGAACATGTGTGCGTATGAAGAGGACATATTTTTATGGGTGACTGAGAGCCTGTGAAATTTAAAATGTTTGTGTAATTAATAACTCTCCATTTTATTTTTCTTCCATTTAAAATCATTCAGAAGCATCATTTTGTTCACAACTCCAATTTTGAGCTGACAAAGAATTTTCTGAAGAGTCCAATACCTCAGTGCTTCAGTTGGTCACCTCTGTGACTCAGCCCCAGCCTAGCCCACAAATCTGACAGAGCACTGCTCATTGTCAAGCCCTGCTACCTGCAGCCCGATTATCATGATGTCACATGAATATGTCCTTCCCTTAACTCTGAAATGAAAATCTGACCTTGTGCTCATTTGGAAAATAACTTAAGGCTGTGAGCTACTCTGAATGTGTCTGGGAGCTACTGGTAGCTGCGATACACAAGGGGGGGGGGCTAGAGGAGATTTAACGGACCAGCGAGGGCACTCTCCCCAATACATATAATCTACAACACAAAGAAGCCCTCGGGTCCAGGAGAATCGACTGCACGTGGTCTCTATGAGAATGAGCCCAGTAAGTTACCTCACGCACACATTCGCTCATACTGGGTTTTTAGTCATACCCCTCTTCTTCACCAAAAACATCCCTGAGCTCCTCCCGCGCAGCGAGGGGGTAGTAGCCCGCGTCACGACTAGGTTCGTGACGCGAGGAGGTATCCCCATGATGAAGCATGACACCTTTGGTGTGTGAGGGAAACCGTCCTTAAAAGGGACACATCTTCCACAGCACTGTTTTGTTCTTCTCATAGAGACCACGTGCAGTCGATTCTCCTGGACCCGAGGGCTTCTTTGTGTCGTAGCTACTGGTAGCTCCCAAACGACTGGTTGGAGACACCTGATGTAGGCTGAGTGATATGTGGGATAATACACATCACAAACATAATTTTCCTTTGGCATGTAAAAAATTATATCTATGTACAGTAGTAAATAAGATGTAATGTGTTTTCTATCTTTACATGATGTGACATTTCTACATTTCAAATAAAAATAAATATATCTCAAAATACACACCAAATAAAATGTAGGGCTCCAAACATACAACACATACTAACGTTGTAGTTTTCTCTAATCATAATGTGCTTAAAAATTCACACCATCATTGTTTTATGTAATGTAAAACATAAATGACACTTCACTTCAATCACTACACTCAGGAACTCAAAGGGACATTCTAGCCTGTGCATTAAAAAGACAGTAAACAAATTTACAAATACATTTTAAACATGTACCTGTGCCTCTGGTGAGCCAAACAGCTGGATGTACAGGGACAGAACCTCAGTTGCCAGCAACTCCAGCTCCTCTGGCCCAAAGGCTGGGGCCCTGTAACCTGCTCTTCCTGGTATCGTGGCTCCCAGAGGTCGGAAACAGCAGCAAAAGTTGAGGAGGTCTGGCTGGCTGCGGTGTTAGGAGGCAAGTGAACGTTTTTTAAATGCCGCGTACATGTCCACAAAGTACGCAATCATCAATGGCGACTGACACATCCATTGGCTGTCCGACGTTGCTTTCACACACGTTAGCCTATAGCTGGATCCGTCGTGGAGTTTCACAATCACTAGGTAGTCACTTACACCGCGCTCGACTAATTCCAAATGTCCTGCCGGCGTTGTCAGGCGGCCACCATTTTAGATTGTGGAATAGTGTGTTAGTGGCTGTTAAGTGCGTCACCACCACTCAAAATGGTTTTTACTTTGTTTACATGTTGAAAATGCTAATTTCATTCACTTGTTGTTATAAAAAAGTGTAATGTTGTGCCTTAACGTGGTTCGAAGCAAGATTCACGCGGTGGTGTTTGTAAACCAGGCGGTATTTTTACAGTAAAATAAAAAATAAAAAGACTGTGTAAATAATATATTAAGTGTATTATTTACACATTAAAACAATTAATTTACACATGTAATGTGAATTTAAAAAAAATTATACTAAACACAATAAGGTTCTATCCAATTATGAATGAAAAATGTATATGTATGGAAAACGAGATGTATAGTGTAGTTTAAATTGAAAATATGTTAGCAAACATTTACAACAATTTATTTTTTCAATGTAGACATATGAACCCAGGGCGAGTGAGGAGACAACAGCCTCAAGTGTTCCATCCATTTCGAGACCTTGCCACCATGGAAGAACGGGATATTATCAAACAATTCTTGTTTATTAATATTATCAGCTGCAGCCAGATCGTCTGCCTCACAATATGAATCTTACATCAATACCACCAATAGTCAAAATAATGGCAGTATTCCATTTCGTGGCCACAGGATCATTCCAATACACTGTGGCAGTATCTGGGGGAATGTCACAACCAACTTTCAGTGGTGTGCTACAAGAAGTTCTTTCTTCAATGATGAGACACATTAACAGCCTAATTCAGTGTCCTATAAACCAGGATTTTGTGATGTGAAGGGGGATTTGTACGCCTTGGGCCGCCATCCACGTGGGCTGGGAGAAAATGATGGCACACATATTGCCTTAGTGCCAACACACACCAGTGAACAAGTGTAAAGCAATCGAAAGAACTTCCATTCAATCAATGCACAAGTTGTCTACTTACCAGATTTGTACATCACAAGCGTGTGTGCGCGTTTTCCTGGATCAACCCATGATTCCATTGTACTAAGGAACAGCAGCATACCCCTGCAAATGTACTAACTTGGACCTGACAGGGCCTGGCTCGTTGGTAAGAACTATCTGCCATTATATTGTTTGGTTATTGTAAAGTATAATGATCTAGAATTGTGTTACAATTTTTTGCTAATATTTTTTATCATCCTATATAGGAGACTCAGTTTATCCTAACCGACCATGGTTGTTAGTACTGTTGAGGAATCCAACAACGCCAGGGGAAATCCACTTCAATGCGGCCCATGGAAGAACGCAGAGTTCAGTGGAGCGGGTTTTTGGGCTTCTAAGGGCCAGATTTCAATGTCTGTACAAGACCGGTGGAGCCCTCCTCTACTCACCAGATAAGGTGTGTAAAATCACCATGGCATGCTGCATGTTACACAACATTACCCTGCGATGGAACAACCAATACATTGCAAATGAAGAAGACCATGAAGAGCCATTGGCTGAGGATGTTGAAGTGCCAAATGAAGATTATAGTGGTGAAGAGGAAGGAACTGACGTACGTCAATATGTCATTGCCAGCTTCTTCACATGAGCGTAAGTATATAATTGCATTTTATGTTATGAAATGTTAAACCAACATTTAATGTAATGAGGATAAGAGTCTGTGCTGGACATTTTTTTGAAAGTCCAAATAAAGTGACACCCGGGGCGGACTAAGGAATGGCCATCTTGGGGTTCAACACTGTAATCATGTCAAAAGTCGTCTCCATAATCGGTAGGGAAGGACACACTGTCTGGTGGATACATTGCAGAATTAAGCTCTGACCCTGTTTGTATGGAGTGGGAAACATACTGAAACTGTGCAGGTGACTGTGCTTGTGGTGGGCTTAGTTCCCTAGGCCCAGATTCTTTAGGAATTGGAAAGGCTCTCAGCTCTTCAGAGATTACCCATTTGAAAAGCAGTGGCCTGTTTTTGGCATGGGACTAGCCTGGTGTTGTAGGTTGGGGTGGATGAGCTAAAATATGCCAGGTCACAGGGTCTATGTAGATTCCCCTCTGCCTGACACTGGGCTCCCTTTGCTCTGCTTGTGGTTGAGACATCACTTGGCATCAAGGTTTGAGGTCAACTTCAGTGTCGACTTTGGCTCCAAAGCAGGCAGTTTTGATTCCTGTAACAGAGATGATGTTTCTTGATGTTGAGGCCATTCCTGCTCTCATGGATATGCTCCGCTTGAGGCTGTACCCAGGGGGGAGCCTCCCCGAAAGGTGCTGGCTTGATGAAACAGGTGTAGTTTTTGTCCTGGGTGTGGGGTGAGGAGAAGAATTTTGTCTTATGTCAGTCATTTGAGAAAACATATGCTGGGTTCTGCTCCTCCTGACACCCGAAATACTGGAGGGGCCTCCTCTTTCCCCATCTGAATAAGTTACTTCAAAGTTTTTGATGTCGTACGTGGTGGATGGATCAAGAAAGCTACTGTATTTAATTCCATAGTTTGCTCACAGTTGCTAACTGCATTTTGCATTTGAAGGCCTGGTGATCTAAACAGGAAGATTTCTCATGGTCTATCAGGAGACAGAGGTTGTGGACCCTCTGCTGGCCTGACCAATGGAATTTGTTATTACATTTAGGATATAATTAAAAGGGTTTATGCTACATAACCTACTACTTCCATGAGTCATCTTATACGACCTGCCCTCAAAATGTTGTCAAATTTGGTTCTAAAGCAGTCATACAGAGTCTACTTGAGATGGGAGTGTGAATTCCAGTACGTCAATGTCAAAGATTTCCCTTATGGAGTGTGATGGTCCCAGAGCTTCGAAAATTACGTAGGAACTCAATGCCGAAAAAATCCCAATTTGAGGTAGATACTGTGTCCTGGTACATTGTGGGTTTCAGGGGAAGGATCATGAGACACCTAAAACCAAAACCTCTATTTCCAAGAAACAAAAACTTGCAACATTGATGACAAGAGCGTACAGAATAATGTGATTTACCACAGCACAGACTGCAAACATGTTGCAAGATTAGTGTGATGTCCTTGGTAAAATATTACCTTATATCAGAGAAACATGGGCATGGGTCATTAAATCAGTGCTCAAACACACGTACAAAAGATCAGTTATCTCTACAGTTTCTGAAATAAAGCTAATCTTAAAATAGATTATGTAGATAAATAAGTTTAGAAAATCGATAAATGGTGCTTTTTCAAAGCCATTCATCTGCTACTTGGCTCGCAGCAAAGAACCTTTTGGCTGACCATGTTTCCAAATAAAGAGTAAAAGTGGTATCAGGTTACATCTCAATAACGGAGAAAGAAATAAGTGAGCCCTCCCGAAAATCTGAAAATTTGTGTTAGAAAGGTGACCACTTCCATGATATTCAATCTAAAAGGGAAGATTTGGCCGTGATGCAAGAACATTTTTGTCATGAAATATTTAATTTACAGATAGTGAGGAGTAGTAGTACCACAAGGCAAGGGTAACAATAGAGACTAAGAAGAAGCTGCAATTTAAACAAGCATTGACAAAGCTATTAGGTCTGCCCTTGGCAAGTCAGTGTATGCTTTTTTTTTCTTTAGAATTCTTATTGAGAGCATGCCACAAAAGTAAATAGAAAAAAAAACAAAAAAGGGGAAAAGAAAAAGGCCACAGCTCAAATGTTGGGGCCTAATGTTATCAATAAAAAAAATGTATATTAATAAAACAGTATAGATGATTGCTAGCATGCAGGTGTACTTGCAACAGCTGTTGAAAGCCTTTTTAGCTGTAATGCACATCATAGGAAAATATGATTTTTAATGGCACACGAGAAAGGCACTACTAGCTTTGAATTACTATATTTGATAATTTGTAAAGCGCTCATTTGCCCGGAGGCGTCTTGGTGCTGGCTTCTGACACTAAGTCGAACCCTGATTAATTGCTGTAAAGCTATGTCTTTAGAGATTTCCTAAAAGTCATAGGAGTCAATGTAGATTGAATACTGAGGGGAAGTGTATTACAGTGTAAGGCTGTGCCTCTAATGAAACTGCCGCCTCCCCAAGAGACAAATTTGTGGGAGGGAACCACTAGGTTTCTGGCGGTACTTGAGCAAAGAGCTCTTCTTGGATTACACCACATAAAATTCTCCTATAGGTAGTCTGGACCTGTCCCATTGAAGGATTTGAATGCATGCATAAGGCTTTATAAAAAGAATATTTTTTCACAGGGAGCAAATGTAATTCGTTGGGAACCCGAGTCTAAACACGGGAGAGAATAAATGCAATGACCACTGTCTTTAATAGCTCAAACAGAATAAAATCTTTTTTATGATTATTTTTTTTTTCTTTATTTGTTTTATTGGATTATTACAAAGAACAAACATGCAGAGAGTGCACAAAAGAAAGGCAGATATTACAGTCATGATTCATTTTGCCAGAGTATATGTCACTCTCATGTCACAAACAAATCAACAACAACATAGGAGCATTTTAGATTAATTGTACAATAGGAATCACAGTACATCTTGTAGATCGCAGCAAATGTAAGTCAGTTTATATATAGCGCAGCTACTCACCCTTACGGGTCTCAAGGCGCTGGGGGCCGTAGTGGAAATTAAGTGAGCTATTGCCCAGAGTCACATGGTGCTGAGCTGAGCTGCGCAGGAGCCGGGGATCGAACCGTGAACCCTGTGCTCCGAAGTCAGCTGCCCTGGCCGCTGCACCACACCTCTCCAGACTAGATATTATCAATGGAACGGTGACGGTCATTCCAATGTACGTAGCATCCGTATATCAAGTCTCTAGTTATCAGCTGAGACAATCCCACCGGGACAATATACCCTGACATACTTTACACAGTAGCCCCCTGGTGCCTCATCTATAGGATGGAGCTGCAGATAATCCTTGAGTGGTTGCCAAATGTCTCAAGGGCGCGAGGCCATAGGCAGTAGTGTTGCATAAACATCACTCACTGTATTACAATAAATAAGGTCACAAAGCCAGTCTTTTATTGTTGGTGATTGTGCTCTACCCCAATGCAAAGAAACTTGGAGTTTAGCCAGAAGGAGAGCAATCTCTGAGAATCTCATAATGCACCTCTTAACGGGTTTGACATACCCCAGTAATGCGGTCAGTGGTGTAGGCCGCAAAGTGTGCTCGACCATAAGGGACAAGTGGTGAAATACCTCCTCACAATATGCCTTAATGGGTGTGCAGATCCAAGCGAGATGTGCGAAATCTGCCTCTAGCTCCGTACATCTGGCACATGCACAAGTGACAGTTGGACTTATCGTGGATAGTAATTTCGGGGTAACGTATGCTCTATGGAGGTACTTAAAATGCAATAATTTATGCTTGTAGTTGTTCGAGATGTATCGTGTCTGTGCACAGCAATAAAACCATATTGTGTCCGTTAATGTTTCGCCTAGATCCCGCTCTCAGGCCGCCCTTGCCTTAAGACCCACTGAAGGGCGTATAGATTGTGATAAGTGATATAGGCGGGAGACGAGATGAGTGCTATCTGAGGAGCTAATTACTAGTGTGAAAGGAGGAAATTCTTTCAGTTCTGCAGCTGCGTCAGGTAAAGCGCTCAACAAAGCGCCTCGCACTCTGTGAAGGAGAAACCTGTTCATGTATGTAGCAGTCCCACAAGATGCGAAGTCAGTGACAGTGCATGGACGAGAATCTTTAAAGAGATCCTCTACTGTGCGGAGTCTGAATTTATCTAGCGTCTTTTTAGTGAGAGTTTCGGTGGCCAGGGGTATCCATGGATTGTCAATCAATGGTGTATGGGGGGAGGGGGTATAGGAAGTCACACTGCAGGTAACGTCGTAGTTTGGTCCATGCCCAGCAGGTTGTAGCCAGCGTCTGTATTTCAGTGGGGCAACGTGGGAGACCCTGCGGCAGAATCGTCAGGAGTGAACTCGGATGCACCTGGGATCTCTCAGGTCTGATATATTGTATTCGAGCATCAGGGTGGTACCAATAGTATGTGAAGTGAACCTGCGCTACTAGGTAATATAAGTAAAAATCAGGAACCCCGAAACCCCCCCGCTCATATGGCATTGTCAGTGTAGTCCAGCTTATGCGTGGTTGTTTGCCCGCCCATATGAGACGCGTCAGCATGGATTGTAAGGTGTCGAAAAATGACGCAGTCAAAACAATTGGAATGTTTAGAAATAAGTATAACAGTCGTGGTAAGACTACCATTTTAATTATGGCAATCCTGCCTGCTATAGATAGAGGGTGCTTCGTCCATCTATCAATCTGTGATGTAAACTGATCAATCGCCGGCCCATAGTTAAGGCGGATGACTTCTGCAGCGTTACAATGCAGATAGATGCCAAGATACTTGGGGGGGTCAGTACACCATCGCAAGGGGAATTCTATATCTACTTGGGTAGTTGCAGGGGTTAGCGGAAAAATTTCCGACTTTGTCCAATGGATGACCAATCCCGAGTGAACCCCAAAGCGAACTACTTCTCTCAAGAGTGGGGGAAGATTCTCAGCCGGCTGTCGAACGAATAGCATTACATCATCCGCATAAAAGAAAGCGGTGAGTGGGCCTGTATGTAGTTGCAAGCCCCGGTGAAGATGACCCTCTTGTATGTGGCGGGCAAGGGGATCCATAGCGACCATGAACAATAGGGGGGATAATGGGCACCCCTGTCTAGTGCCTCGTGACAAAGGAAACTGAGTCGTAAATATCCCGTTCACCTTTAACCGGGCAACCGGATTGGAGTACAGAAGGCGGACCAAGTTTGAATAACCAATGGGTATACCTAGTTTTTGCATCACTGCATATAAAAAGGACCATTCTAATGAATCAAATGCCTTCTCGGCATCTAGCAGCACCACTGCTGCCGGAAGTGTCGGCTCCATTTGGTTCATCACTGAGAACACCGCACGTAGGTTGAGCGACGTAGACCTGCCAGGGAAAAAACCCGCTTGGAAGGGGCATAACGCAGTGTCGACTAATAACGAAAGGCGGGTGGCTAAGATTTTAGAGATAATTTTGTAGTCGTGGTTAAGTAGTGACAACGGTCTATACGACTGACAATGAGTGGGAGGCTTGCCCGGTTTAAGCAATAGTGTTACTATGGCTTCCCGCATGGTCGGGGAGAGGGAACCACTTTCTAGGGCCTCAGCATAAACCTCTACTAGCCGTGGAGCGAGCATATCTTGGTAGGCTTTATAGAAATCTCCAGTGAGGCCATCGGAGCCAGGGGCCCGGCTGCTGGCTAGATCCTTTATTGCCTGCTTACCCTCATCGGCATCTATCGGGATACTGGGAATTCAAACTGCCGATCCTCAAGCCAAACCATGGCTTTTTCCTGTAAATAATCCATCAGAGCTTGCCCTCCGGGGGGATCCAGAGTTTCATACAGTCGTGTATGGTAGGCTAGTAAAGCCTCGGAGATGTCAGTGTTGGTAGTCAATGATTCACCCATGTCTGTGTCTAAGGGTGTAATATACGCCGATTGATATTGTGGACGGAGGAGTCGGGCGAGCGTCCTACCGGACCTCTCACCTTTTCCATACGTTCGAGCTATGGCATATTTACCGAGATACTTGACTTCTCTGGAGGCTGCATCAGTGAATTCCACCATTAATGCTGAGCGGGCACAGAAAGACTCCGGCGAGGGATCAGTGAGTATCGCAGCGTCAGCATCCTTCAGTTTCTGTTCTATTTTACCTAGCTCACCCCGAATGGAGCGGAGAATGCCAGCGTGTTTGGAGATGCTGACCCCACGAACAACCGCCTTGAAGGCATCCCAAAGTGTCAGCTGTGAATCCACCATGCCCTCATTTAGCTCAAAATATTCTCTAATGGCATCCCCAACTTCACTACGGAATACCGGATCCAAGAGGGCAGATGAGGGAAACCTCCATAATGGTCGCTGTTTGGGGAGCAAGGAGAAGTCTAATACAAGGAGGACCGGAGAGTGGTGCGAGAGCGTGCGGGGCAAGTATTCAATGCTGCGTACATCCAACAGTAATTGTGGCGTAAGGTACCAGTGGTCTATACGGGACCAAGAACTATGCGGGGCAGAATAAAAAGAGTAAGTACGGATCCCTGGATGGTGCGTGTGCCAGGGGTCGTCTAACAGTGAGGCCTGTAAACAATTTAAAAGACCCTGAGTGGAGTGAGATTTTGTGGTGCGCCCCGGACCGGTAGTATCAGTTGAAGGATCAAGCGTGAGGTTAAAGTCGCCCCCCATCAATATAATATCTGAACCTAATCTATCGATACCCGCAGCTATTGTGGGAAAGAAATCAACGGAGTCAATGTTCGGGGCATATATATTAATGAGCAATATAGATTCACCCCCCAGCAATCCCTTCACCATGACATACCTTACCTCCGGATCCACCACCACCTCTACAGATCGGAAGGGGAGGGAGCGGTGCACTAAGATGCACACACCACGTGAGTATGAGCTGTAGCAGGAGAAAAAGCGGTTCTCGCCCCAAGTGGACGCAAATCTATGAGCAGGGAGGGGTGCTAGTGAGTTTCCTGCAGAAAGGCGATTTGTATAGAGTGCCTAGCCAAATATGCCAACACTTGCCTGCTTTTTTTGGGATTGGCCAATCCTTCAACGGTCCAAGAGAGACATCTAAAGCGGATCCCGGAGCTACTATCACTGTCAACAGTCATCTGACCATCGGTAGTGTCAACATTATTAACCAGAGGTCTGCGATACAAGCAATCTGCACTGTAAATAGAAAAGGCGCTCCAATCCAACAAAGAACACCTTAGTGGAGGGACGCCTGGCTGCCAGAATCACATCACAAACTTTGTGATGTGATTCTGGCAGCCAGGCGTCCCTCCACTAAGGTGGTATACGCCTGCAGGTGGAACAAGTTTGTGGCATGGTGCACAGCAAAGGCTGTGAATCCCCTTTCTGCCCCTCTTTCTGAGGTTCTTCTGTTCCTTCTTTCCCTGGCCCAACAGGGTTCTGCCCTGGGTACCATCAAGGGCTATCTTTGTGCCATCTCGGCCTTTCTCAGGCTTCCTGATCAGCCCTCCCTTTTCAAGTTTCCTGTTGTTAACAGGTTTCTAAAAGGCATTACACACCTCTTCCCTCCTGTTCCGTTTGTGATGCCTCAGTGGGACTTGAACTTGGTTCTTACCTTTCTTATGTGCGCTCCCTTTGAGCCTCTACATAACTGTCCTCTTCGTCTTCTGACTCTGAAGACAGCCTTTCTGGTGGCCATCACCTCCGCTCGGCGGGTGAGTGAGCTCCAGGCTCTTTCATGCAAACCTCCCTTTCTGTCTGTCCATCCAGACAAGGTTGTTCTTAGGACGCGTCCGTCCTTCTTGCCAAAGGTGGTTACTGCCTTCCACATTGGGCAGACCATCACTTTGCCCACCTTCTTTCCGCCTCCTTCCAGAGAGGAAGAGAGGCTCCACCGTCTGGACCCAAAACGTGCGCTTTTTTTTATATCAACCGCACACAACACTTCCGGGTGGATGACCAGCTCTTTGTTGGCTACGTGGGCGCCAAAAAGGTCGGGCGGTGCACAAGAGAACCATCTCCCGCTGGGTAACCTTGTGTATCAAAGCCTGCTATTCTTTGGCTAAGAAGGAGCCTCCTGTTGGGCTGCGTGCCCATTCCACCAGGGCAACGGCTGCTACCACGGCCTTAGGCCGCGGTGTTCCGCTGCAGGATATCTGTCAGGCAGCTACGTGGGCCTCGCTGCACACGTTTACCAAGCATTACTGCCTTGACAGTCAGGTCCGGAGGGACGGCTTCTTTGGCCGTTCTGTCCTCCGGGACTTCCTTGTCTGATCTTTGTTCGCAGACCCACCACCGGGGTTGGTATTGCTGGGGTATCTATTCTAAGGAAGGAATCTGTCACTAACGTGTCTCTTTCAGATGCACAAGTTACTAACTTGTGTAACGATATATCTGTAAGAGACAGTAGTTAGTGACAGATTCCTTACCGCCCACCCATCCTCCCCGTTCTGCGAACTGATTTCTAGGGTTAAGGACATCCCTTTCAGGGCCCTAGTATTTTTCAGACACCTATGTCAGCTTCTTGCATGGCTCTGCGTTCCTGGCGCGGAAAGTCGTGTACAGAACTGACGTCAGCGCGCAGGGGCGGCGTCTAAGTACTGCCCGCAACGTCATCCCGGCGATCACGACGCCGACGACGGACGCGGAGCCGCACGACGCCGCCTACCGACGCGCAAGGGTACTGCTACGCAAAAACTTTCCGGATCCAGCCTGACGCCTGGGGATATTCTAAGGTAAGGAATCTGTCACTAACGTGTCTCTTTCAGATGTCACAGTGCAGCCGATGGCAAAGTGTGCTGGCAGAAAACAGCCACGCGCATTACAGTGAGGCCATGTGGCATAGTGCAGACAGCATGGGGCGGGGGAGCCGCCACCTCCCGTCACGGCAAGCAGGAGAAATCAGCGCTTCTCACCCGGTATGTTGGTACAGTAGGAGCATTTAGCTCGCGGGTATCTGGCAGTTTCTCGCGTGGTCCCCACACAAACGCGGCAGCCGCAGCACTCGGTCCCAGCGCGCGCGCTCTGGGCCCCGCCCTCAGGCTCACCCGAGTCCCCTGTCGACACGGGGCCTCCGAGGGCCGCGTCAGGCCCGGGCGCGTCGCATCTCCGATCTCGGCATCCTCGGCAGTCCAGGGCGTTATCTGCAGCCCAGCAAGCTCACCGGCACATCGGGACCTCACTTCACTGCAGCAGGGCTGGATTCACGGCGGTGGTGCGCGGTAAGGCGAACATCGTTTTCCGGTGGCTCCGGAGCTCCTGAGTCAGGCGGCCATCTTGGTTGCCGGCTCGGCCACGCCCCTTTTTTTAATGATTTTTAAAATAAAATAGGAGGAGGGGATGACTGCGGACATCTGATTCTTATAAGTGAGTCTATTGTCCAGAGTGAGGCCCAAATCTTTTACTTTTTGGGGGGGAAACCGGCAGAGTCCCTAACTCTTGTGGCCACCAAGATGGGTACCAAAAGGAGGTGTCATGACCGAACAGCATCACCTCTGTTTTCGAAGAATTTAATTTAAGGCAACGATTGCCAATCCAATTACTGACTGCAAACATGCAATCTCGAAAGGTATCAATGTTTGCAATCTTAATTGGAAAATGATACTACTATATGTGTATCATCGGCGTTAGACACCAAGGAAAAACCAAATGATTTGATAAAAGCAGCCAAAGGAGTAATGTACAAATTAAAAAGTGTAGGATTTAAAGATGAGCCCTGTGGAACACCACAGGCAATGTATATGGCTCAGATTTGAAATTGCCAAGAGCAACAGATTGTGTCCTGTTGGCCAAAAAAGAATGAAACATTGCCAAGGCTGTATCCTTAATCCCCAGCTTCCTCAGCAGGTCGATCAAACAAGTATGATCGACCGTATCAAAGGCCGCAGATAGGTACAATAGGATAAGGGCCGCTCTGATGCCCCTATCTTGTGTAGATCTAATTTCTTCAGTGGCCACAATAAGGGCTATTTGCGTACTGTGACCATTTCCAAACTCTAACTGGGTCACATCTAGAAGATTGTTTAACTCGATAAATGCTGTCAATTGCTTATTCATAGCTTTTTCAGCCAATCTGGACAGAAAGGGAAGCCTGGATATAGGGCGATAATTGGTAGTATCTTGTGTATCTAGGTTGGATTTTTTTTAAGAGAGAGGTAGGACTGAGGCCTTTTTCCAAAGTGTTGGAAATACACCTGTTAAAAACATATTATAGAAAATTTTAGTTAGCTGTTCAGCAATAATGTCTGGGATCAGCTGAATAATACATGGTGGACATCGATCAACTGGGGATCCAGATTTTTAAGTAAGAATCAGCTGTTATACTTGTTCCACTGTTTAAGTCAGGAATTCCTTAAACTCTGGAGAGGCTTTCTCAGTTGAGACCTCGGTACCTAGCAATTAGTAACTATTTAGGTTGTGAGCTGAGAATCCATTGTAGATGTCCTGGACCTTTTTATGAAAAAAAGTGGCCAGCGAGTTACAGAAAGCCTGATTGTGTTCCGTAGATTTTGTAACTGGTGTCGAGGTAAGGTTTAAAACCATGCGGAAAAGCTCCTTAGTGGAGTTTTTCACAAATTCAAATTTTTTTGTAAAATAATCTGATTTGGCCTTCGTAATAAGTATTTTGTTAACCATTCTTTATATTTTTCTTTATCAACTAAACTATATTCTTTCCTCCAAACCCTTTCTTGTCTTCGGCAAAGCTGTTTACTAACTCAAAGTCTTTCATTATACCAAGAGGCTGACAGAGTTGATATCTTGGATACTTTGGGTCTAACAGGCACTAGAGAGTTGATTGCAGATTGCAACCATTGTTTATAGTCTTTTGATGCGGTTTTAGTGTCAGCCGTCAATGTTAACCTTGATTCAGATAGCAAAGATCTTAAATCAGATTTACGTAATTTATGCCATGGATGACTAGTTTTAGTATTACTACTAACACTATTAGAGATACTCTTAGGAAAGATTGAAATGGCAAACACTACAGCTTTATGATCTGACCAGATTAAGAATTTCAATTAATTTTAAGTTGGGGTTGATGGTGAAAATACCATCGAGAGTGTGGCCAGCTAAGTGAGTTGGTCCCTCCACGATCTGCTGTAGGCTAAAACAAGACATAGGGGCACATGCATCAAGGTAATCATTTGCGATTACCAAATAGCAAATTTTAAGGATTCGCTATTTGGTAATCGCAAATGCCTATGCATGAAGGATTCGCAATTCATCTTGCGAATCCTTAACATTTCCTAATAGCGATTCGCAAATTGCGGATCGCTATTAGGGAATGCATTCCCATTCATTCCTATGGGCCCACAGGCCCATAGGAATGAATGGGAATGAATTTGCAATTAGCGATTACCAAATTGGTAATCGCAATTTGCGAATGCAAATCCAAGGGTGCCTGGGGGCCTAAGGCCTCCCCTGAGGCACCCCCCAAAAAAGGTAAGTCTGCTAATGTGTAGCACACACATGCCCAAAGGGCATGTGTGTGCTACATAGCGCATTGAAAAAATGTTTTTTTTTTGCATTTTCCAATGCATGCACATGCATCTGGAAAAGGCATTTTTCAAGTCGCAAACGGCCCGATTCTGTGAATCGGCCCGTTTGCGACCAGTAAAATGCTTGATGCACGTGCCCCATAGTGTCTAAACGTTCCTCAGTGTCTTTGTTTGAGATCGTATCCAAGTAATAGTTAAAATCACCTAAACTGGTGAAATCTTGTTTTAGGGTACATGTTTCTAGTATAGCATTCATGTCTTGAGAGAAAGTAAATGTCGTTCCTCGTGGGCGGCACACTAGCAGCCATTAAAGGATTGATTCTTTGTGAGGTCACTGATGAGCATAAGATGGCAAACTTATTTTTCAGGATAATGGCCAGTCCACCTCACCTCCTATGAAGTCTGTCATAATCTGCGAATCATAAGAGCCTGGGGGAGTGGCTATGACCATATCAGGACCAGATGTGGCATCAGTCTATGTTTCAGTAACAAATGCCATATTAATATGGTGTCGATCTATATCATGAAGACATTGCATAAATAAGAAAAGGGTGACTAAAAATAAAAAAGATAAATAATAGAAAGATAAAAGCATTGGCAAAATAAAATATTGACCCACCAGACCAGGCACTGAAGGGCACTTTTTTGGGAGAACAGGCTTAATGCTGTCACTCACAAGTGGGATGAGCTGGTGCCCCATGTCGTATTCTCTTCTGGGTGAAAGTAAATATGAAAGACAGGTAAACAAACCAATGGATGAAAAGGGCTGACCCAAAGCTCTTCTACGTATAAATATTTGTATGTATTTCTTTATTTACAATTTTGTTATTATACCAGGCAAGTGAGACATCTAAAGACGTCTCTAGGACAGACCTAAAAGAAGACCGTCTTTGTAGAGCATGGAGTATCACCTGTGAGGGTATCCAAGTGCTGGGCTCAGTAGAAAAGCCAGGTCTTGAGACTCTTCCTGAAGTCCGTCAGCGAGGGTCATGTTCAGAGGTGGAGAGGGAGGGCGTTCCAGGACTTGGCGGCAAGGTGGGAGAAGGAGCAGCTCCCGCTGTGGCTATGGCGGATGCACGGTGTCTGTGCGAGGAAGAGGGAAGCAGGTTGAGGATAAGTCTGGCCTCTGCGTTCTATATCGTTTGGAGCCTTCTCATGCGTTCGGTGGTGGTTCATGCGTACAGTGCGTTGCTGTAGTCCAGGCGCCTGGTGATTTGGGCTTGTGTGACTGGTTTTCTCGTGCTTATGAGGAGCCATTTGAAGATTCTTCTGAGAATGTGCAGAGTGTGGAAGCAGGCAGAGGAGACTGTGTTAATCTTTTGTTACATGCCGAGTTTGCTCTCCAGGATGATGCCAAGGTATCGGACGTGGTTCTTAGGTGTTGGAGTGGGCCCAAGTTCAGCGGGACATCAGGTGTCGTTCCAGAGGGAGACGTGGTTGCCAAAGATCAGCACTTCGGTCTTGTCCTTGTTGAGCTTTAGATAGTTGTCCTTCATCCAGGCTGCGATGTTCTTCATGCAGTTGTGAAAGTTGGTACTGTTGGTGGTGGTGTCTGCTGAGAGTGAGAGGATGAGCTGGGTGTTGTCAGCGTAGGATATGATGTTGATATCGTGGGTTCTGACGATGCCGGCTAGAGGTGTCATGTAGGTGTTGAAGAGGGTGGGGCTGAGGAATGAACCTTGAGGGATGGTGCAGATGGTGCACATCACAGTATCAGAAATAGAGGCAGTTTGTGAGAAAGGGGTGCACCGGTGAGACAACATTGTTATGTTTCATACAGGTACCCCGATATAGGCTCAGGTAGTACCAGACCTTTCACCTATATTTCTCCTGCCATTACACTACATAACGGCTCTTGGTACTGACCTTTTACCTAGTTACGGTACTGCTTAAATGACGTGGGGTTTCCTCCGAAAACTAGCCTTATTCATTATGCATGAGGACTCTTGGAATCTCAGCAGGACTACCATCTCCTGCATAATCACTATGTATAAGGGTCATTCCTTCCGTCATCCTAGTCCGACATGGCACAGTAAGGTAGATCCCCTGAGGGTACCACTTTGGGTATATAAACACCATATCTTTGCTGAGGCAGGCAGAGGATAAGAAAGACTTCCATGCTGACACACTGACGCGAGACGCTGAGGTTCCTGCACGCAGACACTCCAGCTCGCAGTGGTCTGACATCCCTCGCGGGGTGTCCATCTCGAGACCAAGACAGGGTCCCACAGTCTCTTATTTCAGGTAATGGGGTTGGCTTTATCCTAGAGGAATTCTTGGCTCTACACCTACATACATGCTAGGTACATTCAGGTACATCTAGTTAGGGTTGCATTGTAGGAGTACGCATTTTATTGTCATGTATTTTTATACCTACCAGTATTCATTGTTTTAGCACTACGGTAGGAATCTACCATCCTTTTACTCTGTTGGTGCTTATAATCATTTATATCCGTTTCTGTATTATGCTTGTTTCAGCACACCTATTTTACATTAGAATGACGCTAGTTCAATAAATGCTTATTGAAAACGTACCCACCGTTTATTCTGTGTATCTCTCTGAGACAAAGTGAACACGAGTGATTGAGCGAAAAGCACTGTACTGTTTCCACGATCACTGATGGAACAGAGTTGTCATGTTCGATAGTTGCCAAGAACTATTCTCTCCTTGGTAAGAGGTGTTTACAGTGGCACTGTGAGTTAGCTGGTATACAGGCGAACATACCCTGTGGGGGTGTCTGGAATCAGTCTAGACACCAATCCCACAGTATATGTTGTCTAAACGCACAAATCCTATATAGGTTTATAGGAAGTACACGACAACATAAGCTACATTTCAGGGCTGAGAGAGCTGCGAGTTGAGGTAAAAGTGAATAGTTGGGTAAGGAGAATTATGGGCAGACTCAAGAGTAAGGATGAATGGCCCAAGGGAACTCAGTGTAACATAGCAAAGAGAAAATATGAAGACGTCAAGGTCCAAAACATGACTTAAATACATGAGATGAAAAGAACCTTAATAACATTTAACAAATTCTGCCAGAAAGCAAAACAATTACTAGCATGTGCAATCCAAAATGTATGCAAAAGGAAATGGAAACTGAAAACTCCACCAAGAATCCAGTTCCTTAATTTGATTTAGCAAACTAAGCACTTCTAAAACTACACACCTCAAGAAATAACTATGCCCACCAATATGACCTACTCGTTTATTCTTAATCTGTGCTAAAAAGACAAAAAATACAAATTAATATAAAATGTGAATTGTATACCAACAACAGATACATGGAAAAATGCTTGTGTAAATTCAGCAACTGCTCTGAAGTGCATTAAAGAGGGCAGCAATAAAACCATACTGGAGCAGCATTGCCATGGGATTTGTCTCGCCATCACTTTACCTTCCTAAAGAGTCGCTGGCTGCCTCCACCAGCTGAGGTTGGGTAGTAAATGTAGACATTGTGGTCTTCTGCACTGACAGGCTTTTCTACAAATGGCTTAGGAAAAATTTCTCCATTCACCTCCACTTGGTCTTCCCCTTCCACAAGATTGCACTCTGAGGACAGATGTACAATAGGATTAGTATAAAATAACAAACATCAACTGCCACAAGGTCCCTCGTTACGTGGTCAATGGTAATCCTAGGGGTAATACCCTGAAAATAAAAAGTGGTTTGTCCCTTTGCCACTAGCGTTTGCATCTTTAATAGAGTCACATACTATAATTATACCAGTGGCATTCTGAAAATGTTTGGAAAAATATTAATTCATCAGCATTAAAGAACACACATATGATAAAACATTACATTTATTACAGTGCTATGTTTTTTTTTACAAAATACGTGCCACTAACTTGAGGCCAAAAGGCAGCGTTTGACAAAAGACTGCTTGACAAGGATTTCATTTTTCTCATAACATTCGATGAGACTGACAATAATTCCAAGAACAAATGTTTCAGTTCTTTTATTTTAGCAACAGTAATCTGTTTTCTCTGCCCAATTAAGCCTTAACAGAGAATGACTGACATATGTCACATTCTTGAGGGACATGTTCTTTTTTGTGGTAGCAAATACACTGCAATTAAAGTTTCAGCGTTTGAAGATGCATATTCGATGGTTAGAGGAACAATTTGCACTAGCCCATTTGGCCAGAGACAGCTGCTGAAGTGTTGCCCTAGGCCAGTGGTTCTTAACCTGTGGTCTGCAGACACTTGGGGGTCCGCAACACCTACTCATTGGGTCCCCAACTGTTTGGGAAATGAAACAATATTAGCAAATTAATAAAGTACATATACATAAAGAAGCTAAATTGAAAGTTTAAAAAAATTCTGGAAATGTTAAGGAATTTGAAATTGAAAGTTAAAAATTAAGTATCCTTATCTTGATTTGTAGGAGTAGTGCAACTACAACAAATGGAATCCAGTATCCACAACTGCTAGGCTTAACTGAAGCAGCACTTGTATATGCTGTCAAAAAGTAAACATGCAATAGGAGCAATAAAGTCAAAGTGAGCTGCTAGAGTCTTGAATATGCATGAATTTCATAGTAACTATTTCCCAAACATACTATTTTGAAACTGCACAGGAATGTCAGCTTCTGCTGATGTCTGTTCTTTTCCCCTGGCATTCAAAACACCACTTTTAATCAGAACCCGAGGACCACGTGAACGCCGTGTTCTTGTAACGCTGCGAAGTACACATAAATAAATGAAGTACACCCAACATACATCTTTTTCTTCCACAAATTATACAATGATCTCAATAAATATTAACAATAACACAAATCGAACATCCGGATCCCATATTGTAAGAAAGTGGCTCTGTATATACTGCACCAAAGTAAGGTTCAGTGTGCACAGAGTCCACAGTCCCCAGAGGTTTGGCAGAGGCTAAAGTTAGATATAACCTTACTCTCTAAAGTGGTAGCTTGGTCGAGCAGTAAGGCAGTATCAGAGGACAGTGTAAAGCGTTTGTTGTACACACTCAGTCAGCAAATGGTCTCACACACTCAAGAACTGAACTCTAGTCCAATTGTTTTGTATATAAAAATATAATAGTTGTTTTATTTTTAGAACCAACAAGAGGTATCAAAATAGTTTCTCAGAATCAAATGCTGTAGTTGTATACTTTCAATAAGCAATAGACTTTTAGATGCAGTAGTTACAGTTGTTGCAATAGGCAACACAATTCAAACACAATTATAACATTGAGCTCAATGGGGAATTTTAAGTAAATGCAATATCAATTACTTTACGTATGATTTTCTTACTCAGGGCTGGATCCTGGATTCAGCCCTGGTGCATTTCCTGTAAACAGTTGAAAGAAATCGTTTTTGTTACACAGGCGATTTTTAAGGAATATTTGTATGTTTCAAAAATCGACACCAGGCAATGTTATCCTATGGAGGAAAATCAAGTTATCGGTAAGTACAGTTGTAATTGCTTTTCAGGGTCAGTGCTGGGCACCAAGATCCAGCACTGGGATCTCTCCTGATAACAGGTGAGTAATTTCGTTTTCGTTGATCGGACGATTTTTAGTGATTATTTTAAAGTTTCAAAACTCGACACTTAGAAGAAATTTCAGTGTAAACCAGTCAATGTTACCCTATGGAGAAAATGTAGGTTATCGGATTCCAGGTAAGTACTCGACAGGCAGAGTTAAGGTTCTGGGCATAGACTCAGGGGTCCCCCAGGGTCAGGTAGGCACAGTTGGTACACCCTCAGCGGCACAGGGGCGGCCGGGTGCAGAGTGAGTTAGGCCCAATGTTAGCCTATGGCGGACAGGGGGCCTTTGGTTGGTGGCTGCTGGCAAGCAGGCCACGCGGCTGTGGGAGCTTGGCTCCTGGTCACTTACCCAGGGCAAGTGGGGAAGTAGAGTAGGATCGGTGTTGCACTTCCAGGGGCACTCGGGCGGCTGGGTGCAAGGTGCTTTTGAGCCGTCGGGCGCTCAAAGGGTTTCAATGGAGAAGCTGGAAGTTGAACAAAGGCTGCAAGCTCGGGCACGGAGATTCTTCAGGTGCGACCACCACTTCGAGAGGTAAGTTGGGTAGTTGGAGGATAGGTAGGCACCCCGGAGTTGGGCCCAGGAGGCCGCAGGGCGCCGGGTGCAGGGGTGTCTTTTCGCTTCGGGAAATCTTACCCTCTGCTGGTCGCGGTTGGAGGGGGCCCAGGTTCTGAGGCTGCAGGCGTCGTCAAGGTCATCGAGGAGGGTCCTTGGGTGCTGGATTCTGGGTCACAGTCTGGGGACGTCCTCGTGGTCTTTGTCCACTCAGGCACAGGCCGGGCTCGGCGGGTGCAGAGGGTGCAGGAGTCGCGGTTCCTGGCTGGCACCAGGGGTTTGTTACTTGTTTTTGAGCAGTACCACTGCTCGTGGGAGTCACAAGGCAGTCGGGTCCTCCAGGGTTTTCGAGGTTGCTGACCACTGGAGACGCCGGGGTTTAGCAGGAGCAGGTTCGAGGGTCGACAGGCCTGTAGGGCTGGGGCCAAGTCAGTTGGTGTCGTCCTCTTGTGAGTAGCTGCACGGCAGGTCTTCTTTCTTCTGGTTCTTCTTGCTTGTTTCGAATTCGGGATCTAAGGAAGGAAGGTTCAGGGTGCCCCTAAATACTAGATTTAGGGGCGTTACAGGTAGGTAAAGGGCAGGGACCAATGGGTCCCTTCCCTGGGGTGGGTACACCCCCTATCCTGCCACTCTCCAGTGGGAGGGGGGCAGGAGCCTAATCCTGATTGGGTAGGGCTCCCCAGCTTCAAGATGGCGAGAGCCCGGAGATGTGCTTCACCTCGCCTCCCCCACCTGAGGGGTGGGGTTGGCAGAGGCTGGCACACCCCCTTTCCTCCCTTTGTGTTTCCCGCCAGTCTTCCCGCCAGAGTGGGGGCTAGAACCAGTGGGGACCAGTTGCTGAGTACAGCAAGTGGTCTGGGGAAGCTCACAAAGGCGGAATGCCTTTGAAGCTTCCCCTGCCCATCCTGGGGGAGGAGGCCTAGCACCTCGCCCAGGACGTGCATTGTTGCAGGCCCGGGAGAGCGGATGGCTCTCTACCCAGGGGTCCAGCAACATGTCTGCTGGGTGGCAGCCTAGGCAGCCTCTCAGGCAGGACGTGGATTGTAGGTTAGGTTCAGGGGGCAACTCTAAGTTGCCCTCTGTCGTGCATCTGACATTAAATCCCACACTGGCATCAGTGTGGGTTTAATGTGCTGAGAAGTTTGATACCAAACTTCTCAGTCTTCAGTGTAGCCATCATGGTGCTGTGGAGTTCGTGATGACGACCTCCCAGCACTATATACTCTTAATGGCAGCACTGCACTTACAGTGCCCAGGAATGGACCTGGGTACTATAGGGGTACAGGGCTCATGCACCTGTACCCTCACCACTGGCATAGTGCACCCAGCTAGAGGGGTGACTGAGGTATGCCAGGGAAGTGTGTTTGCGGGCATGGCACACAGGGATGTGTGCCATGTCGACTCTCTGTTTTTGTTCTGCATCAAGACACTCAGCCTGCAAGGGCAGTTTGTGTGTGTCAGGGTACAGGTCCTCTAAGGGTGGCACAATAAGTGCTGCAGCCCCTAGAGGCCTTCTCTGGTCACAGTGCCCTGGGTACCTAGGGTACCATTTACCAGGGGCTGACATGTGGCCAGAGATACCAATTGGGTTTAGGCTACAATGCAGTTTTAGGGAAGGAACACAATCCCTGGGCACCTGATTGGCAGGAGCCCAGGGCACACTCAGTCAAAGTACATCAGCAATTCAGCAAAAAGTGGGGGCATACCATGCAAGAAAGATGGCACTTTCTCACAACATACACCATAACGGATAAAACATCATAAAGAGTCTAATGAAAATCTTAAAACTAAATCAGGAAAAAAATGAGAAAGCTAGTCTGAACATAGCTATATAACCGAACCCCTTGCAATTTATTGGGTAGACAACGTACTCAGGAAGTTCTGCAAAGAGGAGCTGGTCTCGCTCCACTGTCATTACTACCATTATCATGCTCTCCTTCACTCCCACTATGTTGATGACCTGATACGTTTTGTTGGTTATGAGACACTTTAACCAACTCTCCAGATTCCACCTCATCATCCTTTAATTTCGACAAACTACCTACATCACAACTAGGTCTCTGAATTTGCACTCATATTTCCTGACATGACCATATAATTGTATTAATTCAGACTACATTCCCTATTTAAACCGTTACATCCTTTGTGCTTTTCTTGAAATTAAAGTAGACTTGGTTTTGACATGAGGTTCAGTGTCATTGACTCTTACCATGTTATCTAATTCACCAGCAGCCACATCTCCTTTTATTAATTTAAACATTGTAGGAAGCTGGCTCTTTATATAGTACACCAAAAAGAGGTATACAGTGCAAAGAGTCCAGGTATCCCTTGTAAGTGGACAGGGGCTTGCTCTAGCAATCCCAAGGTGCTCTCTTAGGGGATAGTGTGGTTGAGCAGCCTTAGGGGAATCAGAGAGAAGTGCTATACATCTGCAGCACACACACAGTCAATAAATGATGCACACGACTCAATAAGGAGACCCACACCAATACACGCATCTTTATATATTTGGCACCAAAATCATTACGATCAGGTAAGTACGTTTTGAGACAGAAATACTTATATTTTTAAAAAGTCAACACAGTGCAATTTTTAGAGGCGGCAATGCTATCCTATGGAGGAAAAACAAAATAGTGCATAAAAGTTCTTTACAATGACTTATGAGACAAATTTCCTAGACTTCTGGGGAGTATGGAGCAAGATCCAAGGCAGCACCAACAGGTCACCTCAGGCGGCACTGGGGCAGCCAGGTGCAGAGGTGCAGTACAGCGTCGGGTGCCCCGTTAAAGTCAATGGAGATACTGTTGGTCACAAAGAGGCTGCAAGTTTGGACTGGAGGGCCAGTTTGGCTGAACCTACAGGGAGCTCAGGTCTCACGATGCTCGGGAATGTGGGGACACCTTTGGTCCTCTTCTCCTCTGGCCGGGACGGTCGGGTGCAGAGGTGTCCTGAGGCATCAGGTATCTGTCACTGGAGACACTAGCGTTAGAGGGGGCCTGCACATAGACGCTGCAGGCGGCATCAAGAAGAACACAGCTAGGAAACCCAAGTTCGCTTCGAGGCTGGGGGATCTGGGGACTACCCTGGCACTGTTCGCCCACTTCAACTCAGGCAAGGGGGCACAGGTGCAGTGGTGTTTTCTGGTGTCGGGTTTTTGGCAGGTTTTTGGCAGTACGGAGTCCTCGTAGCTCTTCTGGGGGGCCTGCAGGATGCTCCGCTACTCCACAGGAGTTCCTGGGTCTTAGTTGAAGGCTGGAAGTCCTCCCAGGCTTTTGAAGGCACAGGCAGCTGCAGGACGAGTCGTCTCTGGCACAAATGTCAAGGACAGCAGACAGGCCAGCAGGGTTGACGACAAGTCAGTGCTGGTCTTCTGTTCTTGCTTCTTGCGACTCTTCAGCGTCCGTCTTCTTCTTTCAGGTCATAGGATCTGATTTTCTGTTGCCAGGGGCTCCCCTAAGTACTAAATTTAGGGGCGTTAGGGGAGTGTAGGGTAGTAGCCAATGGGCTACTTCCCCTTGGGGTCACTACACGCCGTACACAACCACTTCCTGTGGGAAGTGGGCATAACTCTGTCCCAGAGTGTCTAATTCTAACATCATAAAGATAGCAGAATCTGAAATTTCGTGTCCACATCAAGTAGCCCACCTTGGGGGTGGGACTAGCCTGAGGGAGAACACGCCTCTCTGACAACTAATTTTCCTGCTTGTCCAGCCGCTAAATGGGCCCTGGTCAAGGGGGGTGGCATCCCTCTGAGGGAAGCCAGATTCGCATACCAAAGGCGGCGGTCTCTTTGAAGCCCCCTGCTTTGGAATGCAAATTTACAGGTCATCCTGCTGGAAGAGTGTGTAAAACACACTCTGCCGGAGCAGACTTTGTTCCTGACCTCCTGAGAGCACTGGTCCTCACCCCTGGGGGTTAGAAACTCGTCTGTGGTGGCAGGCTGGTCAGGACTAGTAGTTGGTAGGTTTTCAGGGGGCCCCTCTAAGGTGCCCTCTGGGTGCCATGTATTAATAAATCAGTGTGGGTTTATAAATACAAGATGTTTCATACCAAACATCTTTGGTTTCAGTGAAGCCATCATGTAGCTGGAGAACTCGTTTTCACCAGGGTCCAGCCCATGTACTTAAAATGGCTTCCCTGGTCACTTGTACTGGCAGTGATTGAACTGGCCAGCACAGGGACATATCTGCTCATGCAGATATGTCCACACATGCAGTACAGTGCACCCTGCCTTAGGGCTGTAAGGCCTGCTGTAGGGGTGACTTATATATTGCATTCAGTATCTGCAGGCATGACACAAAGAGCTATGTGCGATGTCACTTTTGTCTGTATCAAGACACGCAGCCTGCAATGGCAAGTCTGCATGAGTTGGGTGAGGGGTCCCTTAGGATAGCACAATACATGCTGCAGCCCTTCGGGACCCTCTTTAGTACCCTTGCCCTAGGTACCTGGGGTACCGTTTACTAGGGACTTACATGGGTGCTAAAGGTATTGTCAATTAGGGGAACAATTGTACAGTTTTTGGGAGAGATTTTGCACTGGAGGACCCGGTTAGCATGAACCCAGTGCACTTCCTGTCAAAATTGCATTGAATACCATGCAAAACGTGGGGGTGACCATGTCAAAAAGGGGCCCTTCCCTACAAAGAAACACTTTTGAACACTGTTTCATTCCTCGCAGAAGCTCAAACAGAGAGCACTTGACGACCGAATGAGGTGAACACAGCACTGAGTGACTGCACCCAGGATCTAACATTTGTTCACCAAGGCCCTCAGAATGCATTCCCCCTGAACCCTATTCATTTGTTCTACCTGACCACTAGTCTGGAGTTGATATAGAGACCTTCTCAAATTTTTAATACCAACAGATGCTAGGAGTTTCCCCATCTTGTAGTTCACAAATTGTACTCCATTATCCAAAACCAGAAATTCTAGTAGACCTTCACGGCAAAGATTTTTTTCGTAAACTCAATTAATTCCTTAGGTATTTGATTCTGACAAAATTTTCACTTCCGACCATTTACAGTAATATTCGATTAACACTACAGTGAAGCACTTCTGTTCTTGCAAAGCATTAAATGGAACGACTAAGTCAACCCCTACCTCACAATTTCTACAAATCACATTGTTTTCACTAACACCATCACTTCACTGTCTGATCCCAGCACCTAAATTTGGCACGCAACTGTCGTTTCATCATAGTCATTTGTAAGTGCCCAGCATGAGCATTAGATGTAATCTAAACTCTTGACTGCCTAGGTGGGATAAATCTGTTTCCCTCATCAAAACACCATCTTCCACACACAACTTTATCAGTTATCTTGACAAAACTATGCAATGCTTATTGTAGGCTCCTTTCTTTTGGCTAGTCACCAACTGTTGGACCTACTTCAGCAGTTGATCCTGCTTATACGCTTCTCTCCACGTATTTTCTAAGATGACATTTGACCTCTCTGCGTCTACTGCCGCAATCAAACACGAGTCAAAGCCACTTTCTAATTCTTCTTTCTCTTCCTCATTCACATCATCAGCAATGGGAAATCGCTACAAATAATCTGCCCTGCCATTTTTTCCCCTGGGATGTGTTCAATATCAAACTAATAATTGAGTAAATAGCCTTGCAATGCACGGCGTAAACTCCTAAATATTGTGAACCTCTTTCCCCACATATACGTCTGGAATTTTTCTACAGGTAACCAACATAGTGCTGTTCAGGCATTTCATCATGAAACATACCCCACAATCGGATATTCTGTCTCTTTCTTTTACCACACTGCTGGCAGTCACATGACACAGCAAAGAATAATCAAAAAAACTCAAAGTTGTTCTTTCATCCACTCAAACAACTCAATAGCTGTATTGTGATCTACTCAAACACTTCTTGGCATTCTTTTCTCCACTCAAAAATTTTTTTTTGCATTTTAGTAAGACATTTGATGTGTGAACCATAATTCAGTATAAATGAAGAATAAAATTCACAAAAGTCAAGGGAAGGATTTCAGACCAGAGTTGTTTGGACGAGGTGTCTCTTGAACAGTGTTCACCAACTGATGACTGAGTTCAATTCCATTTTCATCTATATTATGACCCAAATAGTGAACTTAGTCTTTGCAGCAAGGTAAGCGGATGCCGGAGGGTGTGGCCAACAATCCAACATGGCGGACAAGAGGTGAGCGAGCTCCAAAGTCAGCCAACTGAATCAGTCGCAATTCTTGCTGCTGACTGCATCGCCTGACCGCAGCTGAGTGCCAGGTCTGCTGAGGTGACCGCTCTGTGGGGGGGAGCCCTGCAGAGGAGACAAGACCAGGTGCCGTGGGCTCAAAGAGCTGAGAAGCAGCTGACTGCATGGAGCTCTGTGTGCCCCACGGAGGCCAATTGGGACCTGGCAGAGGCACAGTGAGGAATTTGGGCCCTGGGGTGAGTGCTGCCCCCACCCTGCCACTGTGAGAAGAGGCAGGAGGGTGGAGAAAGCCCGGTCGTGGTGGTGCTAGCTCCTAAGGACACACGGTGTACCTGCTGGCCGGAGTGTGAGGGCTTGGAGGGGAGCAAGGGAAATGCCGAGTGGGCCAGCAACTGCTGACTGACTGCATGAGGGAGAGCAAGTTTGTGGGGGCCTATGCCCAACCCCATTGCTAGGTATCAGGAAGCGGGGCAGATGGACTGGGAGGGTGAGAATGGCACCGGGAGACCCCAGGGGAATAAGGCAAGAAAAACAGGAGTGAGTTGGGGACCTGAGGAACCACGTAGGCTGCTCGTGCCACCCCAGAATTTAGTGGGACTGGTAGGCCTTGATCGGACAGTGGAGGGAGTGCCCCACTGCATTCTTCGCCCCCCCCCCCTCTAAAATCCCACCCATAGTCGGTGAGCCGCAACTGCAACCGGGGAGGCAGTGTGCTCTGCTGGGGCTGCTCATTCCATCCTGGGGGAAGCTGAATACTACTCTTCAGGGGTCAGGCGGGCCAGAAGAACGAACCAGGAACATGTTGGTGGTTCTCCTCCTCTCTCTCTGGGGTGGGGAGCGATACTGCCTGGGCGACCAAACATGGGGAAAAGGTGAGCTGCGAAAACACCTGCCGACCAAGATGCCCTACAATGGGAATGGCATACTCAGATGAGTCCATGCCAGCACTGATGCCATCAGATATACAAGCACAATCCAGTGACACCACACAAATTTTAACAGCGATTGGAGAGTTTTGAGTAGCACCAGAGGCTAAAGTCTATACCTTGGCCATCGACCTGAATATACTGAGGGATGATCAAAAAAATCTGAGAGACAGACTATGTCAAAAAGAAACAACACTGGGTGAACCTGAACATCAATCCCTCACAGATGGTGGACAGTCCACAGTGATGATATTCCGAGACTTTACGCTGGCAGTACAGTAACAGAGGGCTTCCTTCATGGTGGTCAAGAAGCGCCTGTGCAAACTAGGCCTGACATATGCTTTGCTCTTTCAGGAAAAATTAAAGGTTAAAAACCCACTTCGTCATGATGCAAGAAGACGCCAGGACATGTATTGACCAGCTACACATTGGGCTGGGGGAGCGGAGGGAACCTCATACTTGTCTCACAGCGCAAAAGTCAGCCGATGCGGCCCAGACGCACCAGGATGCAAGACAGAGCTCCCGACCTTGCAGCAGATCTGCGATAATCCTAATTCGCCAGGGGCTGTGGTAATACGGACCAGGAGATCCTCATTGGAGGCCAGTGGAGACTTGTGAGGCTTTGACTTAAGTGACACTCCCGGCATCCTGCCCAGTTAGACCCCACAAACGGCAGACAAACTTGTGTGAGACCCTGACAAAACTACAAAGCAGCTGCAGGCATTACTCTGATTATATGGGGCCTGCGGTCCTGCCAGCAGTGCCTACTTCTTACGCCCCACCTCCCACCTAAAGCAGCGTTACGCACTTAAGTCTTGTTATTCACTACTAGGCAGTTCTTAGCAGTCTGGACAGTTTATCAATTAATGATTTGGTCCTGCGCTGTTCCCTTACTAGACCAGGAATTGTTGCTAAAAGGGAGTTTGTTCCCACCTTGATGGAGTGCCTTACCGGGGTCTCTAAAGCATTTGCCCACGACAATAATATGATGCATGACCCATAAGTCGCCCTGGACCGCTACTGAGGCCCACCCTCGGTCTTCACACTGGTCATTATGACGAACCCAGGTAAATACACTGCGCTCACATGGAATGTGAAGGGTTTGGACACTCCACACAAGCGCTACCAAGTACAGGCACTTCTAAGATGACAGGACACCCAAACTGTATTCCTGCAGACAGAGAGGGGGAGGCATGGTGCGGAACAAATGACATGGTCAATTATACTGCATGGTATGGTCAATTATACTGCACTACACTGCATGGCATGGTCAATTATACTGCACTACATACTCTGCCTTTGCGTGGAGAGGTAATATCGTTAAAGCAGTCTGGTCCATTTCATACACAGTACATGCTTATTGACCAGAGTATGGCCAGTACGTGCTGCTGAGAGGACAGATGGATGGATCCCCGTTGGTCCTCAGCAGCATATATGATCCCAATATCGACCAGTCAGGCTTTTAGGTGTCATTTTCAAGGGTACTGGGCGGGATTGTCATGACTACTGGGAGGGGATTTCATTTCAGTCTTGGATATACTGGAGGATCGCTTGCATCCCCACCCTCCCTTCCCCGCACCCCAGCTGCCTGCAATGCCAAAGTTCTGCAGAACTGGGTGCAGGACTGTTCATTGGCAGACTATTGGAGGGTGCAAAACCAGAGGATGAAGAAATGCTCATTCTACTCACCCGCCCCTTGACTTACACGCCAGTCTGCCCTATATATTCGGCCCATCAGCTGACTGGGGAGGGGTCCTCCATGCCACTTAACTAGGAAAAATGCTCTATAGCCCCCTCAAGATACAGTTTCATTGCGGACGGGTGCAGACTCCTATCCCCTCCTGGAAACTCCAAGTGTTATGGCTGGAAGACCCGACTACTAGAGACACCTTACTTAAAGCAGACAGATAATTTACGAACTAACAAGGGCACTGCCTCGTCCCCCTTATGGAGTGTGAGGCCCTGAAGGTGGTAATCAGAGTGATCTGTCTACACTCTGCGAAGGGCGCCCTGGGCACGCTCCAAGCGGAGCTGAAAACGTTGGAGGCATCCCTCCTGTCCCTTGAGCATGCCGTGACTATAGAGAAGTGTGCAAAAACCAGGCAGCTCAACTAGAGTGGGTTCAGTGCCCTGACTACAACTCATACACTGAGTGCTCATACGCCAAAGGAGACAGAGCTGGGCACCTACTGTTGTAGCTAATGAGACCCCCAACAGACTCATTCAATCATACTTTCCGTATACACGAGGGAGGTCCGAAAGGTTAACTCGTAATTAGACATAAATGAAGCATTTTAGTATTATGAAAGCACTCTTCTACGACTCAACCGAAGCCATTAATGCTTTTCTGCTGGAGCTGCGGTTCCCAGCCCTACCCAGAAACCTGTTGGAGGGCCTACTGGCCCCAATCTCAGAGCAAGAAATCCGGGAAGCTATCCAACAACTGCCGACAGGCAAGGCACCAGGGTCAGACGTCTTACCAGCTGAATCTATGCTGCCTTTGCAACAGTACTGGTGCCAAAACTAAAACGTATGTATGAGGCGGCACTAAAAACGGGCTACCTCCCAGGTATGACCAACAAGGCATTAGTAACATCAATCCTGAAGCCCAGGAAGCTATTGGTTGAGCTCTTATCCTACCATCCCATCTCAATCCTCAACACAGATTACAAAATCCTTAGTAAAGTTGCAGTAGGGAGAACGCTCCTGATGCTCCCTTTGATGATCCACAGCATTCAGAATGGTTTCATCCCAGGGAGAAATACGACTCAAGAAGACAGAGTATATCAATTTATGGAGAAGCTCCCAGGGAATGGTCGAAATTGGCATGTTTATCAGTGGACTTCGAACAAGCGTGGCCGTACATATTTAAAACACTAGGCTGCTGCACTTATTTAAAACCCTATGGACTGCCCCATCAACTGCTTGAATGGATCAGGCTCCTATGTAGTGCACCCACGGCAAAGGGCAAAATCAGGCCAGCACAAATAAATGGCGTATACAATAGCTAGAGGCACAAGGCAGGGCTGCCCTCTATAGCTCTATATACTGTTTGTGCTGCCATCGAGCCCTTGGCCATGCGGCTGAGGCAGAGCAGTCCAGCTTGGGGCCTGCCTCTGGATAACACCACACATGCGGTCTCAATGTATGCAGACAAAATGCTTGCCCATATCGGAGATGTGGAGGATGACCTCAACCCGATATCACCGGGCCTCACAGTCTCTGGACATATCTCAGGGTTAAGAGTTAACGATGCGAAACAACACGTCTTCTCGTTGGCGAATGAAGAGGCACACAGACCAATTACCCTTGGAGCCCACAGTACACACTGGGCTGCTTCCACGTTCTGTTATTTGGGTATCAACATAAACAGGGCCCACTCTGATTTGTTACACGCCAATCTGGGCAAAGCCTTGCAGGCCTTGGTGACCTTCTCCACCTCATTACCTCAATCTTCCTGAGCCATGCAGCAATCTCCAAGACGGTAATGATTCCACGGTTACGTCATTATTTTGCAAAACTTACCATCATGATCCTGAAGACATATTCTGGACAGTTGGAATTATTACTGAAAACACTTAAATGGGGGATGGGGAGGCAGAGAATACAACTGGCAAAGCTGAGACGTCCACCAGATAAGGATGGAATGGAGGCTCCCGATTTCTATGGGAATTAAATGGCAGCTAAATTCAAGTGATCAGCCAAATGGTTGGTGGGAGCCCTCTCATAAGACACCAGGTATTCGATTGCCCAGGCCCAGACTGGAGCATTAAATAAGTTACTTTTCCCCTGAGAGGGAAGGTTGAGAGTTTCTCCACTTTTGATGGTCAATGCAATAGCCCTGTGCAAAAAGGGCTTCGCATACACTGGCTCTGGGTTACCATTTGCCCCAGTGCTGCCCGTAAGTAGATTCCCTATGGAGTCAGCACCAGTATCAGCCCAGGAGTTGGAGGCGTGCAAAGGGGCTGGTCTCAACATCCTGGGAGATTTGTACCAAGAGGGGTAGCTCATGGACTTCCACATGCTACATGACCAGTTTAATCTCCCACAAGGCCAATTTCCTCAATATGGGAGGATTGGGGGATCCCTTAGAAGGCGCTGGGGCGGGACCACTGCCGCACCATATACCAATGCCTTACTACAGACACTACCTACTATGGGGAATGGATGCAGATTGGTAACTTGGTTATACAGGGGAATCAGAAATCACACCAGTGTCTCCCAACAGCCCCTAAGGGAGACATAGGGGAGGACACTACACAATAAGGAATGGTAGGGGGCCTTGGAGTACCAGCGAAAGGTCTCCAGAAATGTGTGATTTCGCTTTATTCAGTTAAACATTCTACACAGGATCTACTTCACACCACAGAGAATTGGTTGCCTGTTTCCGGTACTGACTGCATTCACTGCTACCACTCCCCCGAAGCCTTCAGACATGTCCTTTAGTATTGGCTGTCCCTATGACACTACAGGGAGTCGGTTCAGAATGTAATAGCAGCTGTTAAGGGCAGACCAAAGCTGACATCTTTCAAGGCCTGCCTAATAGGCACATCCCGCAGATCCCCCTAAATAAAGTAACTACAAGGTTTACAGATCTCCTACTCCTGATGGCAAAACGATGCATCACATTGCGGTGGAAGTCCACACCCCCCCACCCTTGTGTCCAGAAAAACGCAAGCCCTGTTTTGTCAGAGGCGGAGGGAAGTGCACTCCACGGGAATGGAAAACAGAGGTCCAAGACGGCACGCAATCGCAGATGCAATGGGATGCTTTAGTGCAGGACCTCAAACACTACAGTGAGCAAGATGACCTCCCCCATGACCAAGGGAATATAATTACCTGAAATACAGCCAGATCGGTGGCGGCACTCCCTGGATGAAGTTCCCAAAAGTTTACCATTGGGAGAAGCCTTCTCTTGGGCGACCTCCTTTCGGCCCAATGAGACCTAGAACTCCTGACACAGTGGGTCCCTGGGATCTGGCGGTCCTGTGGGGACATCCCCCGAGTGGGTCCTAACCTGTGTCCGCACTTGAAAATGGTTCCCAGGTGGTTGGGAGAGGGTAGGGGGGAGTTTGTTATTAACTTGGACTGTTCCTACCTATAAGAGAAAATGATACATGCTACTGATAGATGAGCAAAGCTATGTAAAGCCCAATAAAACTCTTTTATTTAAAAAAAGGTAAGCCAATGAGAGATCGAGCTTTGAAAACCATTTCACCCCTTCTAGGGTAGCTAACATTTCTCTTATTTTAGGTAGAGGGTGAGAGTCCACCCATATGTCCGTATTTAAACTGTGCAGATCTACACATACAGGGACTTTGCCATTAGGTTTACATGCTACCACTAATGGCTAAAGCTACAAAGAGGATTTAATTGGTTCAATGACTCTGCGTCTAAGCAGACTTTCTAGCTCTCTCTCCATGTCATCATGAATACTGCGCAGTTTATGTTTTACAGCAATGGCTCCTTCTTTTAGTCTGATCTTATGTATAAAGCCAGAGATTTTCCCCAGTTTGCCAGAAGACACTATAGGGTTTTTTTTTAGGATTTCTTCCATGAGGCTCTCCTCTCTAATTACGAATACCATACCGCAGGTCTAAGGATCATGTCAAAGAAGCCCCAGTGAACCCATCCCAAAATGTTAATGCCTTTAACTGCTGCATACATTTTTCCTTTTATTTGCCTCCCTCTGGATTCTAATACTTCCTCAAAACTACCAAGCAAATCTATCCTCCTTCCTGCATAAGATACAGGTTCTCTGTCTGGTGTTTGCAGTTTTTCATTATTACACGAAAAGAGCCTCTGCAATCAAAAAAGTAAAATTGTATTCCCAATTTTTTTATTCACATACGGATTTGCACATATCATTGATTTCCTCTTCTAGCTGTTTTACTTCTTGTTCATAGTCACTAACATATGTTACCTTGTTATGAATATGTTTGGCACTCTGACACACTGGCAAAGTGCCCGACTTTGTTACATAACCTACATGTAATATTTTAGCAGGACAAGAATTTCCCTATTTTATATGTGTTTGTTGGCCACATCTAAAACAGACATTCTTTTTGTTTAAAGAAACTAAATCTGCTGTTGTCTTGACCACCTCTTACACCTTTATCATTACTAAGATGATTTCAAACACAAGTTCTGTTTTGTTTTGTCAAGTTCCCTCACAGACTGTCCAGAAATCTCTATGCTTTTGGCCTCTTTGATTGTGTCCACTAGAGAAGGACTTCCCATGAATGAATTTAACATTACAATGCATGTTAAGTTGATCTCCGACTAGCTGATCAGAGAATCATTCCGCAACTAGCCTATGTAGGACTGTTTTGTAGGTGCCTACATCCTCTCCAGGCTTTTGTGCTCTCTTTAAATTTTGTTGGGCACAAGTAGGCTTTGTGTAATGTAAAAACGAGTCTCAAGTTTTTAACAGCTTCTTGATTTTCATTATATGGTACTTCCTTAGTTCCTTGTTTTCATTTTGTTTTGTAATGTTGCTATGTGCGCCGTAAGTGGCTAAGGGCATGCCCCGATGTGGATCCCCTGCTTGCCGTGCCACTGGATTCAAACTAGTCTGGTTGATGAGGGGTGATACCCCAAAACCGGTTCTACGATGTATGTTTCCGGTCCAGGGAGGACCTGGCTTGGCAGTTTGGGCTGGACTGTTCACATGGGGAACAAGGTCAAGACTGATTTGCATATGGCTGGGTCCAAACTGGGGTGACGTGGCGAGCAAAATAACAATGGATTAAACCCAGATCTGTGACTAGGGGTGAGTGTTTGAAAAGTTTCAACACTTGTTATGTTATGTTATGTTACTTGGGTATTTGTAAAAAGCGCACGTACACCAGCAGGTTTCTTGGCGCTGAAGGTCTGAGCAGAGACGTTACAGGCAAGGGAGCATCTAGTTATAAGCCAAGGTAAACAGCCATGTTTTGAGCTGTTTCCTGAACCGCATGTAATCTACCTCAAGCCTCAGTGAAATGGGTAATGAGTTCCAGAGCCTCGGACCCAAAAAGGAGAACCGAGTCCCACCGATGCGTTTGAATCTGGGAACCACCAGAAGATTCAAATGCATTGATCTCAAAGTACGCAGGGGTGAGTATTTACTGATTCGCGAAGAAATGAAATTAGGCCCAGTTCCCTGAATAGCTCTAAAGAGAATGCAGCCAGTTTTGAACATAGCTCTCTGTTCCACTGGGAGCCAGTGGAGATCTTTTAACAGTGGGCTAATATGACATTGTCTATCCTGGAGATAGATGATTCTAGCTGGTTGATTTTGAATAATCTGTAAACGATGTTTCTGCTTTTGCGGAAAGTCAAGATAGAGCGCATTACCATAATGAATTTTAGATAGGATAATTGCAATCACAATTTGAGTGCAGGCCTCTTTGCTGAAAAAGCGTCTAATCTTGCGCAACTTGCGGAGTTGGGCAAAGCAGGAAGAAATAACGGACCCAATCTGGGCACTCATGGAGAGACCTGAATCAATCCATCATTTTATTTTGTGATGTTACTTCCCCAGTAGATGTGACTTCTGGGAGATATTTATAAATAATTCTCCCTTCAAAGTCTAAGGAATGCAAAAGAAGGTCTTTTTTCTGTTGAAGTCTGAATTTGGATAATCCAATTACACAAGAGCATGCCTCAAATGCATCATACAATTGACTCCAAGACGCAGGTGGATCTCCTGGAGATTCTACAAAAGGTGGAGGTGAATTTAATGATCACAGAATAATCTGTTTAAATACATAGTGTAAATACTTTTATTGTAAGTCAATTCAATAAAAAAAACAAAGTTAAATTGTACAAAAAACAACTTATGTTTAAACTGTTGTCTGTATATTGGTGGCAAAAAGGGTTGCAATTATTAAAATACCTGTCATTGAGTTGCTATGTTGAAATGCTTCTTCAAATTCTCTTTTTCTAACTTGTTGGAATGTTATGATCTGTGGATAGTTTGACACTCTTATCTGTAATCAGATTGCATGTTTAGGTGAGCACATGGCTGTGAGAACTTATTTATGAGGCTGAAAATCAGTGCGCCTGCAACCACTGTCTTTGATTCCATGGCTGCTATGACAAGAGCAAGCCAGAATGTTTGCTGTATATATTCTAGTATCTACGAGGTAGCACAGACTGGGGCTGGGCAGCAGAGCCAGTCCCCATGCGTACAAAGCGAGCAGCTTCAGACAGGTTCTGAAAAAAGGCTTTGTGAACAGAGCAAGCTGCTTCACATACACTCTGAACAAGGCTTTGTTGTTAGGATTGTTGCCAGATAATTGGGACTTCACGTGCCTGAAGCATTGGGACTGCACGTGCCTGAAGCATGAGCTGCGTCGGATGAAATCAGAACAAGGTTCGGTTGTTGGTCCTGTGTTCCACTTTGACCAAATCACTAAACTGCAAGCACAACACCCCTATAACAAGAATCACTAAAAGTTGAGTGGTTACCCAGAAATTGGAAGAATTTACTGCAAAATCCAATTGAATTATTCTGACACAAGCCACATGGGATGTCGTATAGGTGGCTGGATGAATCTCCCAAATCCTATGTTGAAGCATAGAAGGATGAGGCACTCAAACAGGTCAGGTTCTTGCAATTTTATTTAAGTAATGATGCTATGAGCCACCACAGATGCGCACATCCTCCTCTCAGCCCTCCAACTTCACCCAGTATTCAAATCACAACATTCAGTCAGAACCTGAGAACCATGTGAATGCAGCTTTCTAATAAAGCTGTGAAGTACACATAAATGAATGAAGTAAACGCAACCTTATTTTTTTTCTCCCCCCTAACTGATGGGCCTTTTCCACTGCAGTGCTGAGCCTTTTTTTTGGCTATTTGGGGTAGTTTGTGTGCAGGCCTCCATAATTTTTTATCCACGTAAGGTATCCAATGCAAATTTGCGTCCTTTTTTTCCCAAGATCCTCGGGATTCTAAAGAAACCCAGGGTTTGTGGATTTCCCTGGAGGGGACTGAGAAAATAGCCAGAATATAGCTAAACTTTGAGTTTTATGTGAAAAATAGGAACTAAGTGCTCTAAATAAAAGTGTCTGTTTTTTTTCAGAAAAATGACATTAACAAACGGTTTGTTTTGCTCAAGTCACCATCTTCCCAGATTTCAGGAACATGCAGACCTGAATCAAGAAACCCAATTTTGTTTACCACAGTTTTGTCCTTTTTCAAAGAGGTGGCCCATTTTTCCTATTTTGTGTGCATTCAATCTATTTCCAGTTTGTTGTAGAAAACAGTGTGAAACCCATTGGTGATCGAGACAAGCTATATATTTCTGACAATTCTGAATTCAGCAAGGAGTCATATGTTTAGATTCCTCAAGGTTTTCCCAAAGAAGCTAACTGTTGAAATAAAGAAATATTGAAAACAAGTAGGAAAAAACAGCCATTTTTACAATGTTTTCATACGTAACTTATTGTGACAATGGCCGATTTACAAAAGCAATGTACCATTACATTTGCTAGACCCTTTTGGTTGTGGGGATATATGGGGTTTATAGGTTCTCCAAGAACCTGAGGTACCAAGAGCCAACAACTGAACTGTACCATACAATGGTTTTCATTGTGTATTGAGTATAGACCAATCCATATGGTGAAATATATATTGAGTAAAAAATAGGTATGAAGGTAACTATGTATTTCTGAAATGGTCACAAGATATGGAGTTTAGGAGCAGTGTTTATTTGTACATCTATGAATTTGTGGGTACCCGTACGTGCAAAGGATTTAAAAGGTATTTTTCAAAATGTCTTCTTTCTTACACACTGGCTTACATTTGGAAGGAACAAATGCAGAGAAATCCAATTGCTAATAACAAATATCCTACTATTCTATTTTCCTAAATGTCTTCTTATAAAAATGGAACCTCACTTGTGCTGATATGCTTATTGCCTGTGAAAGGAAATGGCCCAAAACCCAACATGGAAACATCACACTTTTCCACCTAATACTAACCAGTTTTCTGCAAAGTGGGTAGCTGTGAATTTTGGGCCCTAGCTTAGCCGGCACCCAGGGAAACCTAGCAAACCTGTACATTTGTTTAACACTAGACACCTAGTGGAATCCAGGATGGGGTGACTTGTATGGCTCTGACCGAGTTGCTTTACCCAGAATCCCTTGCAAACCTCAAACTTTGACTAAAAAAACAAATTTTCCTCACAATTCTGTAATGGAAAGTTCTGGAATCTGTGGGGGAGCCAAAAACTTCCTTCCACTCAGCATTCCCCTAAGACTTCTGATAAAAATGGTACCTCACTTGTATAGGTAGACCAAGTGCCCACGACAGGAAGAAGCCCAGAACAGATATATCACATTTTTCAACTCAAAACTGACTCGTTTTTTGTATAAGTGGGTAGTTGTTGATCAGGGGGCACCTACGGAAACCTAGCAAACATGCACATTTTGTAAAAACTAAACACCTGGGGGAATCCAGGGTGGGGTGACTTGTGTGGCTCTCATCAGGTTGTTTTACCTAGAATCCCTTGCAAACCTCAAACACTGATTAAAACCAAACGTTTCTGTGATGGAAAGTTCTGGAATCTAGGGGGAGCCACAAACTTCCTTTTCCCTAAGTCTTCTGATAAAAATGGTACCTCACTTGTGTGGGTAGGCCTAATGCCCGCGACAGGAAACGGCGCAAAACACAACATGGATACATCAAATTTTTCCACTCAAAACTGACCTGTTTTTTACAAAGTGAGCAGCTGTGGATTTTAGGCCTTAACTGAGGGGGTACCTAGGGAAACCTAGCAAACCTGACCACTTTTAAAAACTAAACACCTGAGGGAATCCAAGGTGGGGTGACTTGTATTGCTCTTATCAGGTGTTTAACCCAGAACCTCAAACTTTGACTAAAAAACACATTTTCCTCACATTTGTGTGATGAAAAGTATTGGAATCTGTGATGAGCCACAAACTTCCTTCCACATGTCTTCCAATAAAAATGGTACCTCATTTGTGTGGGGAGGCCTCGTACCCGCAATACGAAACGACCCAAAACACAACATGGATACATCACATTTTCCCAATCAAAGCGGACCCGTTTTTTGCAAAGTGAAAGCTGTGGAGTTTGGGTCCTAACTCAGGGGGACCTAGGAAAACCTAGCAAACCTGCACGTTTTTAAAAACTAGACACCTGAGGAAATCCAAGGTGGGGTGACTTGTGTGGCTCTCACTGTGTTGTTTTACATAGACACCCTAACAAACCTCAAACTTTGACTAAATAACACATTTTCCTCACATTTCTGTGATGAAAAGTTCTCAAATTTGTGGGGAGCCACAAACTTCCTTCCACCAAACATTCCCCTAAATCTTTCAATAAAAATGTACCTCACTTGTGTGGGTAGGCAACATGGGTACATCACATTTTTCCACCAAAAGCTGACCCGTTTTCTGCAAAGTGGGTAGCTGTGGAGTTTGGGCCCTAACTCAGGCGGCACCTAGGGAAACCTAGCAAACCTGCACATTTTTTAAAACTAGACTACTAGGGGAGTCCAGGGTAATGTGCTTTGTGTGGATCGCATGTTTTTTTCCCCAAAATGCCATGCAAACCTCAAATTTTGCCTGAAATCACGCATTTTCCTTACACTTTTGTGATGGAAATTTCTGGGATCCACAAGAATCCACAAATTTCCTACCACCCAGCATTACCCCACTTGTGCTAATAAAAGCGCTGCCCCACTGGTGTGGCTGGGCCTAGTGCCCACGACAGAAACAGATCAAACCAAGGTCACTGGGAGCCCTTGCATGGGGACTCCTACTGACCTTGGTTTGATCAGTTTCTGCCTGAGTTCAGAATCTCTGCATTGTTAAAGATTCCACTGAGTGATGATTGCGACATGGTGATGCTCTGCCAAACACATTCTAATAGGCGAGCCAAATGTCTACTATAACAAATTCCAGTGCCCATAAATGTGGACTCAGTACACTACTGATGACATATAAATGAATGACTCACACTGCAACTCTGACATGATCTCTTCACTTTTGCAATTTGAAATGGTGGTCGTAAAACTCAAAGTGAAGAGTAAATATTCACACCTGAACGTGACTAGTGACTGAGATGAATATCTATGTAATTTTGCCTATAAAACAAAATGTCACAGAAAAATGACATTTTCAACTTATCACATTTTCTAGTGATTCTTGGTGTATGAAGAATCAGCTTCAACACTTATTCAATCATTGGACTCTCTTTTCAAAACTGTTAACGTGTGCAATGCCCATTTTAGGAATGCTAATCTTGGGGAACTGATCAAACTGTACAACAGGTCAACAGCTATTAGATGCAAACGATTTTCGAATACCACCCATCTATATAGAAATTAATCTAGCAATAGGTGTAGAAAAATAGTTGAAACAGTCGAAAATACAAACTCAAAGCTATGAAAATCGAGCCATGACAGGGACAGGGCAATTGTGGTGTTCCTTCTAAATAAAGAGCGGTGATTATCTTAAAAGAAGCATCCAACCTCACAGGGGTGTTAAGCAAGAGAGACATAGTGAGTAAAGGCAACTAAGTGATGGAAGGGATAAGGAGCTACAACCCTTGAAATGGATGTAAGAAGGTTGCTCTGATGAAGTGGAGTAGTGACAAAAAAAGGTAGACGGCTAAGAGATGGTGGACACAGTGTGGAGAAAAGGAGCAACAGGTAGCTGAGTGTTGTCCACTAAATGAGATGAACTCTTCAAAACAATTGTCATTCAGTCAGATAACTTGTTTCTTGCTGGTCCCCAACTACAATTAAGAGTCATTGTTACACTATTTACTAACACAATAGTTTGTTGTGCAGCATTCCAGCTTATATTTTGTGGTTTAATATTTTTACATATATCTACGGCAAAAACACAGTGGAATAATGTTGCTCACGCAATACCTGCCAATGCACAATGACACAAGGGATTGTTTGTAGTGAGTTGTACATACATGGGGTAAACTAAATGGCAGATTTCAAGATCTCATTTAGGCATTCTGTATTTGCAGCATATTAAGGCACCTTACTGGTCTTTCAAAATTATGTAAATTAGGTTTTTACATAGATGGCCTTCTAGCACTGGTTATGTCTGCCTATCTCAGACAACTTTTGAGCTCGTTTTTAGGTCTGCCCAACACAGAGCTTTAGCTGGCTATTGTCAAATATCTATTGTGAACAATAGAATAGCCACAGTAAGCTTTGGGTCAGGCCCATACTCTTGAGTCGATGTTTTTCCTCCCTATTCTTGTTTGTCACACTCATGAGAATTTTAGTCTCTTCGTATTTTGACTGAATGCATGGGTCCATCCACTGCTGATGGCATGCACTGCAATACACGAGGGACTATTCTTTGTGTGTCCCTTGATCTGTTGTCCCTGCTCCCCGCCTCCTTCTTTTAATTGAAAAATTTCCTCTTTGCTGTGAGCACTGCAAATGTATTTACTTTTTGTCTTTACAGGAAGAATGTATTTGGTGCTGCAGAGACATCACATACATGTGATGTCTCTGCCTTCACTTAGAGGCAAGCTCCGGGAATATTCTCTGAAGCCTCACCAAGTCTCCCAGTATAAACCCTCTTAAACTCTTTTTAAAAAAACACTCAAGCAGAGCACGTGTGTGTGTAGGCCATCCGATTTTCAGGCATGCCTAAATTATTTGCAACTGTATAAGCCTATAAAATGTTTGAAAAAAACAACTTTTAAATTAAATTGCGGAATTCACTATTAGTAAAAAAAAGATTAAATCACGCTGTAGTAGAAACGATGTTCAGAACATATGTTTACTACTTAGTAATTGTTACAATTAGCTTGAGGGGGGCATTACGTTTCTCGCCCCTATATCTACATTACAACACTGATCAAATCTCTCTGTTCCAGGAGGGCCTCCACACTAACCCTTTTCTGATTTTTTTTGTGGTCTGTGCTCATTGGTAAGGATGTCATTCTTCTGTTTGTTCACAGCTCCTCGCTGTTATGACAGTTTACAGTCCTGATCAGAGCAAGTGCTAAAGATGTATGGGGTGTATCATGAGAGAGTAGTCTGCAAACAGAAGGTGCGCAAACTAAGGGAGGTGCCGGAACATGAATGTATGTATGTACATGCGTATATGGTATTTCTATAGCGTAGGAAGGATGAATCTCAGAAATGAAATAACAAAGGGCAGTGGCGGCTGGTGACATTTGAAAGTGGTGAGGCGTAAACTTTCTGTTGGAGTGCACCGTGGCGAGCGAGAAAATTTTGAAAAAAGAGTGGGTAAATGGTGCATTTTCAAGCAAATTTGAGAAGCACAGAGACTAGAGCTGCAAACACACATAGAGCCTGCTGCAGCACTGTGACTAGGACTGGTGCCACACACACAGCCAGCTGCAGCACAGAGACTAGAGCAGATGAAATGCAAATGTACTGTCAACATTTATCATAAATGTGCCAAAAAGTAAGCAAAGCCTCTCCACCTACGCTGCATACTTACTGATCAGTACGTAGCTTCCATTGGTGCAGCAGGTGCAGTGCACCAAAGCCCAGAGCCATAAGGGCCCCATTGAACCCTGACAATTGCTTCATATTACTACAACAGTAGCAGTAAAAGGAGCCATTTTGCTTGCCTACACCATGGCATGTGGCATCCGTGCTATGCCACTGATGTCAATCGGTAATGGGAGAAGTTTAATGCCGCTGCTAATGCAATTGAATCACGTGGTTCATAAAGGGCAGCTCGTTACAACAAAAAGGATTATGTGTGGCCCCATAAACGTGATGCACAGGAAATGCCTACTGCACCAGATTAGATCAAAGGGGGAAAAGGGTTTTGTATGTTGCTACTTACAATCTACGATTAAACTTTCGGAAGAATTAAAACGTGCCTCTTAGTTAAAGTCACACATGTACAGGGCGGGGTCTCAAATTCTCCTATTAATAATAAACAAACAAAGCAGTTTGGTCCAGTGTGTAACATTCTGTCACGAATCTGAGGTGAGGAGTATGCAATAGCTAAACAGCATGGCACGTCTGTATGTGAATAAATGACAGGCCCTTTAAAAACTGATCAACAAAAAAAAGGATAAACTAAAATATCACTGCCGGGTCAGAGCACGACTGGGAAATTATCGCAGCTGTTAATTTAGATTAAAATAAACAAATATATGTGCCCAGCGGGATATAGTGTAGCACATATCGATAAAAGCGTGACCGTGCTGACAGCTGATAATATGAAAGTCACAAAGCATACTTACAAGAATGTGAGACTTTTCACAGGAGCAAGTCTCAGCACAATCTGTCACGTCTGTTTCTTTTAATTTCCTTTGTTTTATTTATGTTCTATAGTGTATGAATAACAGGCTTCGTGAGGATATAACTTCATGTTTCCTTGGATGCTACTGCATGCTTTTTGATCTCATGTCTAATACTCGCTGGGGGGGAAAGGGAGGGGGGGAGGAATAGGGGGAGGTATCGGGCGGGGGGGGGGCCGCGGGGGTTTGAAAATAACAAAGAAGCTTAAACTTACCTGACCGGGTCCGCCGCCTCTGCTGTCTGCTTCTGGGCCGGGGTCCGCGTTTGGCGCCTTCACCGTCGTCATCTTCTGCGTGAGTGGCTACTGGCTGGCAAGCCCTCTCAGGCTCTCAGCCAATCCAGACGCTGCTCCAGAGTCCAGCAGCGCCAGGATTGGCCTGGAGCAGGGTCACTTCCTGCCCATTAGGAGACCGGGGGCTGCGAATGAAGCAACCCTCGCTCTCCTAAGGGGAAGGCTTAGTGCGCATGTTCGGGCTGGTCTTAAAAATGACCAGCCCAAAAACGAACATGCGCACTATTGCGCTGTCACTCACCCTGAGTGCTGCCGCAGCCCCACCCCCTTCAGCGTCCCTCCCTCGTTCTACTTCTGACGCTAATTCCATTCCAATCAGGAGTCCTGATTGCTGGAATTAGCGTCAGAAGTAGAACGATGCCGTGGGCCCGTGGCATTGGTGGGGCAACGCCCGAACGCCCCCAATGGACGCACCGCCACTGACAAAGGGGAATCCTACAGATTGGTGTACAAACACTGTCAGAGTCGGTAGACTGGCACCTTGAATGAATGAATGAAATTGGATTTCTATAGCGCGTAGCTACCCTGAGGCCTCCTAGCGCTTGTGGAGCAAACAGACAGATAGGAATGTCATGCTAACGTGAAGTACTGAAAAGATGAGTTTTGAGAAGTTTTCGGAAGGCCAGTATGTTTGGTTCCCCTCGAAGGGTAGGGGGGAGAGAATTCCAAAGATTGGAGGCATTCAGGGAGAAAGAGCGTCCACCCCATCTGGATCTTCGTACTTTCCTTGGGGTGGCAAGAAAAGCGGAGCTGGAACGAAGACTCCTAGGGGGTTGATAGGGGGTGACCAGGGACTGAATGATGGCTGGGCCTGATTTCCACATAGCTCTATGGGCCAGGCACATGGCCTTGAAATGTATCCTGGACCGAATTGGAAGCCAGTGAAGATTCCTCAAGGCAGGTTTTGCTGATTGTCTCCGAGGAATCTGGAGAAGTTGGCGAGCCGCACAATTCTGGATCACTTGTAATCTCTGGATTGTGGACTGAGGGGCGCCCAAGTACAACGCGTTCCCGTAGTCCAGGCGGGATAGTATGAGGGCTTGCACCATAATCCTCCTCGCCTGGAAAGGGAGAAGGGGGAGGATCTTTCTTAACATTCTCATTAGACCGAAACATGTAGCAGAGAGCTTAGTGGCTTGATAATTAAAACAGAGAGAACTGTCAAGCCACATGCCTAGGCTCTTAATCTGCTGCTTTGGGGTGGGAATAGGGCCAAGACAGGTCGGCCATATAAGTGCCGAGGAGGGTGATGGAGAATTGCCCAGAAACATCAATTCGGTCCTGTCCCCATTTAGCTTGAGGTGGGAGTGATCCATCCATTCGGCTACCGCCTCTAGGCAGGTACCTAGGTCGCAGGATGATCCCTCAGGGTGGTTTAATGCCACAACCAATTGGGTATCATCTGCGTATGTAATGATCTTTATGCCGAATGGAAGGACTATCTCTGCCAATGGGGCCATATAAGTGTTAAAAAGCGTGGGGCTGGGGGGCGTGGCCGGGAAGATGGCCGATCGGACGTAGTTCGTCTCGGCTCCCGGTCCGCGTGGTATCCCGGAACGATTAACTGCAGCTGCACGGAACTCAGACAGGCAAGAAGCATCTTGGCATGGAGCGGAAGGTGCGGGGCACAATCGGTGTGTTCTAAATTGCCTCCAGCGCTATCCTACCGCTCTAAATAAAGCCTCGCAACAAGAGAACCAGCGCCTATCAAAATGGCGCCCTCGGTACGAAGAGCGCTGAAGCGACCCTGGAGGCAGTGACGAGAGCGGACAACAGTAGCAGGCTACCCGCGTCTGCTTCCCAGGGCCGGAAGAGGGACACACGGCCGGCCCCGCTGCTGCGGCCCCCCTCCCCGGGAGGAACGGACGCTGGAGCGGTGTGGCCGCCCTGGGAAATCCTGCAGCCTCCCGAGGACACTTGAGCCCCTCACAGGTGCGCATACGGCGGGTTTAACAGTTGGGGCCCAGAGACATACTGCGGGCTGCCCGGGGAGGCTAATATTGGAAAATAAATAGCGCACCACGCTCGGACGAGCTTCTCCACGCGGCCTGCCTGACCTTAAGATGGCGGCCAAGATGTGACTGCAGGCGCCGCCGCTCGACTCTTCCCGACTGGGGACCCGTCACCTGTTCCCACACCAGCGCCAGCTCAGGACACACACTTTGCACAGCTTGCGACCCTGACACGGACTCAGCGACCCCTGACCTTGACTGGTAGGTCGCTCCCCCACCACACAGCTCCGTCTGTGTGCCCTGCTGCTGCCCCTGATTGTGCTCGTTTTTTCCTTTCTGTGCCCCCTTGCTGCCCCTGATTGTGCTCGTTTTTTCCTTTCTGTGCCCCCTTGCTGCCCCTGATTGTGCTCGTTTTTTTTTTTTCCTTTCTGTGCCCCCTTGCTGCCCCTGATTGTGATCGTTTTTTCTTTTCTGTGCCCCCTTGCTGCCCCTGATTGTGCTCGTTTTTTTTTCCTTTCTGTGCCCCCTTGCTGCCCCTGATTGTGCTCGTTTTTCCTTTCTGTGCCCCCTTGCTGCCCCTGATTGTGCTCGTTTTTTCCTTTCTGTGCCCCCTTGCTGCCCCTGATTGTGCTCGTTTTTTCCTTTCTGTGCCCCCTTGCTGCCCCGGTTTGTGCTCGTTTTTTTCCTTTCAGTGCCCCCTTGCTGCCCCTGATTGTGCTCGTTTTTCCTTTCTGTGCCCCCTTGCTGCCCCTGATTGTGCTCGTTTTTTCCTTTCTGTGCCCCCTTGCTGCCCCTGATTGTGCTCGTTTTTTCCTTTCTGTGCCCCCTTGCTGCCCCTGATTGTGCTCGTTTTTCCTTTCTGTGCCCCCTTGCTGCCCCTGATTGTGCTCGTTTTTCCTTTCTGTGCCCCCTTGATGCCCTGATTGTGCTCGTTTTCCCTTCTGTGCCTGTTTCCCGCCGCTGCGCCCCTGCGGCCCCGCCCCCTCACTGCCCATTCGCTGCCCCATTCCCTGCTCCTCCCTCCCACCTCCCCATTTATGGCGGCCGCTGCGTGGTGAAGAGAGCGACCCCTGACCTTGACTGGTAGGTCGCTCCCCCACCACACAGCTCCGTCTGTGTGCCCTGCTGCTGCCCCTGATTGTGCTCGTTTTTTCCTTTCTGTGCCCCCTTGCTGCCCCTGATTGTGCTCGTTTTTTCCTTTCTGTGCCCCCTTGCTGCCCCTGATTGTGATAGTTTTTTCCTTTCTGTGCTCCCTTGCTGCCCCTGATTGTGCTCGTTTTTTTTCCTTTCTGTGCCCCCTTGCTGCCCCTGATTGTGCTCGTTTTTCCTTTCTGTGCCCCCTTGCTGCCCCTGATTGTGCTCGTTTTTTCCTTTCTGTGCCCCCTTGCTGCCCCTGATTGTGCTCGTTTTTTTCCTTTCTGTGCCCCCTTGCTGCCCCTGATTGTGCTCGTTTTTTTCCTTTCTGTGCCCCCTTGCTGCCCCTGATTGTGCTCGTTTTTCCTTTCTGTGCCCCCTTGCTGCCCCTGATTGTGCTCGTTTTTTCCTTTCTGTGCCCCCTTGCTGCCCCTGATTGTGCTCGTTTTTCCTTTCTGTGCCCCCTTGCTGCCCCTGATTGTGCTCGTTTTTCCTTTCTGTGCCCCCTTGATGCCCTGATTGTGCTCGTTTTCCCTTCTGTGCCTGTTTCCCGCCACTGCGCCCCTGCGGCCCCGCCCCCACACTGCCCATTCGCTGCCTCATTCCCTGCTCCTCCCTCCCACCTCCCCATTTATGGCGGCTGCTGCGCGGCCGCGCCGAAGGCGCGCCTAAGGCAAGCCCGTCTGCGCCCGTCCGCGCCGTGACCGCGCCCAGCGCCAGACCCCCCGGTCCGGGCATCCCCCGCGCCCGCCACATCAACAGACGCCGATACGACGCCAGCACCCTCCACGCACTCAACCCCGGAAAAGATCACGCCTGCTACCAGGCCACCCCGAAGCGCACCCAAGGGCCCTTCACCTGCCGGAACTGCAGCTTCGCCAGCACCCGCCCCGCCAAACCACCGCCCAGGAAAGAACCCAACTACCTCAGATGCATCCTCCTCAACACCCGCTCCGCCCGCAAACACGCCATCGAACTCTGGGACCTTCTCGACTCAACCTCCCCAGACGTCGCATTCCTGACGGAGACCTGGCTGAATCCCGCTTCAGCACCCGACATCGCCATTGCCATCCCGGACGGATACAAGATCACCCGCAGGGACTGCACCAACGGAGTCGGAGGAGGCATCGCCATCGTCCACAGGAACACCCTCAGAGTCTCAACCAACACCGACGACACCCTCAGCACCGCCGAACACATGCACTTCCAGATCCACACCGATCCCAACACCACCCTCAGAGGAACCCTCATCTACAGACCCCCGGACCCCGACCACAGTTCAGCGATTCCATCGCTGACTTCGTCAGCACACACGCCATCGCCTCCACGGACTACATCCTCCTCGGGGACCTGAACTTCCACCTCGAGAACAACAAGGACACCAACTCCACCACCCTGATCGACAACCTCGCCACCCTCGGACTCAGACAGCTCGTGACTACACCCACCCATGCCGCCGGCCACACGCTAGACTCCATCTTTTCCGCAAGACCACACGTCTCCTTCAACCACACCTCCGAACCCCACTGGACTGACCACCACTGCATCCACTTCACCTACAGGAAGCCCACCACGCACTACCGCACCGAACAAATGCCTCGCCGCTGCTGGAGCAGAGTCACGGAAGACCAGCTAACCACAACCCTCGCCCTGAGCCCACCCGCCGAACCCTCCGACCCCGACACCGCCGCCCGCAACCTCAGACAGTGGATCGACGACTGTGCCAACACCCTCGCCCCGCTCAAGAATCCGCCCAACAGCCACACCAGCAAGAAAGCCACCTGGTTCACCGAAGACCTCCAGGCCTCCAAACGAACATGCCGAAAACTGGAGAAGATCTGGCTCCACGAACGGACAGCGGACAGCTACGCCGCCCACAAGAGCGCCACCCGCAGTCACCATCACCTCATCAGATCCGCCAAAAGGGTCTCACTCAAAGACCGCCTAGACAACAACGCACACAACAGCAAAGAGCTCTTCAACATCGTGAAGGAACTCTCCAACCCCAGCTCCAACACCAACGACATCCAGCCGTCGCAAGACCTGTGCGACTCACTGGCCACCTCCTTCCACCGCAAAATCGCCGACATCCACGACAGCTTCAACACCACGACCGCCCCGGCAACCACCGAGACCACTGCCCCCACAACCACCAACCGCCTGCTCTCCTGGACCAACATCAACGACGAGGACACCAGCGAGATCATGAACACCATCCACTCCGGTTCACCGCTAGACCCGTGCCCTCACCACATCTTCAACAAAGCCAGTACAGCCATCGCGCCCCATCTCCGGAAAATAATCAACATCTCCTTCGAGACAGCAACCTTCCCGGAAAGCTGGAAGCACGCCGAGATCACCGCCTTACTCAAGAAACCCAAGGCAGACCCCAAGGACCTCAAGAACTTCCGACCCATCTCTCTGCTCCCGTTCCCCGCGAAGGTCACCGAGAAAATCGTCAACAAACAACTGACCCGCTACCTCGAGGAGAACAACATCCTGGACCCTTCCCAGTCCGGCTTCCGCAGCAACCACAGCACCGAAACCGCCCTCATCGCCGCCACCGATGACATCAGGACCCTGCTAGACAACAGAGAAACAGCAGCCCTCATCCTCCTGGACCTATCAGCCGCCTTCGACACAGTCTGCCACCACACACTACGAACACGCCTTCACGACGCCGGGATCCAAGAGAAGGCCCTGGACTGGACCACATCCTTCCTTTCCGGCAGAACACAAAGCGTCCGCCTCGCCCCCTTCCGATCCAAGGCCACCAAGATCATCTGCGGCGTACCCCAAGGCTCCTCCCTCAGCCCAACGCTGTTCAACATCTACATGGCACCCCTCGCCCACGTCGCCCGACAGCACAACCTCAACATCATCTCCTACGCCGACGACACCCAGCTGATCCTCTCCCTCACCAGAGACCCTCACACCGCCAAAGCCCACCTCCACGAAGGAATGAAGGCCGTCGCCGAATGGATGAGGACCAGCCGCCTGAAGCTGAACTCGGACAAGACTGAGGTCCTCATCCTTGGTTCCAACCCTTCAGCCTGGGACGACTCCTGGTGGCCAACATCACTGGGAACAGCCCCGCCACCCACCGACCACGTACGCAACCTAGGGGTCATCCTCGACCCCACCCTCTCCATGACTAAGCAGGTCAACGCCGTTTCCTCATCCTGCTTCAACATCCTCCGAATGCTCCGCAGGATCTTCAAGTGGATCCCCACCGAAACAAGAAAAACAGTCACTCAGGCCCTCGTCACCAGCAGGCTGGACTACGGAAACGCCCTCTACGCAGGAACGACGGCTAAGCTCCTGAGACGGCTGCAACGCATCCAGAACGCCTCTGCACGTCTTATCCTCGACATCCCCCGACGCAGCCACATCACACCCCACCTGAGAGACCTGCACTGGCTCCCTGTCAACAAGAGGATAACCTTCAAGCTCCTCACCCACGCACACAAAGCACTCCACAACTCCGGACCAGCCTACCTCAACAGACGACTCAGCTTCTACACCCCCACCCACCAGCTCCGCTCGACCAGCCTCGCCCTCGCCACAGTCCCCCGCATCCGGAAAACGACCGCCGGCGGCAGATCCTTCTCCCACCTCGCCGCCAAGACCTGGAACACCCTCCCCACCAACCTCCGACAGACCCAAGACCTACTGGCCTTCAGAAGACTCCTCAAGACCTGGCTCTTCGATCAGTAGCAGCACCACCCCCCTCTTCCCCCAGCGCCTTGAGACCCTCGCGGGTATGTAGTGCGCTTTATAAGTGACATGATTGATTGATGTGGTTCAGCTAGAAGAGATGGAATTACACGTCTCGGCTTAAACGCTCCCTGGGCTGTGACTGGCCGTCCTGCCTCTTGTTTCGGGGTCCCGAGTGAAAGGCTTTACCGCCCTCCGGCATCGGAATACGACCCTCGTGCTCTGGGCCTCCCACCTTTATGCACCACCAAGCGGGGCACACGGGAGTGCTTCAAAATGAACGGCCATTGAACCACGGGGGACTGGGCCTCTCCAACTCGGATAACACGACCCATGATCAGTCGCGGCCGGGGCACATCTCCAGCAACTGCTGCAGAGGGGGCCTGAGGGGGTTGTCGGCCGGGTGGGACCTCTGCGGTGGAGCCTACCTAGGCTGTGGGGGCTCCCAAGACAAGATCTCCTGAGCCCAAATATACCCGTTAAAACCGGGTCGGGAGAGTCAGTGGCCTTGCTACCTTCGCGCAGGAACCGCCAGACTTTGGCTCCTTCTACTTAGTCATACCCGGATTGGGCTGTATGGGCTGCTCCACACCTCTCTCCATGAGCCAGACATCGCTTTACCGCCCAAATTCCTGCACACAGCGGGGCGACATCCCCTGATCACGCTCTGCTCAGCTGAGGACATAAAAAGAAGTTGATTCTTCCACTCCAAGCGGATTACTACCAGGTCGCCTTCCGCATCTCGTCCACTCAAGCCCCCCTGCTGCGACGCCAGGGGTCCACTTGGACCCGCCTTATGCCCCCTAAGAAGGCGACGAACAAGAAGACGAACAAGGTCTCCGACTTCTTTGCGCCAACAGAGAAACGCCCACATTCGGGCCACGACGAGGGACCAGGCAACATGGCCATCTCAAAGGATGACCTCTTGAATATGTTTAGAGACTTCAAAGCAGAGCTCCGGACGGACCTCGGACAGGACATTAAAGCCACGATGGAGCAGCTGCGTTCGGACCTCAACGGAGAGGCTGACCACTCTGCAGCAAGATGTGGACTCGGTAGGAACCAGAGTGTTGGACCTAGAGGCGCAAACTCAGGACCAAGCTAAACAGACCACCGAAGTGCGCGAGGATATACGCATCCTACAAGATCAACTTTACCAGACACAACTCAAGGCGGAGGATCTTGAAAACAGGGCCCGAAGGGAAAATCTACGAATACGAGACCTGGAGGAGGGCGCGGAGGGGCCTGACCTTGAAGCCTTCATAGAGGGGCTCTTTGCGGAAATCCTCAGTCCCCAAACGCTTAAAATCAAACTGGATCGAGTCCATCGTGTGGGAGGGCTAAAGACCGGAGAACAGAAACGCCCACGGGACGTGCTGGCTAAATTCCACTCTTATAAAGACAAAGAGGCAGTGCTCCTGGCTGCCAGGAAGAAGGGACCAATCTCCTTTCAAGAACACTCCTGCAATATATACCAGGACCTAGCTCCGGCCACTCTGGCTCGAAGGCAGCTCTTTCGGCCCATTACCTCGAAGCTTCGGGACGATAAAATCCGGTACAGATGGACCTATCCGTTCGGTCTGAGTTTTGAGTTCAACAATAAACAAAGACACATTTCCGAGCTGAAAGCGGGATTGGATCTCCTGGGTCTCCCCTCGGAGGAACCCGGCTTCACCAACTCAAGCACACGGGAGACCCTGAGGGGTGGCCCCTCGGTCTCTCCCTGGTCCACAGGAGCACGCAGAAATCGCAAATAAAATACATATGAGTGTCTCTCTCCTTAGACTAAGAAACCAAAACGCTGGCCACAATGGTGACCCTCATCAGCCATGAAGTCCAGGCAACGGGGCTCTACCCTTTGGATATGGGCGACCTCGGGGATCAGGACGGGACAAGCCTCATCGCCTCCACTGGCCCTTGAGGAGGCCAACCGGCCACAGTTCTTCTCCTGTTGCCTCTTGATCCTTTTGGCTAGATGTCCCAGTGACGAAAATACTGACTGAGTTCCCTGGTCACGAGATCTCCACAGACATTTCCGCATCAGTGAGCACCGCCGAAATAGGGACTTACCAACGGAGGCAGTAGCTATACATCTCCTCGGACTGGTCCTCGACCTTGGATTATAAGTCTAGTCGCATGTTATTGGTAGTTGCGGCTTTGAGTGAAGTCCGGGATGGGCGCGGACAGGGACCTCGGTCGTACCGTCCCCCCAACGTTCCCATGGAGGATCTTCTCCCCTCCTTTAGGAACATGTTCAAGGTACCGCATCCGCGGTTATTGGTATTGTTGGTTTTTTGTTTGTTTGGGGTTGGGCAAGGGGGTGGGTGGGGAGGATGGTGGTGGCTTTTTAATGTTTTTGCAAGGGGGACTCTCAGTTCCCTCCTTCCTTCTGGGCATTTTTCGTTGCGCAACCAGTCCCTATTGGTAATGTTGGGTCTCCTTTTACTTTGTGGAGGGCGAATGGGTGGACCTTGGGAGGGGAGGAGACATGTTCTTTCTGACCCCATCACACTGGTCTTGCGTAGGCAGCTCCCCTCCAAACTACACTATAAGGGACACATATATTGCTGGCTCGGAGCAGCAAGGCCGAAGCGCCTACATCGTCGGTTTCGAGAGAGGGAAGGGAGGGGGACCCAGGCCCGATGGTACTCACCATAGGCTCCTGGAATGTGAAAGGCCTTTATTCCCCTCAAAAACGACAGAAGGTCTGGAAATACCTTACAGATCACCACCTTGACATAGTTGCCCTCCAGGAAACTCATTTGGCCCGAGCAGAGGACACACGACTTCGCCACAAACAATATCCATTGATTTACCGATCCTCCGCGCTGACTAAGCACCGGGGAGTTGCCCTCCTTTTCCATAACGCCACGAAATTCCAACCCTCCGACATTCAAACTGACAAAGATGGGCGACTGTTGATGGTCAAGGGTACACTGCAGGGAGTACTGTGTACATTCATTGCAATGTATGCCCCCAACACAGGACAGACGGCCTTTTTGACTACGACACTGTGGAAAATTGGGGACTTGGCGGAAGGAAAAACGATACTGCTAGGCGACTTCAACCTGACGTGGCAATCAGATTTAGACAGCACTCACTCACATAGGGCGGACTCCGCCTCATTTACGGCGGACATCAAACAACAGCTACATGACATGGGCCTCTTAGATGCATGGCGCACCCTTTATCCACAGGCACGAGACTACACCTTTTATTCCCATGTACACCGCACCTACTCGAGACTCGATTACATCTTTCTTCACCAAACCTTACAGGGGGCCCTGAGGGAAGCTAAGATCTTTCCCCTCTCCATATCGGATCACTGTCTAATTTCGGTCTGTTTGTCCTGGACCCGCATCACACCCGCAACACCCAAATGGTACTTTCCGATCTCCCTCACACACGACAGAGAGTCATGTACAGCCCTACGAGCAGCCATCACTGACTTTTTCACCTTAAATATACCTGAGGACACCACTGTTTTTAATAATTGGGACGCCTTTAAGGCGGTGTTCCGGGGGGCCTGCATCGCTCTTAACTCTTCCTTGAATAAGCAGAGGGCCAAAGAACGGATGGCTCTAGAGTCCGAGTTAGAATTGGCCGAAACTAGGCACAAAGCCACACCTAATAGACCCTCCCTTCGCGCTCTTACGGCCCTACGGGGAAAATTAAACGCGATATACAACAACAGAGCCGAATTCACTCTCTTGAAACTCCGACAAACATCTTACTCCCAAGGAAATAAAATAGGTAGACACCTGGCCAGACAGTTGAAAGAGAAGCGCGAGCGAGAATATATAGGGGGTATACTCAATGAGGGGGGTGTATTGACCCACAAAGATGCCGAGAAGGCAGACACCTTCGGGGCCTTCTATAAGGCTTTATACCGGGGCGAACCGCGAGATCCAGAGCTTCAGGAGGCCTACCTCCAAACACTACAATTTCCACAGGTATCCCAAGACCAGAATTATAACCTTACAGCGCCTTTCACCCCTGAGGAAGTAGCTACCGCCATCAGGTCTCTCAAACTGCACAAAGCTCCTGGACCAGACGGGCTTACAGCACACTTCTATAAAACATTCGCCCCTGATATCCTGCCCCATCTCACGCGCCTTTTTAACAAAATGGCCGCAGAAGGCCTAGCCCCACATCAATGACCGAAGCGCTCATTTCGGTAATTCCCAAGCCGGGGAAAACCCACAGATATGCTCCTCATACCGCCCCATAGCTCTGCTGAACCTCGATGCAAAAATCTACTCGGCTATTCTGGCGTCTCGCTTAAACGATCTCATGCCGAATCTAATACACCCAGACCAATCCGGATTCATCAAAGGCCGCCAGACCCATGACAATACCAGACGCATAACACACTTGATAGAGAAGGCCACCAAACGGAAAATACCGGCAGTACTTGTGGGTCTAGACGCGGAGAAGGCCTTTGATAGAGTAGATTGGGCCTTTCTTTTAAAACACTTACCCACTTCGGTTTCACAGAAGCTTTCCTCACCATGCTTCGGGCTAACTATACACAGCCATGCTCTAGGGTGCAGGTGAATGGGATAGTTTCCTCCCCTTCCCCCACACCAGAGGCACACGACAGGGATGCCCGTTATCCCCTTTGTTGTTTGCCCTTAGCATTGAACCACTGGCCATGACCATACGGAATACACCGGAGATTAAGGGGATTCCATTTGGCGGAGAAAGTCATAAAATCTCGTTATTTGCGGACGATGTCCTTATGTCCCTTACGGAACCTTCCTGCTCTCTTCCCCAACTCCAGATAGAATTAACGCGATTTGAGGCGGTAGCGGGTTTTAAGATTAATACGGATAAATCACATATACTTAACTTAACGGTCCCGGGAAATGAGGTAGGAGACCTGCAACAATTCACTACGCTTCGATGGACATCCCATTCCCTTCAATACCTGGGGATACAATTGACGCCACGCGTGGAAGGGCTTTATCAAGCTAATTTTCCATCCGCTCTTACCAACATCCGCGCCGAGCTGGCTAGATGGAAACCTCTCTTCATTTCATGGCTTGGCAGCATCCATGCGGTCAAAATGACCGTACTTCCTAAGCTTCTTTACTTGTTTCAGGCCCTACCCATAGAGCTCGATAGGGAATTTTTTCCGACAATCAAATCCGCAATTGTAAAATACATCTGGCAGGACGGCCGGGCTCGCTTTTCCTACACAATGCTACGCCGCTTGCGATCTGAAGGGGGAGTGGGTCTACCAGACTTTAGCCTTTACTATAAAGCGGCCCAATTACGTGTGATACCCGAATGGTCCAAACATGAATCGGGAAGCATTGGTTGCACATGGACCGATCTGTTACAGGCCGGACTATCTCGGACCTAATATGGCGACCCAAACACCACAGACCAGCTAATGTTTATATTAGTACTCCCACCCGCACCACTCTGAAAGTCTGGGATACCATCTCTAATAACGACCTCTTTACCACCTTCCCATCACCCTACACGCCTATTCACTTCAACCCCGACTTCCCGCCGGCCCTCCACGAAGGCCCTTTGACGCCTGGAGGGAGGGAGGATGCCGAGCCCTAACCCACCTCTTCCATAACACCGATATACTCACCTTTGAACACTGCAGACGTGATTATGGTCTAGATTCATTGGAGCACGTCCGCTATCTGCAGTTAAAACACTGGGCCACCTCTCCACACGTACACGACGCAGCCACGCGACCCCTCACCAAATTTGAAACCTTTGTCCAAAAGGCCAGTTCCATGAAGGGGGTGATCTCCTTCCTTTACAAATTCCTACTCAACTCCATGCACTCCCCACGACCTCGGTACACACATACATGGGAAGAAATCCTCCAACGTGCTATCTCTGATAGGGAATGGGGAGGTCTGTGGTCTGACATTCACAAATTTAATCACTCCGTGGAACTACGGAAGCACACTTTAAGGTAGTGACAGACTGGTACCTATACCCCTCTAAACTTAAACAAATCTTTCCAAACACCTCAGATCTATGTTGGAGGGGGTGTGGCCTGGTGAGGGACTTCCAACATATCTGGTGGGACTGCCCGTCTATCCGACCATTTTGGGAAGAGATCCTTGCGCATATTAAAGATATCCTGGGCTACCCCATCCCGACTACTATGGCAGAGACTCTGCTGGGCCTCCGCGACCAGTCGCTGGAACACCAAACCAAAGCTGATAAGGCCATTATGTGGACCTGCATAGGCGCGGCGAAGATCGCAATAGCGGCCGCCTGGAAGAAGAAGGAGGCCCCCGCGGTCTCACTTTGGCACTCTAGGCTTTGGAGATTATTAAGTTTGGAGAGGATGTCTGACATTTTCCGAGATGACTACAAAAACTTTGAGTACAGGTGGGGCCCATTGGTTGCCTATCTTTCACAGGGACTACCGCAGGCTGTTTGCCCCCCTCCATCAGGGGCATGCACCTCTTTCAATTCTAATGCCCATTATGCACAACCTATTTTCGTGTTTCATTGCTGATAATTAACCGCCACCACCAATCTGTGGGAGGGTTCGGGTGGGTTTTCCCTTTTTCTTTTCTCTTTTTTGACTGTTGAGAGCCTCCCAACTCTCTCTCAAGGTATTTACCAGCTGTACAGTGCCTAGTTACAAATCCGTTACAAAAGGTAGATGGGCTGACGATACATTCTTTTTCTCGAATCCCTCAGGGTGTTTTAACTTACTGAATTCTGCATTCCTCAATGGGAAAAAGCATAGAGTGCTTTCTTTGTTATAGATGATAGCCCTTACGGGCTTTGTTGACAGTGAATTGTGTGAAAACCACATTGCACTCACCAAATGTTATTGCGATTGTTGAACTGACGTTAACTCATCTTCATTTATAAGGGTGGGCTCTTGAGACGGGGGAAAGTTGGGAGTTCGGGAAGGTTCAGTTTAAGGACACAATTGTTGCATGAAAAGTGGTGGCAAACCATATATGACTTCCTGTAAAAGGCACATCTCGTACTTATTGTATTACTCTGTACATGGAACTAGCTTTCTACTAGCATTGTACGAGCAGAACAACAGCATGTATTGCCGTGTAACACGTCACTGATCTTGTAAGAAATTAATAAAAATAAGTTTGACAAAACAAAAAAAAGCGTGGGGCTCAGGGAAGAACCCTGGGGGACCCCACAGCTAAGAGGCCGCCGGTTTGATGTGGCAGTTCCTTCAAAGACTTGAAAGAACCGATCCTTTAGAAAGGACTGAAACCAGGTAAGTGCCAAGTTTGTCACTCCAAGATTTTTTAAGCGCTCAAGCAAGATATTATGATCAACAGTGTCGAAGGCGGCACTGAGGTCTAAAAGAATGATTGCTGCTGAGCCGCCCTGGTCCAGAAGTCTCCTTGCCTCCTCTGTTACAGCCAGAAGGGCCGTCTCAGTTCCGAGCTGAGGACGGAATCCTGTTTGAGAGACATGAAGCAAGTTGTTGGATTCTAAGTACTGTACCAGCGTGGAATTTATGTGTCTCTCAATCAACTTACTCAGCCATGGAAGGAGAGAGATGGGACGGTAGTTGGCCATATTGGAGTGATCTAGATTGGGTTTTTTCAGAAGGGCTCTAGGCTGAGCACATTTCCATGCCAGGGGTACCGTGCCGGAAATAATGGAGGAATTTAAGGCATCTAAGATGACTGGGCGAATATCATTGGTGACTAATGAGAGGTACTGCAGAGGCGCAGGATCCATGGGAGAGCCCGAGGTTACCCTAGAAATAAGAGAATCCAGGGAATCTGCGTCTAACAAAGGAAACTCTCCTAGAGAGCACTTTAGTTCGGGGTGCAAACTTCTAATGCTGAGAGCTGAGGACTCAGTCAGATGGGGAGGAAAATGCAGACATATCAAATGGATTTTTTGATGAAAGTATTCTGCCAGGTTGTTGCAACGATCTGGTGCTTCCTCCGTTTTGGGGGGTTTATGTGGCATGTTGGAGAGGGATTTAGCAATACGAAAGATCTCTCTAGGAGATCCTTGCGGTTTGGATTTGGTTAGAAGGGAACCCACTAAACCAGTAATATAAGTAAAGAAGATATCGAATTGTTGAAAGAAGAAGGCCCTGCTGGCTTGTCTGCTATTGTGGGAGTCAGCCCCCTGGGACCTTGAGGGCGAGCAGGCAGGAGACCTGAAGGACGGACCGGCCAGAGACCGAGTCCGTCCATCCCGAGAGACCTGACGCTGAAGAAACGAGACCCCACCAGTTGGAAGCTCATGCCGGCTTCACAGGTTCCTACCCGATTGCAAGCCTGGGGAGACGTGTGCCTAAGGGAGTGCAGCCGCCATAGGGAGGCTGAGAAACTGCCCGCGCATAGCACCTTTTTGTTTATATAAATCTCACCCTATAAGGCATTGACACACCGACATTTCCGGAGCTCCGCCCGAGCAGATTTATGTCAGTCAGGGGTAGAGAGTCATTTCACCCAATTCATCGTGGTGTTTGATGCCGGGGTATCATAGTACCACATACTACATACTACTTACCTGCCCATATTTTTCTTCTACCGAGGGATAGCCGGTGGACCTCCTGCGGTAGAAGGAGACAAGCCTTCCTGGAAGAAAATCCTGCTAAAAGGAATACCGAGGACTTATCTGCCAAGTGACCCTCCCCTCCTGGTTTAACCTTAATAAACCCCTCACAAATCAAGCACAACGCTATCTGCCGCGGCGCGGGATGCACCAGGACCTTTCTATTGCTCGGGGTCTGTCCCAGCCTACCACTACCCTGAGGAGGAGGGGCCAACGCTGCATTCAGCTTGTGCCGCTTATAAGCGCTCGCCATCTCCTGGGGCACGCCCGGGTGAAGTCTGGGCCAAGGGCGGGCACATCATCGCCCGGAGGAGGCTGGGCTGTGCTGGGCCCCTTTTCGTTCATCCCTGATCTGGTAGGGTTCTTTTTCATTACCTCCTACATTTGTATATCTTGGACCCATTATTCGGCTCCCTAGTGTCACCCAGTTTATTACGCCTACAGACGTGCTATGGGGAAGCGCAAGTTACAATGTCCTAAAGACTCTGCTAACGTCTTTGCTGGTAGGCCCACCAATTGAACAACCCTAGATTCCTTTTTGGCACGGGCAGTGGGTGTAATCTCAAGGGAAATTGATCTAGTGGAACAGAGACTCTCTTTGGAGGCTGAGGAGGGCTTGAGCTCCCCGATTAGGCTACAACATGCTCAAAACATACATATTCAACCTACAATACAAGGGGGTAGGGAGGTTATCCAGAGCCCTCCAACTTCCTCCGCAGGAACCCTGAAATGTCTGTTGAAGAAGGATCAATCGGAAATGCTTGACACGAGTATTTGGCCACCGCTCGCCAAAAGGAAGCGCCAGCCTAGGCGACCTGCTGCAGTTAAGCGGAACTCTCATTCCCCCAAGAAACGGGACCTTTCTGATAAACCAGAGTTTTGGGAAGCTGGTAATTTGGAATAGGAGATGGTGTTTAATAGACTTAAGGACACTATCGTGCCATGTGTTACACCATTAATGGAAAGGCTGTCCACATTAGAGTCTGCTGTATCTGCTCTGACTTAGATCATAGAGTCTAAGGACATTCCTGGAAATTCTTCTTCTTGTGCTGGTTTCCGATTGTTACTCCCAAAAGTGTACCTAGAAGAGAACTTAGTGGGGTGCGCAGGCCACATGTTTTAGTTTCTGATCGGGCGCCTCCTAATGTGCCATCAGCCATGGAAGCTCCTGTACTGCCCCATCCACCCCCTGTGGAGCAGGCCCCTGGGGGCACAGCTAGTGTGGGGAGGGAATATAGCAATACTAATATCTCTACAATGGACGGTTCTACAAGAGTAAGGGGAGACCATCCATTAGCAGTAGAGCTGCCTTATTTGAATCTTCCCCCTGCCTGTTGTCCCTATGCTGCTATTTTGGCCGGGATACCCCAAGTTAGGGAAATAAAATCCACCTCCAATTTGAAAAATAAAGTTTGTCACTGGCTGCGCCATAATATTAACTTTAATGCTAGCGATTTTGATGACCTACTTTTTGTTCGAAGAGTGGGTTGGGTGGGACCTACAGGAAAAAATCTTCCTGGAGATTGCATAGGGTATAATTGTAGGTCACCCAATTTGGCCAAGCGATTGATTTATTGTTTATCCCCAAGCGCTTCTTGGAAGACAGAAATTAGAATTCTTCCTGTTGCTTTTTTCTATCACCATTTGCAATTTAACTTCTTACCTATGGATACCAAGAGGTACCATGGATTACATCAGTTTGCGGTTTCCACTGCAGGTAGGTTTTTTGCCTTAGCTGGTTTAGATCACAATGATTGACTGTGTCCTCCTGAATCTCATCTGAGTAGCTTTAGGGACAGTTCTCCAACTCTCAGTCTATTACCTGCAAGGTAAAATGAGTCTCTAGTTTCAAACAATATGGGAGAGACACTTAGTATCCTTAGTTGGAATGTTGCTGGGATAAGGGTGAATAAAATACATGACCAGGAATGGCTTAATTTTGCTACTCAGTTTGATGTTCTTGTGCTGCAGGAGACTTGTGCCCGGGAGCCAGTAGTTTGGGATGGGTACCAGAGTTATAACAAAGCAGCAATCCTTTCTCCTGGCCATAGAGCGCGTGGAGGTCTGTCCATTTCTATTCGTATTTCCAAACAGCAAAAGGTTGTCTCCATCCCCTTTAGTCATGCAGGGATTCAGATCCTACGGATGGTCTCCTCACGGCACTCGCATTTCTTTTTGGTACATTTTTATAGTTCAGTTAGGGAATTTGGTTGTCAGATCAAGGTATTATTTCAAGCATTATCAATCTTAGAAGCCAGGTTATTTACATATCTAAAGGTTTTAATGTTATTTTGTGCGGGGATTTTAATGCCAAGTTAGGTTGATATCAAAATGGAGGTAACCTTTTTATAGTCGGAGATTCCCCTCTTACCACACCTATTTCGGACCGTATGGGGCAGGTGTTAGTTACATGAAGCCCTTGGCCATGCAGGCCTGTGTAATGTGATGTCTACGGGAAGCAGTTTGAAGGATTTACCCACATTTGTTGGGTGGGGTAAAGGAACGATAATTGATTTGTCCTTTATATCCAGGTCTCTTGAGTTTTGTAAGCCCAGGAGTTGTACACAATACTGGATTTAGAGATCATAAACCCATTGAATTTAGGCTGACAGTTCCCCCAGGTTTCAGCTCCAATACTGCCTCAGGTTTGGCAGGTTTAACGGCCAAAGATGAGGGTAAAAGGATTCAGTGGCATATCCTCCCTATTCCAACTCTATTTGAGACTGTTGTCCGATCCAACCTAAAACGTATTGATGAACATCTGTTAGTTACTGTAGGAAGCTGGCTCTGTATATTCTATACCAAAGTGAGGTATAGTGTGCGCAAAGTCAAGTGGAACCCCAAAGGTAGGCAGAGGTAAAAGTAGATAGGACCTTACTCTCTATTTGTGGTAGTGTGGGCGAGCAGTAAGGCTTTATCAGAGGGTAGTGTTAAGCATTTGTTGTACACAATCAATCAGCAAATGATTGTCACACACTCAAAGACTGAACTCAGACCAATTTTGTTTGTATAAAAAATATTCTTTTAGTTATTTTATTTCCTAGAACCAAGCAAGCCTGGCACATGTAAGTGATTTATACCTTGGAGTAATTATACAGTTTAAATTGCAGTTGTATATATACTTTGGTTTGATGACAGTAGAATCACTGGTAATGCAATGTTTTGGCATATTGTACATATACTTTGTATTGGATTTTCAATAGGATGTCAAGTAGATTACTTTACAGATTACTTTTCTTACACAGTGTAGTATACCTGGATACTACACTGGGACATTTCCTGTAAACAGGTAAGTAAAAGCGTTTTGGTTATTTGGTTACAGTTTTAGAGACTTTTATAGGTTTTCCAACTCCACACTTAGAAACTTTTTCACAGAAAACAGTAAATGTTATCCTATGGGAGGAAATAGTGTTATCGGTTAACAGATAAGTACTTTGTTGTGGGAATTGGGTTTCTGGGGTTAGACTCAGGGGTCCCCCAGGGTCAAGCATGCACTCTTGTTACACCCTCAGCGGCACTAGGGTGGCCTGGTGCAGAGTGCTGAGGCCCAATGTTATCCAATGGGGGATAGGGGGCCTCCGGTTGGTGGCTGCTTAAGCAGGCCACAAGGTTGAAGGAGCTAAGCTCCTGCAGTTAAGCTCCTGGAGTTAAGGTCAGGGCAAATGGGGGTTCAAGTTAGCTCCAAAGATGCACCCTCAGCGGCACTAGGGCGGCCGGGTGCAGGGTGCTGGTTTGTCGTCGGGAGCCCTGTTACTTTCAATGGGGATTCTCCAGCTTGCAAACACACTGCAGGCTCGGGGACGAAGGTCTTCTGGGTGCGACCACCACTTTGAGAGTTAAGTTGGGATGCTGGGGGTTGGCTGGACACCGTCGGTTGGGCCACCCAAGGTCGTGGGGCGTCGGGTGCAGGGGTGTCTTTTAGGGTCGGATCTTCTTACCAGCTCCTGGTCGCGGTTGGGGGGACCTTCCGGATTGAGGCTGCAGGCGTCAGCGGGAGGCTTGAGGCAGGTCAGGGATCACTGGATCTTGGGTCTGGATCGCCGGGGAGACCTCCTCATGGTGTTGGGCACTCGAACTCGGGCTGTGGGCGACGGGTGCAGAGTGCTGCAGACTCGTGGATTTCACCGGAGCTGGAATCTGTTGGTGAACAAATCCGGTGTTCACGGGAGACAAAGTAATTTCTTTGCAAGGTAGGGCAGGTCCTCGGGGTTCTTGAGGTTGCTGGCTGCAGGACACACTGGAGTTTCGCTTCTGCAGGTTTGAGGTGGGGACAGGCCGGTAGGGCTGGGGCCAAGTCAGTTGGCGTCCTCCTCTTCTTAGCTTCTGCACGGCTGTTCGGTCCTTCTTCTTTTCTTCTTGTAGTTTCTTGTCTGAGGAGGCAAGGTTCAGGGGTGCCTCTAAATACTAGATTTAGGGGCGTTACAGGTAAGTAAAAGGTTGGGACCAATGGGTCCCTTCCTTGGGGACGGGTACACCACCTACTATGCCACCCTCCAGTAGGAGGGGGGCATATGCCTCAATCTGGTTGGCTGGGTCCCCCCATCTGCAAGATGGCGGGGACTGAAAGTTGTGCTTCACCTCGCCTCCCCCACCTGAGGGGTGGGGTTGGCAAAGGTGGGCACACCTCTCTTCCTCACTTGTTTTTCCCACCGATTCTCCCGCACAAAGTGGGGGCCAGAACCGGTGGGGGCATGTTCCTCAAAGCAGCAACAGGCCTGGGAAAGCTCACAAAGGCGGCAAGCCTTTGAAGCTTCCACTTCGTGGACCCTGCCCATCCGGGGGCAGGAGGCTAGGCACCTTGTCCCAGGATGTGCATTGTTTCAGACCCCCAAGAGCAGCAGGCTCTCGACCCAGGGGTCCAGAAACATGTCTGGTGGTGGCAGCTGGCTAGCAGCCACTCAGCCTGGACACTAGTGGTAGGTCGTTTTTCTGGCATCAGTGTGGGTTTATTGTGCTGAGAAGTTTGATACCAAACATCTCAGTTTTCAGTAAAGCCATTATGGTGCTGTGGAGTTCGTACTGACAAACTCCCACCACCATAAACTCTTAATGGCATCACTGCACTTACAATGTCTAAGAACTGGCTTAGACACTGTAGGGGTACAGGGCTCATGCACCTGTACCCTCACCACTGGTATAGTGCACCCAGCTAGAGGGGTGGCTGATCTATGCCAGGGCAGTGGGTTGGTGGCATGGCACCAAAACACGCAGCCTGTAATGGCAGTGTGTGAGTGTAAAGGTACAGGGCGCTAAGGGTGGCACAATAAGTGCTGCAGCCCTTAGAGGCCTTCCCTGGTCACAGTGCCCTGGGTACCTGTGGTACCATTTACCAGGGACTGACCTTTGGCCAGAGAGTGCCAATTGGGTTTGGTCTTCAATGCAGTTTTAGGGAAAGAACATAGGCCCTGGGTACCTGATTGGCAGGAACCCAGGGCACACTCAGTCAAAGTACATCAGCAGTTCAGCAAAAAGTGGGGGCAACCATGCAGAAAGAGGGCACTGTCTCACAGTTACCGACATTTCACCTGTAGCAATTCTGGAGGCCTTTTTCCAATTGAATGTTTCCACTAACACTATTATGAGGGAACTTGCGGGCCGGGGCCAAGCCGTGCAACATGGCTGGTTTGATAAAACCTGTAGAGTGGCCAATAACCATCTCCGAAAAACCCTTCACGCAAAGCCTCGTAACAAAGAGGCCATAATAGTGGCAAGGAAGGGTTATAAGCAGCCAATTAAGAAGCAAAAATCGGAGCTCAAAGAGGCTTCTTAGGGGCGATTACTGACTTGCTTTTGATTCTCAGGACTCAAGGGGCTTTTGGGCCATTGTAAATGGCAGGCAACCAACTTTGACCACTCCAGAGGATATTGGCTCCACCATAAGACCAGAGCAATTGGTATCCCATTTTTAAAAGGTTTATGCTCTCAGTTCCAATGCCCTCCCGGCATTGGATGAGGATACTGATCTCAATCCTTTGTAGATCAGGTTTGACCTGGTAGAGGTCTATAAGGCAATACAGGCTAGCACATCTAATAAAGCCCCTGGCCAGAATGGGATACCTGTGGATCTTTATAAAGTCGAGCCCCAGTTTTGGGCCCCATTCTAATAAATGTTCTAAATGCTGTTGTGTGGATCGGTTTCCCTTTGTCCTGGAAAGCAGCAGTTACAGTACCACTTTTTAAAAAGGGAAACAGGCAAGATCCTACATGCTTTAGAGCCATCTCTTTGCTCAATTCTGTAGTGAAAATGGTGGGCTGCATTATATTACAGCATGTAGAATAGTGGGCGCAATCACATAATATTCTTTGTCTAATTCAGTATGGATTTCAGGAAGGAAAAGGTACTATGAAACAGTGCCTGAACCTCAATCTCATAATCGGGAAATATGTATTTGCTAAGCAAGGGACTATTTACCTTGCGTTTATGGACCTTAGTTGCGCCTTTGACCGGGTGAATAGGTCAAAGTTATGGTAAAATTTACCGGCGTAGGGTTACCTACCCCATCAATCAATTTTTTAATGGCACTGCACTCAGAAGCGAATGCGTCCGTATGGAATGCTCTGAATCTTTTTCGCTTCGGGTGGGTTTAGACAGGGATGTGAGCTAGCACCATTGCTTTTTCTCCTTTATATCAACGGTCTCAACACTTTTTTAGCCACACATGGGAAAGACATGCCCATGGTAAAATCAATTCCTGTACCCTCCCTACTCTATGCGGACGACGCAGTGCTGATGGCCCGAACGGCAAACAGGCTAAAAATCCTTGTTGACCTTTTTGTCAACTTTATGGATGGGTTGGAGCTGGAGGTGAATAGCAGTAAAGCAAACTATATGGTTACATGGGAGGAAAAACTCTAAAACTAGAACTATTGTTATGAAGGGTAATCGGGTCACTAGGGTGCCCGATTTCCCATATTTGGGGGTTATTTTCGATTATTTGAACAACTAGCTTACATCTTTATGAAAGAGGTTTTCCTGTTTTTCTTTAGCCTGTAGTGCCCTTTTTAGATTTTCCCAACAGATCGGTAACAAACCCATACTACCACTTTTGCAGATATAATAAAATGAAATGCCTACCTGTACTTTTGTATGGTGCAGGTATTTGGGGATATCGCAATGGTAAGGTTTCACAGCAAGTAGAAGAATCGTTTTTGTAGGCGGCTGCTGGGCTTGGCTCCCAATAGCTCGTCCTTATTTGTACATGTAGAATTGGGCCTTGACTATGTGGAGGATTCTATGATGCTGGCTCTGGCTCCTGTGCTATTGTGGATCTCTGTGTGGTCTGGGGATCACACAGGATTTAACAGGTATGTGATCGAGAACTGCCTTGGGTGTTACTACGGTCTCAGAAATCCATGGCTGAGTTATGTGGAGTCTGTTGCCAGGACATTGGGCTGCCCCGATCTGTTCTATAAGCCGTATCTCATCAGTAGGAGTAATTGGGGATCCGTTTTTAAAGTAGCTAAAGGTACTTAGGTATTTGGAAAAACTCAGAAGGGCGACCGCTGGATCGCTTCTGTTCCTCCAAACTGCGGCGGGCCCTGAACCGTATCTCCTCACTGTTACCCACCCGTGGGAAAGATCACTCCTGACAAAATTTCAGGTGGGGTCCATTCGGTCATCTATTTGTTTTCCCTGGGACAGTTAGACCCAAATACAATCGAGGTGTGCCCCTGTGATGGATGCTCACAGAAGACTTTGGAGCATTTGGAGCTGTTTTGTAAATTTTAAGAGTTTTTATGACACAAGTATTTAATTCCCATCTTAAAATCGAGGGGATTACGACAGTTTCGGCCTGCTTTTTAATACTTAAAGCTATTACCTGATCATGTAGTAATGTAGTAATTTTATTTGTTATTCTTCTACTATTCAATTTTTTAGGTGGACGATCATAATTTCTCAACATCTACACCAGGTATTTTACAGTTGTGGAAAACCTACATAATACATCACAACATTGGTGTAAGGTAGGTTCACCACCAACCTTGTATTGGTTCTGACGAAGCACTGTAGATCTGCTTGGGACCATCAGGCACAAAACATGTTGACCTGATTACACTATTTTGATTTATTCACAGCTACTTGGGCACATTAGCCTTAACCTGCTTTTGGTATTTTTAATCTTGCCAGGAGAACCTCCACATTAAAATATCTAATTGGTATTTCCTACACAGTTTTATTCCTCACTCCCATACTACCACCCCACACTTTCATAACACCCTCGTACTTACACCCTCCATAATATGGTATAAAAGACAAAAGATCTCCGCCAAAGCGACCCTTCATGGGGCCTGTAGGGCACTGAGGGGCCGGCCCGATAAGGAGCAATGCCCAGTGATGAAGCATGACATCCTTGTGGTGTGTGAGGGAAACAAGAAATAATCTGTAGGATTCCCTTTTGTTCTTTCATTTCGGAGATTTGTCCTTGCTTCTCTTTGATTCCCTTCTCCACCTTGATAGGAACAGTACCTTCTTGGTTGAAAGAAAGATTGCTTTTGGAGCCTGGGTACTGGATCTTTTATCAGCTCCTAGCCATCCTCTTTTTGTTTTGAGTTCATAGTACAGCAGTTCAGCTGAGGGACTTACACTATTCTTTGTTCCTCCTCTATCTCACTTCCACACCCACACAAAAGTATAAAGTTACCCTGAATCCAACATGGATGAGAACCAGGGCCTGAGTTTTGGAGAAACGTTTGGCGCGGACATTCTGAAGACCCCATCACTACTAGGGGCAGATGGTAGCACACCAACATCTAGCAGTCAGGGAGCCTGGAACTCCATCACAGCCCTGAAGAAACAACAAGTCAAGATAGCCATGCATGCAGCCGTCGTGACTAAATATCTGAGAGCAAACATAACACCTAACGGACTCATAGATACCACAACACCGGTTTCTGGAGGATATGATATTCAGATGAGAATGGAGCCAGATTGCCTGGAAATGCACACCTGACTGGCTTGTACTCATTATCAATGCTGCCAAACACCTGTCCGACTCATTAATCATCAGGATCAACATTGTGAAAAATGCCTAAAAGACTGGAATCAATATCTCAGCATCAAATCACTTCTTGCTGGGAACAAAACCCAGATGTATGAGCATAAAGGCTACCTTATGCAACAAAAGATATCGTAGCTCCAGAAAGACATTAAGAGGTTTGATAAAGAGAAGGTATTCCCCTACATAAAGGAATATTACCAGCCACCCGGTGGCGATGTCTCATCAGATGATGGTTCAATCTCATCCCACAAGACACACTATTTGACAAGCAGCAATTCAAGCAACGATAGCTGGGGAAGTAACGATAGCCGTTAGGAACTGATCCCCCAACTTATGGGATCAGGACACTGAGGCCTTATGATAATCTTCCCACCACACAACGTGAAGCTATCGTCTCCTTGACCGACAACCCGGCAATCATAAACAAACCAATGGACAAGACCAAGAATGCTTAAACCAATTAGCAGTTACAAGATACTACCACCCAATGGATTCAGATCCAACCAAAGCCTTGATGAAAAGCATACAGTTCATGGTGGCAACAGCAGAGGCACAAGGTTGGATTACTCAACACAAAACGGAGTTCCTGCTGAATACATCCCCTAGGACTCCATATTGCCAAAAATACACAAGGATATCACCCCCCACCAGGAAGACCCATCATCTCTGGCATTGGCTCCTCACTAGAACCTCTTATCAGATTCTGTTACCACTACATCCAAACGCTGGTCCAGAAAACTTCTTTTCTCAAGGACACGAGAGATGTACTGAAACTGTTGACGGATGTTGATAACCAACATGAAATTGACCTTCTGATGACTCTGGATGTGGAGGCATTATACACCAACATCCCACAGGACGCAACCATTGAGGTCATCAAAACTTGCCTAAGAGCAGACATGGACCGCTATGACACCCATCGATTTCATTATCAAGTGTGCCACAATGGCACTCAAGAACAACTTCTTTAAGTTAAAACCCAGGTATACCATCAGGCACAAGGGACATCTATGGACAGAACATTCGCCCAGAGCCTGGCTTTCCTGTGGATTGCACTATATCGGCCTCACGTCCCATAAAGTAAAAGTGAGGATTCAAGAACACATTAGCACCCTCAAGGCAGGGAAATTGACTACACGACTGGTCCGGCACTATCAGGAGCTGAGACACAACAACAGGGACCTGAAATGGACAGTGTTGGAGAGAGTAATGGGAGATGTGCATAACACTGAGGAGATGTTGGTCAGGAAAGAGGCGCATTGGATTTTCACTGAAAAAGCAGACCAAATGGGCCTGAACGATTCCATTGAATGGAATAGGGTGGGCGGGTAGGAACTTGCCCCCCTGAGCTATGCTGAAGGATTTGTTACCCGACAGGAATTATGGGCAATGATGAATTATATGTCCTAGCATGTGTCGGCACTAGGCCACACAAACGGTGTGAATTTATTGGCACTGGCGCAGAGAATTATAAATCATGAGATCAATTGCTGGTCAGCAAGGGATAATCGTTGAGTTGCGCACCCACTTAGGTACACTTGACTAACTCCATCTTTAGTCTGTCCTGGTGAAGTATTACATAAAACACTGGTGTTTCATGTAGGGGCGCCCAAAATAGAAAGTGACCCTTGCAACATGCATTTTGAGTGTCTCTCAATAGCTATAACCAGCTATATATAGCATGGTAATACCCCTCCTAGCATACATGACACTAAGGCCTTTGTCATTTTGTACTGGTGGGAGCAGCGAAAATTTGTCTGAGGCAGTGCTATAAACATTATAAAATTGGGAACGCCATGATCTACTATCTGGCAGTAAATAAGAGAATTACACATACTGAGTGTTTTGGCATGCCGGCCACTACGGCTCTTTAAATAATAGGCCTGACAAATGCAACGTAGATGGCCGTTCACAATTCGAAAACGGCGTCCTTTTAAGATCCAGAGCGCTCAGTCCATCCGGCACAGTTAATCTTGAATATAATGTAAACGGGAGCTGTATAATTCAAAGATGGCGCCCAGTTTAGACCTCTATCATATGCACAAGGGCGGATGGCCCTGAACAGACGCCCGGGTCTACGCTATTGGTTGGTGCAGGCCGGTGACCCAGGTGAGAGAGCAGGTTTCCCGTTTCACTTCCGGGTCATGGTATGCGTACTTCACTGGGCGCACGAGCTTTCTTGGCGTCCAGGAGGAGGTCGAAGCCCAGCCGACTAACAAAACGGTGCGTCGTATGATGCGGGTCGAGTGAGAGCATGTCTCGCCCGTGTATTTTTAAAACGCAACCTTACATGTTTGAGTTTAGCGCATGACTTAAGCAGTACAGAGCGGGTTGGGTGACAAGTCAATAGCTTTCAGGCTGCACAATGCACATACTAGGCAAGAGCCTGGGGGCCCTCATTCGCCTGCACATATTGAGAGACGTAAAGAAGGCATTTAGTTGGCAACAGGAGAACACGAGAGAAATGTCGAAACATTGGCATAACTAAAAAACGATGATGGCTAAATAATACATGTATGTATACACAGGCTGACGACTGGTGGCTGCATTTTTACCTGATGGGGAAACGTGGCTAAAATTCGTTTTTGTTGCCCTATAGAAGTGTGTTGCTGGTAGGAGTCCACCTGGCATCCACTGGGTAATTATGGCATAAACTATGTACATTTTGCTGAGAAAATGGTATTGCAAGGTTGCCACCAAACACTGTTTCAATATGTCTTTTTACATGTTTGGCACTATCTTTCTTTTATGTTGTTTGTCAACCACAACAGATTGTTCTTGAAGTACCAGCAAGATGGAGATACGTCCCCGAGCCCTGATGAAATTGCCAAAAATTGCAGGGCAATGAAACATGTCGGCCGTTGCAATTAAAATGGTCTAAACATGCCGTTTTTTTTATCCGAGTGAGGTCACTGCGAAAAATAAAGTATGTATAACTGCAAATGAGCCACAACTCATTTTATCTTGGAAAAGCATTTTCCTTTTTCACGTTAGGGGGTCCAGATGCTGATAGATGATATAATCATCGACACCATATCTTTATCTTTCTTCACCTTTTCTCACACAATCTTAAGATTTGGGCATCAATTTTTCACTTTCCCTTTTCTGTTTTGGTCATGAAAGTTACCACTGATGACAACGTGAGCAAACTGGTGAGTACCAACCAGTAGCTCCTTGGGTGATGCTTACGTGAGGTACTTTCTGACCTCTCACACCTTTTTTCTTCTCTATTTTTGATGCGAGTCTGTGTATGGTGGGTTGACAAACTCTAATTTTTTAGAACGCAGAACACTCGGAGTTGGGCACGACTGTTAAATAAGCGGAGCCTGACCTAGGGCCAGATAGATTATAAAACTGCCCCTTTTTCTGAAATTAAAATCATATTGAATGGATGTAGTGTTTTATGTAATATGTATATACTATACCAAAGTAAGGTATAGTGTGCACAGAGTCCAGTGGATCTCCAAAGGCTTTCAAAGGTGAAAGTAGATAATACCTTACTCTCAATTTGTGGCAGTGTGGGTGAGTAGTAAGGCTTTATCAGAGGGGAGTGTTAAGCATTTAATGTACACACTCAGGCAAGAAATTTCACACACTCAAAGACTGAACTCAGACCAATTGTTTTTATCAAAAATATTTCTTTGTTGTATTTTATTTATAGAACCAAGCAGGACTTGGTACAGGTGAATATAATGGTACTTTTCAAGACAGATTGTTCATAAGCAAGCTGGATGAATAATGACTTTTCTTTCAGGATTGTGAAAATGTGCAAATACAGTTCTAATTACTTTTAGATTACTTTTTAGATTACTTTCAGGATTACTTTTTCTTCTCAGTGTGATATGCCTAGATATCACACTGGGACATTTCCTGGATAAAAAGTAAGAAAAACTGCTTTTCTCAAAACACAGTTTCTTAGGTTTCCAAACAAAGCACCCTCAACACAGAAGTTTTTCAGAGGAAAACAGTCAATGCAATCCTATGGGGAAAAATGGGGTTAACGTTTTGCAGGTAAGTAAACGGCCCTAAGGGTTGAGTTTCTGGGGTTAGAACAAGGATTCCCCCAGGGTCAAGGATGCACTCAAAAAGCACCCTCAGCGGCACTAGGGCGGCCGGGTGCAGAGTGCTGAGGCACAATGTTAGCCTACGGGGCTAGGGGGCTGTAGGTTGGTGGCTGCTTACGAGCAGGCCACAAGGCTGAGGGAGCAAAGCTCCTAGAGGTGAGCTCAGGGAAAAGAGGGATCCAAGTTAGCACACAAGGTGTACCCACAGCGGCACAGGGGCGGCCGGATGCAGGATCGACGTCGGAAGCCCTGTTGGTTTCAATGGGGAAGCTCTGGTCAGAACAAACACTGCAGGCTCGGGCACGAAGAACTTCTGGAGCCGACCACCGGTTGGAGAGGTATGCTGGGACACCGTTGGTTGGGCCACTCAAGGTCATGGGGCGTCGGGTGCAGAGGTGTCTTTTGGCGTCGGGTTTTCCTTACCGGCATCAGTCGCGGGGACCCTCCAGATAGAGGCTACAGGCGTCGTCGGGAAGCTTGAGGTAGGTCAGGGATCACCAGATCCCAGGTCAGGATCGTCGGGGAGACCTCCTCGTGGTGTTGGGCCACTCGAACTCGGGCCATGGGCGCCGGGTGCATAGTCGCCGATTTGGCCGGAGCCAGAGTCTGTTTCTTGAGCAAGTCCAGAGCTCACGGAAGACAAAGTCTTTGTAGGGAAGACAGGGCAGGTCCTCCAGGTTCTGGGGGGCTGCTGGCTGGAGGACACGCTGGGATTCCACTGGAGCAGGTCGAGGTCAGGACAGGCCGGTAGGGCTGGAGCCAAGGAAGTTAGTGTCCTCCTCTTCTTCCTTCAGCACGGCTCTTCGGTCCTTCTTCTTCTTGCTCGTCTGAGGCAAGGTTCAAGGTTGCCCCTAAATACTAAATTTAGGAGCATTTCAGGTAGTTACAGGTCGGGACCATTGGGTCCCTTCTTTGGAGTGGGTACACCCCCTATTATGCCATCCTCCAGTGGGAGGGAGGCATAAGCCTCACTCTGGTTGGCTGGGTTCCCCCCATCTTCAAGATGGCGGGGACTGAGAGTCGTGCTTCGCTTCGCCTACCCCACCTGAGGGGTGGGGTTGGCAAAGGTGGGCACACCTCTCTCCTCCTATCTTGGTTTTACCTCCCATTATCCTGCCCAAAGTGGGGGTCAGAACCGGTGGGGCCCAGTTGCTGGGAGCAGCAAATGGCTGGGTCCGCTCACAAAGGCAGCAAGCCTTTGAAGCTGCCCCTTCATGGACCCTGCCCATCCTGGGGGAGGAGGCTTGGCACCAGGGCCGGACTGGGAACCAAAACCGGCCCTGGCAAAGTGCTCGGCCGGCCCCCCGGTGGGGTTGGGGGTGCGGCCGAGCTGTTTGCCAGGGCAGGTTTCAGCCTGCAATGGCAGTGTGTGTGTGTTGAGGAACAGGGCCCCTAAGGGGTGCACAATATGTGCTGCAGTCCTTAGAGGCCTTCCCTGGTCACAGTGCCCGTGGTATTCATGGTACCTTTTACAAGGGACTTACATGTGACCAGAAAGTTGCCAATTGGGTTTGCAACAGTATAGTTTTTGCGAAAGAACATAGGCCCTGGTTACCTGGTTGGCAGGAACCCAGGGCACACTTAGTCAAAGAGCATCAACATCAGGCAAAAAGTGGGGGGTAACCATGCAAAAGGGGGCACTTTCCTACAACCACTACTATTGGTCGTGAACAAGCGCCGTGGATCCGTTCAAGACCATTAGGTGTGAAACATGTTGACCTGATTACACTATTTTGATTTATTCACAGTTTTTGGTCTTTTTAATCCCGCCAGCAGAATCTGCACACTAAAATATCTACTAGGTATCTCCTAGACACTTGTATTCCTCACTCCCTTACATACTACCACCCCACACTTTCATAACACCCTCACACTAACACCCTTCATCATACGGCATAAACAACAAAAGATCTTTGCCAAAGCGACCCTTCATAGGGCCCATAGGGCATTGCAGCACGGGCCCGACGAGGAGCAATGTCCCAATGATGAAGTATGACATTCTTAGGGGTGTGTGAGGGTAACAAGAAATCATCCGTAGGATTCCCTTTTGTTCTTTCATTTCTGAGATTCGTCCTTCCTTCTCTTTGATTCCCTTCTACACCTTGACAGGAACAGTACTTTCTTGGTTGAAATAACAATTGATCTCAGAGCCTGCGTACTGGACCTTTATCTGCTCCTAGCCTCCCTCTTCTTTTTGTTTTGATTTCTATAGCGCAGACATAACCAAAAGGCAGTTAAGCGATGTACATGGTCAACATGACTTGGCTGGCAGCTATGGAATGACAAGGCACCATTGCACTTCCTTTTCCACTATCCCCATAGAACCTAATGCGCTCTCCTTTCTGCAAGTCACATGCAGTTTCTTCTGTTTCTTCTCCCTCCTTCTCCCTCCAGTGACCAGATGTTGTCTTGCCATCTGCATCTATGTGCTATCCCATGTTACCTTCTCTGTTTCACACTTGCAATTTCACCCAATGTCACCTCTCCCGACTCTCCCTTTGCCAACAGCTCACCCTCCCAGTCGATGTTTACTTGTCACATTTCAGACGTTCCCTAAGCCTCTGTCAATTACTTTCTCCTCCTCTTCTATCCTCTAATTTCACTACTGCTCAGCCGACTCTTCTCTGTGTTACTCTCTTTCTTTTCTGCTTATGTACTCTCCTCTCAGGCCTGCCTCTGGCTCTCATCTGTGCACTGAAGGTACCAACATCTGTGGGTCTAACAAGCTCAGGTGGTGCCACCAGAAGCTCTTTTAGCTGGAGCTGGATTCTGCAAAGTATTTGGAGGAACATTAGAGCATGAATTTTCAAGTTCTTTTGACATAAGTAGTTACAATAAATCAGGTACTAAAGTAACCACTCACTGCTAGGACAAGTACAGAAGGCAGTCCCTGTTTTCGTTCCAAGAACGAAGCATGCTGAAAATATCTGAGCGTTAGACATGCATGTAGGAAAACTTGAAAACACCCCAGTCTTCAAAATGTAACAACCTCATTGCACAGCACATGCTACGAAGCAAAGGATTGAATATGGCAAAGGAGGCTAATACCTTTTAATTATTGTCATACCTTTTCTACTTTAATTGTCAAAAAGATTAAGCACTGCATTCTGCTCCTAAAGAACAAAAATGACTTCAGATTATTCAGAGTCTCCGAGTTTACATTCTTGTTTTGGCAGCTTACACATTCCAAAGCATGCCATGTACTTCCTGTCTTGACATTCAATCAATCAGTAGATTTGTAGAGCACTACTTGTCACTAGTGAAGGTATCCAGGCACTGGTACAGTCTAGTCGATTAGTCGAATAGCCAGGTCTTCAGGGACTTTCGGAACTTTGGAAGAGATGAGGAGGTACATAGATGAGGAGGTACATAGATGAAATGGTAGTTCGTTCCAAGTCTTCGCTGCTGGGTAGGAGAGAAGGAGTGATCTCCGCACCTGCTACGTCGGATGCAGGGGGTGAGGGTTAGAGAAAGGGACACGGAGCAGAGGTGTCTGGTGGGCTGATGGATGTTCAGGCAGTGGTTTAAGTAGGCAGGTCTGCAATTGTGTAGGGCTTTGTATGCACGGGGCAGGAACTTGAACTGGCATCTTTTCTGTACAGGGGGCCAGTGGAGTTCCCGGACGCAGGGGGTGATGTAGGTTCGTCTAGGGACATCCAGGACGAGTCTGGCTTTGGTGTTCTGTATGGTCTGTAGTCGTCAGAAGAGGTGATCTGCAACCTCTGCATAGTGAGCATTGCCGTAGGCCAGTTGGCTGGAGGTGAGGGCCTGGGTGATGGTGCGACTTGAGCTTTGGGGTTGCCATTAGAATACCTTTCGAAGCATGTGGAGGATGAAGAAGCAGGAGAAGGAGATAGAGTTGACCTGAGTTGTCATGATTAGCTTGATGTCCAGAATGATGCCTAGGTTCTTAGTATGGTCAGTTGGGGTAGGAGTAGGTCCGCGTTCTGAGGGCCACCAGGATGTGTCCCATGGGGAGCTTTTGTTTCTGAAAATTAGTACCTCTGTCTTGTCAGTGTTGAGCTTCAGGCGGTTTTCCTTCATACAGTTGGTGACGTCTGTCATGCAGTTGCGGAAGTTGGTCTTGGTGTTGGTGGTGTATTTGGAGAGGCAGAGGAAGTTGTGTATCGTGGCGTAGGATATAATGTTGAGGCAGTGGGTTTAGACGATGCTGACCAGAGGTGTCGTATAAGTGTTCTATAGGGTGGGGCTGAGCAAGGATTCTTGGGGTACTACACAGTTGATTTCCTTGGGTTTAGAGGTGAAGGGGGGAAGTTGGACGATTTGCGACCTTCCGGTGAGGAAAGAGGCGATCCATTTTAGAGCGGAACCTTGGATGCCTATGTTGTTCAGCCTTGTGATGAGTGTGTGGTGGGAGACCATATGGAAGGCTGCCTAGAGGTCTAGGAGGATCAGAGCCGCAGTCTCTCCTCTGTCGAGTACAGCTCGGATGTCCTCAGTAGCCGCGATGAGGGCTGTCTCAATGCTGTGGTTGCTACAGAATCCGGATAGGAAGGAGTCCAGTAGGAGATCCCGTTTCAGATGTGAGGAGAGTTGTTGGTTGATGGCTTTTTTCAATACTTTGGCTGGGAACTGGAGCTGGGAGATCGGTCGGTAGTTGTTGAGTTCACTGGGGTCTGCCAATTGTTTTTTAGTAGGGTGTTGACTTCTGCATGTTTCCAGTCCTCGGGGAAAGTGGCTGTGGCAATTGAGGTGTTGAACAAGGTGGTGAGTACGTGACTGATTCTGGCTTTGCCTAGGTTGAAGATGTGGTGAGGCATGGGTCAGTTGGGGCCCACGAGTGGACCGAGTTCATGATGGAGGCTGTGTCCTGTGGGCGAGTTGGCTCCATTCAGTTAGCCAGACGTCTGTGGTGGTAGCAGGGTCATTGTGTTGCTTGAAGAAGTCGGTGCCGCCCTAGGGCTGGGGTTTGAAGTTTCTGTAGATGTTGGAGATGTTGTCATGGAAGAAGTTTGCAGGGTTGTCGCAGAGTTCCTGTGAGGGGGTAATGTGGTTTGTTGGAGTTGAGGGGCTGGAGAATTCTTTGACGATGTTGAAGAGTACTTTGCTGTTATTGGAGCTTGATTCGATGGATGAGGCTAAGGCCTTTTTCTTTGATTCTCTCAATTGTCTGTAGTAGAGGTTGAGGGCTGTCTTGCAGGTCTTCTTGTCAGAAGATCTTCTTGCCTATTGAAGCAATGCTGTTGGCGCAATTGGTGATCCAATTGTTGAAGTTTCTGAAGTTCTGGTCTAGGTTGTTGGAGGTGATGGGGTGGGTGGTGTTGATTCATGCATCCTTTGAGAATTTGCTCCAGCTATGGAGGCACTGGACAGACTGATTGAGTCCAGGTGAGGTCCGTGGTGTGGCTTTACCCGATGTGGTCGCTGGAGGTGAAGATGGGGTCTAGTGTGTGGCCTGCAGTGTACATGGGGTCGTGGACGAGTTGGGTGAGTCTAATATTGTTCATGCTGTCAACCTCGATCTCAACTTCCATCTCAACAACCACAATACTAGTGTTGATGTCTTTGTGGTCGTCGAGATGGAAGTTGAAGTCACAGAGGAAAATACAGATGTTGGAGTCTATGGCGAGGGGAGAATAAAGTTCCAGAAGTTTGGACGTGGTCCTGGAGGACGGTAGGTGAGTGTGCCCCTGATGGTGGTTTTGCTGTCTGTTTGGAGACGGAAGTTGAGGTGTTCCATGGCTGGGGTGATGTTGTCATTTGTGGTGGTGCATTGGATGGATTCCTTGTGTATGATGGGGATCCCTCGTCCAGGCTTTTTGATGCTGTTGCGGTGGGTGATTCTGTATCCTTCAGGTATTGCAGTGGTAATGTCAGGCACGGGAGTGGGGTTGAGCCAGATCTCAGTAAGGGAGAGGATGTTGTGTGTGAAGGTGGAGATGAGGTCCCAAATCTCGGTGATGTGTTTGCATAATGAGCGTATGTTAAGAAGGGTGAATACAAGTTGTTGTTTTTGTTCAGGTGGTGTCTGTGTTGTGTTCGGGGTAGGGCTAGTCAGTGGGCTGGTGTATGTGCTGTGGCAGGTGAAGTGGCAGTGGGTGCAGGTGAAAGGTCTGACTGTGAAGCGTGGGTTGGTGCAGTGATAGTGTTTGTTGCGGCATCGAGGGTGCATTAAAGCTTCAATGCATATTCTCATTACTACTTGTCCAGTGAGGCAGAGGCATTGCATACAGACAGATGGTACTCAGGAATGTGGTCCAGAGCTTGCAGGCTCAAGTTATGGCTTCTTGCAGTTACCTCTTTAATGGTTGTGTCTCCCTGTGGCTGAAAGCTTGCCTGCTTCTCGACTACAGATGCTTTATCTGTGTTGCATGCTAGTGAAGCTTAGTAAAACCCTTTTTCATCATACAAAAGCCAAAATGATTGGCATTGTCAATGCTTATTTTTTATTGTTTTGCACAATAGCAGGCATTTGATTTTTACCTTTGTAAGCGCACGAGTGAAAGTCTGACCTTAACATGCTTGCCTTATTGGACTTCATTAGTACTATTCAGGAATGCCTGAACCTAAGATAGTATCAATCATGCAAGACTTTCGAGGTAGGCATCTTCTTTTTCTCCCTAGTTTCTCAACAAACACCATTCCAAGATGGCAGATTAATTTTGTTGAAGCCTAGATCAGAGGCTTAAGGTTTCTTGACCATGGCTGGTTCATAATGGGTTTCCTGCCATACACTGCATCAAAGAACTCCACAACCAACTATTCGGTGCAAGGCGACCAGTAGTAGGGGTAACACACTTGTGACACCTCCCTCTCGATCCCCTCCCTATCCCCAGTTTTGCAGTGCTGCCCACACCGACCTAGCACCTCCAACTGGAATAGTGCTCCCCGGCCTCTGCCTCCATTTCTGGGGCCCCCGTCTTTCCCTTGAGGTTCCGCAAGCACCTCCTTCCATCGCCAATCTTGCTCCCTGGCCCTTGCCGCTCTCTCTTGCTGCTCCTCCTCTTCTCTCCTCTGCTATCCCATCTAAAGTCTCTCTCCCAGTGGCTCCCCAGAGATTGCTGCAGAAAATTCTTTTGAGCTTTGCTACATCACCATGGAAATATCAAACCTATTGGCTTTGTCTAGCCAAAGCTTTAGGCATCTGTTGGCAAAAACCTACTGTATTGAATATAAGCTTTGAGTTCACCTTTTACATATGATTCAAGTGCTTTCTTATCTATCTCAATTTCTAGCCCCTACATCAATAGCTTTTCTCTCTGTTTCTCCCACCCACACAGTATTTCGCGCTCCCTGTGTTTTGACCAGATGTGTTGTATACTTCCACTGCTGATGTAATACATTCAAGTGCATGAGGGACTGTTTTATCTTCCCCACTGCTCTGATGTCCCAGCTTTCGCTTCCTGTTTTCTTATTGAAAAGTAGATCCCATCCATACCCTTGGTGTCCACCTGCCTGGAGTCCTTTAATCCATGTCCATGTTATGTTGCAGATGGCTGTATTGGATGGAATGATTTTCATATCATTAAAAAATCGTTGGACGGGAGAACTTGGCCTTTTTGTAACAACTACTTTTTAAAAACAAAACAGTGTACATTATACGAGGCACGGTGCATGCCCATGAATGGAGGCCATCTAGGAATGGCTTTTAATAAAAACAAAACACATTCAAAGAATGTGTTGCCAAAATCAATAGGTCAGCGCCCAGTATCACGGGCTTGACCTATTGACTGTGCCAAATCTTGTTAAGACTGATTTCTGCTTCTTTTAAAAGGATGAAAGTAATCCGCAACCACAATTAGTTACACTTACCATCTGGTTTGTCAGGATCTCTATTCAACACTGCATAGCGTGGTAAATCTATTCCCTCCTGCTGCAGGATTCGGTACACTTCCCTTCTGCAAGAGAGGGCATCGATAATGGATAAGGTAAGTAAAAAGCACGAAACACATAATGTAACATTCATCATGAGCTGTAGGAAATACCCTGTAAAAAATAAATAATTCAACTCACACAGGGTAGCAAAGCTCTAGGAACAGTCAGGGTAAAATGAGTGACTAGGTGCTGCAATGAGGGATGGATAGATGGGCATGAATATATTTTTCTACCATAAGATTTCAAGCATTTATTTTTAAAAAAACAAAAAAAACGATATATATATATTCACTGAAAAACAAAAGGTTACAGGGAATTTATAATTAGGAAACAGAATTTCAAAAACCTTAGATATTCACACAAAAAACAAAGGTTAGAGGGACGTTGTAGTTAGATTCAGAATTCACGCACACAAAACCATAGAAATTCAGCAGTTATAGTTCGATTTATCTAATTTTATTACGTGCAGATTTCATTGGGCAGCTGCCTAAACATAAATAATGGACTACCAATGCGACCTCACACCAAACCATGATTAACACCGCGGGTTTTAGCCCATAATAGGATATTGTTCCTGATACAATGAGCCCTGAACACAAAGAATGTATTCATTGTGTGTAATGTTAAAGTATAAATTCTGTTAAGCTGAAAAGGTAATAGAGACACTACAAAATGGCCGCGATGTTAATCATGGTTTGGTGTGAGGCCGCATCGGTAGTCCATTATTTATGTTTAGGGAGTTGCCCAATGAAATCTGCACGTAATAAAATGTGGAATGTAGAGATGTTAACTGACATTGAGGAAGGCCAAGAGGCTGAAACGTGTTTGTCGGTTTTGTTGCAAGCAAAGAATGAATTGACAAACAGCTTATGAGTGCGCGAGATACATATATACATACACACATATATATATATATATATGTATATATATATATATGCATATATATATATATATATATATATATATGCATATATATATATATATATATATATATATATATATATATGAAAAAAACCAAAGGTTTTAGTTGTCTCAGATACTGGTTTAATTTTTAAAGAAATAGGCAGCACTCTAGCGGCTTCCCAGTTTAATTATTGAGCCAAGAGTTGAAAATATCTGTTGACACATTTCGCACTCAGAGGCTTGTGCATGCCATAGAGTAGTCCTTCTTTAGTGTCATTGTATACTGTGCTACCCACAATCATGTACTCATTTACATGTACCCATGTGATGGATTCTGGGCCATGAGGTTCTAAAAATGTTTACAATTTTATAATTCAGCAAATACACAATGTACTTTACTTGTGTTTAATTCCATTTATTGTTTCTTCCTTCCATCACTTTACTGCTCATGGTTCAATTTCTGTATATAAGAGTGACTGTGAAAACTTGAAATCTGATTAGAAACTCATATGAACATATGCAGAATGAACTGCGAGTTGGTTCTTGCCTGAGGGCCTGCTACCTTACTGGTCTCGCCCTAATGTGGTCAGTGCATTTCAGTGTACAAGGCAGGACTGTTCGGCCTCCTGTCCATCGCTAGGGTGATGACGGTTGAGTCCTTGTGAGGTGTTACCATTTTTGGCTCTTGCTGTGGCTTTGGTGTAGTAGCCAAGCACTTCTGCTGTCCATTGTCTCCCTACTTCAGGAGTCTTTGGGGATCTCAAGTTGGTCCTTTAGCTACTGTGGGGCTACGGTCCTACTAGGCAGTTCCCTCTTATGTGGCTTGCACTGTCTCGCCGTTGTCCGTTGTTATAAGGGTTCCAGGGCTTCTTGCTTTACCTTTTCTACCAATCTACTTGGGAGTCTTTGCTTCATTCCTCTCTGTCTCTATCCTGTGGGTTCTTGAGTGACCCTGGGCTCAGTGTCTCCACTTGAATCTGTTCAGGCATGCACACATTGTGTACTTCTGCTGAAGGCTATTTGAATCCACAGTTTGCTGTTTAGGGTTACAGTTTGTGGTTGGGTTCTTCTGGCTTACTGTGAGATCTGCTCCCAGCCTCATTGCAGGTTGCTTGTGTTCTCCGGCATGTCCTATGGACTGTATCTCATGTGACTCCTTGCTGGCTTTGCTCTGGAGCTCCAGCCATTCTGCTGGGTGCACTGATATCTTATGGCCATTTGCCATGTGTTAGAGGGTTCTTGTTCCCACTTCACTACTGCAGCTGGCGCCATGTCTTGTCTGGGTTTGGTATGCTTGTTGGGCCTGGTTGGTTCAGGTCGGTCTTCTTTTGGAACGTGGATCCTTTAGGTCCTGCCTCAGCTTCAGTCTTTGGGTATCTGGTTTATGCTTTTTGGAGTGACTGAATAACTGATGGTTGTCTTGTGACGAAGCTGTTGCTCAATGCAGTGGACCTAGGTTGGTTATGGTAACAAGCCTATGATAAGGATACATGAATTAAGTCGGATTCTCTGTGTGGGAATAGCTATGTCAGATGCTATAGATCTGATTTGTTTATTGTAACATGTTATGGCAGAGGCATAGGCTTGACTGACCTATTGTGAAAAGTCAATAGTCCTTTATGGATAAATAGTTTTTACACTGGGTAAGAGCTTGTAGGGAAATATATTCTGCTATGCGGAATGTCAGATTACCACGTTAGGCAAGGATACTGGTTTTAGTTGCAGTCGCTGGAAAACATCATGTATATGATCTGCCGAACGATAATCCTTGTTTATTGTTTTTCCAACTGTAAAGTTGTACATATTTGTAACTGTTCATTTAGTATTTAGCGGTGTAAGTATATTATTATATATATTTTTTTAAACTTTATTTATCATTTTATTTTAAAACAAATACATGGGAATGCATCTCAGTACACATCATATTTCAGCCTTTTCGTACAATACTGCATCATCAAGCTATAGTCTATCCTCCACTTGTGTCATGACCACAATATTATCCCATCATTACCAGTATGTCTTCTGTTCAATCCACAGTTTAGATACAATCATTGTCCTGCACCTGTCCGTTTAATAGTATCCGCTCTTACCTCAATCGACATACAGCTTCAACCCACCCCCATCCGCACATCTGCAGGTACCCCCTCAGGAGCCGCCCTGTCCAGTAGATACGCTCTATATGGCCCCCATATATCTTTAGGTGCACATTTGATAGGCATTAGCTCATTATAAGCTTCGGTCTGTGTTGAGCAGTAAGCCATGTCCCTCTCCCATTCACTCACCGTAGGCAATGGTCCCCGCATCCATCTCATTGCCACACGCCTTTTAGCGAGCATCAGCCCAACGGCAGCCAATTTCCGCACCCCTCTTGAAATCTCCCTGTCATATCCCAAAACTGCAATTAAGGGAGTCTCAGGAACAGTGTAGCCCAGCATGTCCGTTAAGATGTTAATTACCTTGCTCCAAAAAATTCTTACACCAGGGCATTCCCAAGCCAAATGTGTAAAATGTGCCTGTGGTTCCTTACATCTAGTGCAGTTATCACTGTCTCTGAGACCGTATCTATGAAGCCGCACAGGGGTGTAATAGGTCCTATGCAGATATTTAAAATGCAGCACTCTGTGCCTGCCGTTCATAGAAATTGTTTTAATGCTGCGAAAGCACCAGGTCCATTGATCTGCAGATATTTCTACCCCCAGCTCGGCCTCCCAGTCCATTTGAAACTTTTCTTTAACTGGTGCCCCCTGTGGTTTAAAAAGCGAGTACAATAGTGTTATACATCGATGCTGAGTTTGCGTTTGTATTAAATAAGTAAGAGCGGGCATAGCCTCCGGCTCAACCAAGCCTGTTCCTATCACCCCCTTCAGGGCCTTCCGGAACCTATAGTAATGGAAGGTATCCAACGGCGTAATCCCCGCTATCTGCGCCGCTATCTGATCCCAGGTTTTGACCAATCCGTCTTGAAACAAATCTCCAACATATTCTAGTTTGAGCTTTGTCAATGTGCGTATCACGCCCCTATCTGTGTGGAAGGGCAGCCAGTTGCACCAGACTATGGGTAGCTTAGGGGAGTATATCACTGATAACTTATGCTGGTGAGCAATCTTCGTCAGCTGTTGTCCCGTAGTGTGTACCGGGTTAATCATACATATCGTGGAGTGCGCGGCACCCGTCAGAAATGTGGGTAACAATGTAGGAGCAACACTATGTTTTTCTATCAAGACATTCGGGCTGTTTTGTGGCTTGTGTATCCAGCAATGTGCATGCATCGTTTGCGCAGCTCTATAATAGCGTTGCATATCGGGAGCATTTAACCCTCCCTCCGCGAATGGCTTTGTCAGCGTGTTCCACGTAACTCGGGGCTGCTTCCCCGCCCACACCAATCTTAACAATAAAGTGCGCAGTGTTTTGAAAAACAATTGTGGTAACCCAATGGGCACATTGACAAAGAGAAATAAAAAGCGGGGAGTATCACCATCTTGATCAGTGCTATGCGGCCCATTAATGAAAACGGTAACCTAATCCACCTATCTATTGCCTCTGTCAGTTTATGTATCGCACATCCATAATTCTCTGACATAATCAGCTCAGGGTCCGTGTGAATTTTTATCCCCAGGTATCGGACTGGGTCTGTAGTCCACTCTAAGGGGTAATCTGTCTGTGTCTGTGTGGTTGCAGCCGTCAGCGGAAAAACGTTAGACTTATGCCAGTTAATGCGGAGGCCAGAGTGAGAGCCGAACCGCTCCACTTCTTGAATCATAGGGACTAGATTGCACTCCGGGTCACGTATATACAATACTGTGTCGTCTGCGTAAGCTGCTATGGATAAATTATAGTGTGGAGAGCGTATCCCCGTATGGCCGTGATATTCCCTCATAGCACTAAGAAGCGGCTCCGCAACTAATGCATACAATAATGGGGACAGGGGGCACCCCTGCCGAGTTCCTCTCAATATTGCTATGGTTCGCGAGAGTGCCCCATTAATTCGCACTCTGGCTATGGGTTGTGTGTATAACACCTGTACCAATTTAATAAAAATGTCCCCCACCCCCACTTTGCGCAATACCGCATACAGGAATCGCCATGCAACTGAATCGAAGGCTTTCTCTATATCGATAAAGAGAGCTACTGCCTTGACCTCCGGGTGAATATGTGCTATCGTGCCAAATAAGGTGCGAAGGTTACTCGTAAGCGATCTGCCCGGTACAAATCCTGTTTGCTCCGGTCCCACCAATCTAGGTAACACGAGTGACAATCTGTTCGCCAGCACCTTCGCGAATAATTTTGTGTCCGTATTTAATAACGATAGTGGGCGATATGAAGAGCAATGATCGGATGGCTTCCCTGGTTTCAAAAGCGTAATTATAGTGGCCTCCCTCATAGAAGGGGGCATCTGTCCCTCCCTAGCCATTTCCTCAAATAGGTTCACTAGGTGCGGTAGCAGCTTGTCTTGAAACGCCTTATAAAAGGCCACCGTCAACCCATCCGCTCCAGGGGCCTTCCCATTGGGCATGCCTTTCAGAGCTGCTATGATTTCAGTTGGTCTAAGTGGTCCTATCAGATGTGCCCTGTCTTCATTAGTGAGCCATTGCATTGTGATGTGTGTTAGGTATGCCTCATCTGTCTCTGCGCCTGCCGCATTTTTGGTGGAATAAAGATCTTTATAATAACCTGCAAAAGCCTCCAAAATATCAGGTGTAGTGTCCACTAGCTCTCCACTTACATTCTGCACACTCAGAACATGGTTAGCGCCCCTCGGAGGCTTGACTGCGTTTGCTAAGGTCGAACCAGGTCTGTCCCCTTCTGCATATCGTCGTGCCGTGGCGTATTTTCCTAAGTGTTTCACTTCGCTGTCTGCCAACTCATTAAATTCAGTTATATGTGTCCTAATCTGTGCCAGAATGCCAGGGTCATTTGAATGCTGATGTTGACTCTCCAGGTTTTTAAGTGTACTTTCGATATATTGCATACGATTGCGAATGGATTTTAGGACCCCTGCATGTTTCGAGATCGTGATGCCTCTAATATACAATTTAAAGGCTTCCCATATAGAGGACATGGTGGTTACACTGCCTATGTTCGTTAAAAAATATTCATCGATTGCTATGTCCAGATCAGCACGGAATGCGGAGTCTAACAAAGAGTACTGCGGGAACCTCCAGTTTTGTCTGTATAAATCATTAGAGCCCAGTGCCAAACTAAAGACAACCGGCGAATGATCCGACAATGTTCGTGCCATATGTTTAAAATTACTGAGCGAGGTAAGCAGGGGGCAGGAAGCAAACCAGTAATCTATCCTTGTATGGATATCGTGGGCCGCTAAATAATGTGTGTATTCTCTACCTTGCGGAGCCACGTGCCTCCACACATCTCGCAGGCCTTCTATCTTTGCGATGTCTGCCACCGCCCTTGCCGCACGGCAGGAGGTCTAACTGCCCCTCGGGACTTATCTAAAGCTGAATCCTGCACACAATTAAAATCTCCACCCCATAATATTGGGAGATGGGCATATTTGGCAAATTTCTGATGTAATGCCCTATAGAAGTTGGGGTCATCATAATTAGGCCCATAAACTCCCACCAACAATAATGTATTGTGTTCTTGTCTACATTTAGCAATTACATAGCGTCCATCCCCATCAACCTCCATAGCGTGAATTTGTATCCCAGAGTTGCGTCTTACCCATATAAGCACCCCCCTAACATGTGATGTGAACCCCGCTGCGATACATGTACCCCTCATTCTTCTGTCAGTTAACAGGCCCGTTTTGGGTGTTAGGTGCGTTTCCTGTAAGATAGCTACATCTACCTCATGTCTATATAGATACGCCACCATTCAATCCCCTCACATTCCAGGACATGAATTTAATAGTGTTATCTTTCTTATCACGTGTAGTCATGAAACCTGATACGTATCTTCGTGACATTTTTCATGCTGTCGTTATGAATTCTCCGCCTCTGAAAGGGCAACAGCCCTGTCCTGTGCCCTGTGTCTGAAATGCATTCCGTAACAGCCCCCCCCCCACACCATACCGTAACACCTAGATACGGTCAAAAAACAGTTCCCATCCCCCCTCCCTTCGATTGTGCCCATCCCCAACTGCACATTACCCACTTAGAACTTAACATGTGGCCCACACGTGGGGGCAATGGCGACCCAACCTAAAGTACGAACAAAAAGGTGAAAGGCCGGGGCCGCCCCCTTCTCTGACCACCAATAGGGCTATTTCAAACAGCATGCAATCTATTGCAAATTACCCCTCAATCATTATCTGACATCTCTTTATCAAGCAAAATTCTGACCCATTGTGTTGCATATAGTTTACCAGCAAATAATAGACTTATCGGAACCAATGTACATGACAGTGAATGATTTCCCTTCTCACAGTTATTCAGTCTCAGGCTCGTTGCTCGATTCCCTGCTTTCCAGCAGTGGCTCCTCCCCCGGTGTCGTCGAGTCTCCCTTCTCAGCTCTGAGCGTCCCATACTTCTTGAGGTCTTTCTGTAGTTGGCCCGGGTCCAAGTAAAAGCGTGGTTTATCCGCAAAATTGACCTTAAGCCTGGCTGGGTACAACATAGCGTAGTCGAGCTGAAGGTCTCTCAGTTTCCGTTTGACTGGGACACATTTTTTACGGGCCTCTTGTACCTGTGGAGTGAAGTCTGGGAACAGCAAAAGCTCGGAGCCCTCATATCGAAGCACCTTCAGATCCCGTGCTCTGCGTAGAGCGGCATCCCTGTCTCTATAATTAAGGAGACGCGCGATCACTGGGCGCGGGGGCGCTCCCGGAGGGGGCCGCACCGACAATGTTCTATGTGCCCTCTCCACCACAAAGATCTCCGAAAAGGTCTCCCTGCCCATCAGCTGAATCAGTAATTTTTCAATGAAGATTTCCATAGTGCCTGTGGTCGTGGTTTCTGCCAAGCCAAGAATGCGGATATTATTGCGCCGTGAGCGCGCTTCCATATCTTCGGCTTTTTTCCCATTTGTTTCTGTGAGGTCTCCATTTCGTTCTGCGTGTCCTCTGCCTCCGAAATCCTTCGCTCCGCCACATCAAGCCTTTCTGTGTGCGTGTCTACCCGTTCGGACATTCTGTCCATTCTATGTGACAGGGAGTCCATCTTTGTATCGATTGAGGAGAGACTACGCTGCATTGCCGCTAATATCTGTCCGATATCTCCTTCAGAGCCAGTGGCCTCGTCCGATAGTAGCGCCGGAGTGGCATCGAGGTCCTCGTCGCGCAGCCTTGATGATTGCCTCTGGCTGAACTGTATTTTAGTTTGAGTTTTATCGGTTTTCCCCATGTTGTAGTCTGCAGTGGAGTGTTACGTCTTCTAGCAAATCTTGGCGTTCACTACCTAGCACGCGTTGTCTACATATGGGGGTCTCAGAGCCCACTAGCCACGCATCACGGCCTCCGCCGAGCGCCCCCGGCTTACTGCTGGTAGCTCCTCCTGCAGTGGCAACGCTCCGCCAGATCAGCTATGCTGCGCCGGTCCAGTCTTTCACCCCAATATCAGGCTGTAGAGCAGCTGAGCAATACCACACGCCAGTGCACTGTGCAGTCCATGCGTTACCAGTACACTACTCGTCCCCTTCCACGTAGCTGCGTGGTGCTTCGGAGCGCTGCCGAGACGATCACTCACCCCCAGCGTCCATGCCAGTCCCGCACCTCTATATCTCCACCGCAGGCAGCTCCCAGCCAGACTCTATGTACGCTAGTGGCACCACTGATTCGCAGGTCACCGTTCCCGCCGCAGATATCACGGGAGGGCCTCCGCCCAGCCGCGCGCCACCCTTCAGCACCAGGCGCCGCAGTAGGCCGTTAATCGGGCAGCAGAGCAGCAAAATCGCAGTCCGGGCGTCTCACCTCCGCGTCTCACTCCGATGTCTGATAGTCCCGCAGCCGTCCGCGGCGGCAGTCTCCGGTGCTCAGCCAGCAGTGCCCTGGATACCCGCACCGCTCCGGTAGCGCCACCGGCCTTTCCAGCCGCTCGGCCTTCGCTTTTCTTCAGCTACTGCGTCTTAGCCCACGGCAAGGTTTCTTTCCAAAATGGCGGGCGCCCGCTCTAACCAGCGCCTCTCCGCTGCAATCTATCGGTATTCTCCGAGCCGGCCGTCTAACTCCTGCGTCCTCTCACTCACACCATTCTCCGCAACCACTGCCTCCGCTGTTATTTGTTATTTATGCCCCATTAGTGCAGGATAATGCAGGATCGGTTCCGGCGGCCGCCGGAGCTCGCTTAATCAGCGGCCATTTCCTAGCCAGGCAAACCACGCCCCCCCCCTGTGTAAGTATATTATTAAAGTAAATTTCTGACAGCTTTAGTTCTCTGCATGACTAATAGAATTAAAAACAATCATAGAAAATAAACATATATACAATCAAAGGGGCTTTGGGTCAGCCTGGTTCAGCTATTGTGTATTCATGTGTCATTTACAAGGGTCAATCTACTCCATCCATTGACTCTAATGCCCTGTACGCGATGGCATTTCACCTGATCGCATATACACATCTGCCTGAAAATTAATGTGCTTCAGTGACATGGCTGATGGAGTAGTCCATCACAAAAGTGAAGCATTCCCGTCCGTCGTATTACTATCTCCATAGGATCTAATGGGATCGTAATATGGCGAATGGGATATCTGTCATGTTTGTGATGGAGTATTCCCCGCCGCCAAAATCTAAATCAGGCCCTTAGTTTCTTATTTTCTCCTTTTATAAGTCTGTTTCAATTTTTTAGAATTTCTTTTTTTTTGGAGCTCCCCAGACATTGCAACAAGGCTGCTCGCTTGTCACTCATTTCATCTGCAGCTACATTCCACCTTATGAAACAATGCATCTGACGCGGCTATTGTTAGTGAATCACTAAACATTACCTTGCTTTGATAACTCTTTGTGTCCAACTCTGTGCTTAAGTTAATTGCTTGCGCTATTTCCCCACACCCACCAAAAGAAGAGTATTTCTACTAGACTGGCTTGCTGTCTCTAGATCTACTGTGGTCATCATGGTTCGCATTTTACTTGTTGTTCCATATGTCTTAACCCCTTCACTGCCGGGTGGTTGAGCACAATTACCAGAGTCTTTTGAAAAATTTGGTGTTAGGAATCTCTTTTGTTTTGCTGTGAAACCCTACAAAACAAATGTTTTCCCAGCCCATTTTGGGCTATGTAGTGGTGTGTTTGGTATCTTAACATCCCATTTCTTCAGGAAATATGACTTTTATTTTATTTTAAAAACATTGCTCTATATTTTGTTGAATTCAATAAACCAACATAAATCCTGGTACGCTAACCAAGTAAATGTTGTTCTAAACGTCCCAAGTCTGGAAATATTAAATATAAGTGGTTTTTTTCAGGGGATGTGGTCTGCACAATCACTTTTGATTTGGTGACATATGTCAAACTCAGGACTTCAAGGAAAGTATCAAAACTATGGGCTGATTTAGCTTTTGGTGGAATTTACTCCAGCTATCAGACTGGAAAAGGACATTACCTCCGCCTTCCAGATGGACTACTGTGTGTCAAATTTAAAGCTGATCGCTAGCTCAGCAGATATTTCTGTACACTGAAAAGAACAGCCATTGAAACAGTACTTGTAATGTATAAAATGTATGGTGGATAGCAACACATTGACTTTCATTGCTGTTCACCAAACTTTTAACATTATGTTTGTTTTTCAATAACAAAATCCAGAAGCAGGAGTCGGTTTCACAAAAACAAAAAAACTAATGTCCCACACACCACAGGAGTTTTCTCTTAGGGTGTGAGAGTCATTTTTTTCTGTCCCTCACCTTAAGCCATCACAGGAAGTTTTCAGTTGTCTCTAGGTGAGGTAGAAGAACAGAATGTTTGGCAGACAAGGTACTCCATGTTTCCAAAGGAGTACCCTGTTTGCCAAACTCTAAATCAGGTCATATATATTTACTAATTCTGTTCAACCTAAGGAAAATATTGGTGCTAACCAAATCTCCCTCATCCTCACTGGTGAGAATGGAAAGCAAGTGGAACATTATATTGTAAAAACGGAGCCATTTCTATTGTAGTTCCTTCACACAGAACATGCCAGTGGGGAAGGAGCCCCATCTGTAGAGTGTCAAGAGTCTCCAGAATGTGGGGTACCAAACACGGTAATGTTTTCAATATGTTTGGAGACATACAGGTGCTAAACCTGTGACATTGCAAATCATGCAAAAATACTGGTTTCGTTTGTCTGTTTTTGTACAAAGGTATAAACCCCCAGCCATATAGAGACATACCACAACCAGATACTTTCAGAATAGACACGTCCTAAGGTTTTTATCTCTAGGTGAAGGATATTCTTCCCCTGGATTGGCTGGCTTGGAGAATGCACAGATGATTGCCAGCAACCTTTTTAAGCCTGGTAATTTCATTACATTTCCCCTCATAGGAACATATCCTTGCTAAGGCCCAACCCACAAATGTGAACTCCTGTGTCTTCTAAGTGTAAGGGGACCAGATGTATGGGTTTTTAATGTGTTTACAATGGGTGGGTGGGTGCAGTTTAGTCATAACATTTCGAAGGCAACAGCACAAAGGTAAGTAAAATCAGTTTTGCACAATTGTAATTTTTCAGGTTTCCCTACAAATCAACTCCACACTTTTTCAGAGAAAAACAGTCAATGGATTCCTATGGAGAGAAATTAAGTTATCGGTTACCAGGTAAGCACTCGGTCTTTGGGGTTGAGTTTCTGGGCTTAGAACAAGGTTTCCCCCAGGGTCAAGGATGCACTCTTGGTACACCCTCAGCGGCACTAGGGCGGCCGGGTGCAGAGTGCTGAGGCCCAATGTTATCCAATAGGGGGGCTCTGGTTGGTGGCTGCTTACGAGCAGGCCACTGGGGCTCCTGGTGTTAGGCTCAGGGCAAAGGGGGATCCTGTTTAGCACAAAAAGTGCACCCGCAGCGGCGCAAGGGTGGCTGGGTGCAGGGTGCTGGTTTGGCATCGGTGCCCTTTTAATTTCAATGGGGATTCTCCGGTTTCAACAAAGACTGCAGGCTCTGGGACGAAGATCTTCTGGAGGTGACCATTGGTTGGAGAGATAATTTGGGATGCTGGGACACCGTCGGTTGGGCCACCCAAGGCCGTGGGGCTTTGTGTGCAGGGGTGTCTTTAGGCGTCGGGTTTCTCTTACCAGCTCCGGTCGCAGTCGGGGGGGATCCTCCAGAAAGAGGCTGCAGGCTTCGCTGGGAGATTCGAGGCAGGTCAGAGATCACCAGATCTCGGGTCAGAATCGCCGGGGAGACCTCCTCGTGGTGTTGGGCCACTCGAACTCAGGCCGTGGGCGACGGGTGCAGAGTGGTGCAGACTCGCGGATTTGGCCGGAGCCAGAGCCTGTTGATGGACAAATCTGGTGTTCACGGGAGACAAAGACTTTTCTTTGGAAGGCAGGGCAGGTCCTCTGGGTTCTTGAGGTTGCTGGCTGCAGGACACACCGGAGTTTCGCTTCTGCAGGTTCGAGGTCGGGACAGGCCGGTAGGGCTGGGGCCAAGTCAGTGGGCGTCCTCCTCTTCTTAGCTTCGGCATGGCTGTTCGGTCCTTTTTCTTCTTTTCTTCTTGGTCGTTGCTTGTCTGAGGAGGCAAGGTTCAGGGGTGCCCCTAAATACTAGATTTAGGGGCGTTACAGGTAAGTAAAGGTTGGGACCAATGGGTCCCTTCCTTGGGGTGGGTACACCCCCTATTATGCCACCCTCTAGTGGGAGGGGGGCATATGCCTCATTCTGGTTGGCTGGGTCCCCCATCTGCAAGATGGTGGGGACAGAGTTGTGTTTCACCTCGCCTCCCCCACCTGAGGGGTGGGGTTGGCAAAGGTGGCCACACCTCCCTTCCTCACTTTGTTTTCCAGCCGGTTCTCCCGCTTAAAGTGGGGGTCAGAACCGGTGGGGACCAGTTGCTGGAAGCAGCAAAAGGCCTGGGGAAGCTCAGAAAGGTGGCAGGCCATTGAAGCTTCCCCTTCGTGGACCCTGCCCATCCTGGGGGAGGAGGCTTGGCACCTCGTCCCAGGATGTGCATTGTTTCAGACCCCCGAGAGCAGCAGGCTCTCGACCCAGGGGTCCAGAAACATGTCTGGTGGTGGCAGCTGGTGAGCAGCCACTCAGCCTGGACACTAGTGTTGGGTCATTTTTCAGGGGGCATCTCTAAGATGCCCTCTGTGTACATTTTCCATTAAATCCCATACTGGCATCAGTGTGGGTTTAATGTGCTGAGAAGTTTGATACCAAACTTCGCAGTTTTCAGTAAAGCCATTGTGGCACTGTGGAGTTCGTAATGACAAACTCCCAGCACCATATACTCTTAATGGAATTACTGCACTTACAATGTCTAAGAATTGGCTTAGATACTGTCGGGGTACAGGGCTCATGCACTTGTACCCTCACCACTGGTATAGTGCACCCAGCTAGAGGGGTGGCTGATCTATGCCAGGGCAGTGGGTTGTAGGCATGGCACACAGGGATGTGTGCCATGTCGACTCTTCACTTTGTTCTGCACCAAACCAAGCAGCCTGTAAAGGCAGTGTGTTTGTGTAAAGGTACAGGGCCTCTAAGGGTGGCACAATAAGTGATGCAGCCCTTAGAGGCCTTCTCTGGTCACAGTGTCCTGGGTACCTGTGGTACCATTTACCAGGGGCTGACCTGTGGCGGGAGAGTGCCAATTGGGTTTTGTTTTTAATGCAGTTTTAGGGAAAGAACATAGGCCCTGGGTACCTGTTTGGCAGGAGCCCAGGGCACACACAGTCAAAGCACATCAGCAGTTCAGGAAAAAGTGGGGGCAACCATGCAAAAAGAGGGCACTTTCTTACAGTGATAAATTGGGCACAGTACAGACAGACAACTTTGAACATAACTAAAGGCAAAATGCCAGTCTGGGGGCACCTGTCAGATAGCAACGCTTTGTTGTATGAAAATGTATCTCAATCACATATTTTTAACCTCTACACAATCAAACGTTTCTATCATTGAGTGGCAGAACTCCCATACCTTAACTTGCTGCCTGGGAGTCCATGTTAAATAAATAGTTTCTATGTTTTTTGACAATAATTCCTATATAGCAAGTGTTCCTCTATGTCCTATTTCCCTTAGATATCTTCAGTATCTAGATACCTTGTCTAGCTACCTACCTGACACATATAGTTGCGTGTAGGGATCTCGGTCTCCGATGTATACAAATGAAGCCAACCTCCAGAGTCATCTTGGAGCTCTGTAGGCTGTAGCCCCATTTCATTGGAGAAGAGCCCCAAACACAAAGGGAAACATACTATAATCTAATAGTTTCAACATTTGCATGACTGAAGGATACTATTGTTGTGCGGCAGCCCTCGCTGAGCTAAATTAGGTGTTCCTGTGTCATATGCCAGGACATTTCTGCAATGAAAATGTTTCTGTTTGGCCTCATTCACACCATTGGTTTAGTGGCTGCACATTTTCTTTCTCCTGGATTTCTTGAATGTCAGGATATTCAACATGCAGAAGTACAGATCAGTGCCCTAGTTTCTTCCCACACAGAACAAGCCTTACCCCAGGAGTCTAGAAAGCTTTTCAGGCCACAGCCCTCTCTCCTTAGAGAAAAACCACAAGCCCATAGCACTACAATTTAGTTTTAGCTAGTGAACATCATAAGGATTCTATCGGCAGGTGCCAGAACTTCCTCAGTCTCTTTACAAGCTGGGAAACAGCAATGAAGAACAAGTTACTTACCTTTGGTAAAACTCTTTCTGGTGGATACTCTATTTATTGCAGATTCCTCAACTTTTGAATCCTCTGAGGTGCCAGACTGGATCTGGAACGTTTCTCTGCAATAGCTCCCACACACCAACAGGTGGCACTATCTGACTTCGTGGCAGCACAGTGTCTTGGGGCAGCAGCGTCAACCATGTGTGCTGATGTCAGTTTATTAACCAATTAATTCTGAGACCTCAAACGCAGAACAATTGACAAACTGGAATGTAGGCAGTGTGTGTTCTCTATGCTGGAACGTTATAACGTATAAAAAAGTTCACTTCACACAAAGGAGTGGTGAGAAATCTTTGGTTATAAAGTGCATCCACTGGAAAGAGTGTTACTAAAGTTACGTAACGTGTTGGATACCTCTAACCACAAATTCATCATCTGAATAGGCAACACCCTCCCAAAGGTGTGGAGTGAGAGGAATGGACTTTACACCAGGAAGGTCTGCATGACTGAGCGGGCAAAATGCCCCACTCCACCCCCCTATTCCATGCAGACCTTAGAGTCAATACAGTACTGCCTGGTGACGGTATGGACAGATGTCCATGTTAACAGCTTAGCATATGTCCAACATCGGAACAGCTCTAGTCAGGGCTACAGTCACAGCTTTGGCCTGGGTGGAATAGGTTTGAAGGCTGCCAGGAGGGTCCTTTTTGGCAAAAGCATAGCAGAGCTTAATGAATAGGAGAAGCCACCTCGATGAGGTCCTTTTCAGGACTGCTTTCCTTTCTCTGTATCTGTGAATCCAAAAAAGAGTTAACCGTCCATCTGATGCTCCTTAGTCATGCCACTAGATCAATGAAAGGCACCCACAGTATAACCTTTCCTCATCTGTAGAGGCATGCGACACAGAGAAGAACACAGATAGCATACTGCACTGCCCCACATGAAAAGGCGCATTACATTTAGAACAAAGGACGTTCGAGTCCAAAGCACCAGTTTGTAACGGAAAAAAGGATAGTATACGGTGATTTTAGAAGCAATGTCTCCAATTTATGAATAAGATGCGCAGAAGTGACAGCAATCAGAATAACCATTTTGAGGGTCAAAAGTCTAAAGGTTGAACAGCACAAATAGTAAACCACATCAGAAAGCTAAGGACCAAAATAAGGTCCTATTACTGCATGATAAATGGAGCAGGTGGAAACATACAGGAAACACATCACTGTGGAAAACGTGTAATATTTTTACTTAGCATAAGCAACAGCCATTTTGTCTATGGTGTCCATTTAAGTTTCCTTCGTAATTCTTTCGCCTTTTCACTCTGCTTGTGTTTCAATTTTTTAGAATTTCTTTTTTTTGGGGAGCTCCCCAGACATTGCAACAAGGCTGCTCGCTTGTCACTCATTTCATCTGCAGCTACATTCCACCTTATGAAACAATGCATCTGACGCGGCTATTGTTAGTGAATCACTAAACATTACCTTGCTTTGATAACTCTTTGTGTCCAACTCTGTGCTTAAGTTAATTGCTTGCGCCATTTCCCCACACCCACCAAAAGAAGAGTATTTCTACTAGACTGGCTTGCTGTCTCTAGATCTACTGTGGTCATCATGGTTCGCATTTTACTTGTTGTTCCATATGTCTTAACCCCTTCACTGCCGGGTGGTTGGGCACAATTACCAGAGTCTTTTGAAAAATTTGGTGTTAGGAATCTCTTTTGTTTTGCTGTGAAACCCTACAAAACAAATGTTTTTCCCAGCCCATCTTGGGCTATGTAGTGGTGTGTTTGGTATCTTAACATCCCATTTCTTCAGGAAATATGACTTTTATTTTATTTTAAAAACATTGCTCTATATTTTGTTGAATTCAATAAACCAACATAAATCCTGGTACGCTAACCAAGTAAATGTTGTTCTAAACGTCCCAAGTCTGGAAATATTAAATATAAGTGGTTTTTTTCAGGGGATGTGGTCTGCACAATCACTTTTGATTTGGTGACATATGTCAAACTCAGGACTTCAAGGAAAGTATCAAAACTATGGGCTGATTTAGCTTTTGGTGGAATTTACTCCAGCTATCAGTCTGGAAAAGGACATTACCTCCGCCTTCCAGATGGACTACTGTGTGTCAAATTTAAAGCTAATCGCTAGCTCAGCAGATATTTCTGTACACTGAAAAGAACAGCCATTGAAACAGTACTTGTAATGTATAAAATGTATGGTGGATAGCAACACATTGACTTTCATTGCTGTTCACCAAACTTTTAACATTATTTTTGTTTTTCAATAACAAAATCCAGAAGCAGGAGTCGGTTTCACAAAAACAAAAAAACTAATGTCCCACACACCACAGGAGTTTTCTCTTAGGGTGTGAGAGTCATTTTTTTCTGTCCCTCACCTTAAGCCATCACAGGAAGTTTTCAGTTCTCTCTAGGTGAGGTAGAAGGACAGAATGTTTGGCAGACAAGGTACTCCATGTTTCCAAAGGAGTACCCTGTTTGCCAAACTCTAAATCAGGTCATATATATTTACTAATTCTGTTCAACCTAAGGAAAATATTGGTGCTAACCAAATCTCCCTCATCCTCACTGGTGAGAATGGTAAGCAAGTGGAACATTATATTGTAAAAACGGAGCCATTTCTATTGTAGTTCCTTCACACAGAACATGCCAGTGGGGAAGGAGCCCCATCTGTAGAGTGTCAAGAGTCTCCAGAATGTGGGGTATCAAACACGGTAATGTTTTCAATATGTTTGGAGACATACAGGTGCTAAACCTGTGACATTGCAAATCATGCAAAAATACTGGTTTGGTTTGTCTGTTTTTGAACAAAGGTATAAACCCCCAGCCATATAGAGACATACCACAACCAGATACTTTCAGAATAGACACGTCCTAAGGTTTTTATCTCTAGGTGAAGGATATTCTTCCCCTGGATTGGCTGGCTTGGAGAATGCACAGATGATTGCCAGCAACCTTTTTTAAGCCTGGTAATTTCATTACATTTCCCCTCATAGGAACATATCCTTGCTAAGGCCCAACCCACAAATGTGAACTCCTGTGTCTTCTAAGTGTAAGGGGACCAGATGTATGGGTTTTTAATGTGTTTACAATGGGTGGGTGGGTGCAGTTTAGTCATAACATTTCGAAGGCAACAGCACAAAGGTAAGTAAAATCAGTTTTGCACAATTGTAATTTTTCAGGTTTCCTACAAATCAACTCCACACTTTTTCAGAGAAAAACAGTCAATGGATTCCTATGGAGAGAAATTAAGTTATCGGTTACCAGGTAAGCACTCGGTCTTTGGGGTTGAGTTTCTGGGCTTAGAACAAGGTTTCCCCAGGGTCAAGGATGCACTCTTGGTACACCCTCAGCGGCACTAGGGCAGCCGGGTGCAGAGTGCTGAGGCCCAATGTTATCCAATAGGGGGGCTCTGGTTGGTGGCTGCTTACGAGCAGGCCACTGGGGCTCCTGGTGTTAGGCTCAGGGCAAAGGGGGATCCTGTTTAGCACAAGAAGTGCACCCGCAGCGGCGCAGGGGCGGCTGGGTGCAGGGTGCTGGTTTGGCATTGGTGCCCTGTTAATTTCAATGGGGATTCTCCGGTTTCAACAAAGACTGCAGGCTCTGGGACGAAGAGCTTCTGGAGGTGACCATCGGTTGGAGAGATAATTTGGGATGCCTGGGATGCTGGGACACCGTCGGTTGGGCCACCCAAGGCCGTGGGGCTTTGTGTGCAGGGGTGTCTTTAGGCGTCGGGTTTCTCTTACCAGCTCCGGTCGCAGTCGGGGGATCCTCCAGAAAGAGGCTGCAGGCTTCGCTGGGAGATTCGAGGCAGGTCAGAGATCACCAGATCTCGGGTCAGAATCGCCGGGAGACCTCCTCGTGGTGTTGGGCCACTCGAACTCAGGCCGTGGGCGACGGGTGCAGAGTGGTGCAGACTCGCGGATTTGGCCGGAGCCAGAGCCTGTTGATGGACAAATCTGGTGTTCACGGGAGACAAAGACTTTTCTTTGGAAGGCAGGGCAGGTCCTCTGGGTTCTTGAGGTTGCTGGCTGCAGGACACACCGGAGTTTCGCTTCTGCAGGTTCGAGGTCGGGACAGGCCGGTAGGGCTGGGGCCAAGTCAGTGGGCGTCCTCCTCTGCATGGCTGTTCGGTCCTTTTTCTTCTTTTCTTCTTGGTCGTTGCTTGTCTGAGGAGGCAAGGTTCAGGGGTGCCCCTAAATACTAGATTTAGGGGCGTTACAGGTAAGTAAAGGTTGGGACCAATGGGTCCCTTCCTTGGGGTGGGTACACCCCCTATTATGCCACCCTCTAGTGGGAGAGGGGCATATGCCTCATTCTGGTTGGCTGGGTCCCCCATCTGCAAGATGGTGGGGACTGAGAGTTGTGTTTCACCTCGCCTCCCCCACCTGAGGGGTGGGGTTGGCAAAGGTGGCCACACCTCCCTTCCTCACTTTGTTTTCCAGCCGGTTCTCCCGCTTAAAGTGGGGGTCAGAACCGGTGGGGACCAGTTGCTGGAAGCAGCAAAAGGCCTGGGGAAGCTCAGAAAGGTGGCAGGCCATTGAAGCTTCCCCTTCGTGGACCCTGCCCATCCTGGGGGAGGAGGCTTGGCACCTCGTCCCAGGATGTGCATCGTTTCAGACCCCCGAGAGCAGCAGGCTCTCGACCCAGGGGTCCAGAAACATGTCTGGTGGTGGCAGCTGGTGAGCAGCCATTCAGCCTGGACACTAGTGTTGGGTCATTTTTCAGGGGGCATCTCTAAGATGCCCTCTGTGTGCATTTTCCATTAAATCCCATACTGGCATCAGTGTGGGTTTAATGTGCTGAGAAGTTTGATACCAAACTTCGCAGTTTTCAGTAAAGCCATTGTGGCACTGTGGAGTTCGTAATGACAAACTCCCAGCACCATATACTCTTAATGGAATTACTGCACTTACAATGTCTAAGAATTGGCTTAGATACTGTCGTGGTACAGGGCTCATGCACCTGTACCCTCACCACTGGTATAGTGCACCCAGCTAGAGGGGTGGCTGATCTATGCCAGGGCAGTGGGTTGTAGGCATGGCACACAGGGATGTGTGCCATGTCGACTCTTCACTTTGTTCTGCACCAAACCAAGCAGCCTGTAAAGGCAGTGTGTTTGTGTAAAGGTACAGGGCCTCTAAGGGTGGCACAATAAGTGATGCAGCCCTTAGAGGCCTTCTCTGGTCACAGTGTCCTGGGTACCTGTGGTACCATTTACCAGGGGCTGACCTGTGGCGGGAGAGTGCCAATTGGGTTTTGTTTTTAATGCAGTTTTAGGGAAAGAACATAGGCCCTGGGTACCTGTTTGGCAGGAGCCCAGGGCACACACAGTCAAAGCACATCAGCAGTTCAGGAAAAAGTGGGGGCAACCATGCAAAAAGAGGGCACTTTCTTACAGTGATAAATTGGGCACAGTACAGACAGACAACTTTGAACATAACTAAAGGCAAAATGCCAGTCTGGGGGCACCTGTCAGATAGCAACGCTTTGTTGTATGAAAATGTATCTCAATTACATATTTTTAACCTCTACACAATCAAACGTTTCTATCATTGAGTGGCAGAACTCCCATACCTTAACTTGCTGCCTGGGAGTCCATGTTAAATAAATAGTTTCTATGTTTTTTGACAATAATTCCTATATAGCAAGTGTTCCTCTATGTCCTATTTCCCTTAGATAGCTTCAGTATCTAGATACCTTGTCTAGCTACCTACCTGACACATATAGTTGCGTGTAGGGATCTCGGTCTCCGTTGTATACAAATGAAGCCAACCTCCAGAGTCATCTTGGAGCTCTGTAGGCTGTAGCCCCATTTCATTGGAGAAGAGCCCCAAACACAAAGGGAAACATACTATAATCTAATAGTTTCAACATTTGCATGACTGAAGGATACTATTGTTGTGCGGCAGCCCTCGCTGAGCTAAATTAGGTGTTCCTGTGTCATTTGCCAGGACATTTCTGCAATGAAAATGTTTCTGTTTGGCCTCATTCACACCATTGGTTTAGTGGCTGCACATTTTCTTTCTCCTGGATTTCTTGAATGTCAGGATATTCAACATGCAGAAGTACAGATCAGTGCCCTAGTTTCTTCCCACACAGAACAAGCCTTACCCCAGGAGTCTAGAAAGCTTTTCAGGCCACAGCCCTATCTCCTTAGAGAAAAACCACAAGCCCATAGCACTACAATTTAGTTTTAGCTAGTGAACATCATAAGGATTCTATCGGCAGGTGCCAGAACTTCCTCAGTCTCTTTACAAGCTGGGAAACAGCAATGAAGAACAAGTTACTTACCTTTGGTAAAGCTCTTTCTGGTGGATACTCTATTTATTGCAGATTCCTCAACTTTTGAATCCTCTGAGGTGCCAGACTGGATCTGGAACGTTTCTCTGCAATAGCTCCCACACACCAACAGGTGGCACCATCTGACTTCGTGGCAGCACAGTGTCTTGGGGCAGCAGCGCCAACCATGTGTGCTGATGTCAGTTTATTAACCAATTAATTCTGAGACCTCAAACGCAGAACAATTGACAAACTGGAATGTAGGCAGTGTGTGTTCTCTATGCTGGAACGTTATAACGTATAAAAAAGTTCACTTCACACAAAGGAGTGGTGAGAAATCTTTGGTTATAAAGTGCATCCACTGGAAAGAGTGTTACTAAAGGTACGTAACGTGTTGGATACCTCTAACCACAAATTCATCATCTGAATAGGCAACACCCTCCCAAAGGTGTGGAGTGAGAGGAATGGACTTTACACCAGGAAGGTCTGCATGACTGAGCGGGCAAAATGCCCCACTCCACCCCCCTATTCCATGCACACCTTAGAGTCAATACAGTACTGCCTGGTGACGGTATGGACAGATGTCCATGTTAACAGCTTAGCATATGTCCAACATCGGAACAGCTCTAGTCAGGGCTACAGTCACAGCTTTGGCCTGGGTGGAATAGGTTTGAAGGCTGCCAGGAGGGTCCTTTTGGCAAAAGCATAGCAGAGCTTAATGAATAGGAGAAGCCACCTCGATGAGGTCCTTTTCAGGACTGCTTTCCTTTCTCTGTATCTGTGAATCCAAAAAAGAGTTAACCGTCCATCTGATGCTCCTTAGTCATGCCACTAGATCAATGAAAGGCACCCACAGTATAACCTTTCCTCATCTGTAGAGGCATGCGACACAGAGAAGAACACAGATAGCATACTGCACTGCCCCACATGAAAAGGCGCATTACATTTAGAACAAAGGACGTTCGAGTCCAAAGCACCAGTTTGTAACGGAAAAAGGATAGTATACGGTGATTTTAGAAGCAATGTCTCCAATTTATGAATAAGATGCGCAGAAGTGACAGCAATAAGAATAACCATTTTGAGGGTCAAAAGTCTAAAGGTTGAACAGCACAAATAGTAAACCACATCAGAAAGCTAAGGACCAAAATAAGGTCCTATTACTGCATGATAAATGGAGCAGGTGGAAACATACAGGAAACACATCACTGTGGAAAACGTGTAATATTTTTACTTAGCATAAGCAACAGCCATTTTGGCTATGGTGTCCATTTAAGTTTCCTTCGTAATTCTTTCGTCTTTTCACTCTGCTTGTGTTATCTATTTTTGTTGACTTCCTGACTCAGCTAAAGCAATGTACGTGCTGAGGGTTTATAGTTGTCAGTGGACCTGGTCTCAGATGTTAACTGTCGACCATTTACTGCTGCCATAAGCATTCCTGCTCCCCTCCCACTTTGCTGACCACATGGTTATTCATCTGCCCTTGTTTGCTGATAGCTATTCCTAAAACTTGTTCTTCCTAATTCTGTTCACATGCTTGCATTGCAGAAAACCTGTATAAAAGACCTGTGTTCTGTGACTTCAGTGTACTACCTCCTGCAACACTTGAGAGTGTTGTATGGACGTGGTCCCGCTCATGAGTGATTAATAAACTTGTTATTTATTCCAACTCCAGTGCTGATCTCTATTTTGTTGGTCTTTGAACCCGTCGACAAGAGGGTGACCCTGCACCAGTGTACCCCTAAAAAGGTACATTTCCACAGTTGGCGCCCGACACGTGGGGCCCCATCAGAGATGCGGCCGTCCGAAGGAGTGGTCTTGACGGAGGACCGAAATATTACTGAGGAAGCGCACTGCACGAGGAGACCTTTGTCTTTGCAGGCCGACGTGACTTTTCCGGTTTTCCCGATTTGACCCTCCAGGTGGTGGCCGGTCTCGACTGGGGTTTTCTTTGGCGCAAATCTGTAGTGACCATTAGGTCGACCGGAGATCGGCAGGTGGGAGTTGGAGTCTCCTGTTTGGTAAGGTCGCTAAAGCGGCACTCTTGATTTGTTAAGCCTGGGCTTTTTGTTTAAATTTGTTATTCAATCTTTGCAAAGTTTGAAGGCAGGTAATGTGGAGATTTTTCTCCCTTTGGAATATTTGCTTGTAGTAGTAATATTTTACACATATTTTGGTAAAACATGCCTGTTCTCAGCACACTCCGTAGGTGGTGTTGCTGTTCTGGTGGTACCAAAGAAAGCTGAGAAAAAAGTCAGCCGGCTCCCCCAGAAGGGACGCCTAATAGAGATATGTATGTCAAATATGGTATTTCTTCCATAATGTACGGTCCACTGTGGAACAAATACACAAAGAAAGATTCCGATCTGCAATGGCCAGTGAATGGGTCATTTGATCTTAAAAAGGTTCAATATGTAGAGCAGTGTTTGTTTAAAAGAAGAAGTCGACAGGATATGTTTGATTGTGTGCATATGTGGGAGAAAGAAGTGCGAGAGAGAACGAAGAGAGCGGAAGCTATAGCAGAAAAAGTACAACGTAAAACGATATATCAAAAAGCGCTAGAATTAAAAAATAAAGAAAGGAAGGAAAAAACAGAAAAAGAAGATAGAGAACGTCGATTAGAGATAAATGGCCAGTATCCTATTAGGCGCCCTCTCCATTCCCTACTTGATACAACTAAGGATGATTGCATCCTATTAGAACGTCCCCCACCCCGTATAAACCTCACACTCCAAGTGCCCCTGATGAGGCGTCTGACGACGAGCATTTGTCTTCAGACGACAAAGAACAAGATAAACAAGATGGGCGACAGACTCGCTCTACTTTGACTAAAGCAGAAAAAGATAAATTAAAAACTACTGCTAGGGTGGAGGCTCGTCGGTCTCACGCGGCATCGCTCATTGTAACTATGGTTCAACAGTGGAACAGTGCAGAGCAATTTTATTTTGTAGAAAAATTTGTTTGGGAGGTAATATTTGATTATAGACAAATTTCTCAGGAACTAGAGCCAGCTGATATAAATACTGATTACAAACGATTAACAGAGGGGGCTTTTCCTTTTTCAAACCTATCTGATATGATTAGACGAGTGGTTAAAATACGAGACGCAACATTGCGTTTACGAAAGGAGCAAGAATTAGCTAGAAAACAGAGAGGTATAGAAGCGGTTCAATCTCAAGCACAGAATGTAGATGCTCCGGTGGAAGAGGCTGCACCCAGTAGTACTACAGTTACTGTAAAACCTATGCATGAAGCTGCACCCCTGTATGTTCCTCCGAAGGGTGCAGGAACAAATGATGACAAAACTTCGGATGATGCAAAGGGATATTTTATATATAATTGAGTTTACACTCCCTGGAGTAGAACTGATGTGATGGCTCTTAAAGCTGCTTTGCCCGACCCCCGGAAAAATCCTGCCGCCTTCTATGAGGAGGTGGAAGGAGCCATTAGCTCCTGCACTATGACCTTGCCAGATATTGATATGTTCTTTGGGCTTATTTTGCCGCCTGATATGTGGAGAACAATACGTAAAATAGATGACAATGTAGTATATGGTGATACCTGGGAACATTTAGAACAAATAGATGCGGAAAGGGAGCCTGCGCAGAAACCTAAGAAGGAGATATTAGATCTTCCTAAAGCTATTGTGACTAAGTTAAAGACTCTCATACCCCCTAAGAAAATAGATTGGACTACATTAGCGTCCTGTAAACAGAAAACGGGTTTGAGGAAACATTTCATGATTTTAGTGGTCAGTCATTGGCCAATGATACGGGTAAGCATTTGTTTGTCGATAAATTTGTCGCTAATATGTTACCGGAAATAGCTAGTCGCTTAAAGGCCAGTGAGAGTTCTTGGACTAAGTCTTCCCCAGTTTCCCTTTTGACTATGGCCCAATATTATGAACGACAGGAACAGGAAGCGAAAGGCAGGGAGGATAAGAAGGTTAAAGAATTAAAGACAAAAGTTATGTTGGCTCAAATATATGGTCCACCATTTAGGGGAGGTGGAAGAGGCGGACGAGCAATGTATACACCTGGAGTACCCCCTCTCCCTCGAGCAAATTTGTCCCCTGATCAGTGTGCTTATTGTAAAGAGACTGGGCATTGGCGTTCTGAGTGCCCTCTTTTGCGAGGTCAGCAGTACCAGCGGGGAAGGGGAAGTATGAGAGGACGCCCAGGGAATTCAGGAAGCAGGGGAGGTACAGGAGCTCGTCCCAGGTTTGAGGCAGTTGAACAAGGACCAAATTACTCTAATACGTTTGATAGACGAAATCAATACCAAATGTCTGATTATTCTGCTGAGGTCCTTCCAGATTCCGATTACGCATAGGGATGCCTAGGATGGGGTAAGGAACCGGTTGAGGTGCCAGTAGATCAAATGGGTCCTTATGTTGACGCAAACATCTTGGGCTCAACTGATCGGTTTCTGGTTGATACAGGGGCTACCCGTAGTGCTCTGTCTAAAAAACTGGTTCCTAGGGCTCCCCTGTCCGACATAATGATAACATCGATAGGATTCGATGGGACACCTACACCTAGCCCACTTTCACAGCCACTTGAATTCAGACTTGATAAATTCACTGCAGCATGTCCATTTTTGCTTTCCCCTACCACACCGGACAACATTGTGGGTATCAATATGCTTAAATATGTTCGTGCCACAATACGTTGTTCTCCGGAAGGTGTGCGTGTTATTTTGAATGATACTTACCCAATGGTAGAGAGATCTTGTCTTATCAATGAGGACGTCGCTCTGGCATCCTTACCTAGTACTTTGTGGGCTACATCACATACTGATGTGGGTCAAATGGTTATTCCACCTGTACATATTCAAGTAGAGGAGGGTGTTTCTATGCCTCGACTGCCTCAATACAAAATATCTCGAGAAGGTGAAGAAGCATTGGCACACATAGTTCAGGATTTGATTAAAGTGGGGGTAGTGGAAGAGGTCCCCTAAAACACTTGCAATAGCCCTATCCTTCCTATTTTGAAAAAAGACACCAACACTAAAATCTACAGATTCATTATTGATTTGCGAGAGGTTAATAAAATTGTAGTGCCCCAATATCCGGTGGTTTCGGACATCACTACACTTCTCACTATGGTCCCTCCTACTGCCACTACATTTTCGGTGATCGATTTGAAGAATGCTTTCTTCTCGATACCCATCCATCCTGACAGCCGTTATTTGTTCGGGTTCACCCTGAAAAATAGATCATATCGGTTCTGTAGAGCTCCACAGGGCTATACAGAGAGTCCCAGTATTTACAGTCAGGCATTAAAAAGGCAGCTTGATTCCTTTTCTGTACCCAAAGGGGTGCCCCTTATCCAATGCGTCGATGACATCTTGTTGGCTGCAGATACCCCTGAGCAGTATGAAGAAGAAACACTGTTATTGTTATCATTTCTTGCATCTCACAATCACAAAGTCTCGCGAAAGAAATTGCAATTTTGTAGACAGCAGGTTACCTATTTAGGTCACCTCCTGTCTAAGGAGGGACGTGCACTTACACCAGATCGCATTCAGACCATTTTAGATACTCCTGTGCCCCGTACTCAGAAGGATGTTCGTGCACTGATTGGCCTCACTTCTTTCTGTAGGCAGTGGATCCCCAGTTTCTCGCACATTATTAAACCTTTATTGGCTCTTTTGACTAAAGATACTCCGATGCCCCTCCCATGGACTACTGAGTGCCAGAGCGCCTTCCAATAGTTACGCCAAGCCCTTTGTTCTGCACCAGTATGAGTGACTATTTGTCCCAGTTAACTGATAGCTTGTCTTCTATTTATCAGCAGGTGCAGGAAGCTCTTCCTTCGTGAGCTCTGCTGTGCTGACAGATCATTGCGACATTTTGGTCACCAAGAGAGGACGAGCTGCGTCACCTGAAGGGCCTGAGGAAGTCTTCCCGGACCACACGATCCCTGGTACATCCAGATATCTGCTTTGATCCAGGAAGAAAAACATTTCATCGCAGAAAGAGACTGTTTGAGCCACTGTCCTGGGTGGTTAAAGACCGACTACAAAGGGTGGAAGCCTATTAGTGACTACTCGTCTCAATGTTAGTGAAGAAACCAACGCCTGCCCAGGACCTTAGGGCATCATCTATTTTGTTGTTTGCCGATGAAAATGAGCTCGCCTAAGAAGAAGGAGATCGCTGCGACAACGTGCAACGGCTGGACAATCTGCATCCTTGGTCTGACTTTGACTGCTGCTTTCATCGCTACTGTAATGTGGGTAGTGGAGGAAGTAATGCCCGGAGCCTCCTTACCTAACATTACTGTTACATCACTTGCTGCAAAAAAAACACACCATCATTTTGATTTGCCGCAACATGAACAGGGATACCGGCAAAATCTGAGAAACAATTCATTTCTTCAAATGTTGCAACCGGACCAGCATACCTGAACAGCCGACTTAAATTCCACGCACCCCAAAGGACCCTACGATCAGCCCCGCTCTCCTACGCCGTGGTCCCCCGCACCAGAAAGACCAGATCGGGAGGCCGCTCCTTCTCCTTCCTCGCGGCCAAAGCATGGAACGCCCTTCCGCTCCACCTCAGACAGACAACATCGCTCTCCATCTTCGCAAGAAACCTCAAAACCTGGCTCTTCGACAGACCCCCTCCTTGATGGAATGGAACCTGCACCCCACCCCTAGCGCCTTGAGACCCTTACGGGTGAGTAGTCGCGCTTTAACAAACTCCTGATTGATTGATTGGTTGCATCAGACACACCAGCTAAGCAATGCTACTAACTGTTGGGTTTGTGGCAAGATTCCTCCTCATCAGAACATAAAAGGAATCCCGTTGTCACCGCTGCCATTCTCTCACAATGGCTCATGCCCAGCTTGGTTCAAATTTCTATATGCCTCTAAAGTATTTAATCTCTCAGAAACATGGGATGTGGGTGACCTCAACGACAAACTGAACAAAGTCTGTTACCCCAATGAGGAAGGGGACCCACAAGCCAAAGGAACTGTATGGGAATTGGAGGAGTATCGCAAAGGAGATTCCTCCACAAGCTATGTTTTCCCCAACACTCGAACGGCCAAGGGTAACGGGCCTCCTGTCATCGTTGTTACCAGAGCTCGAGCATATCTTTATGTGAGCAGTTTTGGCAGTATTCCAGTGGGAAAAAGTGACTGTACTACAGTATTGAACATTACTGGAACTAACAATAGCAGTTTTCTGTCCTCACACAACACTTATTTCATTTGTGGGAGTAAAGGCTACTATCATTTACCAATCGGATGGTCCGGAATATGTTATGTATCCTTCTTGCTTCCTCCTGTGTTCTTAGCACCTGCATCTTATCATAAAGATCAAAAACTGTTTAATGACATTTCCTTGAATCGATTTTAAAGAACTCTAAATACTGATGAAGTGGATCAAACTGACACTGCATTACAACAATATGTTGACTTTAATTTGGGACTCTTTTACTTTGTTGGTGCGGCTTTAAATAATAGGAAGATCAGACGCTTGACCCGTGTAGTAGTTACTGTGTATTTATCCCTGACCACGCCCCTTCTGTTTATGATGCTATTTCTAAAATACATAAAATAGTGTGGTGATCTAGTGTTCATGGCTTCATGACATCATGTCCTTGGAATGTAGAATGTCCTGTGAGGGTTGCTAAGTAGGGGATTCTATGTTGGGCAGTTACTCTGGGACATGAGAAGCTGTGGCTAATAAATACCATACTTGAAGAACATCTGTCTCCTTACGTCTATTACAAACCTCTTCACTACAAGATCATACCCCAAGAATAGCAAGATTGAGCTCAAAACTACTACAGTACAATTTCATTGTTGAGCACATCCCTGGTGGTAAAAACATAAGAGCAGATTACTTATCTCGCTCACCTTTAAGTTTTACCGATTATTCTGAAAACTGTGAAGAAAATGACGAAGAATGCTTAATTGCCAGTGTTGACATTTGTCATGACACCACTTTTTCAGAACATGAATGGTTTTCAGAATCCTCAAAAGATATGGAATTAGAAAGTGTGAGGAAGTATGTTATGTATGGGTGGCCCAAAGAAAAAACACTAGCACAAGAATTACAACCCTAGTTCAAAGTAGCGGATGAATTGTCTATTGAAGAGAAGGGGATGTTAGTACGGGGAGACAAATTCATTCCACCCGTTTCTTTGAGGCCAAGGATCATTATGTATGGTCACGAAGGACATATGGGCCAAACCATAACTAAAAGGAAAATCAGAGATAGTTATTGGTGGCCAGGGATGGATTCTGCCATTACAGCCAGTGTCAGGGGATGTGTTGTTTGTGCGTCTAGTGACAAAGGACTTAAAACCGAAGCAGTGCCTTTACAGCCTGTTGAATTACCAAACACCGTTTGGTCTAAGCTTGCCATTGACTTTATTGGCCCTTTCGGTATTCTCCCAAGAAAGTTAAGATTTGCTATTGTAATTGTTGATTACTACAGCAAATGGTGGGAAGTAAAATTTGTTGAAGAACCCAACACTCTTTCTGTCGTAAAATTTCTGAAAAATCTATTTTTAAGAGAGGGTTTTCCTAAAGAAATTGTCTCGGACAATGGTGTCCAATTTGTGTCAAAAGAAATGAAAAGTTTCCTTGACAGCAATGCTATCAAACACAAGTGCGTTGCTCTTTATCACCCTCAGGCCAATGGTCTAGTGGAAAAAATGAATCGCACACTGTCAGAGTGTATCCAGTGGGCCATTCAGAACAAGTTTGATCTTTGCAACTCTGTTGAGGAAATGTTGTGGTCACATAGATGTTGCCCAAATGCTGTGTCAGGTTTATCACCTTTTGAAATGTTACGAGGACGTCCACCTGCTTCTAGGTTGTGTCCTGCATGGTTAAGAGAGTGTCAGCATAAAAGCGATCACATGTCACTTACAGATCAAGTGGTGAGACCCAAAGTTGAAGCATATCAGAGTAAAATGAAAAGTCACTATGACACTCTACACAGAGTCAAACCTGTAAGGCAGGAATTATGTGTTGGAGATTGGGTTCGTGTCAAAGATCCTAATCATGTTCCTAAGGGGATGTCGAAATTCAAATCTCCGGTCAGAGTTGAGGTTGTTACCAGGAATGCGGTGAGAACCAGCAGAAACGAATGGTGGAACAAGGGAAGAGTGGTGAAGGTGCACTTTGATGTTCCTCCCCATGATTCTAGTGTTTCATTCAAGCCGTCTTTGCAATCTCGTGCTGTTCCTTCCTCATCTTCTTCTCTTGATATCGATACTGTTGAGCCATGGTGTTCCTTTCATTCTGAACCTGAGTGTAGGAGTAGTAAACGGAATATTACCAAACCAGTAAGGTTTCGTGACTGATGATCCTATTCAATTGTATATTTTACTGCACATTCTTGTATTTGTGTAATGTTATTCTATTCACTGATGCTCCTGTTCAATTGTATATTTTACTGCATATTCTTGTATCCGTGTAATGCTATTTTATTCACTTTGTGTTCTGTTTCTGTTGTTGTAAAGAAGGGAGATATTGTGGTGATCTAGTGTTCATGGCTTCATGACATCATGTCCTTGGAATGTAGAATGTCCTGTGAGGGTTGCTAAGTAGGGGATTCTATGTTGGGCAGTTACTCTGGGACATGAGAAGCTGTGGCTAATAAATACCATACTTGAAGAACATCTGTCTCCTTACGTCTATTACAAACCTCTTCACTACAAATAGCTACTGAGATACATCAAGACTCAGGAACATGGACTTGGGCTGGATGGTTGTGGAACATATTTTCTGTATGGGGTCTGAAAATATTGTCGGCCTTATTCATAATTATTGCAATTCTCTTCTCTTGTTGTTTATGTATCCAATGCGGGCCAATGCTTTGTTCCCTCTGTATTTCCACTTGTACTACTTGTCTACCATCTAAAACAAATGTCCAAAATGAAAATGCCCGTTTAGCAATAGACCGAGAAGTCAGCAATATGATGCTAATTGATATACATGATATTTATCGGACCCCTTTTAAAGCATAAGAAAAATGTCTTCGCTTATGCTAAAAGGGCCGTCTGTGGAAAACGTGTAATATTTTTACTTTACATAAGCAACAGCCATTTTGGCTATGGTGTCCATTTAAGTTTCCTTCATAATTCTTTCGTCTTTTCACTCTGCTTGTGTTATCTATTTTTGTTGACTTCCTGACTCACCTAAAGCAATGTACGTGCTGAGGGTTTATAGTTGTCAGTGCACCTGGTCTCAGCTGTTAACTGTCGACCATTTACTGCTGCCATAAGCATTCCTGCTCCCCCTCCCACTTTGCTGACCACATGGATATTCATCTGCCCTCGTTTGCTGATAGCTATTCCTAAAACTTGTTCTTCCTATTTCTGTTCACATGCTTGCATTGCAGAAAACCTGTATAAAAGACCTGTGTTCTGTGACTTCAGTGTACTACCTCCTGCAACACTTGAGAGTGTTGTATGGACGTGGTCCCGCTCATGAGTGATTAATAAACTTGTTATTTATTCCAACTCCAGTGATGATCTCTATTTTGTTGGTCTTTGAACCCGTGGACAAGAGGGTGACCCTGCACCTGGGTACCCCTAAAAGGTACATTTCCACATCACAACAAATGACTTGAACAAAGTGGGATCAGCAAAAAGAAGAAAGGTAAATAGATAACTCTAATCATGCCCACTGCAAAGCCTTGCCAGGCCAGAGACAAAACAAACAAAAGAACATCAGACAGAATGGTTTGAGAGGCTCAACCCATGTGCCCTTGCACCAGGTGAGGAACTTAGTCCAGCGGTCGAAGTAGACAGACTTTGTGGAGGGGTGGGGAGCTACCAAAATCACATTCACCACCTCCAGCAAGAGGTCAATATCGCACAGTTGAGTCTGTTCAATCTCAATGCAAGGAGGTGAAGACTGTGAAAGTTAGGGTGCAGGTCTGCCATCCCAATGAGGCAGTAAAGGTGTAGGGCAGATGCTCAGATCTAGCAGGTTGGGGTACCAGACTCACTAAGCCCAAACGGGGAATATAATGAGGAGTAGGGCACGGTCCCTCCTGAACTTCTTCAGGACTTGTGGGATCAGTGGCAGGAATGTATAAAGGAGGCCATAGTCCCTCTTTAGGTGGATTGTGCCTTCTAAAACAGGGTTGAGAAGGAAGCATTAGGGCACAAATGGCTGAGCATAGCAAAGCCCATTGGGTACACAAAGAATTTTCAGTACTGTGAGAAGGCAAGGAGGGGGTGGAGTCCTACTTATCCTTCATATGCTTGCGTCAAGACTTACTCAAGGGCGGCAAACATAGCAGGTAGTAGGAACAGGCTTGAGATCTCAAACAGGATGGTCCCGCTTCTTATGCTCGGCCAACGGAGAGCTTAGATTCATGCTCTCTTATGGTCTTCAGCTGCATCAGAGAGTATGTCACAGGCCTTCATGTCATGCTTTGAGCCAGGGCACCAAAGGCAGGTGTCCTACTGTTCCCTAACCAACAACTGTTTCCTACAGGTGTGGCATGGCATAAATCCAGTAATTTTGGGTAGAGACATCCGCACACTGTAAAAGTAATTTTGTTTAGTTTAATCTGCAAAAAAAGACACAAATCTTGGCAGGAGAGCCTTGGATCTGCCTCAAAGAGTGCAGTAGAAGAGGAACTGATGTCAGCTAGATAGGGCTTTGCCTATATGTGGCCCAGTATTGTCAATTCTGATGGTGAGATATAGCCGCCTTGGTGTACAATGGCACCACCTAATGGCAAAAGCTATCGGCTCATGGGAGCTACTGCAGAAAACCTTTCTGTATCAAGCCTGGTGCTTGGGAAGATTCAAAAGGTAAGGAATCTGTATTCATAAGGATACAACAGAATAAGCACTTCCTGTACTGTACTTTTGTGAGAAATATCCATAAAGCAGATGTTTGTTTTCCCTTTTCCATATCAAAAATATTAATGTGGCCAGGTGGTTGCATGTTTTATTCCCTATTGGATCTAAGCGTTGGGATACCCAACCTGTCTTGGTCTCTCTCTGCACATACACTACACTTCTTCCCAGTAGAGGATTGGACAATTACTTTGCAGAACAAATCCAGCAATATAGGGTAGGCTAACGAATCCAAATATTTCTGATTGAGTGTACCCTAAACAAACCATCAGAGGGTGCATATCAACCATCTTCATGACAGGATAGCCTGGAGATCATGCTGAATGTGTATTTCCTTTATTTCTTGCCTGGAATTTTCCAAGGATTTCTTTTAGGCTTCCTTCCTATCTTGGGGCTGGTTACCTCCAGATATTGATCCTGCTGGGTATCCTAAATGCAGGAACATCAGGCATGACATGTCCGCATGAGTGTTCTGGCCTGCACCAGTATGTCTATTTTGTTTGGATACTATGTAAACTTCAGCTCTTTTGCTGGAGGAAAAATCACAGAATCACAGAGTATGTTCTCTGTCCCAGCCACAATCCTCTCTCTCATGGCACACTCCCTTCTCTCACCTGTTTTTTGCCTCAGTCCTCTTTCTGTTTTATTCTGCGCCTTGGGTCCCTGTCTCTTCTGTAAATTTCCTTGCTCCTCTTGATCTTCGAAATCACTACCTTCTCTCACCCACTCTGTACTTCTGTCCCCTTACTCATATTGCAACTGATTTCTTATCTAGTTTGCACCTTGGTCTCCCTCGCTCATATGTTAAGTGCCATGTCCTTTCTCTTGAGCAATTGTCCACTCCGCATTCACCTAGTGTCGGTCCCCTCACTCATTTTTCATGTGTCTCTCCCAACACCCATCCCTTGTTTTGTCAAGAACACTATTAAAGAGCCAGTTTTAAGTTCTTCTATTTTTATCCTACGCTGGTTTTCTAACTCTTCTACCTCTTTCTGTTAGAGAGTGTGAAGTTTTAGACATGTGAAGAAGTGTTAGCATAAATGTCTGCCTCCTATCTAGGCTGACACATTTTCGTTGTTTGTATTTTGGTAGCTGCCATGTTAAGACAGACACAGTGGAGGCTAAAATGTCAACATGTGCAATGAAATGATGCGGCATTCAACACCATTCTTATTTTGTCTTATTGGGACTTTGGTGTCACCAAATTTAGAAGCACAAGATAAAAATCGGCGATCAGTTTCTGTAAAAACACCTGTTTTGCCTATAACTTGGAGAGGCTTCAAAATCAAACTATTAGGCCAGAGGCCATGCTGGTTTGCTGCATTTTAGCCCCAGTCAGGGGTTGCTCCGGGGCACCGAGAGCAGTGCAGAGAAATGGCATTCAGCTCAGCATTGCTCAAAATCTCTGGTCTAGGGCTATGATAGAAAATAGCTAAACAGCAATTTCTAGCTAAGGAGGGTTGCTGTGTGATCCATCGTAAGAAACTCTATTTATAGACTTTTTATTTTCTGCTTCTGCTAAATTTTAGCACAGCGCTTAGAAGTAGTGAATGGGTGTAAGGATGCTAGGAATGTATTATCTATGCTAGGACGATTCGTATTGTATTGGCTGGCCATGCATTGCTGCCTTTATCTTCTCTCTCCGAGTGGTAATCATTCATATTTTATGCACTTGGGTTTTAGAAAATAAACATTTTTACCCCATGCTTCATAGTGCTATTCATTAATGAAAATGGGTTTGAATTTTTTATGCATCTCTGAACTCATGACTAATCTTGACCAGAAAACACCACTTGCACAGTATTGTTCAGTGGATGTGTATGGGTTGTAGTCCAACTGGATTTCTAATTCATGGTGGTGCACTGAACTAAGTCCATGCACCAGGAGTGTAGAAATCCGACCTCTGCGGCTCTGGAGGGACCTGTCCTAGATTGTAACATTTTTGTCTAGTCCTCAGTTCCCCAAACACCTATCTTTTGGCCTACTCACTGATCTCTTGTGTGCCTCACTTTATATCAACTTGCCTCAGTCCTGTAGAATTCTTGCTGCCTCATTCTCAACCCCTCTGCTTCAGCCCCCAAAACCATATATCTTGCCTCAATCCCCATAACTTTTGAGTCTCATTAGGTCATCCCTCTTGGAGCACAGCCTGTAATCTCTCCTGTGACTTCACTCCAACCCTAACTACCCTAGAATTACAGGGAGCTTTCAAACCTGGAATCAGAATATTCTTCCCTCCACCAAGGCAATCAGGCAGCATAAACCCAATGGTCCACCATGATCATTTGGCCACTACTGAGAGGGAAAGAGGGTTTGGAACAAATTGAAACATAAGCACAGGTGCACCACACGTCAATTTCAAAAACAGAAAAAACAATTGTGTAATCTGTATGCAACACAAATATTCTTCAAAATTTTCCTTTTATTCCAATTTCTATTGTTTTTAAAACGTGGTCATAAACATCAATTTTTACAACGATACAGCCAACGCGTTTCGTCCTTTTAAAGGACTTCTTCAGGGCACTGAAAGTTTGAATAGGTAAGTCTCCGCAAAAGAAAGCCAGTAAATAACCGGATCAGTAGCCTATGTGTCGTTCCACATCTAAATCACGGTTATTCAGTATCAGATGTATAGAAAAGGTTCCTCATGATCATAAAGAACAAATGGATACAAGCAACGAGGATGCCGGATAGGTTCAATGATGGAGCACAGATGACTACACGGAATAATACGTAAAAAGGATCACACCTGAGCTGGTCAATACTGCGTTTAAATATCGGCCAATTTGCAGATTCCTTATAATAAAGGGAATATGTCAAAGATCCAGGTACGTGACGTTTGGCCATTGGAGACATTATGACAGCTTAATACCGGGTGATAACAAACCGGTTTGCGGGATTCACGCTTATATGCACGCCCTCTCTTTGGGGTCCTACCTGGATCTTTGACATATTCCCTTTATTATAAGGAATCTGCAAATTGGCCGATATTTAAACGCAGTATTGACCAGCTCAGGTGTGATCCTTTTTACGTATTATTCCGTGTAGTCATCTGTGCTCCATCATTGAACCTATCCGGCATCCTCGTTGCTTGTATCCATTTGTTCTTTATGATCATGAGGATCCTTTTCTATAAATCTGATACTGAATAACCGTGATTTAGATGTGGAACGACACATAGGCTACTGATCCGGTTATTTACTGGCTTTCTTTTTGCGGAGACTGACCTATTCGAACTTTCAGTGCCCTGAAGAAGTCCTTTAAAAGGACGAAACGCGTTGGCTGTATCGTTGTGAAAATTGATGTTAATGACCACATTTTAAAAACAATAGAAATTGGAATAAAAGGAAAATTTTGAAGATTATTTGTGTTGCATACAGATTACACAATTGTTTTTTCTGTTTTTGAAATTGACGTGTGGTGCACCTGTGCTTATGTTTCAAATTGTTATGTTCCCATGGGGACTTGCACTGTGACGGTGGGTGCGTTTCAGTGTGCACACAGACCCCAATAAGTATAGAGGGGCTAGAATAATAGAGGAATAGCAGTTCAGGTGCTGTGGATTTAAGGGTTCCACTGTCAGGCTTGTTTGTTTAGGGTTTGGAACAAACTTAAACAAAATAAAATAATAAAGGAAAACTGCCACAGTCATGTGCTCCCCTGTGGCGAGTACGTCAACAGTTAAGCGTAGCAAATCAAGTTGTCCTGCATGATAGCCAGTGTTACTGCACACACTACTGCTTACATTTCACATTCCTTGTACTTTGTATCAGGGGTACCTCCGAGTGCCTTTTAAAGACCTACATATGAGAGGGCGTGGCCCAGATGGAAGACTGTTAAGACGTGTTTTTGAGTCTCACTGCTCCCTGCCGCCGGGCTCAACCGCCTAGAATAGCATCACTCGGAGCTTGGTTCAGCAGAGGCACTCCGCTGGCCTGTTGTAGACCCCGGCCCCCACAAAGTCACGGGGGATCGGGGGGACTGCCCTGGAACAGGGGAGACGTTCTGCGGCCCATGGATCGCCGGCCCGAGGTGCGTCGCTCCCAGGGCTACCCCTTCTGGCAGTGAAGACTCGCACTGTGGGATCGCAGCACAGAGGGCTCCTAACTCATCCGAGGAGCCACTGGACCGGAGACAGAGCGTGTACAGCAGCCCCTGTGAGGGAGTCTGCACGGCGAAGTATTCCGAGGCCCCAGGTGACGAGGTGCACGGGGGAGCGGCAACTTGCTTCAGCCGGAAAACAGCCCGAGACGGACCGGAGCCCAGTGATCGCCCGAAAAAGCCCCACCGAGAAGCACGGAGGTAGGGGCAGCATGCTGGGAACGGGGACCGGAGGGAGAAGCAGCGGACGAGCCTCGAGTAGCAAAGACGTCCCGGCCCTCTCCTCCCCCCGTCGGAGTCTAACGCTGGGCACAGCAGGCCTCATACGGCCACGTAGACTCGAGTCTGCACTTGCGACCCCCGGCCACAGAGCGGGTGCTGGCTGGCCAGCACAAGCTGCAGTTATTGCGAGAACCAGCCAGCCCTAACAGGAAAGCTCGAGATCGCTCGGAGCCCCAGAGACGCCTCGGTCGAGGCAAGTCAGAACTCGTAGAGGACACTCGGCCGGCGGAGGAGGGAGCATGGGGGAAGAAACGGCTGGGACATTCCGGGCCCGACTCCCCCTACTTGGAGGGCCGGCCGGCTAGCAATGGCTAGAATCTGGGCACCGCACAAGGGCAAAAGGGCGACCCTCTGGCCACGGAGCGGGGGATCGGCCCAAAACGCTGTGACCACACAGGCCCACTTGGCGGATGGTCCTGATGGGACAGAAGTACAGGGATAACTTGAACTCCGAAGAACTGGCAGTACTGGGCTCGACTTGTTGTGGAGAAAGCCCGAAGGAAGATACAACAGAGACGAAGCGTCCCGGCCCTGACCCCCACCCATGGGTGCATAATAATCAAATCTGGCTGGACACTGCACACAGCGGGTTCCCCACGTGCCACACCAAGGCATAAGGTGTTCTCCCCGGACACAGTGAAAGAACACAGAGGCCAAGCCGAACAACAACAGAACCCATCTATACATCCACCATGTGGCAGTACCAACCTGCATCGAAGGCCGGAGAGCTGGGTCGGCGGGCTGGGGCGGACTTTGTTAACTCGCACCTCAAGGCCCGGATCTCCTGCGTGTGTCTGACAGGGAAGGTCTCACAGACAGCATATCATACGTGGGGCCCCACTTGACTTCGGAGCCACCCGACCGAAGCTGCATGGTGCCTGCGGGCAACATACGGAGACCCCGAGTGGGATCTTCGTCACGCACGCTACGCCTGGAACCCCCCCACCCCCTGGCCGGCAAGAGTGATTTGGGTGGGCGGGTCCCCTGCCACAGCGGCCTGGACGGAATTGGCCAGGGCACTAAGGAACAACTGTCTCCGGAACACTCGGACCTCGAGGCAATAAGTGTATAGAGATGCAGAGACCCGCATCAGGAGGGAGTCGCCTGCGGGCACCCAGAATACACTAAGAAGGGAGGCGACCCGGCCGCCCCAGACTACCGGTCGCACCCAAACAAGACCCTTCATTGCCCGGCACCTCCTGCCTGACAGTCTCTCACAACTGTGGTCTACCTTCAGATGGCGACCGCGAGGGGGAAGAAAGACTGCAAACTTAAGGACATGCTGCTTAAAGCACCAGGTGGCCCAGGAGCAGATACACCTTCGGCGGTGGGCCCCGAGGGGATCCCTGGCGCTGGGGTCCAGGATGAGCCGATTACTCGCCCGTATCTGGAGTCGCTGTTTGCCTCGCTGCGCGAGGATCTTCAGTCCTTTAAGAAAGAGCTATCTCAGAAGAAACTGAAGGAAACCAGACGCGACCTGGATGGGCTGGGTGAGAGGATCTCCATGCTGGAAAATCATGAAGCAAGCAGGGAGGAGGTAATAGAACAACTCCAACAGGAGATACTTCGCCTCCAAGACCAGCATCTGGACCTTCAAACTCACACCGAGGACCTGGAGAACAGGTCACGCAGGAACAACATCCGCTTACGGGGGGTTCCATCTGGGGCCGAAGGATCTGATATCAGCTCCTTTGTGAAGGACCTCTTCCGATCCGTCCTGGGGCCTGACACGGAGGTGGAAATCAAACTGGATAGAACTCACAGAGTGGGAACCAAGCGCTCGCCCAGGGCCCGCCGCCCGATATTCTTACATGTGTGCATAACTTTCCCCTGAAAGAAATCATTCTCCAGCGAGCAAGAGAGAAGTACCACTTCCAATACGAAGGCTTTCAACTGGTCCTATATCAAGACCTCGCAGCTACGATGCTCCAGAAGCGTAAAGTCTTCCGCCCCATTACCACGCACCACCCAGATCCTGAGACAATCACCAGGGAAAAACAGGCAGTCATCAATTCACTTTCTGGAATGCCCTCGAGACCGGCATCACCCTGATTTGCAGAATGCGGATCTCCAGGGGACTCTGGTTTCTTATAGTGCTGTGCCTCCTCTCTTCCTTTCTCACTATCCCTCCTTCTCTCTGCCTTAGCCTTATTATATTGCCTCATTATCTGGGTGGGAGGGGCCTGGGCGGGGAGGAGGGCCGCAACCACGAACCCCAACTCAGGAACACTCTATTGACTTTGCGAAATAGACTTTAATCAATACTTTTTAGTTTGATTAGTTGCGGGTTTTTTTTGCCATGAGTTTTGGCGCTTTACTGTATTGTTTTTGAGTTTGACCCGGGCACCATTTAGGCAACACTGTGATACTCCCTCTTTCTAGAGCACAACACATTACACACCTCACAAATCAGACCTCTCTACCTCAATAGCCTTAACATAGAACCTTATCCCCTTCACAATGGCAGACAAATTGAGAGTCCTCACGTGGAACATTAAAGGCCTCAATCATTCCCTGAAAAGAAGGGCTATCTTATCGTACTTGGAAAACTCCGGATCATATATTTGCCTATTGCAGGAAACACATCTCCTCCCCCGTGACGAACACAGGCTTCGATCCAAACACTTCCCCCACCAATACTTTTCATCACTCACGAACAAGAAAGTGGGAGTGGCCATCCTAATATCTTGACACCTTAGGGGTAAGGTACTAGCCAAAGAGGCTGAAGTAAAAGGGAGGATGCTAGCCCTTTCGATACAAGTAGACCATAGAACACACATGATAGCTACCAAATACTCACCTAACGAGGGTCAAGAACCATTCCTGAGACAGGCTGTGACGGAGATCATGGGGACTTCAAACCGCTCGGTCCTGGTTGGTGGCGGGGGGGGAGGGGACTTAAACCTCGTCTGGAACAACGAACTAGACAGGTCTGCCCAGAGACATGGCCAGACAGGTGCCCTGTCCAAAGAAGGTCTGGACTGGTTAAAAGACATAGGCCTAGCTTACCTCTGGAGGTCCATCCATAAACACACCCTAGACTACACATTATTCATTTGCACATAAAACCTATGCTAGACTAGATTATCTCCTGGGCTCACACGAAATATCCGCCCGAGTACAAGAAGTTGTTATTGAACCTCAATCTCATCACGCAGCAGTTGTTGCTATGATAGACATTCTTAATCACAGTCCCAACCTCAGAACTTGGCGATTGCGAGACAGTCTCTTGCACATACCAGAGAATGTAGCCCAAATTAATAGAGCCATTGAAAACTATTTAGTCATTAATGACAGACCGGACATGGCAATCTCCACCACGTAGGACGCACTGAAGGCAGTGATTAGAGGGGAAATGATCGCCCTGTCATCGGCCGAAAATAAAGAGTGTAGGAACAAGAGAGAGGGCCTCTCCCTCCAAGTGGCAGAACGTGAACGCATCCACAAACGGACTGGGGCTCCATGAGTTTGGAGGCAGTTAGACGCTGCCAGAATCCAATTAGCTGGACTCGACACTGATAGGGCGGAATAAGCTGCACTCAGCCTAAAACAGCGCTTTTATATCGTAGAAGACAGAGCTGGGCGCTCCTGGCCAACAGGCTGAGGCTCCAGCGGCAAGAACACCGGATCCAGGAAGTGCTCGATCCCGAGGGCCAGGTAAAGACTGACGATCCCCACATAGCAGAAACATTTCGGAACTACTATTAGGAGCTGTACGTGGCTCAGAATCTCTCGTCGGGGGAAATACCGTCCTACCTCCGAGAAGCACACACTTCCACCCTAAACCCAGACTAGAGAGACAGCCTGGATAGCCCCATTAGAACTGAGTATAGCCCGCCTAAAGCTCTCCAAATCTCCAGGTCCAGACAGTTTCCCTGCCATTTTCTACAAAACCTTCTGCCAAACTTTAGCACCCATCCTTACCCGACTCTTTAATGCCCTAGGGGATTCAACGACCCTTCCCGCTTCCATGAAGATGGCTTCCATCGCAGTGATTCCCAAACCAGGGAAGGACAAAACCCAATGCTCTTCTTATAGACTTATCTCCCTTTTGAACGTCGACCTTAAAATCTTCACAGGAATCCTAGCGGCCCGCCTCAATCCCCTAATGCCAGGTCTTATCGACCCGGATCAAGCAGGCTTTATCCCACAGCACTAATGCAGTGACAACACACGCAGGGTCCTCCATCTAATAGACAAAGCGCAGAGGCATGACCAAGAATGGATGCTCCTATCGGTAGATGCTGAGAATGCGTTCGACAGGCTGCACTGGCCCTATCTTGAAGCTACCCTGGAACATTTTGGTATTGGCGACAGATTCAGAAAGTGGATCTCCAGCACTTACGATAGCCCCACAACAATACGGGTAAACAGCTACTCTTCCACCCACTTCACAATAAACAGAGGCACCAGGCAGGGATCCCCTTATCGCCATTATTCTTCGCTTTATATATGGAGCCCATGGCGCATAAAGTTAGATCCAATCCCACCATAAAGGGTTCAAATTTGGTGGCGACCACCACACAATTAGCTTATATGCGGACGACATTTTGGCGACCTTAGAAGCCCCATCCTCCTCTCTACCGGCATTTCTAGAGGAGCTTGCAACATTCGGTAAGGTGGCAGGGTTCAAAATGGATATTCACAAATCACAAGCCCTTAATTTAACACTGCAGCAGCACACACTAACCACCCTCCAACGATCCTTCCCTCTTCATTGGGCTAAGTCCCATATTCCGTACCTAGGACTCCAAATCGCCTCCACGATTTCTGAAACTACAGGCCGCAACTACTGCACCCTGATCCGTCAGGTACGATCCGACCTCAGTCACTGGCGCAAACACTCTCTCTCTTGGCTTGGGAGGATAGCGGCAGTGAAAATGTCAATTCTTCCCAGGATTCTGTATTTATTCCAAGTTCTCCCAACTGACCCACCATCTGGTTCACTTCGCATACTCCAGGACGACCTGAACAGATTTGTTTGGGCAGACAGGCACCCTCGACTCCACAGAGACATAGCTTAAAGATGCCCCCTGGAGGGTGGCTTGGGAGTCCCGGACCTTGCCCGGTATTTTCAGGCCACCCAACTGCGAGTCCTGGTGGAAGGGTCGAGGGCCGAATCGGAAAAGCATTGGCTCTTTATGGAAAGGGCCCTTGCCGGGCAACCCCTGTGGAGGATTCCTTTCCTCCCTAAAACCGCGCGACCCCCCAACTTATACCTCTCTCTCTCTCATCACAAAGCCAGTCCCAGCGGTATGGGACAAAGTGGCGACCAGAAGGAACCTCACTTCCTTCCCCCTTGACTCCCATGGTGGGGAACCCCAAATTTACTCCGGCCTTCTCTGACCCAGCCTTCTACTGCTGGAACCAACCTGGATGCAGATCAGTGGGACACATGTTCGACACAGAGGGCCCCACTCCGTTTGATTCCCTCCGCTCTGAGCACGGACTCCCTGAGAGTGAGAGATGGCACTAGACGCAGATCCGTCATTGGGTGATGCAACCCTCCATCCGCCCCGGGGCACAGCTTGCCTTACCCCGTACAAGCGTTGGTTGCTCTCATCTACAGCAAACGCGCACCTCATCACACATTTATACAAACTCCTAAGCCCTGATAGCGCTTCCACTAAATCCCCTGGCCAGAAGCAGTGGGAATTGGAAATTGGCAGTGAATTGTCTCAGAAGGAATGGGATGACATACACTATCGAGAAAGACACACGGCCCGTAACATCCCAGGCACTGAAATAGCAACCAAGATAATAACTTACTGGTACCTCACCCCCTCCAGACTACATAGGATTACACCATCTAAGATCACCTGAATGTTGGCGCCAATGTGGAGCCCCCTGGAACGCTATTGCACATACTATGGGAATGCCCGTAATTAGCAGACTACTAGGCGCAAGTACTTGAGGACATAGATACACACCTAGAAACAGAAATCCCCAGATTCCCGGCGTATAGTCTCCTAGATCTCCCCAATGCACTCACCTTCCCATTAAAGTCCCGTAGAGGCAGACAGATCGGGTTAGCGCTATTGGCAGCCCTTCAGAACATCCTAGCACATTGGGGCTCGAGGGATATCCCTACCCACTAAGCTTGGCTACACAGACTGTGGTATATAATGGGGATGGAGCAAATCACCCTCACACTAATGCACCAGGGCTTTGCATTCCCCAAGCTCTGGAAACCCTTCTTAAACCTCTTGATAACAGAGTTTCGCGAGCTCACATGCCCTAAATATTTATGCCTTCTTCGTCTATCGGAACTCAACGCAGCAACCACCTAAGACGCTATACCGAGACAAGACATGAGAAACAGGGACACCTATGCTACTTATTTATGAACTGATGCACAGGTCCGGGTTGGGTAGGGTGGGGGGAATTTGGGGGATATCACGTAATTGTATTATTGCAACCTGCATTTACAGGTCACAAAGCGAACATTGTATGTTATAACTAAAACTACATTAAAGAAATTTAAACCATAAAGACATACACATACACAAGCACTTCTCGTTTGTTCCCAGGCTGAACTGGAGACACACCATGCTGTGTTACCCTTCGCCATCGAAACAGTTTGTACCAGTATTACACGAGTAATACATGAGTTCTACAATATGTGCTATTATTTGCTATGCCCCATCATAGGTAACAGAACAAACAAGCCAGGGACTTTGGTTTTGGTTGCACATTATCAGCAGCACCAGGCTCCTACAAGGCTGCTGCTGTAGAATACCCAGCATGAAGCTAGGACCAGCAGATGATGTGACTCTTATAGCCTTCCCTCAAAATGAATGCGGATCCTGTGTCCCCTGCAGTTGGTGTATTGGTGGGATTTTATTTAAAGGAGGTTATATGCAAAGGAAGAACACGTATGCAATGATTTTCTACTCTGCAAACCCCAGATTTTTGCCTGAGGACACTGCAGCCTCTGACAACCTAACACTTCCAATGCTTTGCCTTATGATCTGCAGTCCGAACCAAGAGAACAGCTTCTCCGTATTTACAGCAACTTTTCCTGGCCTGCCTCTTACATACTGCCTGACAGGGACACAGCAAATCCTTCTTGCCATGTATAACATGTTATCCTGTACAATCACAACATGGTGGAGGGGAAGGGCAGGGGACAAAGCATAAGAAGGGCATACTACTCCCATGCTATCTCCTTTGTCAGTTTCTCTACTGACTTTGGGTGTGTGAGTGGGCAGGGAATGCCTAGACAGTGTCCTTCAACACTCCAACATGAAGGATGAGCAGTACTCCCCTGTCACACTGATGTCAGTTTCCTTGAAGATGTCATTCTTCTAAGCGAAATTATCATGAATACATTTCAGTCTGTTTCAAAGCTGACTTGTTTCTAGCAGCTGCCCCTTTTGGTAAGCAACACACATGGCAAGGGCACACATCCCACAAGCTTGACTTTTTTGTTGTGATGGTAGAATTACAATACTGCCACAGTCTGTTCCACCTCTTCCGTTCATCAGTTCCCCTTTCCTTAGCAGAGGTACAGTGGTTTAGCAGCCCCTCTCACAACTTCCGTTCACGGCATTACCTTTCTCTGTACAGCACTGAATCAGCTCCTCCCACCTTCGCTCTCATCTCTTCCATTAACTAAATCCCCTTTCCAAGTTGTAGAGGAGGTACAGTGGTGCGCTAGGTCCTTTCATCTTTCCTCTCACCTCACCACAAATTACCAAGATTGGGAAAATAGGTATAGCTAGGAGAAGCAGGAGGTAGTTATGGCTGCTCTTAGCCCCTAGCGAAGCCGCACCCATCAGCCTAATCCTGAGGAAGGACATGGAAGGGACTCTCAAGACCTTTACCATGCTACTGGGTAGTGCTGTAAACTTTGTGGACAATTTAGGATGAAAATGGTCAAACTAGATAGGTATTGTAGTTCTTCTATGGTGCCATATTCCCCAATTCTATATTTCTGGAAGAGGGCTGTGACAATAAGGCACAGGAGAAACTATCACAGAAGACAGGTAACAACATGGGCAGTTACTGGAGGACAGAGAAATGGAACATGGAAAACAAACAGAACACTCTGATGAGCGCAGAGGAAAATAAAATGAATGCCAAAAGTAATGTCTAATCGTACCGGTCTTGGATGAAATACTGCATATTCAGGTCGTTGATCAAAAATGGGTTACGTAACTTGGAATAAGCAACTGCTTTGTCAAGTGGAAATCCTGTTTAAAAAAAATAAAAAGAGAGGAAAAAATTAGCAACAATATATTATCCTCTCTTGTGTGTACATTTCAAAGTATGCTCCTGGTACCAATATTGATACCAGTTTGACTCATGCTATTCAACCTTCTTTTTCCCATTTAAAAACCTTCATGTTACAGTCATCAAACTTTGCTTCCAAAACCTTTGGTTTATCGATCATCACTCATAAAAGCCTTCTTAACACTTGTTTTCTAGAGTCCTCAGATCTTTCAGAAACTTTTTAAAGCTGTGTTTTGCTGGAAGAAACCCACTCCCATGCTGATGTACATTTTGATGCCCCACACTTCATATACCTCATATTCAGATTTACTTTACTTTGCTAATGAAATGCTGTTCCAAAAACTAACACACCCTCGCTCCACAATTCTTGTTCTTACTAGTACTCTTCTATAAACCATGCGCTCGCATTCTTCCTCTTGATCCATCTAATTGTTTAGCATGCACTGAATTCAATTTGAACATTGCTACAACTGCCTTTGACATTCTGTTTATTCTTTAATCGTTTAGCTCCAAGTTCTGCAACCTGTATCAGCCACTTCAAACTCTAGAAACAAACTCTCTTCTTTTTGAGTGGACGTCAACTTTTGTTGTCTCTTCTGAATCTCTGACTGCTATTCTGTTTACTCACATCTTTTCACTTACCTCATTTGTCTCCTCTTTAGACTAATACTTATCGCTTGTAAAATCCTTTAATTTTAACCTTCTATAAAAACTCTTCAATTCACCATCCCCTTTCTGCCAATTTTCAGCGTACAGACCTCGTCCTTTGTGTCTTTCTACTTCTATAGCACTTTAGTCACCATCAATATTTCTTCTTTACTTGATTCTCACTCATATACTAGAGAAACTGTCTTAATTTATTGAATTATCTTATATTCTTCCAGCACTCCGAACACTTTTAAAAACTAGGTATCCTAACCTATCAGCTGCTTTTGACACAGTGTGTCACAGACGTTTACTGGGTTACTGTCTTGTTACTCCCAACTATTCTTCTCAAGAGAGGAAAGATGTCCTGTGCCTTCCATATGAATTTGTTTTACTAAAACCAGACAAAAAATAAATCTTACAGCTTTACGGGATCAAACCCTGATCTGTGTGTGGCCAGAAGCTTAAGCATCTGCCAGGACCACCACAGGCTCCAGTGAGCAAGTGGTCACAGGGCACCCAATGTATTTACTGATATTCAGCCCCCAATGCAAGTGACAAGCTTGGAAAAACGGTCATGAAAAAAGACAGAGAGAGTTGAAGAGTACGGGCTGCAGTAAGCAAAACATCTAGCCTGGACCACTGCCAGTAGGAAGAACCCCTTTGCTAGGAAACCCAATTCTCTAATCTAGTTCAGTCATCAAACACCTGATTTAATTGAAATCCATGCAGCTACAGCAAGCATCTGTGATACAAAGCAACCAGTTTGCAACACAAAAGCAGAAAAGATGACAGGCATTCCCGAAAGGGGAGAATAATGGAAGCGGTGCAGCAGATCTTTTTGTGAGTCTTTATCGCCTGCATAATTTGCCCTGTTTACTGTCCCTGAAAAGGTCTTTCAATGTCAGCGTTTTTACCCCAGCAGCGAGACCACTCTAGACTTACACATTTAGATCGATTGTTTCCAGAAAAATCAAATTTTCTTCCAAACATCAGTCATACAAGGCCGAAGAAGAGTTACATACCTGCTAATGACTCATAAATGTCATCATATCAACATTTATAGTCTCCAAACTCAATTGTAGTGGTCAGTGACCAGTGATCATGGACATTCCTTTGAGTACGATAAAATATTTTCTATTCTGCTCAGATAACATATTAAGAGCAACAGGTGTATCTCTGACGAGGTCTCACATTGGCGTCCTAAGCTCCTAAGTACGGTACATAACTAATTATCTGGCACTACATTCATCATTCCACATACTGTGGAGATCATGGAAGAAGATCAAACCAAAAATGGAAAAATGTTAAGCATGAAAATAGCCAAAGAAGAGCCATTACAAACCTCAATAAAATAGAAAACTGGTCTATCTGCAAGAATCAACATGGAGCTTCTAATGAAGGACTTCCCCCACCACAAGGAAATTGATGCAATCTGCTAAGTCTACCACATATCTACTCCAAGCAAAATACTTCTTCAGCACAAAAAAAAGATCAAAATCGCTGCAAAAAGGAAACTGGGTGCTTTGGATACATGTTCCCTGGATTTGGAAAATAATAACATGAGTGGCAATTATATGTTTTTGGTCTTTAAGAAGACACTGAGAAACGTGCCGCCACCAGTGAGAAGTTTGCGAAGAAATGGATCGCATCTTTGCTCAATTTTTCTTTCGATAAAATCTTTGAAGTTGAAAGGGTGCACAGAGTACCAACTAAAGTGGCAACAGATGTAAAACATACAAAAGCTCTCATTATTAGACCACAGTGATATCAATATTCAGTCATGATTCTACAATCAGCAATTAAGATTCCTAATCTTAAACGGCAAGGCCAGCGTAAACGAAAAGGTGGAGCAGACTGCTGCTTGTAAGGAAAGTACTGGAAAGAAACAATTTCTGATATGAGGGGCTGTCCTGTCTGAAGCTGCTCTACCAAGTCAAACTCCTATTCTTTGGTACAACAACTGAGGTTGAGAAATTTCTATGCATCAAGGAGGAAGCTGAAATGGACACATGAGCATTCAAATCTGGGTAACCACACCATTAGAAATTGATTAAAAACAATATTATTTGAACATCTGTCATACTCCAATCCTTATTATTGTTCGTCACCTAACTATAGTAAGTTTCATCACTAATCATGTATGAATTCACATGATTTAACTTCTTAACACTATTTAACATTTTAATACTGGGTGCAACACTATTCAAGGTCTACAAACAACATCTGGATACATATAACATCACTCATGATATGTTCTATAAAATCATTTATGACATCACTAATGGCATCTCAAATAACATCATTCATGACATAACTGATGCTGTCATCCAAGCTTCATTTTGCGGCATATTGCTCTATACTACGGCACTAGACAGTAAGTACACAATAGCTCAGGAAAATATCAGCCATCATTACTGCCATCACCGACACAACTCCCTTAGATGTATAAAGCATGCATTATGTTCAACACTGAGGGTATAGCATACACTTTCAAGCTTGCATAGTTCATGTCAGCATAGTTCACATTAACAATCAACCACAAATATATAGGAAAGCCTTATTGAGTAAGGTGTTCAATCTGTATACAACTGTTCAGAGAAAGCCAAGTTCCTAAAAATAGTGAACGTCAGTTGCAAAACAAATGACCTACTACGGATAGCTTTTATCTGTATCTAACACCTAAAACTCACCAAACCGACATTGAGAAATGTATTAGTAGAGAACTGGGTACTGTAAACAGTGCTTACTCTATGGAGAGTGTTCACTTTATACCATACTGTTTGCAAACAATGAAACGTTCATTAGAAACAAACCACGGAGTATTAAAATCCTAAGAACAGTGTGCACTCTATGTAACAGTTGTCAAAGGAGACACTATTTGCTAAAAATAATCAAGATCTGAAGGTGCTACACATCCTACTACCGCACCCTTTATACTGTCGTGAAAAATTTACAGATAGCACATCTTCTCACGTTAAACAAGCACATGTATATAGGTTAGTACCTGGCACACACAGGCTTCTAAGTTATGTAGAAATTGTCATGCTGACACAATTCGGTCTAGTAACTCAAGGCTGCTTCCAAAAGTTAGTATCTACTAGGTAGAATCTAACTCCTGTTGAAAACGTTTTCTGTAGTACCAATAAACTTGTGTGGAACATAATGAACACAAGTCGTCAACTGTCACCTGCACACAGAGTAACTCTTGAATACAATGATTTATAAAATGTTCAATACTTCTACACACCAATGATGCATTAGGAGCAGATGTGTTTTGTAAACACTTACACCCATTAGCTGGATGCATGCTGTACAAAAGTAGGCAGACAAATAATAAGGTACTTACCCACCACTATGTAAAGTATAAAACAAACTAGCACGCTCATTTTATGTCATCAGTGATTTCATCAGTGATGTCATCAATTATGTCGTTTGAGATGTCATCAGTGATGACATAGAACATGTCATTAGTGATGTCATATGTGAGGTGATAAGCAGTGCATGGAGGCGGTGCAAGTTATAGTTAGCGCTGCTAACTATAACTGGTGAATTTCTAAGTTTTTTTTTGTTCAAAACGTTAATGTTGTCATTGACATATTCCACTAACTACAACGTTACTTTAACCTTTGTTTTTTTTAGTGAATTTCTAAACTGCTTTTTTTTGTTTTTTATTACAAAACCAGATCTTTTGATCACACCTAACTATAAAGTTGCTTTACCCTTCTTTTATTCATGAATTTCTAGGAGTTTTTTTTTTTTTTTTAACATAAAACAATACCCAGTTGTTACTGGGTAGTTATAGTTAGGATTGTGTTTCCATAGGAAATGCACTTTTTGTGTTGGTAATCACCAAGGCACCGTTTGAAGAATCTCCTAGCAACATTCCAAAAAAGTGCTCTTTTTTCCCAATTTGCACATGAAAAGTTTCTGGGTGATCCATCAAGCATTGGGGGGAATGGGGGTGAGGGGGTGTCCCAAAACGCATTTTCTCCCTTTTCCCAGAGGAACTTTAGACACAGCTAAAGCCTAAACCGCTGAACGGATTTACACGAAATTAGGCAGGAACCTAGATCTAGGTCCAGAAAGGGTGCTTTTTGAGTTTTGCTGTAAATCCATTCAGTTGTTTTTGAGCAATTAATGCTCAAAAACGTAGTATATCTTGGGATAAGGAGGCTCTGTGGATCCCGCCAGATTACAGATCTCAAACTGAGATATGACGGGCTGCGATCACCTCAGCCAGGAAGTGGTGGTAGCCGTCTTAGGACTCTGGACTAGGTCTTGAAAAAAAGAGACAAGGGGGCAGTATAGGAATACCCTGACCCCATAGGGCTTGGGCCAAAAACTTTTTTATTTAAAACTCTGCTGCAAAATCGCAGAGGGTACACAAATCAGTGGCAATTTTCTTTTATTTTTTTTAAAAACAAGTGTGGTCTCCCATGCTTGTTTGATTTAAAGCCCCCTGAGTGGGCCAGGTCCCCAAGCCGATTGCGGCCCCAGGGACACCATTTGCCGAGGCCCGTCGCTAGTTTCTGGGGGAGGGAGGCACATGGCTCACCTCCCTGCACCGTTTGCGCCCCCCGGGACCCCATCCCCCGGAACCCAGCCATATATGTATAGGGTGAGGGGGGCTGGTTGCCCCCTCGGACTAATTTCAGCCCTGGAGACCCCATTCCCCGGGGCCCAGATGCATCTGTAAAGGGGAGGGCGTCTGCGCAGTCCCCCTCCCAGAGCCATTAATGGCCTAGGCTATCTAGGGTCAGCTCAGGCTGTCGAGGGGAGACCATCCCTTGGACATAGCGGTTTCCCTGTACACACTGGCACAGGCAGGGAAACCTGTGTTTGCTCTTGCTTGGCGGGAGGAATTTCAAATCTCCCTCCAAGTGGGAGCAAACATTAGGACCGCACCAGCAGGCGGGAGCTTGAAAAATACTCTCACCTGTTGTAAGCGGACTTCAGATCTGTTTCCCTGCCCGCATTGATGCGGGCAGGGAAAAATATCTAAATACTGCTCCTGCCCGCAGGTAGCAATATTATTAGCTGCTCCCTGTGGGTAGGAGCAATGCCAGCTCCTGCTGGATGCGGGGAGCTGGTTGGAGTCACGGGGACTTCGGGGCTCCCCCCGCGGCCCACAACGATAGTGTGGTAGGTGTCCCAGGTGGGCACGAGGGCACCCACCCTTTGTTGGCTAGGCCCCCGGGTGTGGGGTCCCAAGGGCTGAAATCGACCAGGGAAGGGGTGAGTCACAGGCCACCCTCCCCGTGAATATGATGCCGGCCCCGGGTGATGGGGTCCTCTGGTCCACACTCAGCCTGGGGAGGGGGGCCATGTAGTCCTCTGCCCCAAAAAAATGTGCTGGGCCCCAAGGGCTAGGTCCCCGGGGGCCAAAAGCAGCCCAGGGAGGGGGTTGCAACATGCCTCCCTCCTCCCAAAAAATGCACCGGGCTCTGGGGGATGGCGACCCCAGGGCTGAAATCGGCCCAGGGAGAGGGGCTGCATGCCCCCCTGCCCTTAATTTTAATTAGTGGCCCTAGGAGAGGAGATCCACATGGCCTACCTAGGCTCGGGGAAGGGGGCCGCGCAGCCCCCATACCCCCTTTTTTTTTTTTCTTCAAACAGCCCTGGGGTATGGGGTGCCCAAGGACTTACAAGGCTCAGGGAAGGGGGGCGCAGGACCCCCCACTCCCCTTTAATCTTAATAAGGGCTCTGGGGGATGGGGTCCTCAGGGCCTAAGTAGGCTTGGGGAGAGGGGCCATGCAGCACCCTCCCTCATTTAAAATATATATGGCCCTGGGGGATGGGGCCCCCAGGGCCATAATAGGTTCAGGGAGGAGGGCCACGCAGCCCCCTCCTCTTAAAAAAAAAAAAAAGGAAAAAAAAGGCCCTGGGGTCCCCAAGGCCAGGCCTTGTGGCTAATCCCCTTCAGTTGTGTGCGTGGTGGGGTTGGCTGCCTTTGGGGCGGAATGACCGCAGGCCAGGCCCTGTGGCCAACCCCCGCCATGCACGACCGAATGCCCTGGAGAGCGTGGGGTTGGTGCATGCGGGGGTTGGCCGCAGGGCCTGGCTGCAGGCTAGGCCCTGCAATCAACCCCCCGCTGTGCACGGCCAGAGGTCATGAGCGGCGGGGAGTTGGATTAATGCTTTGTAATTAAATATTAGTTTACATCAAAAAAAGTCCTAGAAATTCACTGAAGAAAGAAAGGCTAAAGTAATATTATAGTTAGGTGAAATGTTCAGTTTTAAACTCTTAAAAACTACTGAAATTCACTAGTTATAGTTCGAGTTCTCTCAAGTAACTATAATTCGTGGCCTAAGGTAACTATATCTCGTGTCCTTGACATGAGATCCTAATTACCCTACATATTACATTACTAATGATTTCTTCTTTGACATCATTCATCATGTCACTGTGCATGGCGGGGGCGAGTTACAGCTACCTTAGGGCATGAGTTATAATTACTTGTGAGAACTTCAACTACAACTGGTGAATTTGAGTGGTCTTTAGAGTTTAAAACTGAACATTCGACCTAACTACAATGTTACTTTAACCTTTGTTTTTTCCAGTGAATATACATATATATATATATTTATTTTTTCATTCACTGAAAAAATCAAAGGTTAAATTGTATAGGCAATGGGTGGATTTTTCGGTGCTAGGGTTCACGCCAGAGGGTCAAGCCCCAAATTATGCGGTTGGCACACGCCTCCCAATGGCTACACCCACGAGCCACTAATTTTGAGGTAAAGAAATGAGCTTGGGAGGAGGTCTGTGCCTAATGATCAATAATAATGTTCCGGAAAATAATTCCCAAAATCCAGACTTCTTTTCAGGGCATGGTGCGCCGTTTTAATTCTTAATCCAGAAGTATATTTCAAAAGAAAAAACAGCCGACACGTGTTTCGCCCGATGGCCAACAGGCCAGGTCTTGCTGTCGTCTCTGCGGTCCAGAGAGGTTCTATAATATGTGAGGTCATAAGCAGTGCATTGCAGGGGTGTGGGTTATAGTTAGCTCACTAACTATAACGGCTGAATTACACTGGTTTTGTACGAGTGAAATCTGAAGTTTTTTCAGTGAATTTCTAAGATTTTTTAAATGCTAATTCCCAACTATAACGTCCCTGTAACCTTTGTTTTTTTTCAGTGAATTTCTATGTTTTTTACATAGTAGTCGCATTTGCAGAGTGGTGGAGTAAGGGGCGGGCCTCCTAAGACCTCTTAGCAATCCAGCTGTGTGGGACTTACTGAAGGTAACAGGAGGGGTAGTTGGCCCCCAAGGACGTCCTTGAGGGCCAACTACCCCTCCTGTTACCTCCAGTAAGTCCCACACAGCAGGATTGCTGAGAGGTTGTCAGAGGCCACGCCCCCTTTCTCCACCACTCTGCAAACGCGCCTCCGGGTGCACTACTAGTAGGGGGATGAAGTCCCCTTGACAAATTTGGTGGAATTCCGTTCAGCAGTTCGGGCTGTAGCTGTGTCTAAAATTTCCCATGGAAATTAACATGAGGAAAATGCATTTTGGAACCCCCTCCCCCTTTTCTTAGCCTCCGCTTGACAGATCACCCTGAAATTTTCAATACAGCCGCTGAAGTGAGGGGCAAATGAGTTTTTAAAATTTCATGACGATCTGTCAAACGACGCCAAAGTTATTGGCAAATGAAAAAACACTCTTCCTAGGTAAACTAGGTCCTAACTATAACTACCTACTGACACACTCCCGCAAGTTCTCTTCCAAGGAGCAAGAAAGAAGCGGCACAACAACCATAACTCAATTTTTATTCTATATTTTACCAACAGTGCAAAAAGGGGACAGTCGATGCGGTTGCCCTCCACAGGACTATTTATATATATCATGTGATCAAGGCCGGTCACGGCTGAAACGCGTTATGGCGGATTTGGATGAACAATAAATAATTGCACTGAATTTGGGTCCGCACTCGTTATTCTCCACGGTGGAGATTGAAGTAGGCGAGGAATTTTGATATATATATATATATTTGTTTTTTCTCTGATATGTTTGCTGATTGCAGACGCACACCTGACCAAAGGGCCCGTCGTATCAACGGACTCCGCAAAGTTCGTACAATTGCCCCAACTCCTTTGTGCCCAAAGGATGACAACACTGTGTGTGGGTTGTTCCAGTTTATTGATGTCTGGCTACCATCGAAAGAATTTCAGCTGAACACAGCCCGCTAACACCGGGTGAGCAAGGCTGTGTTCAACCAAATCATGAGTATTGTAAAATATGAGGTCATAAACAGTGCACGTTGGGACCGCAAGTTATAGTTAGTTTTCTAAACCATATTTGGAGTATTTCAGTGGTTTGGGTTTTTAATGTTAGTTCTTGTTTCATTTGAACACTTAACTTTAACGCTACTTTAACCTTGGTTATTTTTATTGAATGTGTAGGTTTGTATTTCTTAATGTAAGTTAAGGTCTTAGCACCTCCTATAAAGTCACCTGTGTTTTTTTCAGTGAATAGATGTTACACACACGCACATATATAGAAAATTATATTTAAACATTTTAGGCAAACAAGCAGGCTCATGTATTTCCTTAATCATAAAATGGAAAGATCTACCCTAGAGAGAAAGTATGAAGTATCCTTACTTGCAACTGCAATAATCAGGAAAAAACTCTTGTTTTAATTTTTTGGGCTCTCACCAACACACTAGCCATGCAGCATGCTTCATCATCATGCCCACACCCAACATAGCTGCTAAATGGGTGGGCTCAACACCAATTCTGAAGGGAGCACTTACATATTCAAAAGCCTGTCCCTTGGTCTGTAGTGACAGCAGCACACACAAAGCAGGAATCTCCACAGAAAATGTTAAAAATGCCTACAGGTGCTACCTCACCTGAACTTTATAGATTGAAAACAAACTTGATACACTATAAGCCTCAATTGTGCTCTTGCATCTAGCTGACTAGCTGCCAGGGGAATCCTCTATAAAGTTCAGGTGAGGTATCACCTAAAGCAACATGGAGGGGACACGAAAGCAATAGGGGTCGGAGGGGTCGTGAAAGCATCAGTGGGGAGTGCAGAAGCGAAAGCAAACAGGGTTGGGAGGGCGCAGTTGGGGGAAGGCAACAGGGAGAAGCACACTGGCAAGCGCGAGAGGGAAGAAGGCGGGGAGAAACAGTCTGGAAAAGGGGTGCAGGGGAAGAGTCATACACAAGGGAGACTGCATGAAAACAAATGCACTCTAAAGGAGTGCTTCATACAAAAGAAAAATGTAGTGCTTGAAAAGCAGACAGTGGAAGAAGTGATGTCAGCCAATCAAAGAGATTGTAAAGAGTAAAGTCTCTAAAGGGAGGGACAAACACAAGATTGACATGAATAAGAAACAGGCCAATGAGAATGACAAGGAAACCAAACCAATGGTAAGCACTTGACAGGCTCCAATCTCCTCTGTGTTCATCTTAAGCTACAATATACCTCACAACAGAAAACACAACCTGAAAAGTGTTAGCACATCACAAACGATCACTGTTGTCAGAGTGCACATCTGTAGAATAAATCAGTCATGAAACCCGACAAATAAAAGTAATTAAGATGTCTACTCTGGTTTAATTTCAACTCTGTATCAATGATCTATTTTCCAGTTTAAATAAAAAAAGAATCCACTGGTAAAATTAGAATGCATTTTCACAAACCAAAGCCTTGTAAGATCAAGTAACTTGCAAAGAAAGGTGCAATTATTGAAAATAAACGTAAATCAATGCAGAAAATAATGAGAAATAAATGTGTTTAGCATACTTCTAAAAGTGTGTGACACCCTATGCCACATATGGAGAGGTATAGTACTCACCTTTGGAGTGAAAGGAGATGAGGCAGTCGCACATCGGCCAGTTCTCCACAGGCTCGTTTAGGATGACATCTTCAGACATAATGACCACTGTAATATATTCAAATTTGCACAGCCGCTCGAGGATCTGTGTCATGGGCTTAGATTTAGACTTCTTAGTCATAGAACATATCCCCACGACGATCTGGCGCTCAGGAGGCTGTGAGGAAAACATGTCAGCACAAAAATCAAACGTAAGAGAAAGCAGCTTACTTTTACTCACTGGTAAGAAACATCGTTTACTGTCCACATTTAAATTAAAGGGCGCTTTTTAATTCTTACCACTACCCTTAGTATTTTTAAGGTGATATAATACATATGCAAATGCAAACACTTCACAAGAATAATTCCTAAACTTTTATACTTATTATTGTTATTTCCCCTAACAATAGAGTATGTTCCCAAGATAACTCGAACTCAAAAGGTGTCTTTTGTGGTACTCTATAGTGTAACCTCCTCAGTCTCAGAGGTTCAGAAAAGCCACAGATAGAATGATTACATTGTTGGCGAGATGGATGGGAGTGGTGACGGGTGGGAACTCTCCAAGATTCTACCTGAGGCACAAGATCTATTGAAATTCCAGCCCTGTTCGTGATTTTGAGGTTGGTTCCTGGTTGATTATTGAAAAAGTAGGAGCAGTTTTAAAAGGACAAGGCGTCTGTATCAATAACAACAACTCGAGTACGCTTTGCAGAATTCTGGCCTTTTAGACACCTTTAGCAGTCTCACCAGACTATTGGTTTTCCCCCAAAAAAACATACATATAATACATACACCGACCAGCTTTCGGACAGTGAGATTCATCCATTGGTCTGTTAAACTGTCTTTCACATTTACGTTCTGCCCACCAGAGCATACAGGATGGGCCAGAACACTTTACCCAATGGCTGCATTTACTCTGAGTGACTGCACAAAGTCTGTGAGCATTGTTCACATCCACCTAAAAATAGTTCCTTTCTCTTCAGTTGGCTCAAAATGAGTTTTTTTTATTGTGTTTATTTTTTCTAGAAAAACATTCAAATACCTACTATTTATTTTGCCTGCACTCCTTTATCAAGCTTACGTTATAAAACATTCATGTGACATTGTAACTGCCTGCGATTTGAGCGCTTGGTTAGGTGGTCTTTGTTCTTGTTTCCTTTGTGTCTTATGCTAATAAAATGCATGGCACAACTGAAAAGCTTCTTGTTTGAAAAACATCACTACTAAAATAGGCACATTGGGGAATGTTTTTTAAATTAAATGATTTTACTGCAAGTATACAGTTGCCATGTTTAGGAGACAAAATATTTTCTTTTTCTTTCTATGTTTGTTTATGTGCTTGCAATAAAAGCATAATAATAATAATAATAACCCTTGCACCATCTAGGGGCCTAGGCTTTGCCAATACTTCTTATATTTCTTAGACTCAAATAACTGCCCATGATTTTGGGAATTTCGTAAAATCTTTTTTATAAACTGTCCCACTCTCCAATGTAATTTTTTTTAAGCCGCATACGTAAATACATCTGCATTCAGATGAGTATTTGCTGAATTAAGTAATGAAACAGGAAATATGAGGTTCATGAAATATCTACAGCAGAGCCTCCTAACCTGTGGTCCAGGGACCCATGGGGGTCCGCAACGCCTGCTCTGGGGGTTTGTGACTGCATAGCAAATTAAAAAGTATTAACAGATCAATAAACTGTATATAAATAAAATAACATACATGTAAAATTGAACATTTTAAAACGCTCCGTAAATGTGAAGGAATTTGAAATTTGAGGGTAAAAAAACTTGTGTGTACTCTTATTGATTTCTTTCAGCAGAGCAAATGCATCAAACAGAATAATGCATGGATGATCGGTAGACAGTTTAATTTATTTAAAAAAAAAAAAAAAGCCCAACATTCCCATTAAAATTCATTTTTTGATTTTTTCTGTGTTTGTGCATTAAATAAAATACTTTATCTTCTGTGTATTTGTTTGATGAATGCTTATTTCTGTATTGTTTTGAGGTTCAAACCATCGAAATTGCTTGAGCAGAGGTCCCCGGCTTCCCGTAATGACTCAGTGGGGTGTCCCCGGATTCCAATTTTGATTTAGTGGGGGTTGCAGGATTCCAGTAATGATTAAGTGGGGGTCCCAGGAAGTCAAACGTTTAAGAACCATTGATCTAACTAGGGGATCCTTGACGCATGCAAATAGCTTGACTTGGAGATGCTTGTACTGTGCAACGTAATGGGTCTGGACGTCTTCAACAAAATATTAAGCAAGGTTCTAACCTAGGAGAATGCAACAGCATTTTACCACAGTTTTATCATATCTAAAGAAACAATGTTTTGGCATTAATGCTGGCAAGAAGTGAGCATATATTACCAGCAGAAAACAACTCCACAGGTTTCATTAATACAAAAGTACTAGAAAGAAATAGCCCAAGCCCCACTGCAAAACAGAGGTCACTAACTGGACATAAACGGCCCTACAGAGCCAGCACTTCTGCTTGGCGAATATTTAAGAAACACATAATTCCAAGACACACAAAGTGCTAATCTAAGCATCTCAACACCAAAATACTCCCTAGGTGGATTGTTTTAAACACTGTCTCAATTATACCTAGAAAGGAGCTGCAAAGATTTCAGACTGTTAATACAGTGAATGATTAAGAATCGCCCATGCTGAAAGCAGCCAAGACTAACTTTCCAGGGTTAGGTTCATGAATCTTCAACAACCTCCTCAGCTTCTTCAACCACACGTCCTTGTTCTTCTGACATAATGTTACTTCCACTCATTATTTATTTACTTTTTGCAGTGTTATATAGCGCAAACTCAACCCGCAGGTATTAGAGCGCTATACACAAGCACAAGTTACATCAAACAAGGACACTTTTTTTTTTTTTTTTTTAAATAATGGGGTTCTGGGCTTGACAATAATCTAGGAATAAACTCCCAAGACATGGTTCATCAGCTTTGTAGAATAATCCGCTATTTATTCCCACTCCAAGTCATTATTGTAGCATCTCTAATTAACTCAAACTTGGAGTATCCTAAGGCACAGGCACTCTTCTCCTTGGGTCTCACAGATAACAAAAGGAAGTACAGAAATGTCCAAAACTCTTTTACCCACCCCACTGCTGTCCTTAAGAGTTCTGACCCAGTAAATGCAATCCGAGAAGCACCCACTGCTTCCTGTTGTGGGTTAGATTAACAATCAAAATGCTACAGCTGACCTTCAAATGCCTATTGCTACCCCCGGCTCCATGACTCCATAGTAAAGTCATGTCCTACGATGGGTACAGGACCCTTTGGTCAGTCCTGTCCCAAATCATGTTTGCTGTGATGGACTATTTGTAGATCAGTCCTTTAATCCACAAAATCCCACCTCTCTTCTAGAACCTGTTCAGTCAAGAGACGAAAAAACTGTAAAAACGATCCCATTTACAAAACCTATGTAGCCATCCTAAAGCAGATTGTTAGTTAGATCCTTTTCTTTCTCCAGGTTTAGTAACTGAGTAGATTGATTTGGCAACAATAGTCTCATAACTTTAATACAATTGAATTGAATGAAAAAAACAGCTTTCATCTGGAAGTTCTTCATTGTCAATCTAGGAATTAACAGCATATTGTATGGCTTTTACAGACAAACAAGGACCCCAGAGATTTAAAAGATGTTTAAGTAGGTTGTTTACAAGTCATAGTCTAACTCGGTAGGCACAAATTATAAGTATGCCCTTGAAAAACGGGTATCGTTATTCCAAAAACAATGTCTAGCACAATAGCGGTTTAGACGTAGATTAGGTAACAGAAAGTATGCCGGAAGTTGGTATAAATATTAGGGCATTTTCAAGTAAACAGAAAAACCACAAACTCTGAAAGTAAATTTCTAAAATCTCAGAAAGAACACTTGCAATAGTCAGTTCAGCTTTGAGTCTTTAAATGGAATTTCCTAGAGGCTCCAGATCCGTCTAGCCCAAGAATTTTACTTTTTTCAAAATTAAAAAGTACACAGACAAAAAGAAAACATGAAAACATATGCACCGTCTGTTGAAATGGCACAAATCATGCAAGAGTTGTTAACGTGTCCTTCGAAGCAGTAGCACATTTTTTTTATATGGAAACAACTATCACTACAACAACATGAAAAGAAGTAAGCAGACATCATCTGGCATTGTAGGACCTCAAACTGAGCCACAAACCGTTATGTCGCCAACTGCCCATGAACATGCACACACAAGCCTAGAAACGCGCACATCCCACTAACAGAACAGTGCAATAATGTAGAGAAAATGGAAGAAAGACAAGGAGTGCTCAAGGGCAAACGCACAGCAAATAGTATGAACTGTTATATAATAACAGGGCAATCAATGCAATAACCCTCCCAAAAAGACAATGTAACGCAAAATTAATAAATCACCTTATCATCAGGAATCAGGCTCGCGTCTGAAGTTGGTACAGTCAAATAAATCATTGTCGCCACAACGAAAGCTGCAATCGGTGTTTCTGCACAAGTTCCTCTTCTCTCCTCGAGCGGGTTAGAGGTAGGAGTTGTGCATTTGCACTCCTGCTTCCTGTCAGATGACTTAACCAGCAGTGAGGTCAGACCAGAAGCCTTTTCAACGCTGCTGCCCTTCCCTGCAGACTACGGACCTGGGGCTAAAAGTCCTTTACTCCTGCAGGCTCTTTTTTTTATCTATAATGAAGTGGATGTAATCCTGTTGTTGAACAACCACACACAGCAGCCGCATTCGCATGCAGTGTGTGATAGATAAACTCTGCCTTCACCAATGACAAGTAAAACGCTTGAGTAGAATGCGTGTTGCATCGCATGAATGCAGAGATGAACGAGAAGTGTAAACATGTAAAGGACTGTACAGGTCATGTGCATGTTTCATGCAACAATAGTATAAAATATAGCATCAAAATTTGTGAATGGCCGGGGTGAAATTGGCCTACCATTTAAAAATCGGCGTTTTGTTTTCAGCTTAGAAGGGGGTCCTTCAGTCACTGTGGAATACAGCAACGTGAGGGAGAATTGGCATCTAGAAATCATACTCATGTAACTAACTTTCATTTCTGCAGGAATAATAAGAACTGAAAATGAGACACATTATATATATATATTCACTGAAAAAACCACAGGTTTCAGGGAGGTTATAGTTAGTTGGACATTTCACTCGTACAAAACCATAGAAATTCCCCCGTTATAGTTAGTTCAGCTAACTATAACTCGCGCCCCCGCAATGCACTGCTGATGATGTCACATATTACATCATTCATGACATGGTCAGTGACATCACTGATGACATCACTGATGACATCTCAAATGACATCACTGATGACATCATCCACGTGAAAATCTGATGCACCTCCTCACACTCTAATATAACCTTTGATACACCCACTGTAAAATACAGACTACCATTTTCGAAACCATCGACACACCAATACCAGTTACTACATGCACACTCACTGATTCCTAGGTCTACACACATCCACTCATTCACCCATACAATCACTCATACATGCAGTCACTCATCAATACAACACTATCATATGCACTCATACACCTATACAGACACTCAGACACCGCCACTCATCCATGGAGTTACTCACACACCTAGTCAGTCATGCAAATAATCAATCACACTCCCATTTACTCACCTATACAGATACTAACGCATACTTACTTTCTTATATAATCACTGATACAAGTACACACTCATCCATACAGCCACTCTCACAAACACTGACTCTCACGTATAGTCATTTATACTCCAACTCTCGCATACACTGCCTTTTCCCTATGTAGTTACTTGGACATGTACCACTGAGACATCCATTCACTCACCAACACACCCATACACACACTCACCTGCCCATACAGCTGTTTCCACATGCACTCTTGAACCCATACACCTAGTGAATCAACCACTCACACATCTATGCACAGAGTCACACACCTCCCACTCACCCACACACACACTCAGTCAGTCTCCCATACAAATTCTCAAGCAACCAATCAATAACCGATATACACACTCATGTAGCTACTCACCAACCCAAGCATTCAGTAAGACACATTTAATCACTCACTTATAGTCAGTCACGCACCTACTAAATCATCCATCCAGACACTTATACACCCACTCATTCTTCAATACACCTTGGCATATATATAAAACATATTTAAACTTTACAGAAACACAGTCACGTGGATGATGTCATCAGTGATGTCATCAGAGATGTCACTGACCATGTCATGAATGATGTAATATGTGATGTCAGCAGCAGTGCATTGTGGGCGCGTGTTATAGTTAGCTGAACTAACTATAACGGGGAATTTCTATGGTTTTGTACGAGTGAAATGTCCAACTAACTATAACCTCCCTGAAACCTGTGGTTTTTTCAGTGAATTTCTAAGGTTTTTTAAATGCTAATTTCTAACTATAACGTCCCTAAAACCTATGGTTTTTTCAGTGAATTTCAAAGGTTTTTTAAATGCTAATTTCTAACTACAACGTCCCTGAAACCTACGGTTTTTCAGTGAATTTCAAAGGTTTTTTAAATGCTAATTTCTAACTATGCCTACAAAGGTTGGACATGTGAAGAAAGAGGAAGAAAAGCGCACAAAGAAGCAAGACATGCAGAAAGAGGCAACAGAAGTCCAGAAAGACGAAGAAAAGTGCAAGAAGAAGCAAGAGATGTGCAGAAAGAACCAACAGAGGAGCAGAAAGTCCTCCTGTGCCCCAAACTTTTTGCTGACTGGTACTGGTGGTAACTGACTCTGACTAACCGGCCCTAGAGCCAGTGCTATGCTAAAAGACACTTAGAATACAGTGAAAACACCTACATACACTAGGGAACACTATGCGTTGGGTACCCCTGTGATTAGCATGACCTCCTCTGTATTTGCCATGAGTTAGTGCCTGGGTCATTGGATGAGTACATGGGTACTGACTGGATGATTAGAGTACTGCAAGGAGAGTGGATGGTGAATTTATAAACGCTTGTGTTTTGGCGGAGTGATTGGATAAGGACATGGAACTGGTTGGGTGATTGGAGGAGTGCATGGGTAGTGACAAGGAGATGGCTGGACTGCATCAGTAGTCCTCAGGGGATTGTAGCAGTGCATGTGTTAGTGCCTGCGTCATTGCATGAGTACATGGGTAGTGACTGGACGATTAGAGTACTGCAAGGAGAGTGCATGGTGAATTTATAAGTGCTTGTGTTTTGGCGGAGTGATTGGATAAGTACATGGTGCTCGCTGGGTGATCGGAGGAGTGCATGGGTAGTGACAGGGCGATGGCTAGACTGCATCAGTAGTGCTCAGGGTATTGTAGAAGTGCATTAGTTAGTGCATGGGTCATTGCATGAGTGCATGGGTACTGACTGGATGATTAGAGTACTGCAAGGAGAGTGGATGGTGAATTTATAAACGCTTGTGTTTTGGCGGAGTGATTGGATAAGGACATGGAACTGGTTGGGTGATTGGAGGAGTGCATGGGTAGTGACAAGGAGATGGCTGGACTGCATCAGTAGTCCTCAGGGGATTGTAGCAGTGCATGTGTTAGTGCCTGCGTCATTGCATGAGTACATGGGTAGTGACTGGACGATTAGAGTACTGCAAGGAGAGTGCATGGTGAATTTATAAGTGCTTGTGTTTTGGCGGAGTGATTGGATAAGTACATGGTGCTCGCTGGGTGATCGGAGGAGTGCATGGGTAGTGACAGGGCGATGGCTAGACTGCATCAGTAGTGCTCAGGGTATTGTAGCAGTGCATGAGTTAGTGCATGGGTCATTGCATGAGTGCATGGGTACTGACTGGATGATTAGAGTACTGCAAGGAGAGTGGATGGTGAATTTATAAACGCTTGTGTTTTGGCGGAGTGATTGGATAAGGACATGGAACTGGTTGGGTGATTGGAGGAGTGCATGGGTAGTGACAAGGAGATGGCTGGACTGCATCAGTAGTCCTCAGGGGATTGTAGCAGTGCATGTCTTAGTGCCTGCGTCATTGCATGAGTACATGGGTAGTGACTGGACGATTAGAGTACTGCAAGGAGAGTGCATGGTGAATTTATAAGTGCTTGTGTTTTGGCGGAGTGATTGGATAAGTACATGGTGCTCGCTGGGTGATTGGAGGAGTGCATGGGTAGTGACAGGGCGACGGCTGGACTGCATCAGTAGTGCTCAGGGTATTGTAGCAGTGCATTAGTTAGTGCATGGGTCATTGCATGAGTGCATGGGTACTGACTGGATGATTAGAGTAATGCAAGGAGAGCGCATGGTGAATTTATAAGTGCTTGGGTTTTGGCGGTGTGACTGGATAAGTACAAGGTGCTCGCTGGGTGATAGGAGGAGTGCATGGGTAGTGACAGGGTGATGGCTGGACTGCATCAGTAGTGCTCAGAGTATTGTAGCAGTGCATGAGTTAGTGCCTGGGTCATTGGATGAGTACATGGGTACTGACTGGATGATTAGAGTACTGCAAGGAGAGTGGATGGTGAATTTATAAACGCTTGTGTTTTGGCGGAGTGATTGGATAAGGACATGGAACTGGTTGGGTGATTGGAGGAGTGCATGGGTAGTGACAAGGAGATGGCTGGACTGCATCAGTAGTCCTCAGGGGATTGTAGCAGTGCATGTGTTAGTGCCTGCGTCATTGCATGAGTACATGGGTAGTGACTGGACGATTAGAGTACTGCAAGGAGAGTGCATGGTGAATTTATAAGTGCTTGTGTTTTAGCGGAGTGATTGGATAAGTACATGGTGCTCGCTGGGTGATCGGAGGAGTGCATGGGTAGTGACAGGGCGATGGCTAGACTGCATCAGTAGTGCTCAGGGTATTGTAGCAGTGCATGAGTTAGTGCATGGGTCATTGCATGAGTGCATGGGTACTGACTGGATGATTAGAGTACTGCAAGGAGAGTGGATGGTGAATTTATAAACGCTTGTGTTTTGGCGGAGTGATTGGATAAGGACATGGAACTGGTTGGGTGATTGGAGGAGTGCATGGGTAGTGACAAGGAGATGGCTGGACTGCATCAGTAGTCCTCAGGGGATTTTAGCAGTGCATGTGTTAGTGCCTGCGTCATTGCATGAGTACATGGGTAGTGACTGGATGATTAGAGTACTGCAAGGAGAGTGCATGGTGAATTTATAAGTGCTTGTGTTTTGACGGAGTGATTGGATAAGTACATGGTGCTCGCTGGGTGATCGGAGGAGTGCATGGGTAGTGACATGGCGATGGCTAGACTGCATCAGTAGTGCTCAGGGTATTGTAGCAGTGCATGAGTTAGTGCATGGGTCATTGCATGAGTGCATGGGTACTGACTGGATGATTAGAGTAATGCAAGGAGAGTGCACAGTGAATTTATAAGTGCTTCGGTTTTGGCGGAGTGATTGGATAAGTACATGGTGCTCGCTGGGTGATCGGAGGAGTGCATGGGTAGTGACAGGGCGATGGCTGGACTGCATCAGTAGTGCTCAGAGTATTGTAGCAGTGCATGAGTTAGTGCCTGCGTCATTGCATGAGTACATGGGTAGTGACTGGATGATTAGAGTACTGCAAGGAGAGTGCACGGTGAATTTATAAGTGCTTGGGTTTTGGCGGAGTGATTGGATAAGTACATGGTGCTCGCTGGGTGATCGGAGGAGTGCATGGGTATTGATAGGGAGATGGCTGGACTGCATCAGTAGTGCTCAGAGTATTGTAGCAGTGCATGAGTTAGCGCCTGCGTCATTGCATGAGTACATGGGTAGTGACTGGATGATTAGAGTACTGCAAGGAGAGTGCATGGTGAATTTATAAGTGCTTGTGTTTTGGCGGAGTGATTGGATAAGTACATGGTGCTCGCTGGGTGATTGGAGGAGTGCATGGGTAGTGACAGGGCGATGGCTGGACTGCATCAGTAGTGCTCAGGGTATTGTAGCAGTGCATGTGTTAGTGCCTGCGTCATTGTATGAGTGCATGGGTACTGACTGGATGATTAGAGTAATGCAAGGAGAGTGCATGGTGAATCTATAAGTGCTTGGATTTTGGCGGAGTGATTGGATAAGTACACACATGTCACATCAGGCCCGCCCCCTCCCTCCACCACTGTGCAAACGCGCCCCCTGGCGGGTTTTAAGTTGGGGGATTAATTTCCCTTGAATCCTGAGGGTCCCTGGGGCCAACTAGCCCACCAGGTACCTCCAGTAAGCGCCATAGAACTGCGTTGCAGAGAGGTGGTCCAAGGCCACTCCCCTTTTTACACCTCTCTGCAACGCAGCTCTGTGGCGCTTACTGGAGGTACCTAGTGGGCTAGTTGGACCCAAGGGACCCTCAGGATTCAAGGGGACTTAATTCCCCAACTTACAACGCGCCAGAGGGCCTGTTTGCACAGTGGTGAAGGGAGCGGGTGGGGCCTGATGTGACAAGTGTGCAAACGCGCCCCGTGGCACGTTTTAAGTTAGGAGATTTAGTCCCCTTGAATCCTGAGGGTCCCTAAGGCCCAACTAGCCCACCAGGTACCTCCAGTAAGCACCACAGAGCTGCGTTGCAGAGAGGTGGTCCGAGACCACGCCCTTTTACACCTCTCTGCAACGCAACTCTGTTGCACTTACTGAAGGTACCTGGTGGGCTAGTTGGCCCCCAGGGACCCTCAAGATACAAGGGGACTTAATCCCCCCAACTTAAAACGCACCACGGAGCGCGTTTGCACACTTGTCACAATAGGCCCCGCCCCCTCCCCTCACCACTGTGCAAACACGCCCCGTGGCGCGTTTTAAGTTGGGGGATTAAGTCCCCTTGAATCCTGAGGGTCCCTGGAGTCCAACTAGCCCACCAGGTACCTCCAGTAAGCGCAACAGAGCTGCGTTGCAGAGAGGTGTAAAAAGGGGCGTAGCCTCGGACCACCTCTCTGCAAGGCAGGCCTGTGGCGCTTACTGGAGGTACCTGGTGGGCTAGTTGGCCCCCAAGGTCCCTCAGGATTCAAGGGGAATTAATTCCCCAACTTAAAACGCGCCACAGGGCGTGTTTGCACACATGTCACCTGAGGCCCCGCCCCCTCCCTTCACCACTGTGCAAACGCGCCTGTGGCGCGTTTTAGGTTGGGGATTAGGTCACCTTGAATCCTGAGGGTCCCTGGGGCCCAACTAGCCCACCAGGTACTTCCAGTAAGCGCCACAGGCCTGCATTGCAGAGAGGTGGTCCGAGGCCACGCCCCTTTTACACCTCTCTGCAACGCAGCTCTGTGGCGCTTACTGGAGGTACCTGGTGGGCTAGTTGGACCCCAGGGACCCTCAGGATTCAAGGGGACTTAATCCCCCAACTTAAAACACGACACATGTCACCTCAGGCCCCGCCCCTTCCCTTCACCACTGTGCAAACACGCCCCGTGGCGCGTTTTAAGTTGGGGAATAAAGTCCCCTTGAATCCTGAGGGTCCCTGGGGTCCAACTAGCCCACCAGGTACCTCCAGTAAGCGCCACAGAGCTGCGTTGCAGAGAGGTGTAAAAAGGGGCGTGGCCTGGACCACCTCTCTGCAACACAGCCCTGTGGCGCTTACTGGAGGTACCTGGTGGGCTAGTTGGCCCCCAGGGACCCCCAGTATTGAAGGGGAATTAATTTCCCAACTTAAAACGCGCCACAGGGCGCGTTTGCAGAGTGTTTCTGGGAGGGGGCGGGGCCTCCGGCACAATCGTGTGTTTTTTTGTTTTTTTTTAGAAGGGGGGCTGTGTGGCCCCCCTTCTTTTTACTTTTTTTGGGCACTGGGGACCCCACCCACCAAGGCCTGACCCCTTTTTTAATTAAAAAAAAAAAAAAATGAACGGGAAGGGGGCCGCGTGGGCCCCCCCTCCCGTGGCCAATTTTGGCCCCGGGGACCCCATCCCCCGGGGCATGGCCAAATATATATTTTTTTTTATGGAGGGGGGCTGCGTGGCCCCCCTCCTGAGGCCTCTTCTGGCCCCGGGGACCCCATCCCCCGGGGCCGGCCTTTATTTTTTTTATATTTTTTTTATTTCATTATTTAATTTTGGGGAGGGGGGCCGCGTGGCCCCCCTCCCGGGCCACTTCTAGCCCCGGGACCCCATCCCCGGGGCTGGCCCTCTCTGTTGGGGACCGTGGGGAGCCCCAATGCCCCCACGGTCCCGCCGGCTCCCGCGTCCTGCGGGAGCCGGCATTGCTTTTCCACATGGAGAGCTGCTGACATGCAGCTCCCCGTGTGGAAAGCAATCTGCTTTGCTTCATTGAAGCGAGAGCAGGTTTCCTGCTCTCGCTTCAATGAAGCAAGCAAGTTTGCAATGACAGGGTGGGAGCCGCGAGGCTCCCGCTTTGTCATTGCAAACAGCAGTGTCCCGGGGTGGGCACCCGGGACACTGCAGGAGCCGGCCCTGGGGGTGGCGGTCCCCAGGGCCATCACTGGCTCCAGGAGGAGGCCGCGCGGCCCCCTCCCAATTTGTACATAGCCCCGGGAGGTGGTGGTCCCGGGGCTCGTTAGTGCCCCGGGGAGGTGGCGGTCCCGGGCGTGTGGGGAGCTCGAGCCCCCACACAGGTACATTTTTTTTTTTTTTAAAAGAAGCCCCGGGGGTGGCGGTTCCCGAGGCTGCGGGGGGGCAGTGTGCCCCCCGCAAATATAATTAAAGTGAGCCCTCAGAGGCCCCCCCAACTTTATAAAAACAAGCCCCGGGGGGTGGCGGTCCCCGGGGCTGCGGGGGGCCGTGTGCCCCCCGCAAATATTAATGCAAACACATTTTTTTACTGCCCCCGGGACTTGGCCCACCCGGGGCTTTTTTCCGGCCGAAATTCGCGCACCCAGCATGATTTTCTTTTTAAAAAAATGCTTTTTTTGGCCCTGGGGGTCCTTGTGGGACACCCTGAGCAGGCCTAGGGGGTCAGGGTGTTTCTACCCTGCCCCCTTTTTGCGTTTTGCGCGTTTGTTTTTCTCTTTTCTTGTGCCTCGGTTCTACCGAGGCACAAGATGGCTGCCAACACTTCCTGGTTTGGAGTGTTGACAGCCAATTAGCATACAGCTCGTGATCGGGAGGGTGCGCGGATCCTACGCGGCCATAGATATATATGTGTTTTTACTTTTGATTTTCTCAGCAACTACTGAACGGATTTACACCATTTAACAAAAAGGGTTCTTTCTGAACCAAGAACTACCTCTTTGCCAAATTTGGTGTAATTCCGTTCAGCAGTTCGAGCTGTAGCCTTGCATAAAGTTTCCTATGGGAAATTGATTTTTTCACTCTTATTTTTTGAATTTCTCCGCAACTACTGAACGGATTTACACCATTTAAAAAAAGGTCGCTTTCTGAACCAAGCGCTACCTTTTTGCCAAATTTGGTGTAATTCCGTTCAGCAGTTCGGGCTGTAGCCATGTCTAAAATTTCCTATGGGAATTAACATGGAGAAAACACGTTTTGGGACCCCCTTTTTCTCTGCCCTCGCTTGTCGAATCACCCCGAAACTTTCAGGATACGAGCGGACCGGAGCGCCCCACGAGTTTTGAAAATTTCGCGAAGATTCATCAACCAGCGCCAACGTTATTGGAAATAGAATGTTGTGAATTTCCTATGGAAAATAGGTCCTAACTATAACTATCTACTGGCGACCGCCAGTAGATAATATATATATATATATATATTATTCTCACACTGTCCTTCCCAGATGGAAAGGAAAAATGGGTCGCACTCTCGTCGAGTTTTGCAGTTTTTATTTTCTCCCTTTCATAATTGGGAACACAGGCACAAAGATCAACGCGTTTCGGTATTCTCCAATACCTTGTTCACATACACACATACATACATATATACATATATTTATATCTGAAAAGGCGGCGCCTTACGAATCAGTGGGGCACAAAGATGATTGTACTCAGCCTACTCATTTCAAAAAGAGTTATTCCAGGCAACGTGTTTCAACCTAAACAGGTCTTCGTCACGGCCATTTATATATTACAGGCTGAGCAGTTATGGTTAAACTTATGTCTTAGCAGAAAACCTTGCAAATATAGTTTTCTTGCACTTCAAATTTATGCTGTAAATTGTCCTGCCAAATGGTGGAAATTGTGACGAAGGGGGGATTGTAGAGGGTTTGCATTTCCCATCAGAATTCAACAGGAATGTTTTGCTCTTCTATAACAAACACTGGCAACAACAATTAGTCATGCTTATAACTGAAAATGCAGGCCAGGCCTATTGGCTTTGCCAATGGATGTCTGTGTTCTGACATGAGCTACTGCCGAGGGTAGGAAAAATGTTAGGTCTTCTTGTCGTCATTCTCACCAAGTGCTTTCAGGTCTAGCCAGACAGCTTGTCTGTGATGGGAGCAAGAGTCATTCTAGTAGAATGGGACTCCTACTCTGATGGATATGGAAGTATTGTCAGTACAGTGAGACCTCTCCTGTACCTAGAGCAAATTTGTGGACAATATTGGTTCCCTCCAAGAGGCCATTGCTTGTGAAAGGGACAACACCGTACTAGGCGACTTTAACTTTCACCTGGAAGCCTTATCAGTCAAAGGCACTGCAGCTTTGCTGGATACATTGGGTTCACTGGGGCATACTCAAAAAATAAATGCACCTACACACTCTGCCGGACATACTTTAGACAGGCTTTTTACTAATAATACCCAGATCACGATGAAGAAGGTTTTACTTTTAGTATGGTCTGATCACCTTGCTATCATCTTTGAGATAAATAGGTTAGAACGCTCTAAGAATATTAGGCCTGGCCTTTCAAGTCAGTCTCAGCCTTGGAGAAATAAAAACAGTTCTCTTCTTACTCAACAGATGGCTAATACCCAAACTGAACTCCCTCCTGATGTAGAGCAGGCCTATCAATACTACACAGACTGGCTTCAAGCTGCCTTTTCTAAATTACCCCTTCTACCAAAGTCTCCAAGAATAGGAAAATCCCTTCCGTCCCTTGGTTTTCCGAGGCACTTAGGCTTGAAGAGCAAAACTACAGGAGACAGGAAAGATGCAGGTCGTCGCAATATGATCCGGTAGACAAATCTCGGTATAAGCAGGCTTTGTCTAAACATAAAAACCTCCCAATCAAGGAAAAGAGCGACTATTTCACTCAGCAAATCAAGATAGCTAAAGATTCTACCAAACAGCTTTTCCAAGTGGTATCCAAACTCACCACACTTCCTGGCAAGGCAATAATTCCAGTAACACGCAAGCTTTTTGTGACACTTTGGCGCAGTGCTTTAAGGACAAAGTTAATCAAATCTATTTGAGTTTGAGGCTGCTACTCCTTCTGATGTCATATCTGATACTTTCCAGGATTCTCATGAGGTATGCTCTTTCACTAAATTTTCTCCTGTTACTGCGGAGCAGATAGCCATCATGGTCAGCAAGGCAAAGTCTGGCTCGCCTTTCGACCCCTGCTCTCCCGCGGTTCTGAAACGTATCCCAGACATGATAGGTGCAAACCTCGAAGCCATCTTCATCTCCATGTTTATCTCCTGAGTTTTTCCCCACTCAGTGGAAAATTGCCTCTATTCTCCTGCTCCTAAAGAAACCCAGCCTGTACCCAGTTGATCCCTACAATTATCGGCCCATTTTGCGCCTTCCGCTTCCCTCAAAATTAGTAGAAAAAGTTATGAACTATCAGCTTACACAGTACATACACGAGAATCAACTGTTGGATGAGACTCAATTCGGTTTCTGGTCTGGGCATAGCGCAGAGTCAGCTTTGATGAAAGCAAGGAAGGAGATTAGGATCGTGCTGGAAAGAGGTAGAGCTGTGGCACTTATTCTCCTTTAACGGTCAGTGGTATTTGACACGGTTGACGAAAGGATGCTGATCACAGTCTCAGTACTTTGGGTATCAAGAATAAGGCCAAGTCTCTACTGACCTCTTTTCTTTCAGATAGACTACAATCAATAGCATTGAGTCATTTTGAATTCTCTTCTTTTTCTCTCCTGTGAGGGGTTCCACAGGGTTCATCTATCAGTCCAACTCTGTTTAACATTTATGTTACACAATTAGCCCTTTAAGTTAAATCTTTTGGCCTCTCACCAACCTCATACACAGACGATAATCAAACTGTTCTGTCAGCCTTCAAAAACGGTATTGAGGTATCTGCCCATTTCCGGGTGTGGTGACCATTAGGCTCCGTAGGAAAAGAAAGATGGCGGATTGACTCCGCCGTGAGGAGCACGTCCCCTGAGCCCTCCAGTAGCGCTGTTGCTGGTTACTTTCACAAGAATGCAACCTTCTGTTTAAGGATTATCGCTAAGAAGCACAATAGCGACGGGGCTTCCTTAGAAAACAGAGATTACTTACATTCTCTTCAGATGCTGCACTGGTATACATCGTCCCTTTCTTGTCTCTGGAGACTGGTTGCACACGCCCACCAGCTGATCGGGTCCAGCCGCTCTGCTTTCCACTGGTCCGGCCTGCCTCCAGCTCATCCTATGGCTCCTCCAAAAATCAGCGGCTCGAAGAGCAGACATGCAGCTCGGGTTTCCACTCCAGTGGGGGGCGCACCTGCTAAACCGACAATCGTTGAGGAGAATGTACTTACTGGCCCCCACTCAAATGACCCTCAAGCTGGGGCTCACAAAAGTGCCCCTTCTTGTATGGGGAAATCGATTTTAAGGCTCCTTCAGTCAGGCAGAGCAACTGGTATCCTCTCAGCCGTCTCGGAAGCAGCAATTGCGGACACTCTACTAGACACGGTTCAATCTAGCTGCGTCGGTGGGGAAAAATGGAGCGAAGAGTGTCGCCTGCCGGGTCGGGCAGCTTTCAGGGGAAGGAAAAGGCAGATTCCATTAATGAACAACCTCCATACGTTCCGACAGAGGCGCTGCAACAAACTTTCCATCAAATGGGCATACAGACAGAGGTCAATGATAGTGCTACTGTAAAAAAACAATTGGATATTCCCTCTATGCTATCTTTGCAACTCCAGCACTCTCAGCAATTTTCAGGAATACCTAGTGTGCAGAGCGACCTTGCAAACTGCCCCAACCCAGGGGTTCCAACTTCAATAACCGGGCTAGATATATCTTCCCCTGATGGGGCAGATCACTCATTGAATGGGGATATAACAGCTACTAATTCTGAGGAGCAGACATGGGATCAGCTTTCTGGTTTACTCAATGAGACTGATATCCTGCCTGCTCCACTCACTCTCTCACTGGGCATGGATCATTCACTCTCAGACCCTTTCAATGTCTCAAGGGATCCAAACGCTTTCGCTAATTTTTCCCCAACCAAGAAGAAACAGCGTTAAATCTGTCAGGAATGTTAAGTGCTTACAAAAAAGTATTGAATCCCTGAGCAAAATGCAACATCAAGGTTCTACGGCAACACGCTTAAAGGGTGGAGCTGATGGAAGCCCTTTACGGAAATGGGTTACTGCCAAGGGGGAAGTTAATGCGATCGTATCACGACTTTCGAACTCCTGCCCAGGAGATGGGCGTTGCTCTGACTAACTCTACTCCTATCTCAGAAGCTCAAAACATTGTGGGGGAAACGGTGAGAGACACTTTACCGCTACCTGGCCCCTCTCCTCTAGTAATGGGCGAAATGGCTACACTAAGCACTGAGGTTCAAGAGCCTTCTCTGCTGTTAATTCTACAAGCCTTGCAGGTGCAAAGGGCCGAGGCACAAGAACACTATTCACAGGCAAGAGCTGATACCCTCGAGTCAGCAATCATTATCTGAGGTGACTAACAAGGTGGCGTCACTCGCTAATGATGTGGCGGAACTACAACAACACATTGGAGATAATGAAGACGCCACAACATCCACAACCAGCCTAATTCAAATCCACGACAACCAGCTTGCAGCTCTACAAGGGAAAGCGGAAGATCTAGAAAACCGACAGCGTCGCAATACCTTAAGACTGTTCGGGGTGCCTGAAGGAAAGGAGGGCTCTGACCCTCGAGCATTCATCGTGTAGCTATGTCAGAAAACATTTCCGGAACTGGCAGACTGGGATTCTCAAATCCAAAGGGATCATAGATTGTCGATTTTTCTAAATCATTCTGATCGGATTAACCCACGACACCCTCGCCCATTTCTTATATTCATTGGCAACTTTCTTCTACGGCAAGCTATTGCTGTCAGAGCTCGCCCTGCCACGCCAGTGACGGTAGAATTTATTTCCATCTTTGTGAGGTCGGATCTATGCAAAAGCAAAATGGATAGGAGATGGAAGATGCAACAGCTCATTGACCCTCTGAAGGTGATTGGGGCTCAGGTGTTTCTGCAGGAGCCAGCTCGCTTGAAGGTTATCAAGGATGGACACTCTCAGACTTTTCATTCGGAGTTAGAAGCAAAAGAGGCTCTTATTAAATGGAAGCAAAGCGTTAAAAAATAACTCGCTGAAGGGGGGTTTTCTTAAAGGGGCTGTGGCATTTAGATTGGCCCTTGGTAGGATCTCTTTGGCCAACTGTAATCAGATATATGCTTAACTCAGCTATGTCTCTTGGCTCTTCTTTCTCTATTATCCGTTGCTTTCACCCACCCTCCCTTTTTTTTTTTTAGTTCCTCGTTGCTTATATATACTGTTTAACTGTTTATTAGTGAATACAATGTGCAACCGCAGGAGGGGGGGCTCACGGATCTCGTGCTCCTCGGTGGCTGTCAACCAACGACAGCCGGAAAAGGGGGGTGATTCCTTTTTCAGGACACTTGGGGGGAGAGTTTGGGATTAGGATCACTATTAGTATTAGGAAAGGGAAGGGGAGGGTCAAAGAGGGGCGTGTTTTCAGGCCAGCGTGGGGAGGGGGAGGGGAAAAAATCAAAGTGACCAAAGACGATCATGATAATGATATAAAACAGGGCTATTTCTTTGATATGGTGTACACTATATTGCATTTTGTTTTACTTTATCTTTCTGTTTTTAATGAATCAGGTCAAAGGGGTAGGACGGGGTACTTCATTTTGATATTTCTCGAAACAATCAAGTTTAGTAATGGGGTAATTAAGTGTATGTGCTGGAATGTAGCTAGCTTGAATGCTGCGAGTAAGCGCCAGCTAGTAAGGGAAGAACTTAAACTATACAAGCCCCACTTCTTACTGAAACTCATATTGCCCATAAGGATAGGGGTTTGCTCCAGCATCTTGGTTTTGAAATAATAGTTTGCACTTCCCAGAGTGTTTCGATTAGAGGTTAGCTATTTTAAAGGAGAAACCGATGAAATGTAGTATTCTTAAGGTCTCTGCTGATCACTGTGGCAGATGGGCAATCTCGCAGTTAGAAATTAATGGCATTAAATATGTACTATGTGTTGTATATGGGCCTAATGCTGATGACCCTACTGTCTTAATACCTTGATGCTAGAGTTACTGGATTGGCAGGGTGACTTGCTAGTTATGGGGGATTTTAACTGCACTTTGAACTATGGCATTGACTCTACAAACCAGGGGGCTACCCCGAGAATGGCAAAAGATAGAAACTCAATTCTGGAGCTGGCCCGACTTCATTGTCTTAGGGATGCATGGCGGACACTTTATCCTGCATTGCCAGGGTACACTTACTATTCTGCTCCACACAAACAGTACTCTAGAATTGACCTGGCATTTGTCAATAATAATATATTACTCTCGGACGATATTCAGGTTTGCCCCCGGATAACCTCAGACCATAATCCTATCTTACTCGTTTTTCAAACATCAGCAGTGGATATTAGACAGTCTTTTTCATTTCCCAAGTATCTGCTGACTGATGACTATTTTATTGCATTTACTCGAAAATCTCTGAAATAATTTTTACAGTTTAATACTGGTACTGCCTCCCCCTTCATAGTATGGGACACAATGAAGGCCTATGTCCGAAGCACTACTCAACAGTATATTTTGCGACAAAATAGAGCTAGAGAAAATGAAACGAAGGCAGCTTGTAAAGCTGTAAGAAAGTGCCCTCTTTTTGCATGGTTGCCCCCACTTTTTGCTAAACTGCTGATGTACTTTGACTGAGTGTGCCCTGGGCTCCTGCCAAACAAGTACCCAGGGCCTATGTTCTTTCCCTAAAACTGCATTGAAAACAAAACCCAATTGCCATTCTTTGGCCACAGGTCAGCCCCTTGTAAATGGTACCACAGGTACCAATGGCCACTGTGGCCAGGGAAGGCCTCTAAGGGCTGCAGCACTTATTGTGCCACCCTTAGGGGCCCTGCACCTTTACACACACACACTGCCTTTGCAGGCTGCGTGTTTAGGTGCAGAAAAAAGTGAAGAGTCAACATGGCACACATACCTGTGTGCCATGCCGACAATCCACTGCCCTGGCGTAGGTCAGCAACCCCTCTAGCTGGGTGCACTATACCAGTGGTGAGGGTACAAGTGCATGAGCCCTGTACCCCTAGAGTGTCTAAGCCAATTCTTAGACATTGTAAGTGCAGTAATGCAATTAAGAGTATATGGTGCTGGGAGTTTGTCATTACGAACTCCACAATACCATAATGGCTTTACTGAAAACTGGGAAGTTTGGTATCAAACTTCTCAGCACATTAAACCCACACTGATGCCAGTGTGGGATTTAATGAAAAATGCACACAGAGGGAATCTTAGAGATGCCCCCGAAAAACGACCCAACACTAGTGTCCAGGCCGAGTGGCTGCTCGCCAGCTGCCACCACCAGACATGTTTCTGGACCCCTGGGTCGAGAGCCTGCTGCTCTCGGGGGGTCTGAAACAATGCACATCCTGGGAAGAGATGCCAAGACTCCTCCCCCAGGATGGGCAGGGTGCACGAAAGGGGAAGCTTCAAAGGCTTGCCGCCTTTGTGAGCTTCCCCAGGCCTTTTGCTGCTACAGCAACTGGACCCCACCGTTCCTGACCCCCACTTTGGGCGGGAGAATCGGCGGGAAAACCAAATGAGGAAGGGAGGTGTGCCCACCTTTGCCATTCCCACCCCTCAGGTGGGGGAGGCGAGGCGAAACACAACTCTCAGTCCCTGTCATCTTGCAGATGGGGAGACCCAGCCAACTAGAGTGAGGCATATGCCCCCCTCCCACTGGAGGGTGGCATAATAGGGGGTGTACCCACCCCAAGGAAGGGACCCATTGGCCCAACCTTTACTTACCTGTAACGCCCCTAAATCTAGTATTTAGGGGCACCCCTGAACCTTGCCTACTCAGACAAGAACCGACAAAGAAGAAAAGAAGAAGAAGGACCGAAGAAGCTGTGCTAAAGCTAAGAAGAGGAGGACGCCCACTGACTTTGCCCAAGCCCTACCGGCATGTCCCCACCTCGAACCTGCAGAAGCGAAATCCCAGTGTGTCCTGCAGCCTAAAGAACCCGAAGGACCTGCCCTGCCTTCCACCCCAAAGACTTTGTCTTTGTTCACCCACAGACTCTGGCTCCGGCCAAATCTGCGAGTCTGCACCACTCTGCACCCAACGCCCACGGTCCGAGTTGCCCAAAACCATGAGGAGGTCTCCCCGGCGATCCTGACCTGAGATCTTGTGATCTCTGACCTGCCTTGACCTTCTCCATGACGCCTGCAGTCTCTTTCTGGAAGATCCCCTCGACCGCGACCGGAGCTGGTAAGAAAACCCGACGCCTAAAGACACCCCTGTACCAGACGTCCCACAGCCCTGGGTGGCCCAAACGACGGTGTCCCAGCATCCCAACTTACCTCTCCAGCTGGTGGTCACCTCCAGAAGGTCTTCGTCCCAGAGCCTGCAGTCTTTGTCAACACCGGAGAAACCCCATTCAAATCAACAGGACACCCGACACCAAAACAGAACCCGGCACCCAGCCGCCCCTGCAGGTGTACTTTGGGTGCTAACTCGGATCCCCCTTTCCCCTGAGCCTAACACCAGGAGCTTTGCTCCCACCACCCTGTGGCCTGCTCGTGAGCAGCCACCAACCGGAGGCCCCATATCCCCCGTTGGATAACATTGGGCCTCAGCACTCTGCACCCGGCCGCCCTCGTGCCTGAGAGTGCATCCTTGACCCTGGGGGAACCCTTGTTCTAACGCCAGAAACTCAACCCCAAAGACAGAGTACTTACCTGTTAACCGATAACTTAATTTCTCTCCATAGGAATACATTGACTGTTTTCCCTTGAAAATTGTTGTGTGGAGTTGATTTGTAGGAAAACCTGAAAACCTACAACTGTGTAAAACTGATTTTACTTACCTTTTCTCTAGGAAATGTCCCAGTGTGATATCTAGGCATTTCACACTGAGTATAAAAAGTAATTTAAAAAGTAATCTGAAAAGTAATCTGAAAAGTAATCTGAAAAGTAATTTCGACATTTTATCTTACCTGTATTTCAATTAATTGCATTTGAACTTGCATTCAATTGTAAAACACTGCATAAGATTTTGCAAAGCATTTATTTCACTTACCTGTGCTAGGCTTGGCTTGGTTCTAGAAATAAAATAACTTAATATTTTTATACAAACAAAATTGGTCTGAGTTCAGTCTTTGAGTGTGTGACATCATTTGCTGATTGAGTGGGTACAACAAATGCTTAACACTACCCTCTGATAAAGCCTTACTGCTCTCCCACACTACCAGAAATAGAGAGTAAGGTGCTATCTACTTTTACCTCTGCCTACCTTTGGGGTTCCACTGGACTCTGTGCACACTAAACCTCATTTTGGTATGGTATATACAAAGCCAGCTTCCTACAATAGCCCAATTAGAAACTCTTAATGCAGATGAGATTAGGTTAGGGAGTCCGAACCAGGATCAGCTATATGTTCCATTGATAGATAAATGCTCACTTATGGGTAGGATGTTAAAAGAGAAGACTGCTGCTAACTTTAACAAACAACGTTCCTCACAATACGAATATGGGGAACAGGTTGGCAGAGTGTTGGCGTATCAACTAGCCGACAAGAGGTCAAAAAGTCAAATAAAGGCTATAAGAGGAGAGGATGAATCACTATATGTATATTCTCACTCTATAATAAAGCAATTTTCCCGATTTTACCAGAAACTTTATACCCAGTCTATCTCACCGAATAAAACTAAGCTTGATAGATATCTAAAAGGTTGTAATCTGCCGTGCTTGAATGAAGAAGAAGCGGCTTTTCTTCACCATGATATCACGCACCAAGAAATTCTGACTGCCCTGGCGGCTCTACCTTCGGGCAAGGCTGCAGGGGATGACTCCCTGCCAATCGAATTCTATAAACTTTCAAGGATCTCATTCTACCACTGCGAAGTGCGGTTATACATCAGATAGGGGATTGCATGGAGGTACCTAACTCTTGGGCTATGACTAATATCGTTTTCTTTTAAAAAAATGGGTAAGCCACCTGAGGAGTGCAGATCTTCCCGTCCTATATTCCTCATAAACACGGATGCCAAATTATTGGCAAATCGATTAGCCCCCCTCATGCCTGGATTAGTTTCGAGCCAGCAGCATGGGTTCATAGCAGGGCGAGATACCACAGCTCATGTCAACACTGCTATTGTTGCCTTTGATATAGCAAAGAAGGCTGAGCTCAATATGGGGATGGTACTCCTAGATGCCGAAAAGGCATTTGATCGGGTTGAATGGGACTGTTTATTGTCAACATTATTGGCTAATGGTCTTGGTGGCCGATATAGCAAATGGGTATATGCCTTATACATTAGCCCGCAAGCTAAACTAATCTCTACTAACCTGCACTCCGCCCCTTTTAGAATACACTGAAGTACCCGGCAGGGATGCCCTCTCTCCCCATTGCTATTTGCACTATATATTGACAACTCGACAACTACCTACCTTGGGGTATGCATTTCCCCCAATGCTGAGCAAATATGGAGGTTAAACTATGAGCCGTTTTTGTAATCTGTAATTCAAAACTTAAAGAAATGGCATAAACTCCCAATTAGTATAATTGGAAGATGCAACATTATCAAAATGACAGCGCCACCCCAATTTTTATATCTGTTTCGTGCTATTCCTTGCGCGTTCCTAACTTGTTTATTAAGAAAGTAGAAGGAGCAATAGGTAGCGTCATTTGGGGATATAAGCGAGCACACCATGCTATATGATCTCTTAAATTCCCTTATAATCACGGAGGGCTGCAACTTACCGATTTTAAACTATACTATTGGGCGGCGTTTTCAGGACACCTTCGAAGCCTTTTGCTTACTTAGAGTCAACACTTTTGCTTCCACCTGGCACTTGGATCAGATAGCAGTATGTTTTTATATAAAATCAATGTCCCCAACTATTTTAAGAGAGTTCGATTTAAGACGATCAGGGATATATTACATATATGGCACAAAATCTCATGCTACTGCTCTCTCCCAATCAGTTCAGTTTTAACGTTAACCTCCCTCTCTGGGTTAACCCAATGCTCCCGGAAGTATTTCATTACGTAGCCGGCCGACGCTGGGTAGACCATGGAGTTGAGCGGCTGGGGCAACTGTATGATCTTAATGGATTTCGAACATTTGCCAATTTACAAACCTCGTATGAACTTCTGCAACAACTATTCTTTAAATATTTACAGATTAGAGACTATTTTGTAAAACAGCAAAGGATAAAAGACCGGAGAGCCCTGAATTATTTACATGCCTATATGATACGTATAAGAAGTCACAAATTAGCACATTGTATTCGTGACTCTGTCAATACAGGACAGATGATAGCCAGTGGCTTGCTACCAAATGGAGTCAAACTTTAGGTGTAGATGTTGCTCTCATAGAGTTAACTTCTGCATTAGACACTCTGCACGGGGCAGAACACTCGGTTAGCTTAAAGCTGCAAAAATTCCGCACTATTTGTATGTTATACTATAACCCCAATAGAATTGTGAAATGGGCCCAAACCGGACGAGGACACTGGGGAGATAGGCGGCTCTGTCCGAAATGTGGAGCTGTTGCAGCAAATATCTTACATATGTTTAGAACCTGTTCCGAGCTTGAAATATTCTGGAATGATGTCATGCAAATTACCAACAATCGCCTGGGGTTGGATTTCTCGCCCACAGAAAAAGAGATTATGCTAGGTTAAAAGGTGGAAGCTAACGTTGGCTTGAGGTCTTTCTTATCACTTATCTTAGTGGCTGCTCGACTTTGTATAGCAAGGGCGTTGGATCTCGCCAAAACCCCCTGCAGCAGCAGAATGGTGGGCAATCATGAAAGAGATTTGCGAGAGGGAAAGGGCACTGGCTAGAATTAGGAGTACGCTCACAACAGAAATTTGATCACGTATGGCACAGATTCACTTGAACCACATGTCTGGCTATGAGCTAGATAGCTCTTTTCTCTCTCTCTCTCTCTCTTCTTCTTCTTTTTACCCCTACCACTTTCTTATAGCATATGTATCAACTCTTACTATGCACTACGTTGTACCTGATGGAAATACTTATTTGTTTCTTATTCTGTGTACTCTGAAAATTTTTAAAAATCGTGAAAATTGTAAAAAGCCTATAAGGATTGTTTCCCTTTGACAAAACAATAAAATATTAATTTAAAGAAAAAAAATGAGATATCTGCCCATTTCCATGACTGTATGTTGGCAATCAGTTCTTGGATGAACAGACACTGCCTTAAACTTAATTCAAATAAAACCGAGGTGGTTCTGTTCAGTAATCTTTCTCCTGCCTGGCCTCCTATTTGGTGGGCAGAACAACCGGGCCCGCCCCCTATCCCAGTAAACAAGGAAACAAAATAGGAATCTTAATAGATGAAAAGCTAAACTTTGGGCCGTAAGTCAATTCTTTGGTCTCCTCCTGCTTCTACCAGCTTAGAATGATTAAGAAATTATTTCCTTTCATTCCAGCGCATTCTAAAAAGACAGTAACTACTGCATTAGTTCTATCAAAACTGGATTAGTGCAAAGGCCTGCATGTTAACATGCAGGAAAAAAATCTTAACCAGTTGCAAATGGTGTTGAATGCTGCCGCTAGGCTCCTTTCTAGGACTCCTAAATTCAAATCTATTTCTAAGGAAATTCGGCAACTGCATTTGTTTCCTGTAAAAAGCTTTATCATATTTAAGGTCCTCTGCACCGCCTACAAAGCCTTACATAAAATTGGCCCGAGTACTTGAAGTACTCTTTCAATGGTACGTCCTTAGCAGACAGCTGAGTTCAATGGGGGGCAATCTAATGATGCTTCCCAGATTTTGCAAAGTCAACTGGGAAGGTAGAAGCTTTGTCACTGGAACCACTAACATTTGGAACAAGATGGCACCTCACATCAGAGCAATGCCCACGCTGATCCCCTTTAGGAAGGAGCTCAAAGCTTAGTTCTTTAACAACTAGGCTCCTTTCTTTGCTCTCTAGAAGTCAGTGCAAAGACACCCCAGGGTAGATGTGAGCTTAATAAATTGTTGTAACATAACATAACCATTAATATATGAGGAGTGTAAGAATGCATAAAGGTAGTGTGTGACTGCTAGTCTGTGAGGGGTGTCGAGCGGCTTTCGGTATTAAGGGTGTTTTGCTTTTTCAACATAAGGGCTTTTACAGTGCCCCTTGTGTTTTCTTTGTGGCCAAGGTGTAAGATAATGCACACATATATTTTTAACAGGAAAGCCCTACTCTTAAAACAATGCTCCAGTAATAGTTCCTTCATATAGTGTTCTTTCTCTGCTCAAGAGTCTTTAACGGTCAGCTTTTCCTAACTAGGCTGCCAAAACCTAGACCTAAGATGTTCATCTATGTACGTTTGAGAAACTAACATTGACTGGTCCCTACATCATCGGCACAACTGGTTTGGTTTACTGACATCATCAAGCACCAGTCACAGCAACAAACGGCCTCAGCCCTTTCCTCCCAGAACCGTAAGTGCTGGTCTTTGCTCTCAGACTGTGCCTCTGGCCTCACATAAGCTACACAGCAATTTCTAGCAGTTGCTCTCAACTCTCACAGTAGCAAGCTAGAGCAGTCAAAGGCTTATTCTCAGGGGAATGGTGTGTGCAACAAACTCTACTCCACAAAGCTCACAATACCCCCTAATAAATCAATGTTCTGCCAGTACTACCAATTTTAAAAATAAATACATATAACTAGAAAATCGCTCAATTATAAAGAATGCAAATCCGCTTCTCATGGGATTTAGCATACAGTTTACAATGCAAAAACCCTTTCCATTACATGTCAAAGATTTTACAATTGTGAACCACTGTGCCACCTCACAAGAATTAAAGAAAGAAAATGCTGAATCTAAACTGATGTAATTGAAATGACAAAATATACCCATAATATGTTAAGAGGAGTGGACAAGGAGCTCCCACTAAAGAGCGAACAAAAGTGGGAAAAATAGGGGAGGGAGAGAAGGAAGGGAAACAAGAGTGGTAGAGGAGAAGTCAACACAGTTCAGAGATGGGGGGACTGGGAGCAATTTAGGAAAAGGTCCTGTACCTATGCTCCTAGAACAATCATTTTAAACAAAGTGGTATCAGTTCCTAAGAAAGAGGAGAGAAAAAGAAAGGGGGTTCTTCCACCAATTGTGGTTGTAAGTAATGCGTAATTGTCTCCAAGGGACGGTTGAGTGTGCTTGAAGTGGGGGGTAGACCTCCTGTTGGTTTTTGTGCCCTCACACACCCTTGCGGGTGTAAAGCATCATCATTGGGCAATGCTCCTCGTGAGGGTGGCGCTGCAGTCCTTCACACACAGGCCTTTCAAGAGGGCTCTTTGATGGAGATCTTTTGAGGAGGTGCCGCAGTTGTGCATGTGGGTGTGTGGGCCAAGTGAGTCAGTGCAAGTGAAGTTAAAATAACCTATCGGTACCCAAGTAAGTTTAATGTCGGGTCCTTCAGGTAGATTAAAAAGTAATGATGGTTTGGAGACTCTCCAACAAAATCAAGGGAGGGACCAGTGTATTCCCGCCGCTCTCAAACCGTAAAAAATGTGTCGTGTATTTAAAAGTGAATAATGGTCGACATGTTTCGCGCAACCTATTGGTCCTTAATGGATCCCTGTGCGCTTCATCAGGACCGTGTGCATAAAATGATAGAATGGGACTCAGGGGGAGACACCCTATAATCCCACTTTACTTATCGTCAAGTCAGGTAAGACGTCTCTGCGTCCGAGACACGTATTATTCGCCTGATCGGGCGACAGGTTACAAGGCTTTGAAACGAGGGAGAGACGCTTGCTCCACTCGGCTGCCTGACCTCTTGCTGTCGTGGCCCTTCTTCAGCGTGGGGAGGGCTTGGGTTTTTGAGAACACGAATAATACGTGTCTCGGACGCAGAGACGTCTTACCTGACTTGACGATAAGTAAAGTAGGATTATAGGGTGTCCCCCCCCTCCCCCCCCCCCGAGTCCCATTCTATCATTTTATGCACACGGTCCTGATGAAGCGCACAGGGATCCATTAGGGACCAATAGGTTGCGCGAAACATGTTGACCATTATTCACTTTTAAATACACAACACATTTTTTACGGTTTGAGAGCTGCGGGAATACACTGGTCCCTCCCTTGATTTTGTTGAAGGAGAGTCTCCAAACCATCATTACTTTTTAATCTACCTGAAGGACCCGACATTAAACTTACTTGGGTACCGATAGGTTATTTTAACTTCACTTGCACTGACTCACTTGGCCCACACACCCACATGCACAACTGCGGCACCTCCTCAAAAGATCTCCATCAAAGAGCCATCTTGAAGGGCCCGTGAAGGACTGCAGCGCCACCCTCACGAGGAGCATTGCCCAATGATGATGCTTTACACCCGCAAGGGTGTGTGAGGGCACAAAAACCAACAGGAGGTCTACCCCCACTTCAAGCACACTCAACCGTCCCTTGGAGACAATTACGCATTACTTACAACCACAATTGGTGGAAGAACCCCCTTTCTTTTTCTCTCCTCTTTCTTAGGAACTGATACCACTTTGTTTAAAATGGTAGAGGAGAAGCCCCAGCTACAGAAGGGTCATGTTTTGCTTGTGGGTAGTTGGGGCATTATAAAAGGGATTGTCCTAATGCTGCATCAAATGTACCTGATCTCATTGACCCACCCAAATTCAATAAGATCCCACAACCCTTACCCAATAATAGGACAGCTGTGCCCTGAAGACCAATTTCCGTTGATTATAAAGGTTCCCATGTTGATTTTATGAAAAAAGGTAACCACACTACTTGCCTTATTGACACCGGCGCAATCAGCTCTGCCCTGAAAAGTCCTGAATTCCCTTCATTACCTCTTTCTCACTTGGCTATAGATGCGGTTGGGTTTCATAAGAGCATATTGCATATCAAATCAGAGATCCTGTCTTCATCACCCTTGCTCTCATCACAAATAAGGATGCTTTCCTATTGAGTACTACCTCGCCAGCCAATTTATTGTATCTGAACATTCTGTACAAGCTCAATCGCACTGTGTTCTGTACAGCCAATGCAGTCTGCCTCAATAGACCTCAAATAGAGGGAATGAAGTCCTTGCTTTGCTGTGTGAAACCAATTGTCAGTCTATTACAAATAACAGAGTTAGCTGACTTGCTTTCTCAAATGATCTCTAAGTGATGGTCCACAGGGGCCAACAATGTGGGGTAACTCTCTTTCATGGATCCAGGATTATTAGCAGATGTAAAACTCCCATTCTTCCTAAAAAAAAAAAAGGCAGGAAAAACCAATGTAAACAGATACATGCAAAATGTGAGCAAAATTAACAATGTGTTTTTGTGTAATTTCCCAAGTGGTCCCGCACCATCCCTTCTTGAATCCCTACAAATGTACAGTAGTTTACAGAGTCGATCTCTGTTTCGTCTTCTTTACGTAAGCATCCACGAAAAGAGTCAGTTCCTCTATGCATTCTCATTTGGTGGATCTCAGCTATGGTAGCAGAGATTCTCTTAAAGCTTTACGAAATCTCCATCAATCTTTTCAAAAGATTCAAAGAAAGATTTGGGAACTTTGGTCTTTCCCGGGGCCTATATTCAAAGGCACAGCATTGAGGATTTATTTTTGGCCTCTGTTCCTTTAAATTACTGCAAGTTGACTTTGTCTACTGCCTTACTGAATTGGCTAAGAAGAGGCATAGGGCTTGAAAGGAGAAACTGCAATTTTGCCTCCCGTGTGTTATGATGGTCATGAAATCCCTGCTAGAAAGTGACACTTTTCGTCAGAATGGATGGAAGCCATTCATAAATTGCCCCTTTGAGCGACTATCTCCTAGTTATGAACTTTCTTGACTGTGGCTGGGTACTGTAGAGAATGGATTTGTGGCTATGGCAAAGCCCCAGCAGAATTATGTCAGAAAGGACAGTCCTCAACCTTTGCAGTGGACTAGAGAAGCCCAACACACATTTGTACAGATACAAAAAGCCCTTTCCTTTGCACCTGCTTTGGGCCTCCTGTTTATAGCAAGCCATTTACTCTGTATTGTCATGAATGTGATGGATTTGCTCTTGGGGTACTGGTACAAGATCGTGGGACCAGAAAAATCCTATAGCATATTCTTCTTCTGCTTTAAACCCTATAGCAGCTGGGCTCCCTCCATGTTTCCCATCTTTAGCTGCTGCTGCCCATCTTGATGAAGAGTCTGAAAATACTGTATTGAGTTCAACACTTGTTGCTGCTGTGCCCCGACTTCATCGTTGTTCTTCTCCTCACGAACAAAAATACCTTTTCACTACCAGGCTGTCACAATACAAAATTCTATAGTTGCCTTACCCTTATCTATTGCCCTTCTCTCAATCCAAGCTGGCTTCTCCGATGCCCATCAGTTAGGAAGGAGAATCTACAGGGCATGTAACAGAGCCCAGCACTGATCTTACAGATACACCCATACCACACTGACACCGAACCTATTTTGTGGATGGACTATACCTTAGAAATGATGAAGGTGAGCTGGCTACCGAGTATTCTGTATGCAATGCATATTAAATTTTCAAAAAGCCACTGCTTGCCCAACGTAAGGTCTACCCAGGTTGCAGAACTTGTCGTTCTCAATCGATCCTGTATCCTTGCTGAGAAAAAGCCTGTAACTGTTTTCACAGACTCAAAGTACATGTTTAGAGCGAACTATTACTTTGGGCTTCTCTGGATGCAGAAAGGATTCTTCACTTTGTTATCCCAGAAAATAGAGGTTGTCAAAAGCAGGACCCAGTACATGATGAAGTGCCTTAAGGAAATAACTTCACTGACTCTGCTGTTAGACAAGTTGCCTTGTCACACACCGATGATGCTGCTCTATATGTTGTGCAAACCGATTTGCTCCTTGTGCCTTCCTTAAAAGATCTGTCTCTGTTGCTGGAGCAAGCCTCCTAAAGTGAGAAATAGTAATGGACCAAACAGAATTGTACAGGGGATCCAGGGACTCAGGGTATGACTGCACTGAAATTTCTACTCCCTAACCTTGCATGTTCGTATCATGGAGCTGCCCGTGTTGTCAGGGACGGAATGATCAAAGCCACTGCAACCAACTAGTATGCACCTTTCTTTTCGTCTATTGCCCAGAACTATTGCCATTCCTGTATCATCTGCCAGTCCCATAATGCTGGGAAGGGAATCAAGACCACCCTTGCTGCTCCTCCTCCTCCTTGAGGCTCCTTCATGCGCCTCTACATGGGTTTCATCCAGATGCATGCATGTACCTCTTAGTCTTGTGTACTCCTAACTGTTTGCATGTTTTCAAGGTGAGTGGAGGCATATCCCTATTTATTGATTTATTTATATAAACTTTTATATAGCGCGGACGAGACCCAAGCGGGTATCAGAGTGCTTTACAGATGATCAAGGTACAAACAGAGTTGCAAGTAAAATACAACAACAGTGATAAGCAAGATACTGGAATAGATAGAGGAGCAATATAATATGACAACGCAAAAGGAAATAGAAGAGCATATAAGTGCAACGGACAAATATAGAGGTTGAGCACAATCAGAAGTCACAAACATAGTCAAAAGCATAGGAACCCCTGCAAAAAACTATGTAGTAGCGTTAATCAGGTCGAGGCAGACCATGGAGAAGGAGAGAAGCCAGCAAGTAGTGGAACCAACCACGAGTGGCACCTGGTGGGGGTAGGTGCAGTCAAACAAGGGCATTCATCCATAGAGCTTTCACTTCTTTTTTGAAAGGTGCCGTAGAGGGAATCAGTCTGATGTGCGGAGGCAGGGAGTTCCAGATTCTCGGGCCGATACCCGAGAACGACCGATCAGAGGTTTTCTCTTTTTGAAATTTTAGAGGTTTCACCAGCAGGGTGCTGGAACTCCAAGAAGATCGGCTTCCACCAGAAAGCTCCAGTTTTTGGGCTAGGTACAGAGGGGTGTTAAAGTGAAAGGCCTTGTGAGTCATGCACGCAATCTTAAGATGAATCCTAGCCTCCAAAGGCAGCCAATTTAAGGATTTCAGGTCCGGTGTGTTGTGACTATTTCTTCTGGAGCCCGTGATGAGCCTTGCTGCTGAATTCAGGGAAGCACTGAGCGGTGCCAACTTGTAGCTGGGTAGCCCGTTGCACATCCATAATCTAGCCTGGAAATTACTAGAGCTTGAACAGCAGACTTGAAGTCATCCAGGGGGAGGAAGGGTTTTATCTTTCTTAGAATACTCATGTGGAAGTTGGCACCTTTGGTGGCTGAGCTAATGTGTTCCTGCATGCTCAGTGAGTCAAGTACTTGTCAAGTATAATTCCAAGAGACTTTGCAGAGTCGATGATGTGTGGGGTACAGTTGAGAGCTGTTAGGTGGTTCAAGTACTCAGCGATGATGGTAGACTGTTTGGTTGGCGCAATCAGGAGGAATTCCGTTTTGGAGGAGTTGAGCTTAAGATGTTGGGAAGTCAGCCAGTGTTGTGTTTCGAGTAGGATTGAGTTGAGTGATCTGTTGTCGTCTGGAGAGGAGATTTTCAGGTACAGTTGGGTGTCATCGGCATACATGTGATAGTGAATGTAGGATGAATTGAGTAATTCCGTTAGAGGCTCCATGAACAAGTTGAAGATCGTGGGAGAGAGTGCAGATCCCTGAGGGACCACAAGAGTGGATGGCATAGAGTTAGTAAAGGAATGATTGACTTTAAATCTTTGCGTTCTGTTGTTAAGAAAGGAGGCAAACCAGTTTAATACAGCACCAGAAAGACCCATCCTTCGTTCCAGTAAATCCAAGAGGTTGTCATGCTTGACCCTATCAAACGCTGAAGATAAGTCAAGGAGGATTTGAAGGCAGGCTTCATTCCGATCGAGCATTTTTAGGGCGTCATCGAAAATATGTGTAATAGCCGTTTCAGTACTATAGCCCTGGCGAAAACCTAATTGGAATTGATCTAAAAGCTGGAATTGATCAATGTGGTTACCTAGTTGGACAAGAACACATTTCTCTAGGAGCTTTGCTAGAGTTGGAATGCTAGTGATAGGACGAAAGTTATTAAGGTCCTCTTGGTCCGCAGTGGTTTTTGAGAATGGGCGTAACTTGTCATGACTTTAGACAATCAGGGATCACACCTTGACATAAGGAGGCATTTACTATTTTGGTCCAGAGAGGGACTAAGGACCATTTCATCTCATTGAAGAAACTTGAGGGTAAAGAATCACGGAAGTGGTTTGAGGGTATAGAGTATAGAGAATCCGTCACAGGGAGTGAATTGGCTCTAGCAAGCGTTATTTTTGGATGAGAGACCTATGTCAGGCAAAGGCTGAGGCAGAGTGATTCGGCTCCAGCAGGAGTTATTTTTGGTGAGAGAAATATAGCGGGCAGAGGTTGAGGTGGAGGAGGGGACGTATTGTTAAATCGGGAACAGGACAGTCGGTTGGTTGCCTAGTAGAGTTCGTAGATCATTTTCAATCTTAATAGTCTTTTCCAGGAAGAAAGAGGCAAACACTTCACAGGTTGGCTGTGTAATGGCCTGTGAAAGCGGGAGGGTGGGGAGATAGTTGGATTGGAGTTTGATCAATTCAAAAAGTTTTTAGGTCTATTTCTGACATTATCTAGTAGGCTTCTGAAGAAGTTCGATTTCGCCCTCCTGATATGTTTGTTGTAAGAGCTTCTACTAGATCTCAGGAGCAAGAGGTGTTCCGGGGAAGGGGATCCTCTCCAGGATCGTTCGGCAAGTCTCAGATTGTGTCTCTCTGAATTTAAACTATCGTTGAACCAAGGATTGGAGTTTTTGGAGGACTTTCTTTCAAGTTGTAAAGGGACAACAGAGTCTAAAATACTCAATATACAGCTGTTGTAATGTTCCGTGAGGTCCTGTACTTTAGACATGTCAATTGGAGGAACCAAGGTGTTCTTGCTGAGGGAAATCAGGTCATTCATGTTTGAGTTTCGGAGAGATAGTTTCCAAAGCCTGGGATTCTTGTCTTGTGATCTTTTCTTGGACCAGGGTTCAATGATGTGAAATGAGATATAATGATGATCAGACCAGTCACACGGGGCAATCAAGACCAATTGAATAGCATTGGGTTTAGCTATAATAAGGTCCAGGATCGAGCCCAGAATGTGGGTGGGACTATCACATATTTGAACTAGGCTGAGGTCCGCAAGGAAGGTTTTGAGAGTGGTCGCTACCAGGTCTTTCAAGTCATTACAGTGTAGGTTGAAGTCTCTGAGAAAGATTTGGAAACAATGTTGCCCCACATTGGAAGAAATTATTTCCATGATATCTTCCACGAAGGGGAGGTTGTCACCCGGCGGATGGTAAAACAAGTGCAATTTGCATAATGGCCTGCTGTTGCTGGGGATGTCAATGCACAGGTATTCGGAGGAGGAGACGGCATCTATGTGGGATTGTTTAACAATGAGACTACTCTGGTATATACAAGCAATCCCACCACCAGGTCTGTCCGCTCTGTCCAGCCTAATGATGTTGGTTCGGGGGGACTAATATGTCAAGGATCAGACAAGAGGAATCCTTTAGCCAGGTTTCCGTAAGTATGAGGATGTCAAGATCCTGCGCCAGGATGGAGTTCAGCAATGTCTGTGGCATGTTTCACGGCTGATCTACAATTGATGAGCATGCACTTCAGATGTGGAGTGGTGACAGAGGGAGTGGGCTGTGAGATGGGAACTTGCTTGAGGTTAGAGAAATGTATAGCATTACTGTTGTGACTGGGTCTTCTGAGAGGGTTCGGAGAAATGGCTGGAATGTGTTCCTGGTGATCTGGCTTGTCCAGGAGAAAGGTATTATATGAGCGCAGGAGAATGTCGATATCATTCACTGTGAAGGAATCCTTGGATCTAGAAGGTCTAGAGGAAGCGTTCGGGAAGAGTATGGTTCTCCAATGTAGGGACGCATAAGTCGGAGAACATCCATTGATAGAGGGGGGGGATGACAGCTTGGAGTGGAGGGAAGTATCAGGTGTAAAATTGTGTTGTAATTCCCTGACACCCTGTCAGTCCATCTATCATTAGCCAGTTTAGTGGGGATGAGTATGAGCTTTTGTAAGTCAGCCTTGAGTTGTTGAATATCAAGAGAGATAATGTCCAGGGCGGAAGAGGGTACAGAGTGTAGATGAGACTCTGAGGAGTGTGTCAGGAAACCCGTAGTCTGAGACGGAGTACTGATCAAAGCGGTCGTGAGTTGCTGGCCAGAGAGCTCCTGATAAGGGTTGGTCAAGAAGGAAAGGTTATTTAGATGGTAGGGGGCACGGGAGAGCTATTGAGCCGATCTTCTAGGAACTCTGGAGACGAAAGGGTGTTGGAGTAGTTCATGAGAGGGGAATCGGACTTCAGGGAAGACCCCTCTCTAGCCATGGGACAAGAAGGGTAGACCGTAGTATCAGTTAGACCCGGGCTAACGCAGGGTAAGTGGAGGTATGGTGAGGTGGAGAGGGAAGCAATGTTATGTATGACCGCATTCAGGGTGTCACCACTCACCCGTCGTGAGCCCGAATCCCACCGCAAGGAAGGAGAGATGGGAAAAAATGAGGGGCTGGAAGAGTTGGAGGGGGAGAAGGCGAGAGTGACTGGTGGGGTGGAGCTACCAGAGGGGGTCTTTTGGAGGGACACTGATGAGGATGGGGAGCTAAGCCCAAACGTAGGAGTGTCAGGAACCTGGTTAGAAATTGAGTTTTTGATAAGGTGAAAAATTCCCTCAAAAGACCCCAGATGTCTGCAGCTTGAATGAGGATTATCCCATTATTATATATGGAGATTGTAGTATCAGCTTTGAAGGTGGATGAAGGGGCTCCCACTAACCTGGTTCCATGAGTGAATTTTTTTGTAATAAGTGATCAGACAAAGAGAACGGATAGCATTCCTCCATTAAGCTCTTCTTTTCGAGTAGAAGATGAGATTCCAGGTCTCAGATCCTGGAGAGGTAAGGGTCAGAAATAAGAGTTTCTGGGTGAGATTTCAGAATTCTGTGTTTGAGGCGTTTCAATATGTTTTTAGATAGGCTAGGTGGGTATTCAATAGTAAATGCATTGAGGCCCAGTGGTATTAGCTTGACCTGGGAGTTTGGTGTCCATGATGTTGAGTGGTAGAAGACCTGAGTAGAGACGTGGAGGGGGGAGAGGAGGGAGGAGGTAAGCCTGCGGTCTCAGGTACCACTGGAGGAACTAAGTAGCTGTGTAGGACCCCTAATGCCAAGAAAGGGGTCTAAGAGGAAGCTGTCGCTAATAGAAACACTTTCGAGGAACCTAATCAGCTCACCCTAATTAGCGTGAGGCGGCCATGAAGATGGGTGATAGTGAACCTGAGTAGAGACCTGGAGGGTGGGATGAGGAAGGAAGAATGCCAGCAGTCTCAGAAACCCATTGTGCACCTATGTAGCTGGACCCCAATTGTCAAGATAGGGATCGTCAAGGAAGCAGTTCCCGGTAGAAAACAATCCAAGGAACCTCTTTCAACTCACCAGAACCCAAAAATTAGCGAGGCGGCCACAAAACAAAGAGACCCAGCTTAGAACAGTCATACAAGGGATTATATAGCAGAGATAGAGATCACAAAGGTCGCCGCCCCTTGAAGATAGCACATCCCAAACGCCAGAAGGGAGCCTCTTTCAGCTCAGAGAGCCCCTAAATATCGAGAGGGGATCAAGGAACATAGAGGTCCAATTTAATCAAAACCAAAAAGGAGGTTCTATTGGCCTCCAGAGGTGAGCCTGCGGACCGTCGGAGTAGAAAAGCCCAAGACCAGTGACACCCCAAAGCCGTTCCAAGATGGCCGCCGTATTTGCTCATCTAGTGAGGAGGCTCGTGGAAGTCCCTCTTTTATTTTCAAGCCTGAACAGGGGGGTCCATTTTGAAGAAGGATCCTCAAGAGGCCAAGGGGGGGGAAGAACCCACAAGATGGAGGGCAATTATTCCTATGCAAAAGCTGATGCCATTAAGGTAGCTAGCACTTTCTTAGGGACTTTATCCCTCATTTCAGGATCTCGAGTCATCTCTCAAGTGGCCGAGGAATGCACTTCATGTCATCAGAAGTACAAGAAATAAGGAAAGTGTTAGGGATCAATCAACGCTCTCATTTTGCTTATCACTCTGAATAAGCCATAAAAGTGGAGAAGAATAAGATAGCAAAGATCTGCTCCGAAATCCACCATAAATGGCCCCATGCCTTGGCCTTAGCCTTAGCTCTGTGAGCCATCAGGTTCTTCTAAACCCCAAGACCCCAACTCTGCCCCTGTGCGATAAATATGGTATGCCCCATGATGTTACCTTCAAACTCAGCCATGTCAGCTGCCAAGATAGACCAGCAATCAAATAATAACACTGTCCTCCAATTTTGCTTTAGAATAGTGTCTAAAGTCTAAAACATCCTCCAGCCTGGCGAAAGCGTGTTTGTCCAGATCCAGCAGAAGAAATCTGCCCGGCATTCTCACGGGCATGATCTGTATCTGAAGCTACACATCACCAACACAATCATAAAGTGGTCATAAAGTGCTGTGGAGTGCTAATGTGGGTTCACTCCTGACAGTGCAAGCATGCTGCAACAATCCGACAAGCTTTCCCAGCAGTGCCCACTTCCAGTCCTACAAGAGCCCTAAGCAAGGGCCATCTGCCAGAACTGTTACTGTTGCTATTACTGTCTTGCCTCCTGCAAGTGGGCCAAACCTTCAAGGCCCACCATCTACATCTGCTCCTCAACAGCCACGTAATGATGAGCCTATCACCCCTCATGGTTGGCACCATCGTCCAGGATAAACAGCCATCTCCAGAATACTGCATCCCCCTGTGGGTCTGGCCTCCTCTCTTTGCCACTCCCCTGAGACTCTGGCTCCTAGTAGGATACTTTATTGCTGTGGGATGGGAAGTTGCCAAAAAGCCAAAGTATACTGCACCTGTCCTTGAATGGAGCCACCGCCATGTGTAAATTACTTGTTGTTGATTGACAAATATTGCGGAACGATAATTCTTTCTTCATGCTGGATCTGCACTCACTTGCCTGCTGATGTTTTGGGGTTTGTGCCGGAGAGCTCTTCAGCAAAACAAAACTTGCCTTGATCTGTTCTACCATGGGTACATACTGCCAGAATGTGCTGGCACCTCCCCTGAGCCTTGAAAGGTCTTGAAGAATACAACAATCTTACTATTTATTAATTGTCTAACATTACTTACCTTGCATACATTGAAAGGGGGCAGTTTTGCGATCACCAAGAAACAACTAATTTGACCATTTTTGTTGGCCACAGTAAATGTGACACTGTTTTGGAAACTACACATCAACAAGGCTACCACATGAACACCGTTTCCCACTTGGCACGTTTCATAAACGTAAGGTCATCAGTGAGGCAAGACATAACGCTCAAATACAGGATGAAGTAGACAGTAACACAGCTATTTCTTTAGGTTTTATAACTGATCAGCTAGATAACTAGACAAAATGCTCCTACATAACAGAATGGCCCTAGACTATATTCTCACAGCCAAAGGGGGTTGTGCCACAGCACGGTCAGAACGCTGCATTCCTCTCCCAAACACATCCATCAGTATCCATGATAAGATAGATTACATTAAGAGTAATGTACAAACATTATATGAAATTCTAAGTGGTTTACACTTCAGTGAGTCGCAGTTGGTCTTGATTAACTGTGATATTGGAGCATTGGGGAATGACTTTTTGAAATAGTGACAGCAGTGATTCTACAGTACAACATCGTACATTCTCATTAAACTAGGTCTCTGCATCATCCAGCGTGCTTGAGGAAATAAAGTTGTTGCCCATGCTTACCTACTTGATACTACTGAGGAGGATGATGATGATAAAAAAAATTAAACAATGAAAAATTCAAAACTGAAGTAATCAGGCTTTATGCCATCGAACTGTATGTAGTGAAAAAGGGGGCTTGAGGATGTAAAATGTCATATACCATTCTTTTTATATTAACAATTGGGATTTCATTCTTATACCTGCATAAAGCACGCTAAAGCTTTACCATTATTGCAAATTTGGATGCAGTTTAAATGCACTGCTATTTTGTGTTTTACACTGCACATTTAGTGTAACTGTTTAAGTAAGCAAGGCCTCGTTTTGTAGTGGACACAATTAAGCCAGAATGCAGAAATTAGTCAAGTCAGCCATTTTACCCTAGCTCACTTTATCAAGTCTTCATGGTCTTCTTGCGTTCCTTCGACGAGAAGAGCCCAGAACCTGCTCATTAGAGGCTATTGTATGTTTAATTTGACCACGTTCTTTTCTCTATTTGTTTGCATTGAAACAAAGTGTATAAAACAGTGATGAAATATGGATTTTAGCACTGCATGCTCCAACTGACAGGGGGCGAAGCTCTGGTCCGTTAATCCACACATAGTGTATTTTTTATGCTTTCTGGATGCTTTGCATTAAACAGGTGTTAGACATCTATCAGCTTTCCCCACTGTCTGTTTTATTTTACATTAGGCATGCTGGTGAAAATTAAATGTTCAAAGCAACTGCAGTTTAGAATTGAATCTCGTTTATTGGCAAAGCAATCAGAGAAGCCAATATGCAGCATGTCGCCTACAACCCTGGTGGGCCGGCCGTGAAGACAGATCCGGTGTATCAAGCACACTAAGCATTACTGATGATGCCGAAACTAAGCAAATATTTACAACACATCTTCCCCTCTACAATACATTATACAACTGACATATGAACATGCACTATGCTTTCTATTATACATGTTTTGTGCAGATTAGTGTCTACAAAGAAGTACACACATTTTTTGGTACCTCTTTCTGCCCAACCTCCTATTTTCACCTATGGTTATCGTGGATTCCATCATTATTACCATCTTACATTTGGATTTCAAAGCTATGACATTTTCCTTACTGTCATGATGTATGAAAATTTTTCCTTTATGAGATATGGAACCTGCTACAAACCTTAATAGCTTTCATGTATCTGGACGAAACCCATGTGGGACATGGGAACTCTTCTAGGATTTGTTCTCTGTAACAGTTGCCCCTCTTGTACATCCAATCCAACGACTCCCTAGACCTTAATTTCCTATATCATAAAATAGCTGGTATTTCTACCGTTTTTTCTCCGCACATTCCTTGATCTCTTCTAGGTTCACTTTTTCACACATTCTACTCGATTCCATTATTAAATTTTGGCCTGGTTTTCTACTCCTCATTAACTTACAAGGGATTTTCAAGTTGTGTAATGCTCCATTATTCTGGGGCTCATATCAAATCGCTCACAGATTCTTCTGCATGGTAAATTGTTGACATCCACTAGCTGGACGCTGTCCTTTATCATTCTATTTGTTCGCCCAAGAAATCCATTAGATCTGGGACTGTACAAAGGGGTTCTTTTATGCTCAATCTTCTCTTCTCTAAGATAATTCCTCATAACATCTGAATAAAACTGCACCTGATTGTCAGAGACAATATGCTCCATACAACCCTTCCTTCTTTAATCCTTTTCTATGAATTTTATCACATTCTAGTTATTGACATCACTCATAAATTCAAATCGTTTGAAGTGACAGTCAAGCACAACTATTTTAATTCAGGAGTACATTCCCAACTTGTCAACAGGGCCCATTATGTCAACTGCCACTTTCATCCATGGCTTGGTGGTGTATTCAACCGGTTGTGAATGTTCTCTTCCACTTATTTATCCATAGTAGGGCACCAATATTGTTTGTTTATTTTAGTTTTTTCTGCGACCCATATGCTCCAAATGTGCCCCTGATGAGCCACGTCCATTAATTTGATTCTTAGCACTCAGAGATGTTATAGTTTGCATCCATCTTCCATGTATTTGTCTTCCACCACTTAACATTTTTTTTTTCAAATCAATGGTGTTGAATTTCTATTGCCCGACGCCCAGGACATTTTGTTTGGACATACTGTTTGGGTCAAGCACAACAAGTTTTAATATTTATTTTGTCCAAAGGACAAGTGGGTGGGTACAACCAAATGTTTTTGGTACTTACCTCTGTCTGCTCGACCTCCTATTTTTATCTACGGTTATCTTTGATTTCTACCCTACAGATAGACTTAGTTGCATCCCAACTGCCATCAACAGTTTACGCAAAAGGGATATCAAAAATCCTCAGAGAGTGTTGGCAAGATCTTGCTGACCATGTCCAGAAGAGTATGTGTATAGTGGCCCAAGTACAGTATTCAATGACCGGGATTAAATTGGCTGAAGATAAAAATCTTTGGCCTACACTATCAATTATTTTGGACTTCCTATCTGGCAGAGGAGAGTGAAAAGCATTAGGTTTCACCTTGCTCGCCGGGATCTCTACGAAAAGACCCTCCAGAGTAGGAAGATGCGTCAAGAGGGATATTTCCCCAAGAGCAGTGCCAAGCAATCTGACGGCTCACTGGTGGTGCAGAACAAGGCTTGGACTAGGCCACTATTACAGCCTTCATCAGGGCTTTGACAAATGGCAGCAAGGGTTTTGCCACTGATAGTCCAGGTTGTAAAATCTTAGTCAGCATGTTTGCTTTAGTTTTAACTGTGGAGACCTATACATCCAATACCTCAGCATCCCTGCAAAATAAGCACTCTCTTCACAAGACACAAGAAGGGGCTAATTAAAATCTAATTCCGTTTCAGTCGAGGTGTCCAAACCACTGGCATTCTGAAAGTTAAGGTCGAGGCAAGCATCAATGCCATATTGGAGTTAGAGTAGAAAATGACTTCCAATCTCTGATAATACTGGGGTTGAGGAAAGGCAGCATTAGACGATTCCTCCAAAGCAAGAGGCTGTGTTTTAATTTTTTTGTATTGTGACAGGTGTTGAGATGTTGATGAAGTAACCTCCAGATCAGACACTGGGACGGACACTAGAAGTAGCACCTCTAGAACAGAGGCTGGCACTGAGGTAGGCATAACAGGCAGGGGCCTGCGGCAATGGTGTGGAGGCATGTCCTGGAAAAAAACGTGGTTAGTTGGCACAACGGAAGTCCAAATGGAGATCCTGACAGATGAATCATCTAAACTTCAACATCTTAAAGGCCTCAATCTGCTGCGGAGTAGACAACGGCTCACAAAATTCAGGGTGCATTGGCTCCAATCTAGGAATCTGGTCTTAATCAGACGTTGCTTCCGGAGTCAGATATTTCGACTTCCATTTATACAACTGCTGTATGGAGCGGAGACAGCAGGATGGGGCCAAATCCCACTTGACTTTTCTTTGAACAGGATTGGCCATGATTCTTGTGCTCAGTGATGAGAAGCTTGGCTTCACACTCCCTAATGGCCTTTGGATGCATCAGAGGGCATTTGTCGCAGAATGTTTGCGTCCTGTTTGGAACCAAGACATCAAAGGCTGACACTGTGTGGTTTTGTGACAAACATCGGCGTCCTACAGGTACAGCACAGATTTAATCCAGTGGTCTTTTGAGGAAACACCACAACACAATGTCACTAAATGTTTGGGGAACAGTTGGCAAAACACTGAAAATGTTGGAAACAAAGCTCCGAATCTGCATCAAAGGACGTGGAAAAGAGGAACTGATGTCAGTACGCAGGAGTAGCTTCTACATACAGCTCCATGTCATCACATCCAGAAGTGGGACAGAGCGCAGGACCTACAGCAGAACTTTTCCCAGATACAGTCTGACCTTTTTGGAATTTAAAAGGTATGCAATTTGAGTATATAAGTATCCATTAGAAGTCAAGGTTTTCTTTCTGCCCTTGAATTCCACAGAAAGATTTATACTGCTCAAGAATATTGTCCATCTTGAGACCAAAAATGGTTTTATAGTTGTTTTACAGACTGATACCAGTACAAGTACCATTAGCGCTCCCATCCTTAGTAGACTCACCATGTGACCGTGTGAAATACTTGTAGTCCCTCTTTACATAGGGAATGTAACAATGTAGGTTGTTTTCAATCCTCAGATAAACTTTTATTACCAGAAGCCAACAGGAATACCTCGAAATCATACACAAACACAACCCACAGGGTCTCAGGTTCACCAAGATAAGGTAGAAAGCTGACAGATAAGGAGACATTTATTTGTTTTTATACCAATTATATATATTATTTTAAAAGCAACCTGATGTTTTGTGTATGGTTCTAGATGGGACGATATACACTTAAGTTGACTCCCTAAGTGCATATGTTTTGAACATGTACAATAGTATAATGATACCAGTATCCACCTTGGTCTGATATTGAAAGGTGTACACAATACACAACAAAAAATGTAAAAATAAAGGACTAAAATTGCAAAAGTGGTCACTTGTGTTAAACTGCTTTCATTGTATCGTAAAATGACAGTCTAAAATAATACATGTAGTATTAGTAGAACAGTCAACAGTAGTCGCTGCTGTCTTTTATTCCATGCATTATCCACTTAAGTTTTAATTCGAAAGCTCTCCTGCCAAACATTTCTCAAATTCCTTCCTACTTGGTCACTCAACTTATCTTTAGAATCAATCATTTTTATTAAGTGGGTAACCATGGTTCAAACACAGCTTACTGCCTACATCTCAAGGCCGGCAGAGCGAGGTAGACATGCAGTTACACAGCGTTGAGGCCTACATCCCAGAGGACGGCCCCCGCAATACCATTCACCTCTGGCAGCAGTTTCGCTCGTCCTATAGAAATCCTCCACCATTTTTATCATAAATCAAACAAAACCCCCCAACAAACCCACCTCCCTCACCCACCTCCCCCTCCCCTGTCTCCGCATCTGATTTAAACATATTGTAAAGAGCTCACTGCCGGGGCCCGTACCGTGCACTAGTGTTGCTCCGTCCCGCCGTACTAAACCGCAGCTGCCGGCTCTAGCGGCAGCAGCCGGAGGATCTGTAGAAATTTAGGGCATGTCACCTCCCGCATATCCTTTGTGAGGATTTGTAAGTAGGGGGCCCACAGCGTCGCAAACTCTCCGCCCCTCCCGTCTACCCCCATCGAGAGGCGCTCCATTGCCAAGAGCTGCCAGAGGCGATGGATCCAGTCCCTCAACTCCGGCACCGAGGTCGACCCCCAATGCGCTAAAAGCACCTGTCGCGCCGCCAGCAGCGCCATAGCAATCTGTCTGCCCCTTAGAGACTTCAGCGGGAAGGCTTTGGGATGTGAAAGGCCTAACAGAGTGTATTCAGGGGCGCGGGGCAGGGTAATCTGAAATGCCGTGTCAATATCGTCTAGGACTGCTTTCCAATAGCGCACCAATTTCGGGCAGCGCCATAGTAGATGAACTAGGGTTCCAGTAGCGCCACACCCCCGCCAGCAGAGGTCTGATTTGGACTTATCCCAGCTGTGCACCCGGGCCGGTGTATAGTACCAATATGAAGTTACCTTAAAGGCGGATTCCGCGCCTGCTGTGTTATGTGCTGTGTGGTGTGCTCTGTATAGAATATGCTCCCATTCCTTGGGTGTGAGAGGTCTCCCAATTCCGTCTCCCAACGCACCTGAGCCTTTGTACGGTGACCTGCCGGGCGTGCCATGATCATAGCATATAGTTCTGAGATGAGCTTTCGATCATCCGCTTTGCTCACCAGCCATTTTTCAAATCTAGTGAGGGTACGCGACATGTGAGCGAAGTTGGGTAGACTCGTCACCCAGTGCGCCACCTGCGCGTAGGCGAATGCGTCCGAGGCCGGGAGCGCGTAGTCTGTCTGCAGCCGGGCAAAAGGAATCAGCCCCTCCAAGTCAAAGAGGAACCCGACCCTCTTACATCCCTCCTCCCGCCACCGCTGAAAGACCGGAGACGCTTGACCCGGGGGAAAGTCGGGGTTGTCCACAATGGGGGTCATAGGTGATGGGAATGAAGTCCATCCCCTAGCAATAGCAAGTCGATCCCAGACCCTGAGCGTAGACGAGGTGACGGGAGAGGAATAGAGTCCCCACGCTCTGTGTTTGCGCGGCAGCCACAATTCCCGCCAGATATTCGCTCCCGCCACCGTTTGGTCCATGAAATTCCAATGTTTGCTAGACATCGGTCTATTCCATTCCACTAGGTATCGGAGGCAGGCCGCCTGGTAGTATGCCCCTATGAGTGGAAGACCTAAACCGCTCTGTTCTTTTGTGGCTGTCATTTGCTGTAACGAGAACCGCGGCTTCCTACCCTCCCAGATAAACTTATTAATCAGAGCCTGCAGCTTTTTAAGGCTACCCGGAGGTGGGGTCAGCGGTAGCATCTGAAATAGGTATAAGATGCGGGGCAAGACCGTCATCTTCACTGCAGCCACCCTCCCGTACCAGGCCAGCCGGAGACGCGACCAGGCGTCCAGCGCCTTGGTCGTGGACTCCAACAACAAAGCATAGTTGAGGGAAATTGTCTTGGCAATTGTTGGCGCCACCCTGACTCCTAGGTAGGTCACCTCGGAGGTAGTCCAAGGGAACGAGAAGTCCTGCTGCAGGGCCTCCAGGTCCCCAGCCGGTATAGAGATGTTGAGGACCTGTGATTTCGTGAAGTTGACCTTGAACCCCGAGGCCGTCCCGAAAGCCGCAAGCTCTTCGGATAGCGCCTGCAGCGTAGTCCGAGGTTGGGTAAGCGAGAGGATCACGTCGTCCGCGTACAGGCTAATTTTGTGAATATCCGCGCCAAACTTGAGTCCAACCACCCCGGGGTTCGCCCGGATCCGCTGGGCAAATGGCTCCATGTAGAGCGCAAAGAGAAGCGGTGATAAGGGGCACCCCTGACGGGTTCCCCGCTCAATGGGAAAAAGGGCTGACCTGCAGCCATTAACCCGTACAAAGGCCTTGGGGACCGCGTAAAGGCACCTGATCCAGCGCAGGAAATTGTCCCCTAAACCATACTTGCGGAGCACCGCGAACAAGTACTCCCAGTCAACGCGGTCGAAGGCCTTCTCCGCGTCTATAGATAATAAAAAGGCTGGGGTCCGAGCGCGGCGCACCTGGTCAAGGAGATGCAGCAATCGCTTGGAGTTATCCCCACCCTGCCTGGTGGGAATGAAACCGGACTGATCCGGGTCCACTGTGTCCGCCATAAGGGGGTTCAGTCGCGCCGCCAGGACTCCCGCAAAGAGTTTCGCATCAATGTTCAGGAGCGAGATGGGACGATAGGACCCGCAGTCTCGGGGTCCTTCCCGGGTTTCAAAATGACGGATATCGCCGCCTCCGCCATCGATGGGGTGACAGCACCTGTCTCAAGAAAGGAGTTAAAGAGCCGCGTTAAAAATGGAGCCAGCTCCACGCAAAATGTTTTATAAAAGACGGCTGAGAATCCGTCCGGCCCCGGGGACTTAGCCAACTTTAGCCTAGAGACAGCCCCTATCACCTCCTCTACCCGAATCGCTGAGTCCAGACTCTCGGAGACTGTTTGCGAGAGGGGGATATATCACAATCGCTCAAATATGGAAGTGGGTCAAGTGCGCCCGCGGGTTGGTCCGCATAGAGACGGCGATAGAAATCACGAAAGGCCTCCACTATCTGGTCATCAGCGGTCTGTTCAGCTCCACCGTGGGTCCTCACGGATTGTATGAGGGACCTCTGTGTCGAGGCTCGTAGCCTGTGTGCCAGCATTTTCCCACACTTATCGCTGCTAAGGTAGAATTTGTGGCGCAGCCGCAGCAGGGCGTGTTCTGCCCTATCGAGATCTAAGTGTTTGAGCATACGTCTGCGATTTTCAAGTTCGCGCCATACCCGCGGCGCTCCGGTACGTTTATGTATCGCCTCTAGTTCTCTCACAGCCCCTTCCAACTCCGCGCGCTTCTCCCTACGCAGAGCATTGTAAGTCGCGGCCACCGCAATAAACTCTCCTCGCGTCACTAATTTCATTGCCTCCCACACCGCAGCAAGAGGAGTAGACCCCACATCATTGTTCTGAAAATATTGTACAATAGTGTCACGTATCCTCTGAACCACATCCTCGGAGTTCAACAAGCTCTCTCGTAGTCGCCAGCCCAGAGGGAACGCTCGCGTATGTTGCGCAGGGAGGAGTACGGAGATGAGGGCATGGTCCGAGAGCGAGCGGGGAGCAATCTCTGATGAATGTACACTAGGCATAAGGGCGGATGAAGCAAGGAAATGGTCCAAGCGTGCGTAAGTTTTATGCGCTGCCGAAAAATATGTGTAATCGCGCTCAGCTGGGTGTTGCTCCCGCCAGACATCATGCATACCACTATCTTCCAGCCAACTCTTCCCTCCCGGGGAAAGCGCCCCCGCCTGATGTGTTCTGTGCCCTGACCTATCTAGCTCCGAGTCCATCACTAGGTTGAGGTCTCCCCCCACCAAGATCGCAGCATCTGGGGAAGCAAGTACCTCGGGTAAGGCCGCTTGCAGGAAAGACTCCTGCTTTTCGTTAGGGGCGTAAAGGGACCCTAAAGTAAGGTGCGATTCCCCCCATTGTAGTCTGATGGCCAAAAGCCTGCCCTTAATTTCGGCCACCGTCGAGATTACCTTACAAGGGCAGTGCGCCCCAATCAGAACCGCCACCCCATTTTTCTTTGATGCCCCGGAGGACCAGAACTGCTGCGGGAATCGCCTATCGCGCATGCGCGCTGTATCTTTGGACAATAGGTGGGTCTCTTGCAGCAGGCAGACATCACTATTGGTGCTATCGAGTAGGGAGAGCACTGCCGCGCGCTTCACAGGGTTATTCAGCCCTCTAACGTTCAGACTAACCACTTTCAGGTCTCTACCCATGTAGTCGCTTAGGAGGGGCAAGCAATGTGTGGGCTACCGGCTGAGGGACATTTATGCCACCCGCGGGACCGCTAAGTACTCTGGAGCAGACAATCTGTACTAGGAAACTGATGCGGAGACCCCTTAAAAACCCATAAGAAACCCCTACCCCAAAAAAGAACAAACATTCCAACATCAACGAAAAATACATAAACAATATAATCATGACAAAAGTTCGTCACCGTAGTTAAATTCAGGGGGTCGCGACAGAGGTATCATCGAGTCCACAGGGACTCTTTTCTTGCAGTCACTCAGGCGCAGGGGAGAGGGAAACCTCAAACTGCACAATCGTCTCTGTCCCCTCCGGCGCCCCCCCTTGAGCACATCCCGGGGCCAGCAAGAAAGCCCGTCATGGGGTCGTGGGTCTCCCTGTAACCTGGGACAGCGAGGTGATCACCGCTTCTCGTTCCTGATCACTGGCGGCTCGATCGGGCTTCTGGACCGGGGCGGGCCTGCCAACCCGCTGCCATCCCCATGTGCGGCGGTCGTTTCGCTTAGTCGGTTGCTCCGCTCCCTCTGTAGCCATAGTAGTATCGATGCCCAGGGCCCCCAACGCTTCCTCCAGGGACCGGATTTGCAGCAACTTCCCTGGTGTTTAAATATTATACGGAAGGGGTGACCCCACGAGTAAGGAATATTTTTCTCTCGGAGGTAAGCGGTGACAGGTTTAAATTCTCTCCGTTTCACGAGGGTAGAGGCAGCCAGGTCCTGAAAGAGCGCTGGTTGGTGCCCGCGGAACTGAACTGGCTGTTGTTCACGTGCCCTCCGGAGAATGCGCTCCTTTAGTTGGAAATTGTGCACACACACAAGAATATCAGGAGGAGCGGCTTTTGGACCGCGGGGGAGGCCCACCCTATGGACCCGGTCCAGCTGGATGTCTGAGATCTCTTCCTCTCCGAGGATTTGTTGGAATAAGGCGGTGACATAAGCTCGAAGATCGTCCCCTTCCTCCTTCCACGGTATCGCTCTAATTCTCACGTTGTTCCGCCTAGAGCGGTTCTCCAGATCCTCCGTATGGGCCTGGAGATCGAGGTTCTGTTCGCGAAGACGCAGCATGTCTTGTTGCAGATGGTGGAGCTCCTCTTCCCGACCCACATCGTGCTCCTCTAAAGTTGCCACCCTCTCACCTATGTCGTCCACATCTCGGCGAACTTCCTTGAGGTCCGTGGTGAGTTGCGACCTGAGCTCCTGAATGTCCTCCTTGATGGCCGAGAAGAGCTCCACCATGAAAGCTTTGGTCGCTGGGGAATCATCCCCCTCCATCGTAGTGGGTCCCTTCTCGCCCGGTATCAGAGAGTGACCAGGCTGTTTCTGAAGGAGATCCTTTAACGACTTCTCCTTTCGGGCTCTCGCCGCCGCCATAGTGGGCCACCGGGCCGGTATCGAGCCTCGCGTCTATCTCTGCTCCGGGTGTCAAAGCTGATACCTCTCCCGTTGGGGATGCGTGTCACGCAGGTGGTGCTGCCGCTTAGACCCCCCTCCGCACTCTTCTTCGTCCCCGCCTATGCTTAGGAGGCCGGACAGGATCCCTCGCACTGACCGGTCCGAGCACCCCTTGTTCAAGCGCTGTGCGCCCGTAAAGCCCCCCCCAGCTCCGACGGGACCCGTGTAGGCCTCCGGCCGCACAGCCGCCTCCCTCGCTGCGCCGTCACAGGGTGTCAACCGGGGGGGGTATGTCCTGCGGTCAATCACGGCCCCGCTGCTCGAGGCCGCTGATGGTGCCTCCGGTAGCCTCTGCGTCACTGCTCCACCCGGCCCCCTCCACCTCCGGGCCTCGAGAGATACGCGCGCCGGGCTCCACCAGCCTGACTATGCGGGGGGAGCAGCCCGCCCCGAGTGTGTGCACTCTCCCCGCTCTATGGGGTCGTCCCAGCGGCAATCAGCGGCGAGTGTCTAGCCCCTCTCTGCCAAACAGCTAGTCGGGTAGTTCTCTTACTGTTTCTGGCCCCACTAGAGGCCAACCCCACTGGCGCCGTCCGCCGATCCGCGGACCGACAGGGCCTCCACACTGGCGCCTCTCGACTCTAGGCCTCAGCGCACCGGGTCCGGACACCGCTCTCCACTCCGCAGCTCCAGGCCAGGGCCAAGGGCACTTTTCCCCAGCTCATCCGAGCCCCCAGTCCCGGCTCACCTCACTGCAGTGCCCGGGCCCGCCCACCGGCGGCACCTCTGCAGGAATCCTCGACGGAGTCCCCCTTCGAGCCGGGACCGATCCTCCTCAGCACTGCTCTGGCCTCCGCCCTCCGCTGCCCATCCGCTGTGGCCGCTCTACACCGCCGGCCTCCGCCAGCCGGTCACCGCCCCATCCACCGCCGGATCAGCTCCTCCTGCCTCCGGATGCCGTCTGGTGCTGCAGGGCCGCCCTTCGGTGCCTGCGCCATCACCTCGCAGCCGGCCTGCGGTCCCGCAAGGCCGCAATCGCGCCGCTCTGCACTGCGAAACCTGCAGGCCCGGTCACCTCCCAGCGGTCGCGAGGTCGTGCAGCCGCAGCACGGGCGCCAAACTCCATCCACCGGCGTCCGTCAGACCCCCGTACCGCCGCCACAGGAAATCGCGGCTCGAGAGCCCCGGGATGCGGCTCGATGACAATGCGTTTATCAGGCAGCGCCGGAGGGACACAGATCCGTGTCCTACTGCGCCGCCATCTTGGTCACGCCCCCTCAACTTATCTTTAAAGCCTTTGATTGAAAAGTATGGTAAAATTATACAAAATTGAACGATTATGTAAACAAGAAATCTGTGCCAGTGGAGCATAAACCCATAAAAAACTAGTGGGCCACTAAGTCGACACAACATAAATAACTAAAAAGAGAAAATGGGCTGACTTGTGCCGACGGGTGTATATTAAGCCTCATGAGGCAACATGGAGCGGTCAATAGGAGTGCGCATAGCAAGAGATTTTTCATTGGTAACAAGAACAATAATGCAAGTTACGCACCAATATGGAATTGGATAGGCACCAAAGTGTTTACTACAATGAACATGCAGCAACTATGCCTGTAATGAGACTAAAAGTGATTCAAAATATTTTTTTTGACAGGAAACCCTCACTAAAATGCATGTCCAGCACCATTTGGAACTCACTGCAGTAATTTCTCTAAAAGGCAATGTCAACTCTCACAAAACCGATAAAAAAGCTCTTAATAACGGGGTCTATAGTCATGGTGACACAATGCACTCCTGAATGAGAAAGGATGGTGAAAAATTAACTAAAGGAAAAGACGCTCTGAGAAAACAGTCTACAAGGAATGTCATTATAGAACAACCTGGATGATCTGGACCCCGCTGTGAAGGGTGGTTATAAGTAGTGTGTGAACCCCACTTGGAATGACTGAGTTTGAAAGTGCAAGCCACACATTAAAGCAAGCCCCTGACTTACTTATTGGACCCCAATGAGGGGAATAACTGCTAAAGAAGCCACAGGGACGCTAACATTTCTTAAAAATTATATCCTGTTATACAGAGAACTACGCCAGTGCAGGAAAGTCGATTCAAGGCACAGGACTACCAGCCACAAAGAGTGGTGTTGGATGAGTGGAGACCAATATTCAGTGGATCTAAGAGACTCCAAATTGTCATTGCACACATAAGACACACGCAAGGCAGAGTGTCAAACGCTCTGCAAAAAGAGGTTAGAAACCGTCTCAGTTCAGCTTACCCGAGACCCTCATTTTAAGAGACAGGTCATTTGGACGCCAGAAATAGTTCACAAATGTATAATCTGCATGGCTACATTTGCTAACAGATTTTGGTGAGCCGTCAGGATAACTTGTTTGACTCTCTGAGAATCTTAGCTAAACTTTTAAACATGGGAGAGGCTACCCAAGAGTATACAGGTTGATCAGTCATTTGTACGGGTTGAGTCTAGATCGCAGTATATAGCTTAGGAAATGTTAATTATGCAATTTATTCAGATAGACGCAGATCGATCCTTTTGAGGAAGGATCCTACAATTGGATATCTAGAGTGGTTGGAGACAGGCTTCTAATGCACAGCTGGTTGTTTGGACATTTAATTGTGAAGCGGTTATGGGACGTTATGCACATTTTCGCCACACTAGATAATGTCATCCATAAATAAATGTTTTCTGAGCAAGTTTTAGGGCATGGCTGCATAGACTGGTCAAATTCCTGGTTGAGGCAAAGGGCAGAGCACCCGATGCTACCACAGGATGTAAGAGGGAGTTGAGGAACAGGACGAAATCTCAGACTGAGCTACAGAAGCAGTAAGTGCTACTCTTACATTTCCCCTGCAAGAATTTGATTTTCACACTAATGGAGGGCTCTAACATAAGACATGTGGCTGCTTCAGTTGGTGCAGAGATTAAGGATAGAGGGCCAGAGGTACTAGGGTTTTTTGCGGGCGCAAATGGGTTTTAGACCTATTTGCGCCCGCAAAAAACCTGTGCCCATGTAATAATCCTATTTTGCTAGTCGCAAATCAATTTGCGACTCGCAAAATAGGATTAGAGACTCGCTATTAGCAAGGGGCTAATAGTTCACTTCCTAATAGCGACTCCAAAAGCTATGTAAGAATGTTTTGCGACCACAATAGCGGTTGCAAAACACTTGCAGTTTACCACCCTTCAAAGAAGGGTGGTAAAGCACTAGCAGACGGGAAGGGGTCCCCAGGGGACCCCTTCCCCTTTGGGAATGCATGCACAAACATTTTGTAGGGGCAGACAGTGGTCCCAGGGACCACTACCTGTCCTTAAAAAATTAAAATGAAAAGTTCAATTTTTATTTTTTATATGCATCCCGTTTTCCTTTAAGGAAAACGGGCTGCATTTTTTTTTTAAAAAACTGCTTTATTTAAAAGTAGTCCCAGACATGGTGGTCTGCTGACCCCAGCAGGCCACCATCCCTGGGAGTGCCAGCCATTCCCAATGGGGTGGCAAATTGCGACAGCCTCATTAATATGCATGAGGCATGCAATTTGCGACCCCATTGGGAATCGCAAACAGAGTCTCTGACACTGTTGTACATTGATGTTTGTGACTCGCAAATTGCGACTCGCAATTTAATGCAATTTGAGAGTCGCAAACATCAATGGTCGTACATCTGGCCCAGAGTTCTACTGTACCCCGAAGCAGTGTATAAGACGAAGAGCTGTTCATTATCCCAAGCAAAAAAAAAGGCACGTTCAAATGGAAGAAATGCTGGATCTCGAAAGTAAGTGGGCAATAGTTTGTTCCTTTCTACATACACAATGGTTTCCCAGCAATTTATGTTTAGATTAAAATGGGAATAAATGCACCTTTAATTAGATACTCTACAAAAACGTAATTGGATGTCCACAATAGTTCTGAAGGATGCCCATCTAGTTGTTACAATCTTCGCACTATACAGGAAATGACTCCTGTTGGCTTGGAAGGGTCACGAATGGCATTTGCATAAATTGCCTTGGTCCTTTGCTCCCCTCCGTCGTACTTTATGAAGCTCCTGAAGTGATCAGGATTCCAAGTAGAAGGGTGACTTCCTGCGTTGACCACAGACACAGTGCTTGTCAATATGTGCCTAACAGCAACAAAACTGCAAGCTATAAATAAGTGATTCTGACTTTTTTACAGGTCTGTTAAGTGTGCCCCCCAGGCAACCTGAGTGTGGAAGTGCACTATTATTTTGCCAGGATCTAGTGTTCTTTATAGGGGCATGCATTCAGTTCTTTCACACTTACATTCCCCACACATTCAAAGCTTCTAATTCATAGTATTCAAATGGCGCCTCATTGCTCGATTCATATTACTGTTAATATTGCGGATTTCTGTGAACATTTCATAAAAAGCTTACTGAGAAAAGGGGTTTGTCCTCAGCCCTTTCCTAAATTGGAACGGGGATGGGGCTGGCCTTCTGGATACGAGGATGCTGTTTAGCAATTTGTTCCCTCATATAGTTCTTTCTTAAGATTCGCTAAGGTGACATCCGTTCTGCTACAGGACCAGGATCTTGTTCTTGACATCTGACATTATGACCAAAAGAGAGCAACACATAGCATGCACCTTTCTGTGGCAGGAGTATTTTGCTAAAAAAGAAAGATGGCAATAAATATTGCTTCACGTCTCTTGACCATGCTTTTGCACCTCAACTGGGAAAATATTTAGTCCTGTGACTTTATTTACTGGAATTCAATTGCTCCTAGGACAGCTCCTTGCAAAACGAAGATGCCTGCATAAACGCCATCCTCCCCATTCTGACAACTCAGATGATGGGTCATCTTTCCTCATCAAGAATTAAATCTAGGGGTAGACAAGGCTGTATAGAGACCCTATACCTACGTGTCTCCCAGACCCTTTCAACCGCCTTCAGACTGACTTTGAAGTGGTTGTTATGTTAGATTCCTTTTCTTAAGTGTTCGTTCACCAAACTTGATTCAAGGTGCTATGTAGTGAGAGTCAGCATATCCCATCAGAAAAGATTGACTAAATTAGCAATTCTTACTGAGAAGAAGTGCCTTGAGAGCTCGTCAAACTACTGGAGCTACCACTGTAGTTCAACACTCTGGTTGAGGCACACTTCGGACCCTGCATGCCTCATCCAAAGGTTTCTGCATCCTTCGACTGTGCTAAACATACATTTTATTTTACACTTTCAATCTGCTTTGACTATCAACAAACCTTTCCTTACACCATAAAGGACGCTTTCCTGCACCTCAACACTAATATGTGCAACCAATGGTTCACATGCTGCATTATGGAGCGCCTTCCAGAGAGGTCTCAACACATCACAGGAACTTTACTACTGGGGGACTTCCACCTGTGTCTTGGTATACCTTGCTCTAACGCTTAAGACATATGGTTTCAGGTATGGGTGAAAAATATTTCCTGTGCAGGTGCTTACAATGCATGCATGTTATGTACCTTGGAAGCCCATTGTTGATTCCCTCATGCCAAACCTTTTCATGTGCAGCTATTTGAAAAGTTACAGGACACCCAGCGATTATGGGGGATAGGAGATTCCTATCTGTGACACTACTACAACACAGGCTTCAGATTTTCTGTGCGACACTCAATTGTGCTTAATGCTAGTTTTAGAACGGTAAGACATTCATAAATAGAAATCAAAAGACCATGATTTTATACAAAAGTAAGAATAATTCAAAGCTGCCACTCAGAGTGCCAAGAAAAAAGCTTGCACTTTATTATACACACTCTGAACATTTTACTGAAAAGAAATGTAGTTTGCTCCTAGGTCTCTCAAAGGTTAGATGTCTTAAACTACTTCTCTTGACAACAGGCCAGGCTTGAAAATGAAATGAAGATGTTGCCCTGACTGCCTAAATCCAGTACCCAGATCTAAGACTTCAAAGGTTTATTCCCATCTAGTATGCATGAGCCTAAGTATTTCATTTTCACAAAGTACACCTGAAGGAACGTCTTGCCACTAGAAAAGAAAAGCTTGCAAGGAAATCATCTGAGAAAAATAACAGAGAATGGAAAAACTAGTTCCAGGCAAACAAAGTGATTTTAATGTGGTTGCTATCTGCAGGGGCTTCTTAATGGCCCCGACGTTAGAAGGAACGTAATTCTAATGCTAGAGGGTAGGCCTCAGAGGAGAACATGAACAACGTTTCCAGTACAGTGGCACTTGTGCAAGTATAAAATATGAAATATCAAGGCAAGAATGGCTGCCCAACTTTGCAGCAAGTCAGCCATCCAGAAGTGTCCATGTTCTGCTATTGGCTTGAGAATACAGCTAACCAAAGTAAGAACAGTTCTATCCATAGAACGTTATGGAAGCTATACACAGTGCAAGTCCAATACAAATGCATTTTTTCAGACAAACTACTTTTCTTTAATATACATTTCTTAGACGGTGTATGGGTCAAACATTAAATCTTTGTGTGTGCTCCAATGTCATTCAAGGTTGAAAACAGAAAGTCAATGAAAAAATATACGTCCAGCTCCGTGGTGTGTTTTTTAACCCACACCAAACAGAATACCCCTGCATATTAGTAATTAAGAAGACTGATTAAACAAAAAATAAACGGGTATAGTAACTCACACTGGGCTTTATTTTGAGTTTTCCTCCTGCTCTTCGTTTCTTCAGTAGTTTTCCTTAGTTATTTGTGCAAACATTTCATTTTGGGGGAAGACTTTCAAAGTCATATTTGGTTAGCCATTGAGGTTTTCAGAACCCTGATCCCAACTGCAGCTAAAGATCATTAGTAAACATTATGTTCCTGAAATTGCTTGCATGATTATGTGCAGATATGTATACTTCAATCAATCAAACAGAATTTGTACAGTGCAGCACTGTCACCCCTGTCACCCCTAGTGGTATCCGGGCGCTGTGTCTCTGTCGAAGAGCCAGATCTTGAGTCTCTTTCTGAAGTCTGCCAGCGAGAGGGCTTTGCGGAGCTGGAGAGGAAGGTCGTTTTAGGTCTCGACAGCGATATAGAAGGAGCGGCCACCTCTGCAGCTGCGACGGATGCGGGGTGTGTCTGCCAGGGCGAGTGAAGAGGAGCGCAGGTGTCTGGCGGGTTGGTGGAAGTTAAGTCAATGGTTGAGGTAGGCAGGTCCTAGGTCATGGAGGCTTTGTAGGCATGTGTGAGGAGCTTGAACTGCCATCTTCCCTGGATGGGGAGCCAGTGGCGGTCTTTCAGGTGGGGGGAGATGAGGGTTAGTTTGGGAGGGTCTAGGATGAGTCTGGCTGCAGCATTCTGACGGGCTTGAGGCTTCTGAGGAGCCGAGTGGAGATGCCTGCATAGAGAGAGTTGCTGTAGCCGAGGCAGCTGATGACGAGGGTCTAAGTGACCGTCTTTCTGGTGTTGGCTGGGATCAACCTGAAGATTCTGCGAAGCATGCGAAATGTGTGGAAGCAGGAGGTGGCGACTCTGTTGACTTGTCTGTTCATGGTCAGTTGGCTGTCAAGGAGGATGAAGAGGTTGCGTGCTTGGTCGGTCGGTGTGGGTCCGAGTTCTGCAGGCCACAAGCTGTAGTCCCGAAGATCAGCTTCAGTTTTGTCGGAGTTGAGTTGGAGGCAGTTGTCTCTCATCCATTCGGCTACGTTGGTCATGGCGATGCAGAAGCTGGTTTTGGCGTTGGAGGTATCCTTGGTGAGCGAGAGGATCAGTTGAGTGTCATCTGCGCAGGAGATTATGTTGAGTCCATGGGATCTGAAGATGTCTGCGAGGGGGTTCATGTAGATGTTGAACAGGGTGGGGCCGAGGGATGATCCTTGTGGTACGCCACATATAATATCTTTGGGTGCAGAGGTGAAGGGAGGCAGTCGTATGCTCTGCGTGCATCCTGTGAGGAAAGAGGCGATCCACTTGAGGGTGTCTTGCTGCACGCCTGTGTTGTGGATTCTGTTGATGAGGGTGTTGTAGGAGACCGATGTCGAACGCTGTGGAGAGGTCGAGGAGGATCAGAGCCACGATTTCTCCATGGTCTTGGGGTGTTCTTATGTCATCTGTGGCAGCAATCAGTGCGGTCTCAGTGCTACGGTTGGCACTGAATCCTGATTGAGAGGCGTCCCGTAGGTGGTCTTGTTCAGTGAGCTGCTGGTTGATGGCTTTCTCAGGAACTTTGTCTGGGTAAGGGAGCAGGCAGATCTGATGGTAATTTCTGAAATTGTTGGGGTCAGTGGAGGCTTTCTTTAGGAGGGGTCTGACGGAGTGTTTCCATCTGTCCAGGAAGGTTGCTGTGGAGATGGAGGTGTTGAGGATGCTGGTGAGTTGTGTGCTGATTGGGTTCGTTGCAAGGTTTTAGAGGTGGTGGGGGCAGGGGTCGGTGGGTGCCCCAGAGTGAATGGAAGAAATGATGGCAAAGGTGGTCAGGGCAATGAGTGGCGACCAGGTGGTGATGGTTTGGCTGGTGTTCGCTGATTGGTTGAGGTCGTTGGGGTCGAGGGTGGCGGGTTGGATGTTGAAACTTTTGGTGATCTTGCACTGGAAGATGTCTGAGAGGGTGTTGCAGAGTTCTTGAGAGGGGTGTATGGTGTTCTCTTTAGCTGTCGGATTGGAAAATCCCTGTGCTATTTTGAAGATTTCTTTTGTGTGGTTGGCTGCAGAGTTGATGCGGGTAGAAATGGCTGCTTTTTTGGCTTCTTATATGTGCCGGTGATAGATGCTGAGGGCTGTTTTGTGAGCTGCTCTGTCAGCAGGGCTCTTGGTAGTGTCATCGTTTTCTCCCGTTGGCGGCAGTTGCGCTTGGTGGGTCTGAATTCTGGGGTGCACCAGCTGGCATGTTTGGGGATCTTGTTGGACTTTGTATGTTTCAGTGGGGTGACTCTGTCGGTGCTGTTGGTGATCCGGGTGGCGAAGTTCTGGGCGGTCTGGTTGAAGTCTTTTGAGGCCTCAGGTTGGGAGGTGGTAAGGGCCTGTGATGACGGAGTTTCAGTGACCTTGCTCGAGCTGCGGTGGGAGGATGTCTGACGCCTGGAGATGATGTGCTGGGCGTCGGTGATGGATGTGTACGATGGTGTGGGCAGTCCAGGTGAGTTCTGTGGTGTGGCTGAATTTCATTCTGTCGTTGGAGGAGAAAATGGGGACGAGTGTGTGTCCAGCTTTGTGTGTGGGTTCGGAGACCAGTTGGGTGAGGCCGATGTTGCTCATGTTCTCCAGGAGGGCGATGGAGTTTGGCTTTGCTGGGGGTTCGTCGATGTGGGAGTTGAGGTTGCCGAGTAGGACGAAGTGGTGAGAGTCGATTGCTAGAAGTGTGATGAGGTTGGGGATGGCGTCACAGAATGGTGCTTGGGAGTCCCAGGGTTCTGTAGGCGAGGGTGCCTCTTATCGTGGTCTTCCCGTTGGTTTGCTGTAGGAAGTTGAGGTGTTCCATGAGAGGTGAAGAGTCGTCGTTGGTGATGGTGCATCCGATGGTTTCCTTAAAGATGATGGCAATGCCTCCTCCTCGTCTGTTGGCGCAGTCATGGTGTATCATCTTGTACCCTTCAGGAGTGGAGGTGGTGATGTTGGGCCACGTTTCGGTGATGAAGAAAAAGTCTGTGGAGAGGGTGGCGATGATGTCCCAGATTTCTGTGGCATGTCTGCATAGTGAGCGGGTGTTGAGCAGGATACAATGGAGTGGTTGCGGGTGGTCTTGGTCTTGTGGGCAGGAGTGGGGCAGGATATTTTGCAGGTTGTGTCGCAGTGTTGGCAGGTGATAGGTCATTTGGTGGATCGTAGGGAGGAAGAGACGCAACTGTTGTTTCGGCATCTGGGGTCCAGGTCCAGGAGTTCCTTGGCGGTGTACCGTTGGGTGGTGGGAGGGCCAGGGGTCCTGGCGCTGGGAGTTATTCAACCGGCGTTGCGTTGGTGGCACGCCCGTTGCACGCATCCCCTGCATAGTCGTGCAGCGGCCACCATTAGTGGTCCTGGTAGGTGGTCCAAGTGCAGGTAGCACAGGGACAGCAGGCAGCAAGGACAGTAGGCAGCGCAGGGGCAGGGACAGTAGGCAGCGCAGGAGAAGTAGGCAGCACACTGGCAGGGACAGTAGACAGCGCAGGGACAGCAGGCAGCGCCGGGGCAGGGACAGCAGGCAGCGCAGGGGCAGGGACAGCAGGCAGCGCAGGGACAGCAGGCAGCGCAGGGACAGGGACAGCAGGCAGCGCAGGGGCAGGGACAGTAGGCAGCGCAGGGACAGCCGGCAGCGCAAGAGCAGCAGGCAGCGGAGAGGAGGCAGGCAGCGCAGTGACAGCAGGCAGCACAGGGGCAGCAGGCAGCACAGGGACAACAGGCGGCACAGCATGCAGCGCAGGGACAGCTAGCTGCGCAGGGACAGCAGGCGGCGCAGGGACAGCAGGCGGCGCAGGGACAGCAGGCGGCGCAGGGACAGCAGGCGGCGCAGGGACAGCAGGAGGCGCAGGGACAGCAGGGACAGCTGGAGGCGCAGGGACAGCTGGAGGCGCAGGGACAGCAGGCAGCACACGGACAGCAGGCAGCGCACGGACAGCAGGCGGTGAAGGGCCAGGGACAACAGGTGGTGCAGGGACAGCAGGTGGCGCAGGGGCAGAGACAGCAGGCGGCGCAGAGACAGCAGGCGGCGCAGAGACAGGAGGCACCGCAGGGGCAGGAGGCACCGCAGGGGCAGGAAACACAAGGAGATGATGGACGGAGCGCTGAAACTTTTCAGACACTCACCCCCAGTCACAGATCTGCAGCAGCAGGCAGCACAGGGGCAGCAGGCAGTACAGGGGCAGCAGGCAGCACAGGGGCAGCAGGCTTCACAGGGGCAGCCGGCAGGGGCGCAGGGGGGTACAGTACCTTCAGCTGGGGGACAGGCAAAAGAGGGGTGGGCCCAGCCCAGCCTCCTCCAGACAGGGATGGGCCCGCCCGCCCTGGCTCGGGCACAATCAGCGTGCGTCCCTCGATGCGGGAGTCGCAGGCGACCTTTAACCTGCACCGGGAGGTGCGAAAGTGGAACTGCCAGATGGCCATGCCTCCGGGGCTGCTGGTCAATGCAGTCCGGATCGGTCTGGTCTGACCAGCCGGCAAAGTCTGATGGTGGGAGGAGGTCTTTGGGTGCTCTGTGAACTGGAGCAGGAGCAGGCAGGAACAGGAAGGGAGACACCCGAATTTCATGATCAAGAGAACTTCAATCTTTTTGCACGTGCAACAAACAGGAACCCAAAATCTATGGACATGTGAAAAAAAAAAAGAAGCCTTCCCCATGACCAACTGCCATGTTCCATGAGAATAGTCACTGATAAACCTAATATCGGCATTAGGGTGCACTCAGAAACGGTCATTGTGTAAAATCACACCAAATAATTGATTCTTGTTAGCATCAATGACTCTGAGGGTGTCTTTTATATGGGTCTTTGACAGTCTATTTCAAACACCTACTAAAGCTGTTCAATATTAACAGACATGTTTTGTTCTGGTTAGAGCAGGTACGTGTTGTTTCAGCTGACATTCTGTAAAAGTACCACAACAGAAAGAAATAGGTAAGGGAGGGTAGCAGTAGAAATGACCAAACCAGCTAAGACCTGAGCTAGACATTCTTCCTTACCAGTTCTTCTTCCCCCTCCTCCTCCTCCTCCTCTTCTTCTTCTTCTTCTTCATCTACACAGAAGTGAACCTCGTCCAGATTCATGTTTGATTCCAAGAAGTCTGTCTCCTCATCTCGTGAACCAACAAAAAACCTTGGAGCAGAGCAGTCGCCCTCACTAGAGGGAGTCAGGGATGACATCACAGTCGAGTGGGCCTATCATCCCGCTCCGGAACCGTCATGCAAAAAACACAACAAGCGAAAAGTACATGTTTGTTTGCGAGGCGGCTAGTAATCACAGAGGAGGTGTTTGGGAGCATCCCGGGATGGTCGAGCGTGAGGTGAGAGGCGGGGGAGCAGCATGTGCCAGCGTGCCAGGGCTGGCTGGCTGCCACAGTAAAGCCCTAATTATTGAAAGTCCATCAAGAGCCGGAGGTAAGGAGCGCCCAATAGTTGACATCATTGGGCCACGCAGAGATGCAAAACATGGCAGACATCGATGACGGATCCTGCTGGAGTCAAGACGGTCTTCACCAGCCTAGAAACCGAGGTCTGTGAAGAGAAAAAAACACTAATATTAACGCGTGTATCCCAGCAATAGCGAGCGAGCAAAGGCAGCAAGAGCCAAATGGAAATTGTTGTTTTGTCACTGTATGTGTTTTGGCAACAAGTCAATCCATGCTGCAGGGCTGTGGTCACTCTATCTCTCCACCTAATCACGCCTTACCCTCACCTTGCCAAAAAACTGTGCTGTGAAGACAACCGCAATTAGCATCGACCTCTCTGGAGCGCAAATAACACGTTTTGACCTCTACCTTCGCCTTTTCTCGTTTACTGTATTATTTACAGTGCTCACTTGGAACAGTATTTAACTACACATGGCGCCAAAATGCAGTTATCCACTACTGCGGCACCGACCGTGGCATTATATACAACCTCAAGTAGCGCAGAGAGTCTGGCCCCGCTGTGTTACTGGGAGCCATGCAGGTGTGACAGAAACGTCAAGTCCGATAAGCCTGTCTCTATCCTTATGATGTATACAACTTTATCTGGAATCACCTTGACCTTCCATGCGCTGTGAAGACGACACAGGTCGTATTATACTGGCCCTCACTGCACCGCCTGAAAGTACGCAATCGTTACATAACGTGGTGGTAAAGTGATAGCATTCATACCGCGAAAGACTGGCACCCATCACTGCCATTCCTTCCTTCCTGCGTCACTGGCAGTGCCGGGACAAACAAGCATTGGCATAGCCAATAGGTCTCGCCTTTGGGACCTTATAAGTGTTTAGCCATGCAACAGTTGATGTTGTTGCACCAAGGATATTGTGCTGGATAACTAAACACTTATAAGGTCCCAAAGGCGAGACCTATTGGCTATGCCAATGCTTGTCACTGCCCCCCCGAAAAACAAATACAGAGGCAGTGCCCAGACACCTCACAAATACAGACAGCACTGGCGCACGTGGCATAGACCCCCCCCCCCCACCCCACAAACACAGAGGCAGTACAGGTGGACATGGCATCGCCCCCCACAACCTCTTGAAAAACAAATACAGAGACAGCACTGGCGCACGTGGCATAAACACACTCAGGCATACAGACACACACACACTGGCACACAGACATACCCACTCTGACAGACACACAGTGGCACAGTTGTGCGCAAACACGAACATATATAAACAACCATATAGGAAGACACATACACAAAAACAAACGCACACACAGATGGGAACACAAGCAGACACAATGAATGCGGACACACTGATAGAGGCAAACACAGAGGGACACACAGGCAAACACAATAAAGGCGGACACACTGATAGAGAGACACACAGGAGTAAGCGAGCGCTGTTGGGAGGGGAGCAGAGGGGGGTGCAGGCAGGTGGGACAGTCAGCATGCTGAGAGTGAGTAGAGAACAGTCTCGGAACTGGACGGCAGCAGAAGGGGAGGGGGTTGCAGAAATAAAGAGCAGGCTGTATTACAGGTAGAAGGGGGAGACTCGGGCTGGAGTCCGGGAGGGGCAGAAGAAACAGAGAGAACGCCTGAGGGGCCAGGATATAGGGGCAGAGCCGGGCTCCTGAACCTCCACGGCTTGTCAGTGAGGTACAGCTGGAGTCGAGTATTTCAGGGCCTCATGGCTGACCATAGAGCTGGAATGGGAAGTAAAGCAGGGCCTCTCAGCTGGGGATAAACCTGGAATGGAAGTGTGCACGGCCTCTCAGCTGATCGGGAAGCAATGCAGAGCCTTTCCGCAGGAGGACGATCTGGAAAGGGAAGTGGTGCAGGGCCTCTCAGAGAGGGGACAGAGGGCGGTGCAGGGCCTCTCAGAGAGGGGACAGAGGGCGGTGGTCTGCAACTCCGTGGAAAGCTCGGGGTCCTAAATACCCCCAGAGACCGAGAGGCGGAGGTCGTTAAGTTTCAGGCACAGCAAAAACAATAAGTTTGCCGGAGGAAAGGGAGAGAGTCCCTGTGCCGATGGTAGCTACACATGGTGTCTACGAATAGGGTGTTTCAGGTAACTTATAAAACGAAATCTGCTATTTGGGAAGGACGTTGGTTAAAAGTGTGTGACGCGGACAATGCGTATAGCAATTAGCAGTATACAGTGTAAGCAGGGGCTCGTGCACACCTCGTGCAGCACAGGGTTGTGATTGAATGTAGCATACATCGAGAAGAACAGTTAAACTGTGAGGGTATTGTATGCAAACATATGTAGAACGTAGCACTGCATAGATTGTGTATCAGTGACTCTGGAGCTCAGGCACTGCCTTGGTGACGTCACAGAGGCTCTGCCCCCTACCGGGCAGTAGCGCGATGCAGAAATAAACACGGCTTTAGGGGTGGCGTGAGCTATTCTCACCTTTCGATGTAGCCTTTGCCTGTTGCTGGTTCCGTGACGGTGCAGTGCTCTCTGTGCCCCCAGCCTCTCCCTGCCGCTCCTATCCACTCAGCGCCAGCTTTGGTTGGGAAGAGTTGCACGCTCTGACTCTGGAGCTCAGGCACTGCCTTGGTGATGTCACAGAGGTTCCGCCCCCTCCCGGGCAGAAGTGCGATACAGAAATAAACACGGCCGGCCAGATGGCCCCCATAAATCACAAGACAGCAATAAAAAAGACGAGCGCGGCAGCGTGCTGAGCTGACCACACGCTCGTGCATCGTGCCTGAAACGTGCGGGTAACCGCACGGAAAAGGCCATTGTGCACGAGCGTGTGGTCAGCTTTGAAAAGCCCCTTACATAAAGTCTCGCACAGCAGCGCTTGCGCGCTACTCGAGGCTCGACCTAATAAAAACGTTCAAGACTGGGAGCATACCCCAGCTGAGCACTGGGAGAGTTCCCGTCAGATCTTTTCTTTTTTTGCAGGTTGCATACAAATTCTTCATACAATAACATTCATTAATACAGAATAAGAAACGCTTTGCAATATCACACTACCATTAAAATCAAGATGAGGGAAAAACAATGAACACATCACGGTCCAACCTTTACAAAGTTACAAGCATATCATCTGCGACTTAATATTTGGGTTAATAATTTCGACTGGCTTCTAGTTACAACAATAACTGGCAAAGCCAATAGGTCTCGCCTTTTTTAAACAAGCATTGCCCAAGCCATTGGGTCGGCTTTTGGAACTGAAAATGAAATCTCTTCTTTGCCAATGCTTTCTACTAGATAATCAGACATAAATCCTTGCTGTAGCAGGTTGCAACACCCTGGGTAGTTACAAAAGGTCCCCATGTCAGGCAAATTCTTTCTGTACCAAGTTCTCTGGAGTAAGACAGAAATCCATTCCTATAGTAAACTGCAGTACGATAGCTAGAGTTCCCTGGAGACAAACAAACCTTCTCTAGAGCAGTCATTACTAGAGGTCCCTGGAGTCACACACTAATTCTTTTCTGTAACAGCCTGAACTACATGAGGCTGTTACTAGAGGTCACAGAACATTCCTGCAATCAAGTGGCAATACCTCATGCAACTACTCGAAGTTTCACAGGTGACCAACACTGTCCCTTCAATTTTACGATATCAGACAATTGTGATATATCAGATGCCCTTGAATGTTGTTGAACTTGAAAGTAAAAATATAACAGTGCAAAAAGTTGACTGTGCTTTTATTTTCATCAAACCAGATCCCAGGAGGAGGGTGATTTCAACATAGATTTGCATCCTTTCATTAATAAGCCTATCGATTTTCCTTGCTTTCTGGCTTAGATAAATATGAGGTTAAAATAGATCAAATTAGGTTAGATAAAAATAGGCTCTAATGGTAATAATCATTTGTAAGTCAGAAAGGTCTCGCCATGTGCTGATGCTGTGCAGCATTTGATGCCCAAAAGCACTTTTTCCACAATGGAATGTCCCAGTAGCCAATGGCAGCTGCCAGGTCCCCCCCAAAAATTTTAAGAATACAAAAAGCAAAATATCCACAAGAGATTCGGAGAGCAACGGAGGAAAGGGTGTAGGGAGTGGTTGGTGGTGAAGCAACAGTGAGAGGCAGAGGGTGAGGGAACAACTGAGGCATTTGAGGTTGGGCACAGGGAAAACCAATAAAAAAATGATAAAAAGAGAAGCCAGGGAAGTGTTGGGAAGAACAATGGACGAGTTTGGAGGAAGGGATGAAAGAGCACCACAGAGTGCACAAAGCAGCACACAAGTGAGAAAACAAGAAAGCACATGCACTCATCCAGTACCGAAAGAAAATTCTAAGTAGTTCTCTGAGTGTGAGACGTGGAAGAAAACAAGTCATCCAATCAAAAGGATTGTAAAGAGGCTTGCTCCAGGGGAGAGAGGGGACAAATATAAGAGGAAGGCAAACCATTGAATAACAAGCATTGTCAAACCCAACAGGTCTCACCTTTGGGATTTATTAACTCTGCCAATGGTTTTTAGAGAAGCTGTACACAATGGGTACTTGCAACATTTTCGTAGGGAGAAAAATGTTTAATCTGTGGTGTGGGTTTTGGCCGCATTGATGCCAGCAGGGTCGAGGCCAGGAGTAAGGTGGATGTAAGGTGGGAGTAGGTGGAGCAAAGCAGGTACATGTTGTTGACTGAATTGTGAAGTTATTTTGAGAGTTTCATTCCATACTGCCTTCTAAATAATGTCCCTAGTCTCTAAAAAGACACAGATTTGACAATACAGTGTTTTGGTGTATCTTAGTCGCTATCCATCTACTGCACCCTGGGGTAAGCCTTCCCTGTCTGCTATCACTACCTTTAACGAGTCACGTGTGCAAAGGAAGTAACTTGATATTTTAATTGGAATGAAACAGAAACTTAGGCCTCACAATTTCCTTACTTCTTTGTTCTCTTATCTGTAAACGTTAGAAGTGCTTAGAAACAGGCTCATTTAAGCTAGCAAGTGCTATAAAAAAATCTTTGACAAAGACCCCCCATTTAGTTAATACTTGTACTATGAGTGTTGCTGGTAAAAGGAACATATTGGGCGGTTCTTCTAATTGTTGTTTGTAATGTGGGTGCACACACTTCCTATATTGTGTTTGATTATATCACTGTGTATTTTTAGATTCTTATGAAAAGTACTCTAAATGTGTCCCTACACTGTTTTCAACGTGTCCTTTTAACATGTTATAATGTTTTGTTGAGATGTGAATTACAGATGGTAATATAGTAATCTGTATATACGCCTTATTGAGGAAGACTAGTCTTTTTCAGAATTTGCGTATTAACAATCAATAAGGAAGTGAAAGTTGAGAAGTGCGCACCAGATATTTGAGCAAATGCGATTTAAAGTATAGTACACTGCTTCCTTCAAGACCTGCATAGAGACAGGATTGTTGAAAAGGAATATATCAACAAGTACTAATGAGCAAATGGCATTTCACAATTGGCATGCACCAGTTGTGCTGAAACAGTTTTCAGAGTGGGAGTGCTGCCATTATTGTTACATCACTGAAGTTGTAGGGATTGTGAACATTCGACACACAAAGGAAAAGTGTAGCAGATGTATTCAGCAGGAGAGTGGTAAGGGTGTAGTATGTAGCTGGTGGTACATTCTGGAGCACACTGTCACAAATATAATACTAAAGAATGGTGTGGTAGTGCACTATCATTTACAGACACCACCAAATTTGTACAGACATACAGTTTACTGATAAAACTATGCAGCACACACTCAGTAATGTGTGGAAATCGAGTTTCAGCGGGTCTTTTATTTGTGCTATACTAAGAGTATAAATTTTGTTTTGTCCCATAACATCTTTGTTTCTGCTACACATCAGAATTAAGACAAATGTGCTTCATTTGTGCTTTCCAAACTGCTAATATATTCCGAAATATTTGTACAACTCATTTACAGGTAATTACATTTTGTTGTGTGCTAGTAAAAAATGACATCCTGGAGCCTTTCCTTTTACACTCTTTGTATCCAGCAAGATTACTGCATAGCTCACAGTGGAAAGGCTGTGGAACGTGGTCGCAAGGAATCCAAGATGCCCGCCACTGTTTATGGTTATGAGGAAAAAGGTGCAGGTCTAGTGGCCGGCCCGCTCACACCTGCGTACAGCCACGGAGCCGTTATATGCAGCTAGTATAGCCAAGCTGGGGTGTCTTCAGGGAGGAGAGGAGTTGAAATGAGACAACGAGGAGCCAGAAGGCGAGACGAGCAACGAGGAGCAACGCAAATGGGCAAGAGACCTAGGACTGCAGGCGGCATTGAGCAACGAGGAGAGGACCGGAAGGCCGTGCGGAGAGTGAGGGGACGGCATAGAGCGGCGAGGAGAGGACTGGAGCGGAAGGCTGTGAGGAGAGTGAGGCGAAAACGACGCCTGCACTCCTACGATCGCCCAGTGGCCCGAGGGAGAGGATGTTGAGGCCGGTAATGCTACGGTTCAGGAGAAAAGCCATAGCGCAAGGCAAGTGACCTGTTATGCGCACATAAATTGGTGAAGGGAATCACAAATATTGGGTCTGCTTGCTGGGGTGAAAGTGCTCGGTGGGAGCCCAGACACTGTGGTTGTTATTCACTGGGCACTTGAGAGGTAGACAGTGATCATCACCTGGGTATAACGTAGACTGTGGTTTCACTGGTTCTTGGTGATGGGACAAAGCCGGATAGCCAGGTCTCCCAAAGGTCTCTTTTGTCTTTCCAAGGATCCACGGCCACCACGAGGGAGTGACAGTAAGAGGACCAAAAAGACAAGAAGGTAAACAATGAGTGACTTAACTCAAAAGAAGCCAATTCCCCTATACTTTGACTGGATAACCTTTTTTGTTCTTTACCCAACACTTCATTTAAAATGCCACACAGTCTACGTTTAATAAAAAAAACTTCACGTTGACTATATTGTGTCTATTTGGCCAGCCTGTTACACTCACTTTACAAAATCCTCTTGTTTTGCAGTCAGAGAAAGAAAAGTAAACACCAGCCCCTTTAAAAAGAATAAGCAGCAATTTGTCAGGAGATATAGCCTGACATTTGACCTCTGTCTCTGAACGCACTGCAGGTGTGCCCAAGATAACAAACATTTAAAGGACTCTTTATTTCGAATTTGCCTTCTGAATTCCAGCATTATCATAGGCATGCATATTTGATGAACTCAATGCCAGAGACAAGTAGAAGCAGGCATGCAAAAAGACAATTCTCAGACAGCCGACAAGAATGTGAACAGAGGACAGAAACTTGAAGTGGTCTGCCATGAGTGGTGGAGTTTGATATTAAATCATCCTTGTGGTCAAAGTGTAGCAATGTACATAGGATGTAGGAAAAACTTTCAAAGAAATACAGCACGTTTATTACAACCCACCGAGCTGCAGCAGTTGATCCATAAACTAGCATACAAGAGAGACAACTGAAAATACAAGCACTATCATCACGGAGTGTCTCATGAAAAAGAAATAAAAAGAGTTCCCAGAAAGCAAGTACTTGTGGAAGAATACAAGGAGTTAGTTTGAGGGGTGGTAAAGAGGATATGCTCCACAGGAGGGACAAAGACCTGCTGGATGAAATTAAATGAAACAGAGAATTGTAGAGCGCAAAACATTAACCCGAGGGTGTCAAGGCACTTGCTCATCAAAAAACAGGGTTTAAGGTAGGTGGTTCGAAAGCGCCTTAAAGACTGAACAGCCATGTCTTCAGTTCTTTCCTAAAAGCCAACAGATGCGTTTCTTGTTTCAGCCTTCTTGGAAGAGAATTCCATAACTTGGTCGCGCCAACCAGGAAACTTCTTCCCCCCCAGGAGCATTTCTTGGATGGCATAAAACAAATAAATCCAGCAAATAGAAAGCAAGCAAATGTGAGTTACAAAACACAATGACAATGGTAAGCAAGAGGCGGAATACATTCGTAGGTAAGCTATCAGCATGCCACCAAAATGCCTTTGCAACCAGACAGCTGCACTCTCTGATAGGCTTCGACCTAAAAGCAAGCAAGCAAATGAAACTGACAAACCAACCAATGGTAAACTATGGGCGTACTGCAAGAACACTGTAGTTTTTGGTATGGTCAACAAAAGGCTTTTGCGTACAGATAAAAAGCTGTCTGGTAGGCTATACCTCAAAATAGTTCTCCGATGTGAACAGCAGAAGGATACAAATTAATCCAATGAAATCACAGTGGGCCTGAAATGCACTTAGAGGGACAAACAGCAGAATAAAGAGGAAAGATATCAAATTACCTGCAGGAACCTGTGATGGACAACAAAACCATCCAGTAATGAGCAAGGGGTGACCTATGCACACTCTAAATATAGGTTAACTTGGAAAAATATAGGTTTACAACAACCAGCGGAAGCTGTCAGTAGCAAGACTCAGCAAGACTCAACACTGACTGAATATTTAATCACACTATAATAGATTCTTTTAGATGACAATGAAATTAAAAATATGCCACGTCTCTTTTGTTCTGCTAATTTAATACCCCCAAAAATAAATAGAAAGATAATGGGCATCTTGTTACATTCATTTTTGCACAGGAACAAAAAATATGCAATTCAGTTTCTACAGTTGAGCCAGACTAACTGCACACATAGGCATCCTTTGGAATTTTCAAACTAACACCCAGGAAGTGAATGAAGCAGAGCTGTTAGTCCCAGATGGAGAATCACAACCTCACCCATTACCTGTCATCCATGCTACATTCCATAACTAATGCTGCATTTACCAGCCATAGTTTTCATTAGGAGTAATAAGCAAAAGCAACAAGGGTGATTCACAAAGCATTAAAAATTCTAGCTGAAAAATGCTTGAGCACACTTCTGCTGGGATTTTCACCGGCTGCCTCTTTTTCACAAGATTACTGGGAGTGAGTCATAGAAGTCCTAAATATTCCCAGATTTTCAGACCTATGCCGGGTAGATTGTTGGAACCCAGACAGTCTGGTGGTTTAGGAAGAGTGCGTTAAAACCTGTTTTTTCCTGGATGCAAAGTTTTCCCTCTGGAGAAACCCTTTCTAGTACAGCCCCATTGAATACTAAAGTATCTTTAGCTCTATGACACAATGAACACACCACTACTGGAACATTTTGTAGTAGTATATTTCCATTTATTTTCATCATGTGAAAACACCCTGAAAATGTTTGCCAATAGCCATAAAATTTAGAATTTGTGTATGGTATAATTATTTCCATATGCATCACACCCCGACACGACCCTATTCAACTCTTTTAAACAACAGGTAGACTTTTCTGCAGGATACTGATTTTGTGATTAAGTGTTTCTGTATTGCATGTAGAAATCCAGTAGTTTATGCTCGTAAATATCTGCGGACCCTAAATGTTTTTAAGCAGTCCCAATGAAAGGGACATCATTTTCTAAGGCCCATAATAAATGAACCACCTGAGTCAGGAACTAATTACTCAATGCCTCTACCATTTCCCATCAAACAGGTTTCGTTTAGTCCTGCAGATAAAAGCCCATAATTCATAAACATGTTTTATTGATGGTAAAATAGTCCCTCCAAATGCAAGCAACAGAGGTTTAACTTAAACATTCAATCAATCAATCAATCAAAACTTTATTCGGTCTTTTACAACCATAAAAGTATACAAATAGGCAACATATCATTCAATAAAATAAGTAGGTAAAAATAATAAAATAATCAATACACATTCTTAAAGCCTATAATCCTCAAGTCTTTAAAAATTATTTAAAATTATTCTAAAACACACAATTTCATTTTTAATCTCATAAACATTCGTATATTTCTCACCACGTTACTTTTGTCCTTTCATAGCTCACTCTCCTTGTAAGCTTAAAAATCTAGTCACCTCAATACTCATTACATTTAAGGAACTCTTTAACTTTTTTTTATATATTTCCCCATGGCACAAGCTACATCTAAATTAATCATTTCCACTAAAAGGTTTACAGCTTGCGTCCTGTTTTTAAGATCATATTTTTTAAAAATCAGACATAAAAACTCTCTTCTTATTTCTAAAACCTTCTGACAATCCAATAATAGATGTATAATGTCACATGTAGTTCCTAAAGTGCAGGTGCATTTTCCTTTATTATTTATCATAGAGCTTTTTACCCCTTTATTCGCATAGTACGGGTTTACCCAATTCTTAACCTTAACACTTCTCGCCTTAACGGGCAGCTAGGTAGCCTGTCTATATAGGGATAGTGTAATTCCTTTTGCCACGCTGAGGCCATATGGAGAACTGAGCTTTTCCTCAAGAGGTAATCTTGATCCTGCGCTCGAGAAGTTTCTTTTCCCAGGATCCTAAGTTCCCTCTTATCGATCTTAAGTTGGAGGGACTGGGACATAACTTAAGCTTTAACATTGATAGTGGCTCTGATCCCTTTTGCCCAGGTTAGCTCACTATTTACAATTTCGTTCTTGCACCATTGTGAGATTTTATGTTCCTCGCCTGATCCCAAGCGCTGCCAGAAGCGTAGTAATGCCATGCAAGCTGTTATACCCCATGAGGTGATTCCCAACTCTAGTCTCGCTGCCTGTACCATTGACGATCTAGGCAGAGAGAATAGATTTTTCAGAATGTTTCCCTCCTCCATGTCTCACCCATTTTTGCCACTCAAATAAAGTAGCTCTGCGCCGTACAAGAATTGAGGAGGAACCATTGCTAAGTAAGCCTTTAGAACCGGTCTATCAGACATTTCTCCATACACACTATTAAATCTTTTTAATCCCTTCACTGAAGCTGATGCCCTCATTTTTAGTGCATCAAGATGGGTGTGCCATTGCAGGCCACACTCAAACCACATCCCCAGGTATCTGTATTCTGTTACTTTTTCCAACTTCTCAGTACCCAGATACCAAGAGAACCCCGTTTTTCTTCTACCAAAACATAGGATCTTGGTCTTCTCCATGTTAACAACAAGTTTTTTGACTTGGCAGTATTCTTTAAACAGGTTTAATTTTCTTTGTATACCAATCTCCATCTGGTCCATGATTACCAGGTCATCTGCGTAAAGTAAACATGAGATATGTTTTCCATCTTGCTTCTCGGTCTTGCCCTCTTGCGTTACCTAAGTTTAGGGGCAGGTCTGCACATAAACAGGGAAAAAAGCAGGGGGCAAGTACACACCCCTGCCTCAGCCCATTACCAATCTGGATTTTCCGAGATAAACTTCCTCTGTATCCAAGATTATCTGGGCCCAGTTTTCTGTATGCAGGGCTCGGATCAAGGCCAATAAATCGCCTGGGATGTTGTACCCTAACAAGGTCAATCACAGCTGCTCCATGTTCACAAGATCGAATGCTGCACGGAAGTCCACGAAGCAGCAGAACAAACTGCCCCTCTGCTCGATCGACTTCCGCGCAATGGACCAGAGAGCAAAGCAGTGGTCAACCGTTGAATGACCCTCTTTAAACCCTCCCTGTTCTGGGGGCACTATCTGTTTTTCTTCCACCCAGTCCTTAAGTAATCCCAAAATTACTTTGGCGAATACTTTTTCACCTACATCAAGAAGGTTTGTGTAGAGATGTACTTCCTTTGAAACGGAACGTTGAATCATCTGCTGGGTGGAATGTTAGGTTTCAAATGTTAAGGGTGATTAGAGCTGTGAAGCTGAAGTGCAAGCTGGAGGTGTTTTCCTTATCTCTGAATAAAGACTTACTTGAACCCAATCTTACTGGATATCATCATCTTTACATTGGCGACGAGGATGGGATCAAGGTTTATCTGCACCGCCTACCTTTCTAGCTACACCTGGTGAACCTCCTATTCCGTGGAAGGAGTGGAAGAAATTATTTATTACTTATGTGTTAGCAACGGGGGCTGACAAATACGGCCCAGTGCGCAGACAAGCTATATTACTCCATCATTTGGGTGTTGAGGGGAGACGACTGTATGAAGATCTTCCGGAAATATCCTTGGGGATGGGTGATGGTCAGCCAAATAATGTTTATGAAATGACATTACAAATGCTAGAGGTTCGCTTCAAGACAAAGATTAATACTGTTTTAGAGAGACACAAATTTTTCTGTCAGTACTCAAAAGGTGGATGAAGACATTGCAACATATGTTGCTGCACTTAGAGGTCTTTCACTGACATGTGAATTTGGAGAATTAGCTGATTCACTTATCCGCGACCAAATCGTTAGGTGTACCAATAACAAAAGAGTTAGAGAAAAACTTTTAATTAAAGATCCTCGCTTGAAGAAGCTATTCAGGATTGCTAAGGGGTTGGAGCATACAGATTTGTGGATTAAAGAAATGGATAAGTGCAATACTTCTGTGTCAAACAAGGAACATATTCCTAGGGGGTCAGAAGTGCATGATGTAGTTGATGAAACTAGGAAAGTGAAGCCTGTCCCGAATTTCCAATCTCCTAACAAAGTTAATGAGTCTGGGAGAACTTTTTCCCGACAACCAAATTTGATACCAGATTAGTGAAATGTTACCGTTGTGGCGCTCCTGGCCATATTGCTTCTAGTACTATGTGCATGGGCAGGAATGCCATCTGTCGAACTTGTGGAAGGAAAGGTCATCTTGCTAAGGTTTGCAGAACTAAAACCCAATTCACTTCGAGTGCAAGAAGTACATGACACTTGTGAAAGTGTACGTGAACTGATGTTGAGTGTAGAAAGTTTGTGAAGAATTAATGCAAGTCAATCTTGAGTCACATTCATCTTTAGGTGGTGTTCCTAGAGAAAGCACAAATAAGTTAGAGAAACCCCATTGTGTCATAAACTTGGACAAATGTGGGATTGAAATGTTAGTAGATTCGGAAGTCTATATACTTTACTCTCTAGAGAAACGCTTCACAAGAAATGGACTGAGAACAGTTAGTGTGGGACAATCCTGACATTAAAGCAGCTGGGTATGGTGGAAAAATAATTGATATTGTGGGGATGAGATGGATGGTTATTTCATTCAACGGTAACAAAGTGTTTGGACGTGTGTACTTGACTAAACAGGGGTCTGACCTTTTAGGTTGGCGTCATCAAAAAGATCTCAATATCATTTTGAATCCGAATTCCACTGAACCTGTTACTACTTCAGTTGTGCACAACATTGATATGTGCGTAATGAATATGATGGAGAAATATCCCAAAGTGTTTTCTGATCAATTGGGAAAACTTAGAAATTTTTCTCACAAAATGATTTAAAAAAATAATTCAAAGCCAGTGGTTCACAAAGTGAGGAGTGTACCTCACCTAATGAGAGAACCTCTTCATGAAGAACTTAAAAACTCCTAGAGCAAAAAATAATAGAACCAATTGAGGCGTCTGAGTGGTTGGCACCCATTGCGGTAGCGCCAAGGAAGGAGGAAAAATTGTTTATGTATAGACTTACGCGACCTGAATAAAAATATTTGGGTCGATAGACAGCCATTACCCAACATATCAGAGATGCTGACTGCAATGGGTGGTGGAGATGTTTTTAGCGGTAATCGATATGTCGGCTGCTTATCACCAAGTAGATTTGCACTGAAGAGTCTAGACATCTCACGTCTTTTGTAACACAGCTGGGGGCATTTCGTTACTGTAGAATGCCTTTTGGGTTGGCGTCTGCCTCAGCGGTGTTCCAGAGAGTAATGCAAGGAATTTTGAGGGCTAACTAATGTTCTTTGTTTTCAAGATGATGTGTTAATAGTAGGGAAAGATGGTACGCATCATGATGAGGTTTTGAGTGAGGTATTGAGAAGAATGGAAGAGAATGGGCTGACAATTAAGAAAGAAAAATGTCAAATAAAAAAAATTGTGTGACCTATTTGGGACATGAGATATCTAAGGATGGAATTAAACCAAAAAAGTATTGTCTCTGCAGTAAAGAATGCTCCTGTTCCTATGACTAAGGATCAGTTGAAATCCTTCCTTGGCTTAGCGGAATATTGTTCGAAGTTTGTGGAAGGCTTCACAGAGATTGTAGAACCCTTAAGGCAATTGATGAAGAAAGGTGTTCTCTTTGAATGGAATGAGACTTGTAGTGAAGCGTTTGATAAAGTGAAGGACTGTATTGCTCGAGCTCCTACACTTGGGCATTTTCACGTCAATGCTAAAACGCTTATTACAACTGATGCAAGTGCCGTTGGAGTTGGAGCCGTGTTGACTCAGATTTATGATGGGCAAGAAAGAGTCATTGGGTTTGCATCTCGGAGACTTCGCAATGCTGAATTATCTTACTCAGTTATTGAGAAAGAGGCGCTGGCGTGTTGTTGGGGCATAAATCATTTTAGGTACTTTGTTTGAGGACTACCTTTTAAGGTCCGTGACCGACCACAAACCTCTTATCCATTTGTTTAAGGGGGAAGGGGTCTAGAAGGCAGTGTAACCTCTAGAATTTCAAGATGGATGTTGTCGGTGCTGGAGTATAATTTTGAAGTAGAATTTGTGAGGGGTTTGAAAACGTAGTAGCTGATTGTTTGTCCAGATTGCCTCTTGATACGGTGGAATTGGTGCTGGACGAGGATATAGTAGATGAGGAGATTGATGTGGTAGGAAGAGAGAAAGTGGGACTGGCTCTCACAAAGAAGAGTGGGCATTGGCCACATCTGAGGATAGTGTTCTACAACAAGTTGTGAAATTTGTGTATGAAGGTTGGAGTGGTCATGAGGATGATGTCCGTTTTAAAGGATACTATCATGTTCATGACGAATTGAAGCGTGTGTCATGGAAGGTTGTTAAGGAGGAATCAATTTGTGCCACCGGTTGGGGTAAGAAGGAGGATTATTGATATTGCTCATGAGGGTCATCTGGGAAGGAATATGACGAAGAGGAGGATTCGGCAAGTCTTTCTGGTGGCCAGGAATGGACAGTGACATTGAGGGAGTAGTGAAAGAGTGTTATGCGTGTGCAAATAGTGATGAAGTCCTAAGACGGTAAGGCAACCTCCTTTGAGTTGTAGCGTTTTTCCCAGGCGTCCATGGGAGAGAGTAGCTGCTGATTTCTTAGGTCCAATTTCCAAACTTGGAACTGCATAATAGGTTTATAATGGTTTTGGTGGATTATCATTCGAAGTGGTTCGTTATTGAAACTACAGATTGCATAGACACGGATAAAGTTATGGGATTTTTGGAGAGAGTATTTATGAACGAAGGTATTCCGAAGACCTTGGTGTCTGACAATGGTGTGCAGTTGGTGTCGAAAAAAATGGTGGATTTCTTGAGTAAATTTGGAATAAAACTATGAAAGAGTTGCACTGTTCAGACCCCAAGCTAATGGATTGGTAGAAAGGATAAATCGTTTGTTGATGGATAACATACAATTATCTCTGTCCAATGGATTGTCTTGGTTGGAAGAATTGAAGAAATTAGTGTGGTCATATAGAGTGACGCCACATTCTGTGACTGGTGTGTCACCGTTTGTCTCTCTTAAAGGTCGGGAACCAGGTTTGAAGGAAGTACCTGGTTGGCTGAAGGATAAAGAATGTGTGTCAGGTTGGATCGTACGCTTGTCGAGAATGATGTATGCCAAAAGCAATTAGCTGCTACCAGTCATTATAATGACAGGAAAGGTGTTAAAGTTCCTGATATAATGGAAGGAGATTGGGTCATTACCAGAAAGGGGGTAGTGACCAAGGGCGAGAGCAAATTTTCTAAACCTGTTCAAGTAAAAGCAATCAAGAAGAATATTCTTATTCTAACTGATGGATCTGCATGGAGCACAGGGAGTGTTAGTAAATGTAATGCTCCTCAACAGGTTCTTTCTGATTGATGCATAATTGGATGTGATCCTATTTGTATTGTTGATGCAGTTATATTTTATCGTATGTCGAAATGTCATTTGATTTATTGTTTTTTTCTTTGTATAAGGGGGAAGATGTGTAGAGATGTACTTCCTTTGAAACGGAACGTTGAATCATCTGCTGGAGTGGAATGTTAGGTTTCAAATGTTAAGGGTGGTTAGAGCTGTGAAGCTGAAGTGCAAGCTGGAGGTGTTTTCCTTATCTCCGAATAAAGACTTACTTGAACCCAATCTTACTGGATATCATCATCTTTACAGTTTATTAATCTGTAATTTTTTGGGGCATTTACGTCGCCTTTTTTGTGGATTGGTCTTACGATTGCTCCTTTCGAATTTTCTGGCACAATCCCTGTTTTTAGGATCCCCTGGAACATATTAGCAAAGAACTCTGACCACCACTCCGGCTTCGTTTTATAATAACTGCCGGCAAGTTATCTGGGCCGGCTGCATGGGTTAAGTTTAGACTAGATATTATCTTCCTAATGTGGCTGGGGGTAAAGTGTTCTTTTATTTCTTCCTCACACCTGGCCATGCAATTGTACTTGCTTTATCTATCATTGGCCACTTCCCATAAATTTCCCAAATATTCCACCCATTTATCCTCGGGAACCGAGCACTGCAGGGACCCTAAAGCTTTACCGGAGCTTTCCTGTACCAGCTTCCAGAAGCCTTTCACATTTTTGTCTTCAATTACCTCTAATAAGTTTGCCCAACATCTATCTTTATATATTCTTTTTTATTCCTAATGATTGCTTTATAATTTAATTTTAATTTCTGGAGGTTAGATAATAGTTCATCATTGTGCCTTCCTCTAAGTCTTCTTTCCTTTTGCCTGATACAAGCTTTTGCTTTGCGGCATTCCTCATCGAACCATGGTCTGTTATTAATATGGGATCTTTTCTTACTTGCTGCCCCGGGTTTACCACATTTCATTTTTATCCTTAGGCATTCTACCAATTGCCTTATTGTGTTTTCATACCAGGTGTTATCATCCTCAGATGGTGATTTTTCTAATGTGAGAGTCAGCTGTACTGCACTTAGTTTTATAATATGCTCTTCTGAAATACAAGTTGTGAGTCGCTTAGGGTAATCTACATGTACTTGAAGAACTGTCTCTCTCTGAATAACCCTTTTTGCATATAATTTAATCAACAAGGGATAGTGATCGCTACCTTCCACCCTTATTACTTCAAAGTGCTTGCTTAGTTCAAAGCTCCAGGCATGTGTAAACACGTAATCTATCGGACACAGTTGCTGACCTATTGAAAATGTGCGCCTGGCCGGCCGGTCAGCTTCCATTCTACCATTTACACATATGAAGCCCATGGAGCCCAGCAATTGTCCAAGAGCCACATCTTGGGGCGAAATGTCACAGCTGGGGAACTTAGCAGTCTCTATATTGTAGGCTCTTAACAAATCTCTACACCATGAATCTATTCTTAGGGGGTTTAATCTGTGGTTAAAATCACCCAACATCAAAAACACATCCTTCGGGTAGGTATCACATATGGTCTCCATATCCTTTTTAAATTTTCCAGATCCACCTTGTAATCATTTTCCTTTCCCTTCTAGATATATACATTAACGATACATATACCTTCATAGCATGGGTCATCATTCAGTGTCAGCACTCCACTACCTAGTGTCCACTTACATTTTAATTTGAGGTGCTCTATTTTTCTGGCAATTTTTGTGGATACCAGCGTCAGTTGTCCACCTGAGGGTCTACCGAAAGGATTATTCCTTGCTGCTTTCAGATGGTGGGCAAACCCTTCAGTGACTAGGGTTTCGTCGCACAGCCAAGTCTCCTGCAAACACACAATGTCATTGCTCTTATGGATATTATTAAAGCTTTCTTGGAGCACTATTCTTTTATATCCATTTATATTCCAAGATAGTATGGACAGGCTGTGCGACTACCCAAGCTCCTAGTCAATTTCACTCAGACACCCATCTTCCTCATACCTCATGTATGCTAACTCTCTATATCTATTCCCGACCAACACGTCTCCATCATCACTCCCTATTTCCTTAGGGGCTATTGTAATTTCAAGTTCTTCCTTTTTACCCCAACAGGAATTAATCATTCTTATTTGCCGTGCTTCCAGCCCAGCATGGTTCCTGAGAAATGGCTTCCCCTGCTTATCAATCGGCATTTCCTCCCTTTTTATTATTCTAATGTCTTCCTTTAACAGCTCAAATTCTGCATTTTCCAATGCTGCTTTTACTAATGCTGAGTAAAGGAGAACCTTAGTTACATCCCCCCCTTTGTTGTTTGCTATAAACCCTACTTCTTTAAGGTCCTCTGAACTAACATAACGTAGGCTTACACATTTTGAAAATGAGAAAAGGAGTTGAGAGCGATTTAGGGGGTTTAATTTTCTAGCTTTTTTCCCACCTTTTCCCTGCCCTGTAGGCTCCAAAAAGACCCACAGGTCCTGATATCGTTCTAGCTGTATTCCCGGTGGGCCTCCATCTTTTATATCCTCCCTTCTTCGACTATGTTCATCTTCAATGCCTCTCTTCCTAAGGCCACTACTAAGGTTGAGGTTACTAAGTCCTACACCTAAAAGCTTACCCAATCCTCTTGCCTCGATACCTAATTTTTCTTCCCCCGAGGGTTTCCTCAAGATATCATCAGTGCTCTTTGGGATTCCTTTACCTTTTATCCGCCTTCTTTGCTGTTCGAGACTACAGGTGGTTATTCCTTTTTCTGAAATACTTATCTTTTTAAATTCAGGGGCCACTTTCCTACCAGTTGACCTCTGTTCTGTCGTTACTCCTTTCCCACTAACCTGTCGCGTTAGGGTTTGGCCTTTACTTGGGCAGTTTCTCCCTTTTCTTGGCCGCGGGATGTATTGCTTATAATTCCTCCTTTCCCCACGTCTTTTTATGATCATCGGGCGTCGTGATATATATACAGTTGGTTCCTCCTTCTGTGGTTGGATAACCCTTACAACTTCTTCCTCCCCACCAACATTAATTTCCTGAGGGTCTCCTACTGGCCTGACTAAAGTGGGCATTAAACCTTTAATTTGTGTCAGTTCCCTAATCATATTTTTAAACTGTACACTTTGTGTTTTTAAGATTTCATTATTTAGAACTGAAACCTCTAATAGACCTTGCAAGGTTTTTTGAAGAATCAACATAACCTCCAACATAGAGGCACTAGAGGTTCCCGTGACCTCCAGACTATGCAATTGGTTCCAATAACATAAGAACTTTCCAGTCTTTCTTTCTCTTTGGGACGATCTTCCTTATAATTATTGTCCCCTTTACACTGAGTCTTACTAGATGAGACTTCCTCTTCCTCCTCCATCTCTACCTCAATGTCTTGATCAAACGAGGGCCGGAATAACCTTGGAGAAGAGGATAAACGTGGTTCAATGGCGATCCCAGAGATATTAAAATGTATTTGATTTGGGGACTCAAAACTTTGGGCTACCAAGTCCTCGGAAGTTGGAAGGATCTCAACAACACTCAACTGCTTTTCGGACGTCTCCTTCTCTTTGAAGTGTTTCCCCAAAAAGTCCTTGATCGACTTTGAGACTGACGATCCTCCTTTTGCACCCACTATCTTCGCTGTCTGTGGGGTTAAGTTCAGTGATTGGGTGTTTCTCTTCGCTGGTCTTTTACTTCCAGTAGGTACTGCCATACCTCCATTCCCCTCTCCCATTCCTTTCTGCGTTTCAGCTGTATCCTCCTCCCCTGGACTTTTATTTACCGATTTTTTTGAGTTTTGGGGGATTTTCCGGGTTTTAGTTTTCCCTAGGGCCATCGCTTTTTCTTTTCCTCCTGTCACGGCACCCACGTCCCTAACGTTCCTTTCTTCAAATACGGAGCAACATAAAAAATGTCTTTTTTCACCAAATTTCCTTACTCGCCCTAGGTACTCTTTATCGCCAGCTCCACAACACGTCTTGAGGTCTGTGACTAGTTTTACTTCCTCTTTTATAAAAACTTTACCTACTCTCTATAACTCAAAGTACTTGATTCCACTTACCTCTGTTCTATGGTCGTATGCTCTCCCCACCGCCACTTCTCTACCGCCGCTTCTCTGCCACACTTCCACCGCTACAAATTCCCTGGTGGGCTTGCTATGCCAATGCGTCGGTGGCTCCCTGATAACCAAATGGGGAAACACAGGCTGAGACCCAGCTAAAACTTACTAGCAAGTCTGTTAGCAAGTTGCTCTCCTATCAGTTTATCCCCAATTTCCCAAACATCCAGGTAAAGCGGGGAATCCTCAATTCTGGACCGTTGGACCCCTGAGGGCCGTTTCTTCAGTGCTCACGGATATCCAATCCGTTATCCGCACTTCTCGGGCACAGATCCCCTTAGAGCTTGAGGATTTATGAAACACTTTTTGAGCCCTCGCGGCTCAATTCCCCCGCGTTCTCCGTCCTCCGCTCTCCACCCGAACTCGTGCACGTCCGTCGTGCTCGTCCGATGCGTGCTCGTCCGATGCGTTGCGCGTAGTCCGTCAGCGTTGTTCGTGGCAGAAGTAGGAGGTGCAGGGTGGAGAGGGTCTTCCGTGTTCCGACCAAGAACAGAGGTAGTGTCTTAAACATTCTGTTGCCTGATACAAAATTTTGATAAATCCACGACCTCACATATTTGTATTAGCATGTTACTGACATATAAGAGAATCACATGCGGACTTCAGTTCAAAGATCAATCCTATGTTTTTGGGATGGGAGTGTCACCTGTATGATGTACAATCATTTCCTCTCCCCTGCATATCCGTGTTCATGGTTTTTCGATTTTTGGTCATTTTTGGTCTCTAATCTCATGAGCGCACGTTGACCTAGGCCTGTCTTTTAACAATGACAGATTCTGGACCTAGACCTAAACCGGGAGGGGCACACCCTCACAGTGACAGGGACTACCATCCATGTCAAGGGTTTCATGTGTGGAGCGCAGTGGTGGCAGCATAACATAATTCACGAATTATTGAGAGATTGGGTGCCAAAATATCCCACCTGTCAGCAAGGGAAGGAAGCATCAACCCAGCATGAGCGGATTGTGGAAGTGACTGCAGTAATTAACGCTGGTGTTGGGTCCGTCTGACAGAGACTCGCACAGCAAGAGTGCAGAAGGACTTGATGTACTACCGGATCGGGCAGTGCAACCTTCATTTGTCCCTGCCGTAGCCGTCAGGCAGTGGGAGCAGTGTGCCCTTGTGATAGGTTGGACTGGAGCCGGGATGAGCTGGTGGCCAGTGTGCTTAGATAGGTGCCCAGGGGCGGGGGATGGCTTCCTATAGAATCGAGGTTTTTGCCTCAAGACACTATGTGCCGAAGGTAATATCTGTCATTCACCGACGAGCTGAAGAATCATCAGCTACAAGCATGTGGTCGTTGCGCCTTAGAAGAGCCAAGAGGATTGAGTTGCATCATGAATCAAGTGCCCACTGGAGCGACGGAATGTTGTTATATAAAACTTAGTATAGCACAGGCGACTCACTCCCAAAGGGGTATCTCGGTGCTTTCCCTGAGTCAGGACAAGACAACACCAGATCTTAAAAAGTTTTTTGAATCCGTCAAAATCTATACAGGAGCAAATATGAAAAGGTAGTTTATTCCAGTGATGAGGGGAAGGTAGGAAAAGACCGACCACATAGTCTCGATAGTATGGATATGGCGGGAACTGAGCAGAGCTTTATCTGTAGATTTTAAGTTTCTGCTGGGACAATAACGGATGAGCTTTCTTCGTAAGTAGATTGGTCCCTTGCCCGCCAGAGACTTGTGAGAGAGACAGAGGACTTTGAACAAGGATCGCTTTCTGACCAGTAGCCAATGAAGAGCTTTTAAAGTGGGAACCGAAAGAGTACCAGGAGGAAGATTAAAAGTAAAATGTTCTGCCGTGTTTTGTACAACAAGTAGTTTAAAATAAAGGGCTTCATTGGCCGCTACTAACAGTGCATTTCCATAATCAAGATGACTCATGATCAGGGCTTGTATTGGTGTTTTCCTGGACCTCAAGGGGAGCCACTGGAGCACTTTTTTGAGCAGACGCCTTGTAGCAAAACAAGTGCCACATGCAGACTCATCATGTTCTTTCACAAAACGGTTATCATCCACCAAACCGAGGCATTTAACTGCTCTCCTGGGAAAAGGTGCAGGGCTCAGCTCAGGTAACCACCAGTCTGCCGACCATAAGGCCTGAGTCTTCCCAAACAGCAGAATCTCAGTCTTGCCCCCATTGAGCTGTAGACAGTTGCGCATCATCCAAGTGGCTAATTTCCTTATGCAGTCGATAAATCTGATTTTAACGTTCTCAAAGTCTTGCCCAGATGAAATGATTAACTGGATATCGTCAGCATAGGAAAAGGGATCAAAGCCGCAGGATTTGATAATGGCGAGCAAGGTGGCAGGGGGCACACAGATGTGAAACAAAGTGGGGCTCAAGGAAGAACCCTGAGGGACCCCCCCCTTGTTTACCGACATAGTTTGAGATTTAAAGGAACCAAGTGTGATCGTCTGGTTCCTATTTTCCAAAAGGTCTATAAACCAATGGAAGGCTTTACCATAGATACCTGACTCATGTAATCTACGGACCAGAATAGAATGGAAGACAGTGTCAAAAGCGACTGACAGATCGAGTAATACCAGCATTCCTGGAGTGCCAACATCCACTGAAAGTCTAATACAGTTAAATACTGCCACCAATTCGATTTTCGTTCTACGGAAGTGTTATGTTTCGTATAGAGGCCCTAATATAGATGCTTTCATATATGCTGTATATGGTCATATCCGCATGTGCCCTATTTTGGTCATAATCGTATATGCCCTATTATAGTCATGATCTCCTATGCCCTAATATAGGCATGATCTTTCACCTACATTAGTTCCCTACAGTACACAACGAGCTCTGAGGGTTGAACGTTATCTAGTCTGTGGTTAGAACACTGCAGGGTTTTTCCCGAATACAGGCCTACAATGTACTCATAAATTATGCATGAGCATTCACCAGCTACATCTCCCGCATAAAATGTATGTACAAAGTTCACCCCTGACGTCTTCCTCATGTCTAACAAAGACCAATACAAACCATACAGAGGGACGAGATACTTTAGGGTCTAAATACACCACATCTTGCCACGGTAAGATAGAGGGAACCGAGACTTCCATGCCGACACACTGACCAGAGACGCTGAGGCTCCTGCATGCAGTCGCTCCAGCTGACAGCGGTCTAACACAGCCCTTGCGGGGTGTCCAACTCGAGACCAGGACAGGGTCCCACACTCTCTCCATTCAGGTAATGGGGTTCGAGTAAATCCTAGAAGGATTCTTGGCTCTTAGGCTTTTAGACCTACACACATGCTAGGTACACTTAGGTACATCTAGTTAGGCATCGTAGGAGTACGCGCACTTTTTATAATGCTTTTTATATTCATGTATGTATTCATGATTCTTGCAATATGGTAGAACTGTACTACCCTTTCACTTTTATCGTACTGCTGATAATATATCTCTGCTATTGTCTGCTGGTTGCTGCAGCACATATATTCTACACCAGAATAACAACTGTTCAATAAATACTTATTGAAACGCCCAGACTGTTTATTCTGTGCAACTCTCTGAGACAAACCGAACAAGTAAGCACGAGTGACTGAGCAAAAAGTAGTACATTGTTTCCACGATTCTGAGGGATCAGGGTTGTCATGATCTAAGGTTGCCAGGAACTAATCTCTCCCCGATAAGAGGAGATTCTAGTGGCACTGTGAGCTAGCTAATGCAAATCCGGCTAACATACGCGGTGGGGGTGCACAGAGCCAGTCGGTCACCAAGCCCACAGTTTATGTTATCCAAACGCGCAGGTCCTGCAGGGGTACTATAGGAACTACACGACATGGCGCCACCAACGTTGGTTGGGTACTTAGTTAACAGTAGAATCTGAGTAGTTCAGTCGTGCTATTCTCAGAGAACCTACTCACAAAACACCAGAGACGTCTGGAGTGGGTGGCACAAAATCCGCCGCAGCTAAGTAGTACGAAAATACTATTTATTGGCTGTTGGTTATTCAAGCTTGAAAGGACATAGTGTTCCTAAAATTGTGCCTAAAACCTTATCATAGTTTCTTTGAAACACTAGTCTGTGTTCTATACACGATGACTACCGCGGTCTTAGATCCACTACAAATGCCACTGCCCCCGTCAGACGACGAGGAAGATCCTGCGGATGCAATACAGATTGCACCAAAATTCAGAAGGACAATCATCATAAGACTATTAGAAAATGGTTTACAAGCCAGGGGTAGCATGTTAGTTTTCGTGATTGAGGCACACGAATCAAACAAAACAGAGGTGTTCTAATCATGGGTTACACTCCCAGCAGCAAATGCAGTAACAAATACATTTCACTACTATATAGAAGGAGATGCACCACGGGAATATTGTCCGTTTGAGGACATAGAGATTACACTCACTTACCAGGAACATCATTACTGGTTTAATGGCGCCCTACCCCACATACGAAGAAGAGTAAGGTTAGGCCCACCCGGAGAAGGAGCCACATGGCCAATATTAGTGGCCTACACACCACATCCTGACATTGGCACAATGTCACCAGGAGACTTACTCGTACAACACACAGATTTAATTAAAATCTACAGAAACCTGACACAATTTGTCATGAGGACTTTAACAATCCAACCTGCACCAGGTGCAGCAAATAGTACTCCAGCTCAGGGTACAGGAAATAAAATTACTCCTCAAACATTACACGCGGTAATGGGCAAAATGCCCACAAAACGCGAACAAATACCATTCTGGATAGCTCAGAAATTAACTCAGCTTGAGGCGGTATTCCCGAATACTACCACCTGTGATAAACACATAATACTAACAATCTGCTTGTTCATGGGGATCACACCACAAGTAGAGGACTGCACCTCTTGGGGTACAGTCTTTGCTGCCATATATACCAGAACGCATGGTATCCCGTCATTAGCAGTAGTACCTGATGTATTGAGACAGATAAAAAATGAGTACGGAGCAGAGCCTGCCCTTAACTTAGGGATGAAGTTACTAGGCAATTACGAACAGGTATCAGCCATAATACTAGATAACATTAAGGTGGAAGCAGCCTCAGTGGCGATCCGCCAACGCCTAAGGGAGTTCAGTCCAGTAGATCAACCACACGAACTACCCAAAATAATTGAAACTGCATCTGTAGAACTAGGCAGAGACAGTTTAGGTGGGAAAGCATTAAAGCCACAACTGGTGGGCAGTTCTGAAAAGGACACTACAAAGCAGACACCTACTTCTTCTAAAAAGAAGTGGGAGAATAAAACACAACAAAAGTCTAAAGACAGCAGATCTCAATCCAGAGGTATGTCTCCTCAACAGGAGCCCTCTGAAAGGAGATACAACCTCCGGAATAGGGATAATATTAAAAAACCTGACAGGTATCAGGATACTGATACACGTTCCTCTCGTTCCTTTCAGGGTTCATCAAAAAAACTCAGAGAGGGAAGGACGGTCAGAACACAGACAAGAGGAGCGTACAAAGTCCAGAGACACGCAACGCGCTGCGGACTACGCACCTAAAAAAGAAGATAAACAAAAACCTCAGTTCAAAAAGAAGAAGGTAGCAGGTCTCAAGATCAGACATGCCCAGAATTCTGAGGACACAGCTTCTGAACGGGGAATGGGCTCTGACGATGCTAGACAGCGCAGCAGAAGTAACAATAGCTCGCCAGAACCTGAAGGAATTTCTGGTGACAGCGGAGTTGAGTGAGTATATTACGGTGGAAACACCTGATACTCGGGTAAGTGTCCCACATAAGTTACATGAGATAACACTCCGGATGGAGGGGGACAAGCCCAGGAAAGTTAAAGGTCTATTTTGGAAAAATCTGTCATCTGGATATGACATCCTATTAGCAGAACAAGACTGGCCGCCAGCATTCGTCATGGAGTGCCCTAAGGGAGAAACGGTAATTTTTCCAGTATTTTCCGACCTCGTTCCCAAACATTTAAAACATGCATATGCGCAGGAGTGGGCGGTTGCCCTAGCTCCAGCATTGTACAAAAATCATGCTGGTTGGGATGAGGATTCAACCCACCACGTGATCCTGTTAAAAGTTTCCCCAAATGCTCAAAGGCAATACCCTATAAAGCAGGAAGCTAAGAAACAAGTCAGGGAGATCCTAGATCAACTTGAATACCAGGGGGTGATAGAAAATTGCACCTCACCAATGAACAATCCTTTGTTCCCCGTAACAAAACCTGACAACACATATCGTTTAGCTTTAGATTACAGACATTTAAACACTTGCACAAAGACATTTGCAGTTCAAAATGCACACAGAGCCGCATTAATGAATAACATTGTGCGGAAAAAATACAAAACAACACTTGATATCTCAAATGGATTTTTCTGCCAAATTATAGCGCCTGAAAGCAGGTATTTAACCGCATTCTCAGCACTAGGGTCCCAACGGCAATTTTGTCGACTCCCCCAAGGGTATAAGAATAGCCCGGGGTTGTTTTCAGCAAGGGTAACAGAGTTACTCCAAAATTTGGATGAAGAAGCATTGTCCTATGTGGATGATATTTATCTGACGTACGATGACTTACCGAGGCACTTGGCCAGGGTGAGCACCATTATTATGAGATTCGCCTCTGAGGGCTATAAATTTAATTTCAAAAAATCAAAAATTGCCTATCTCAATGTCCTGTTCTTAGGGTATGAGCTGTCAAGTGAAGGAAAAAGCCTAGCAGCTAACTTTTTAGAAACATTTTCGCTGCTCCAACCTCCAAAATCATTAAAGAATTTACAATCAATTCTGGGATTCCTAAATCTTGGTCGAACATACATTTTGGATTACGCAGAAAGAGTAAAACCATTCTACGACTTAATAAAACCTGATTTTTCAGTCAGACAATGGACACAGGAACATACAAACATCCTACGTTCACTACAAGAAGACTTGATAGCTTCAAAACACTTACAGACACGCGTAAACATACGCAACTTAGTGATCCGAGTAATTGCGGGTACACTTACTTGACCTTCAATGAAGGCGAAACGGTACCAATCGCATACAAATCACACCTGTACACAAACGCAGAGATGCGTTTTACTTCAACAGAAAAAATCCTGACAGCAGTACAGACCGCTGTAGCAAGAGAAAGAGCTCTGGCTCAGGGAAAGCGCATAATAGTCGTGACCCCAGTACCAGCCTTAGAGGCTGTTACAAAGGCTAGCATTCCAAATGCGAAAGCCTTACATCTCAGATGGATACAATGGGCTAATTCTCATACTGCAACGGATGTTGAATACAGATTTGATCCAAGTTTAAAAACACAAGCATTTCTGCAATACGAACAAGAATATCCTCTACCAAATGAAATTTTGCCTCTAGATCAGTATGAATATATTATTTACACTGACGGATCTGCTCAACCGGCCATAGGGAGTAAGCAAGCTTACAGCGCAGCGTGTGCAATCGTTAAAGGTCGCATGCGCGATGGAAAGTTCCATCCAAGTTGCACTAAAACGCAATCTCTAGGAGACTGCACGGCTCAGTTGGCAGAATTAAAAGCACTAATATTGGCACTGGTAAATACGGAACACGAATTCCCCACACTAATTGTGTGTGATTCCTTTTACTGTGTACAGTCGTACAATGAATATTTACATCATTGGGAACAAAACGGGTTTAAAGACGCGAAAGGTGGCACAATTAAGCATAAAATGCTATGGGAACAGGTAGTGGAGTTGATCAACGAACTACCAAGGGCTCACGTGATACATACACTGAGTCATCAGCGTGATTGCGTTCACGTTGAAGGGAATTCATTGGCTGATGAAGCCGCAAAAGGGGGCTGTACGCACAGCGTCCGTAGCTGCAATAACTTGTTCAAAAACGAGAATAGACGGCGAGATTATGGTAGCTGTCATTGCTTCAGGCAAAGGCAGCACAGCAGTACCTAAGAAATTTCCACTCAAGTACTCCTACAAGTTAGATGCACAAAACATTCCATATGCTCAGATTCCTGGAGTGGGGGATAGAGTAATACCAAATATGGATCGTAGGCAAGGCTTAATTCTAGCAGCACAGGAGGGTTTGGGTTCTGCGCATACAGGCGTCACAGCGACTATTTCTTTACTGAAACAGCGCTACTGGTGGCCAGGGTTAACAAAGCAGACCAAAGACTATGTCTTAAAGTGCGACATCTGCCAGCAGATGAAAGGCTCCACCGTAGCACGCCCAGCGCAGACACCATTACTAAAATCAGACAAACCTCTCGCATGTGTGTATTTGGATCACTGCGGACCCCTACAATCGGATGGGGCCAAGAAATATATCATGGTTGCAGTGGATTCCTGCTCTAGATTCCTATGGGTCTGGCCTCAGCGCTCGGCTGACGCTCGAACTGTTATAAAAGATTTGCAAGTCTTTATCGGCACATACGCAGTTGGCACGCTACATTCTGACCGTGGCCCGGCATTTAGCTCTCGGGCTTACAAAGAGGCCATGGAAGGAATGGGCGTAGCATTGCGGTACTCCTCTCCGTACCATCCTGAGGGTAATTCGGTTGTGGAGAGGAAAAACCGTGACTTAAAGCAATCTTTAACAGCTAGGGTACTAGGCAAGGGCGGTAGCTGGGTCAGTCACCTTTATGGGGTCCAAAGAGCAATTAACAACCAGCCAAGAAGCTCTCTAGGGGGTGTCACTCCTTACGAGGTCCTATTTGGGACAAGAATGTGGGTACCTGATCTTGATTGTGGAGGCACAGTGGCGGATGAAAAACAATTTGATATCCATGATCGTTTGGCAGTTTTACAGGATCTAAATGAATCCAGGACACAACAAAGCAACGTCCACTTAAATCAGACTGCCACTGAGGAATTCAAGGCAGTAACGGCAAGACCTGTCTGGATCCCAAAAGTCGGGGATCTGGTCAGAGAGAAGATTGCAGACAAGAAAGAATTTGGGCCATCCTACAGAACAGCTGTACCGGTCCTAGCAATCCAAGGCACAAGAACTGTACTTCTGCCGCCTCAAGCCGGGAAAAAGGAGAAAAGATTTGTCTCAATCGACTTAATCAAACCACACTATGTGGCCGATACTAAACAGTAGGCCTCGTGGACTCCACAGTAGCAGACGCCCTCCTCTCGCTACAATCCAAGAAGTTCAAACAGAAAGACTCATCACGTTTGAAGAGCCACCCGTACGGAATGAAGGACTAAGCAACAATGCTATGGAACTCGTTCCACTTCAACAAGAAGTTCAACTTCAAAAAGAAAATCAACTTAACAACCAAGTTGCAATAAGAACGACTACAGACGTCTACGTCAACATTCCTCGTCAAGAGCAAAATCCTATTTCAACAAATCCCAATGCAATTCCAACAATTGATCGAACTGCTTCTGGCTACTTCATGAACTTTGATACGTTTTCACTGGATCCAAGCGAGCCGGAAACGACGCAAGCCCAAAAATCACACAAACAGAAACTCATTGACTTTTTTAGTAAGACTTACCTGCTGTCACCTTGGATAGAACTATGGTATATCACTGGGATCCTATTTTTTCTTTTCTGGCTAGGTTTAACTATAACTTTTAGTATGCTTATTAATGGATGATATCTCCAGCAGAGCTCTACAGCCCAAAGAGTCAATTTGATTTTAAAGCCACACCAGTCTTCACATCGTGAACCAAGAGACTTGACTTCAGTGAACATCACAGCAGTTCCTAAACCGGACGGTATAGTATGGGACAAGATTGATTTCGATATATTCGGTCCGACTGAACTTTTAAAGCTTAAACATGTATTTCAAATTTCTTTAAGTGATATCATTACCTCCAGTACATTGTCTGATGATTGGGACACTGAAACTGTAAATAATATGATGTCTGATTTGGAAAAAACTGCAGCATTTCCGAACAATGAAATGTTAGAAGGTACTTAAGACTATGATACATTGTACTGTTACCAACATTATGGTCATCATTTCTTGCACAAATCTATAACACCTAGAAATGTATTTGAATACCACCAGTGGGAACACTGCCCAACACCTCCAAAGGTAGTTCGCAAACTTTTGCACAGAAATTCACATACTTTTCAGGGTTTAATACATCTGACCCGAAGTCATTTTATTACAAAGTGGCAACAACATCAGCACAGAAAATTATGTTGACTAACACCAAAAGATTTACTCCGCTTCCTTTATGGCCCAGTTGTCTACACGGGGTTACGACCTATGGAAGAACACTATAGATTTAAAATCGATCTGGGGCTCTAGGGACTGGCAGGTCCAGGGAACAGAAGCGCTTTTTAGAGCATGCCTCATTCTACAGCAGATGATATTTCTAAATGAAACTGTGCAACAGACGTCCTGTCTTGGACTAGTGAAGAACAAGGAAATGAACACACCGGGGTTTCCAGCACCATCACAGATGGGTGGGGGGCAGAATTCAACTACACAAGGGGTAGGATTAGATGACATTCTCCAGTACAACAGGTCAGATCCCAATTGGACAGAATGGCTGATTTGGCCCATTGACACAAACACATGTCAACAGAGAATCCTAGGTATAGCTGAGGGGTTTAGAATCAGTAGGCCGGATACACGCTATGTACAGAGACAACACCCAGGGGTAGTGACATCCTATAGTGTTGGGAAGTTGTGCCTTGATTGGCTAGAAACCTCAACACTCACAGAAGTAAAACATCACTTGACCTTACTCACACCTGATGTAGACCTTAGGGATTTTTTGCAAGGCCCAAGGAAAACACGTCAGAAACGTTTCATTTATACTGGCAATTATGCCTATTATAATGAAAACTGGAAAATATCTCAACAGGAGGCCGCAGAAAGAATACGGGAAATAGACCGTATTAACCTAGAGAAGGCATTAGCTGTAGTGGATAATGGGTTAACAACTTTGACCTCCTGGATTTACTCATTAGGCAACATTGTATCTTCGGCAATCGACATATTAGAACAAGATCTGGCCTTGTTGCAACACGGGCAATCTCAGTTACGTTCTATTGTGATGTTAAGCTGGACGCTGCACTCTTTGCATGCAGGCTATGTGCCCTGGTGTTTCATAAACACCACGTCTCTGTTTTCGGGATACAATCTAACCGATAAACAGACAGAAATGGCACAAAGGGGAGCCAAATATACAATGCTGCGTATTGACAATGCTGCGTAACTGGAAAGGTTACCATTCACTGTAGCCGAATCACCATCAACTGAATGGCTAATTCATGGCCAAATCACTCTGCTGGTCACTACGTTTCAGTTTGAATATTGCCTTGAGCAAAGGCAGGCAGGCAAATATGAAAAAATGGGTAAGGGTTACATTAAGGAATCTTGGGAGTTACCATATAGATATCGATGTCGGAGCGGGGATCGAGAAGTGTTTCTGAGTGGTACAAACTGCAAGAACACTTTAAGCGGTTCTCTCATGCGTCAGGATATTTCTCTGCACGGAGCATGTTGTGGTTCGGTAGCGAATCTATCGTGTCACATGTCAGGGACCCCAGTGGCCATGATCACGCCGGTTTTCCAGCTGCTCTCGAATGGGAGTTACTTGATGCTAAACGATCAAGGTTGCTGTGGGATGCTTTCGGGCGTCGCCTATCTGGTCACTGTAAACGCCAGGGTTACTTGCTGTATGCAAGTATTGTTTCCGCCACTGAACACAGTCAGGGAGGCTCCGTTATGGCCTTCGTTGAATGTTTCCTTCATACAATTTGATACTTTAGCAGACTGAAAGCCATGCTTTTACAGCAACCTGTGCCCTTAACCTCCGCTCGAGAAACCTTTGAACTTCAAGTTGCAAGGACCTCGACTGAGATACAGGCGCTTATACGTACGAACTGCCCCTTTCATTTCGCAGAAATGGTCGGTCGTATCTTTAACATGTCTGATACGAGCGGTATTGTACACCTATTTAAGACCATAGGGTCAGGACTATTAAGCATCTTTCAGACAGTCCTCGGAGTAATCCCAAATTTTATACACTCCATATTGGGAAGCGTGTTTGGAGGTCTCCCGCTTATCCTGTTCCTAATTGCAGGAGTCCTGATTGTAATCTTACTGCTACGCAATGGACGGCCCAATTTCCGAGGAAATGGCGAACATACTCATGGAGCGGAAATACAGTGAACGCATGGTGCAGCTTCTGGGTATACCTTGCCTAAGAGAACTGAACGCCTCTTGGTTTCTATCGTTTAGACCAGTCTGGGTGGACTGCATCTTACCTGTTCTTCGATGCCTGTTTTGCGGAGAAGAATGCACTTCGGATCTCTGTCTAACGTTTCCATCAGATACGCATCCGGACATGGATGCTATGCTGGACCCCCTAAAGGCCCATGCTCTGCGTTGTCCCCAGCGTCTTCCAATTATGATGATCGCATTCCTTGAGAATCCACAGGTGCCGTTTGCTCCTGCTGGGTTAGGTGGCTTCTCCACAGGCACTCAGGTAACAACTGCCGCACAAGCTGCCGCAGCACCAACTGTTGGCAGTGCTGAATTCCATCTATGTGCGATTGACGTTCTCTGTGAGGCGTTGGATTTGTCGTCTGCAGTAGCTAACACCGATAATGCTGTATCTCCCAGCCAGGACACTTAATGTGGAATTGGCTCATCGCGTCCTGGGAAAGAATTCGGCTTCTCCACTTCGTTTCATAAATAAACGAACTAAATTTGAAACATTTCCTAAATTGACACTTTCACTTGAGAAAGAATGGCCTTCTTCTGCTTGTAGTAATGCAACTTTTATGAGTGAGACAGAATTAACTTTTTCAGGTGGCAACTAAAGAATAGCTGATTTGTAACATTTTTTATCATTTTTAAATGTCTTTTTAAAACCATGTTTTTAAGAAAAAATTTAAATTGCCCCGATTAAGTATGGTCATTGTCATACAATTCGAAAGTAGAGTGGGTGTTATGTTTCGTATAGAGGCCCTAATATAGACGCGTTCATATATGCCGTATATGGTCATATTCGCATGTGCCCTATTATGGTCATAATCGTATATGCCCTATTTTGGTCATAATCGTCTATGCCCTATTATAGTCATGATCTCCTATGCCCTAATATAGGCATGATCTTTCACCTACATTAGTTCCCTACAGTACACATCGAGCTCTGAGGGTTGAACGTTATCTAGTCTGTGGTTAGAACACTGCAGGGTTTTCCCGAACACAGGCCTACAATGTACTCATAAATTATGCATGAGCATTCACCAGCTACATCTCCCGCATAATATGTATGTACAAAGTTCACCCCTGACGTCTTCCTCATGTCTAACAAAGACCAATACAAACCATACTGAGGGACGAGATACTTTGGGGTATAAATACACCACATCTTGCCACGGTAAGATAGAGGGAACCGAGACTTCCATGCCGACACACTGACCGGAGACGCTGAGGCTCCTGCATGCAGTCGCTCCAGCTGACAGCGGTCTAACACAGCCCTTGCGGGGTGTCCAACTCAAGACCAGGACGGGGTCCTACACTCTCTCTATTCAGGTAATGGGGTTCGACTAAATCCTAGAAGGATTCTTGGCTCTTAGACCTACACACATGCTAGGTACACTTAGGTACATCTAGTTAGGCATCGTAGGAGTACGCGCACTTTTTATAATGCTTTTTATATTCATGTATGTATTCATGATTCTTGCAATATGGTAGAACTGTACTACCCTTTCACTTTTATCGTACTGCTGATAATATATCTCTGCTATTGTCTGCTGGTTGCTGCAGCACATATATTCTACACCAGAATAACAACTGTTCAATAAATACTTATTGAAACGCCCAGACTGTTTATTCTGTGCAACTCTCTGAGACAAACCAAACAAGTAAGCACGAGTGACTGAGCGAAAAGTAGTACATTGTTTCCACGATTCTGAGGGATCAGGGTTGTCATGATCTAAGGTTGCCAGGAACTAATCTCTCCCCGATAAGAGGAGATTCTAGTGGCACTGTGAGCTAGCTAATGCAAATCCGGCTAACATATGCGGTGGGGGTGCACAGAGCCAGTCGGTCACCAAGCAGGGGTACTATAGGAACTACACGACAGAAGGCTCTAAAGCAAGATTGAGAGTATACTTTGTTCCTCCAAGTAAGAAGTAAGCTGTTTGTTAACAAGACCCTCAAGAACCTTGCTCAAGAGAGGCAAGAGCGAAATGGGCCTGTAGTTGGCAAGGTCCTTGGGATCTGCGTTGATTTTCTTCAGAATAGGGGAGACGTGATCGGATTTCCAAGCCAGCGGTAGGTTTGCAGAGTCTAATGATAGATTAAAAAGAGACGTGATGGAAGGCGTAAGTATGGCAACCAGGCTGGCAACAGTCTGAGGAGGACAAGGGTCGAAGAGAGTGCTGGATTTAGCTTTTTCTAGCATCTCCTGCACTTGTTCATGGGAGATAGTTGCAAACCTCTCCAGTGATGCGTGGGGATTAGCAGGTGGCAAAATAAAGGTGGGAAAATCTTGTAGGAAAGTTATGATAGAGTTTTACTAATTTTCCCCTCAAGGCGATCAGCAAGAGAGTCACACAGTTCTTGTAAAGCTGGAATAGTAGACGTACAGGTATGTGGCTTGGTGAATTCATTAAGAACCTTAAATCGTTATTTGGCAGAATTGCTGGCTTGATCAACCTTTTTAATAATGTGGGATCTACGCACCTCTCAGATTTTCCTATGGTAAATAAGGAGTGCTAGTTTATATGCTTTTTTGTCTGAAAGGGATTTAGACAACCGCCATCTCCTTTCTAATCTTCTACTGTTTGTTTTCTCAATCCTTAGTTCTTCCAAATACCAGGGGGCATGGTGTCTGATGGAGCTGAATGCGGCTTGTTTGAGAGGAACAACTGTATCAAAGGCTTCGATAAGTGAGTTTATGGTAGTACGATAGAGCAATGTTTATATACTTGCTATGCGTTATTTCGGCCAGTTGAAATGCTGCATCAAAGGAGACCGGGGTGACTTGTTTCCAGTGTTGCAGTGTTCTTCTACCCACTCTCTTAAGCTCGCCGGGCCCTGCCGCCCTCCGAAAATAAAAACTGATAAAATAGTGATCAGTCCAGACTAGGGGCTGGGAGGGTCTGTCTCTAAAAACTGAGAATTGGTAAACACTACATCCAAAGTATGGTCAGCTATATGTGTGGGGCCAGAACCTTCTGTTGTAAATCTAACATTCCAAGATCGGCAAATAGTTGAGTAACCTCTGTATTAGAGGTATCTCCTCTGTGGTAGTTAAAGTTACCCACTAAGAGGAAGTTCTTTACTGCGCGCACATGTGGTGCTAGGCGTTCCACCATAACTTGGAAATTAACGGGCCCCTGTGTACAAGGTAGACTTGCCAATAACAAGGAAAACAAGAGCTGAGAAAAAGCCTCGGCAGGCAATAAAAAAAGCAAACGCAGGCAGAAAAATCTAGTACATGAATAATACAATGGCTTCTAGGTTGAAAAACATATACAGTGATACATAGACTGATATTATCAAATTATTTATTCAACGTGTTTTTTTATATAGGAAAGTTTTTTTTTTTTTTTTTTAAACGGTACATATATGTAGAAATGTTTATATTTAGATATGTTAAAAAGATGTTATCCGTTGTCAAAATTTACAGTGAATACAAGAAAAATGACATAAATGATACATTAATCTAGACAGAATAATGTTTTCTTCTCTTTTTCTGAGGGAGCGGAAAGAACCAGTGCTTTCAGGGCTAGGCATGGAGACCTGGTTGGAACCCACAGGAATGAGAGAATCGCCCCCTCAAGAGCTGTACCAGACACCCCAGAGAGAGAAGCATCCACAGGATCCTGAGCTAGAACATAGCCGCTATTGCACAGTGAACTCACATGCTTACTTTGTTCATGGTGCACACTGCCTCTTTGATAGAGAACCACACGACGAAAATTCCAACACTCACCATTGTTTAGGATGACACAATGATCAAGAACTTTTTCGACAGTGAAGGGTCCTTTAAACTTAGAAAGGCCTCTCCCAACTCTACCATTTTTGATCTTGACTTGGTCACCCACTTTGAAACGACAAGTGATGCCCAAAGGTTTCTGTGGTTTTAAACTGAACCCCACGTAATGTGACTAGTTGTTTCATCCACGGGGGAACTAGTTTTGAGCCAGGGGTCCTGCCCCGCATCAATTCAAAAGGGGACTTTTCGCCGTCAACAAGGGGGGTGGTCCGATAAGCCCAAAGCATTTCATTCACCATCTTGCGCACAACCGAACCGTTGGCAGAGGCCATCTGAATGATCCCTTTCACCACCTTATTGGCTCTCTCACACAAACCGTTCCCCTGGGGATTATAAAGGGAGGTGCGGTGGTGAGAGACCCCACAACTCTTCAAGAAGGTTTGCATCTCTTTTGACACTAATTGGGTGCCATTGTCTGTAATGAGTACAGAGGGGATGCCCTCGTCCCTGAATAATTTACCCAAGAACTTGTTGGTGCTCTAGGTGGTGTTGTCATTAGTAAACTCAACCACAAGCCATTTGGAAAAAACATCTACCACCACGATACCAAACCTGTCATTCTCGTGTAACTCACCCATGGGACCTATGAAATCCAGGCAGATGCTGTGCCAGGGTAAACCAGGGTTCTCAATGTGTGTGCTGTTTGACTTGCAACCCACCTTGAGCCTCTTCTCACCCTCCTTTCAGACGGGGCAATTTTCTACCCAATCTACAACATGAGCATCTAAGCCAGGTCACCAGAAGTGATTTTTGAGGCGGCGTTGCGTGAGATATTGGCCGAGGTGACCTTAGTGGGCTAGGGCTAAGAGCTTTCTCCTGATGCGAAATGGGGGAATGAACTTCTCATCCTTAACCAAAATGCTACCCCTGCCTAGTGACAATTCATCTAGAATTTTAACATAGGGGCGGACTGGGACCGGAAGGCAACTTTCCCATCCTGGGACTGGACTTTAAGAGTTTGACGACTTCTTGTAGTGTATGATCATTCGCTATCTCACGCTCCCAATCATCAGCATCAAACACACCTTCCCCCACAAAAACAGCATCATCTATGGAAGCCACAGCAATATCCTCATCAAGCTGAGGGGTGCTAGAGTCAGTAACAGAACTCCAATCGACTGACATCCTGGAAAGGCAGTCAGCTTGGACGTTCCTCCACCCTTGAATGTACTCTACCTGGTATTGGAATTCTTGGAGTTTTGCTGCTAATTTAGCAAGTCTCGCGGACCCTTTTCCAGTACCATCAGGGGACAGGACTTTGACTAGTGGCTTAAGATCCGTTCTAAGAAGAAATTTGGTGCCCCACAAATAAGTCCGAAAGTATTCCACAGCCCATGATGCAGCAAGTGCATCCCTTTCAATAACAGAATAGTTTTTTTCTGCATCGGTCAATGTCCTGGAGGCAAAAGCTACTGTCTTTTCAAAACTAGATTTACACTGTGATAACATTGCCCCCAACCCAGTGGCGCTGGCATCCACCGTGAGGATGGATTTACAGTTGGCGTCAAAGGAGACAGAACATTAGCATCACAAATCTCTTTTTTGATGTGGTCAAAACATTCCTGGTGTTGTGCACACCAAACAAAACTGACACCCTTCTTGAGTAGAGATCCCAAACATGCAGTTTTGTCAGATAAGTTTCTTACAAATTTAGAGTAATACTCTATGAGACCCATAAATGAGCGAAGTTGGTCTTTGTCAACAGGAGGTGGGGCCAAGCTTATAGCACTACACAAGTTTCTCTTAGGTTTGACCCCGGAGGCACTGATAGTATAGCCGAGATAATCGATCTGGTCTACGAGAAATTTACATTTTTCTTTGCAAAGTGTGAGCCCCGCTTTGGACAGCCTTTCTAAAACAATTTTGAGGATGGTGTGTTCTTCAACAGATTGACCATAAATTAAGATGTCGTCCTGAAAATAAATAGTGTTGTACACTAGCTATAGAAGAGCGAAATTTGCTTCTGCATACTCGGGCATAATGACCCAAGCAACCACATTTGAGACATTCTTGCTTGGAAGCAAAACAAAATTTAGAGTCTGAGGTGTATGCGTTGCTGCCACACCGATTACACATTCTGACACTGAAAGACTTGGAGTTAAAGGGTTTCTTCACAAATTTTCCTCTATTCTTGACAGCAGCAATGATGCTTGGTTCATCGCTGCCACGGTCCATGTCTCGAGACTCCTGTAAAGAAATCTCATTAACATCATGGTTGAGATTTCTCTTCTCTAACTCTTTCATGCAGCCTTCTGATTGCTCCACCACTTTCGCCAAGTCTATGGCAGTCTTAAGGTTAGGGTTTTTAGCTGCCCAGAGACGCTCCTGACTCTTCTTGTTGTTGCACTGGACGATGAGCTGATCCCCAATTAATTCGTCTGTCATTGTCCCGAATTTGCATTTGATAGACATTTCTCTAAGTCTGGAAATAAATTCATCAATGGTTTCTCCTGCTTTCTGGTGTTGGGTGTAAAATTTGTACCTGTTCATAACTAAGTTCTCCTCTTTGGCGTATCTTACTTCCAACCTGCAAATGGCTTCTTTGTACTCATCTGGCATTGCTTGACCATTTGCTTGGAGTGCTTGAGGTAAGAAGCGAAAAATGTGTTGTCCCTCCTTGCCTAATGTACTTAAAAGGAGAGCTTTCTTCCTTTTGGTAGAAAAGTCTTGCCCATCTAGAGCATCCAAATAGTTTTCAAACATGAGGATCCAATCCTCCCATGGAATGCTAGGTGGACCAGGTTGTGCCCAAAAATTAGGGGGTGGAACAACCGATATATGTGCAGAGGCCATAAGGGGAAGAACTACTGGTTGTGGCAGGTGGTTAGAACTAAAACAATGAGAAAACAATGAATGCTGAGACACCCAACGCGTCTAATATACCTTTAAAACTGTGGAAGATTACCAGAGCAGGAGGACTACTGGCCGTGACAGATGATAGAAGCAAAGTAAATGTCACGACACGTGGCGTGTCTGGAATACCTTGTAGCAATGTGGAGAATCACAGGAGCCGGACGATATACAGCGGGCGTGTATATCGCCGACAGGAATGCTTCGTTGGACACGCCGGGCAACTACGGAGCTCAAAGCAACATCGGGTGCGAGTGGCGTAGGGTTGCCAAGGAAACGCACAGAAGGCCTTTGAAAATGGCCAACGACGTGCTCACGCTGACGTCTAGCTTCACAGCATCATGGCGTGCTGACGTTTCACGTTGCAAAAGGACGCGCAACCGTGAAGTGCGTCGGCGCAGCGAGACTTCTGTTGATGCGTTGCTAGGAAACCGTTCCTAGATTGAGGGCTTACCATTGCTAAGGAGACGTTGCCGCTACCGCTGGAGATACGTGATTGCTTAACGACCAAGTTCATGCGTCATGAGGCGGGCTGGACTTGAACACCAGTGGGTTGGGGTCTCCGATTAACCCTTGTGAACAGGAAGGACTGCGGGTACGCTCTCGCTGTGGAGTGTAGTCGCTGCCGTCCGCTCTCGCTAGGTGCTCTCCATTCTGCACGCTGCTCGGGGCTGGCAATGGAAACTGCGGGAAACACTGGAAAAGAGCTGGTCTGCACACAGGAGTCCGGAAGAAATCGTCGCCAAGTTGTGGTAGATGAACTCAGGGGGACATGGTGAGCAGTCTTGAAGATCTTTATTAGAAGTGCAGGAGAAGAGACGAGAGCGGACTCTTCCAAGCAGGAGTCAAGAGAGTAACTGCTTTGGAACAGAACGCTAATACAAGTAGAAACATGGAACAGGAATGTGGGTGCATTCTTATAACTGTACATTCTATGAAACACTAGACTAAGAACATGTACTACAGGTGTCAATAAGAGCGACCTTCAGAGAGTTCAGGAAGGCGATGGCCACACCACCTCTTACCCTGGATTCTCTGTCCAGTCTCAATATTTTATATTTTTCAAGAAACGCCTCAGAAATACAAGGAAGGGCTAAAGGGTGAAGCCAGGTTTCTGTAATAAAACTCTTCTGGTGAGAGGGAAGATAAAAGATCCCAAAGTTCAGATGTGTATTTGGGAATAGACCTAGCATTGCAGTAAAGGCTTTTTAACATCCTAGGATGGCTTGTGAGTACCGGAGCAGGTTCTCTAGGGTTTGAAAGAGCGATCTTTTCCTGTTAAGACTGCATAAAAATAGCGTTAGATCCTACCCCTCCACTTGCCCTCCCTATATGTATGCTTGTTGAGCAGGAGAAACCACAATAAATGAAAGAGACTGGGCCCTCCAGAGACGGCAGGAAATGGACAACACAATTTGTAGCCCCGACCCTATATTGAGCCGACATGACCCTGAGTTTGTGTAATTCCTCTATGAAATAGCACAGTCTGGGACCATAACTGACCTCAATAGGAGAAGACGCAGGGGTCCTGACCCCTGGCATCGTCTGGGCCTGGACGGGTGCAGATGAGCATGCCTTTGGCGCGCATGGTGCATGCGTTTGCATCGCTTTTAGATAAGAGGCAGACTCCTAAATCACCGGGAGAACACTAGACTGCTAACCGCCCTAAGATGGCGGTTGTGGCTGTCCAACCAAAAAGTGAAGCAATGTGGCCTCTAGCTCTCTCCGCACAAACGGTATTGACAGGGGCGGACCAGAGAGCAAAGCAGTTTCATTAGAGCTCGCCCGCAAGAAAAGCTCCAAAATCCTAGTAAAAAGCAATCGCACCTACCCCTGATGAAAGTGTCCGAAATGCCAAGCTGTACAAACTGAACAAATAGTCACAGAGATGCAAGGGGCATGGCAGACTGTTCAAAGTGAGCAAGTAATCACCATGAATAAAGCCCGGAGTAAAAGAAACTGAACAGTCAAGGAACAATTAAAATAACACTTTAAAAGTACAAATAAAATAAAGTGCAGTTCGCAACTAATCGGTAGAGTCTTGCCTGAATCAGGTGTGAGCTGTAATCTGCATCTGCCACCCAGAAGAGGACCCCACTCGGAAGCTTCTTCTCCTGCCATGACCCTCAGAGTGATATGCAGCCTGCTGCCGCAGGGCTCTTCAAAAGACTGCCATGTACTGCCTGGAGGCTCCCGTTGCTGGTGCGATCCCGCTGCAGCGGTACGACCAAACGTCACCTAAATCTGCTACTACGAACATGGTTCGCCACGAAAGGGCCACGAAAATTATTTTAATACTATTTTACTTTGTTCTGCACTGCTGTGTGTTGCAGGGTGCAGTAGGCCATTCTCTGTCCTCTCCCCCTCTTACCAGGAACATCGCTGGGCGGTGGGTTCTCTTCGGCCCCCGGCTCTGCGATCTCCTGCAGCATAGCGCCTCCGGCAAGCGGCCATTTTCAGTCTCCTGAGTGGGACACTGTCAAGCGCCATCTTGGGTCGGCGGTCTAGTTGTTACCGCCCGACCTCAAGATTCCCCACTTAATGGAAGCCGCGACGCGGACGCGCAGCGGACTCCAGTAGAGATCGGTAGGCTATTATCGCACTCTGAGCGTTTTAAACCGCTTACTGTTTGCTACGAAAAACTATTTTAATCTCTTCTGCACCGCTGCCTGTTGCAGGGTGCAGTAGGCCATTAACGCACGACCAGTGTTGAATTTTTTTTTACTGTTTGCTGCTGTATCATTTTTTTAATACTATTTTACTTTGTTCTGCACTGCTGTGTGTTGACTCAGTTTGCCCCCACCCACAGCCATGTGCGCACTCCGCAGCTGACCAGGGCATGCGATGGGCATGGGAAGTGTTTTGCCGGAGGGCCGGGATGGAGGTTCTCTATGAGCCTCGCGCAAATGCTGGTCTGTGACTCCAAAGTCACATACAATTAGTCAAACTACACTTAGTGACACTGGGCGACCTCTACCCAAATGGCATCTTTATATCATTAGAAATAATAAAATCTCACAGTGACCACACACCGCTTAACATATTTTTATGCTTGAGGCAATGAGCAGCTTCCCCACTGGCATTCGCTCCAATAGCGCTTGCTGACCATGCCATCACAGAAAAGGCGGTATCTAGACAGATGCAAGATAGCCTGCCAATGTGTCAGGCACAAGCCACTCGATGGCTAATGTGCAATGGGAATTTTGTCTCAAGTTAACTGGGGCACTTTCGCCTAACTACAGGTTGCACGGAGTAAGACCTCCGACCCTCGGTCCAGGTCCACTCTCTCCCCACTGCTCCGCTGTGCCGTCTCTTGCCTCCAGACCCCGACCTCCTCCTTGGGAGGTTCGAGGCTGCTGCCCGCTCCAACTGGGACCAGACTGCCTCCAACCACCGTAACCTTCTCAGCCGCTTTTTTTTTTTTCTTAATTTTTTTCCCTGTTGGGCCACTGTTATTGTGCCCATCTGTGTCTTGCTCTAATTCCACCACTGTTTTTATTTTCTCGTGCCTGCCTGTTCCTTTTGCCGCTGCTGCCCCTGCGGCCCCTCCCCCCCGGAATTCCCCCCCCGGAATTTCCCCTCCGGAATTTCCCCTCCGGAATTCCCCTGCTCCCGCCTCCCAGCCTCTCCTCCCTCCCACCTCCCCTACTTAATGGCAGCCGCTGCGCGGTCGCGCAGCGGACGCGCCGCTGGCGCGCGAAAGGCAAGCCCGTCTGCGCCCGTCCGCGAACCGACCGCGGCCAGCGCCAGGTACCCTGGACCTCCCACTACCCATCGCTACGACACCACCACCCTCATCGCACTTAACCCTGGAAGACTTAGAGAATGCCAATAGGCCGCGCCGAACACGACCCACGGCCAGTTCTCCTGCCTCCACTGCCGCCAGACCCTCACCGCCACCCAGGCCTCCAACACCGCCAATGCCAGCACCGGGGACACCCTAAATGCATCCTCCTCAACGTACGCTCCGTACACAAACACGCCATGGAAATCTGGAGCCTACTCGACTCTCTTTCGCCCGACATCGCCTTCTTCACAGAGACCTGGACCAACGCATCCTCCTCCCCCGACATCAGCACCGCCATCCCAGACGGATACAAGATCCAGAGGAAAGACCGCCCCAACCACCCAGGAGGGGGCCTCGCCATCGTCCACAAGAGCACCCTCCGCCTCACCACCTCCAGCGAAACCTTCCCCTCGGCCGAACACCTGCACTTCAAGATCCAGACCACCCCCAAAGCCACACTCCGAGGAACCCTCGTCTACAGACCCCCCGGCCCCCAAACACCCTTTGCCACCACCATCACCAACTTCATCGCACCCCACGCGATCGCCTCAACAAACTACATATTTATTGGAGACCTGAACTTCCACCTCGACAACCCCAGTGACCCCAACTCCACTATCCTTCGTGACAACCTCGCCAGCATCGGACTTAAACAACTCGTCAACACACCGACCAACAGAGCAGGACACACCCTCGACCCCATCTTCGCGGCAGGAAACAGCGTCCATTTCAGCCACACAACGCAGCCGCCATGGACCGACCACCACTGCGTACACTTCGCCATCAACAAACCCAAGGCACCCAAACCAGCCCAACGCCCACCACGAAGGAACTGGAGCAAGGTTACCGACGAGCAACTTAACTCCACCCTCAGCCGAGACAACCACACCTGGGCACCCGACGCAAACAGCGCAAACAACGCAGCCAGAGAACTCCACACCTGGATCTCCAACTGCGCAGATGAGCTCGCCCCTCTATGCAACCCCGACAGACAACGCCCCAGGAAAGCCGCCTGGTTCATAACCGCTCTCCAAGAAGCCAGACGCACCTGCAGACGCCTGGAGAAGAACTGGAGAAACACCAAGACAACCGAAAACCACACCACCTACAAGGACGCCATGACGGACTACCACAACCAGATCAGAGCCACCAAAAGGAACTTCATCCACAACAAAATCCTGGCCAACTCCACCAACTCCAAGGAACTTTTCAGTGTCATTCAAGAATTCACCAACCCACGCAGCGAAGCCACAGACATCACCCCATCCAAAGACCTCTGCGACAAGCTTGGAACCTATTTCCACCTCAAGATCAAAAACCTCTACGACAACTTCATCGACCATCCACCAGGTGCCACAGACGGCCCCCCGCCCCCCAGAAACACCAGCCAGCCCACCATGTCCAACTGGACACCGATCACGGCCGAAGACACCGCCTCGACCATGAAAAGCATCCACTCGGGGGGCCCCCACCGACCCCTGCCCCCCTCACATCTACCACAGAGCCGTGGGCGCCATCGCACCCAAACTACAATGCACCATCAACACCACCTTCAAAACAGGCACCTTCCCAGACTACTGAAAGCGCGCAGAAGTCAGACCCCTGCTCAAGAAGCCCACAGCTGACCCCACCGACCTCAAGAACTATCGGCCCATCTCGCTCCTCCCCTTCGCAGCCAAAGTTGCAGAGAAAACAGTCAACAGGAAACTGACACGATTCATTGAAGAGAACGCCGTCCTCGACCCGTCCCAATCCGGATTCCGAAGCAACCACAGCACAGAGACCGCCCTACTCGCCGCCACAGACGACATCCGCACCCTCCTGGACCAAGGCCACTCCGCAGCCCTCATCCTACTCGACCTATCAGCGGCCTTCGACACCGTCTCCCATCGCACACTAGTCGTCAGACTACACGACGCAGGCATACAAGGAACAGCCCTGGACTGGATCCGATCATTCCTCACCGGAAGAAGCCAAAGGATCAGACTCCCACCCTTCCTCTCCGACCCCACGAAAATCACCTGCGGAGTCCCACAGGGTTCATCACTGAGCCCCACCCTCTTCAACATTTACATGGCCCCCCTCGCAGCCATCGTCCGACAACACGGCCTCAACATCGTATCCTACGCCGACACCCAGCTCATCCTCTCCCTCACCAAAGACCCCACCACTGCCAAACTCAACTTCCAGAAAGGAATGCAAGACGTCGCAGTCTGGATGACCAACAGCTGCCTGAAGCTCAATGCCGAGCAGACAGAAGTCCTCGTCCTCTGTACCACCCCTTCTGCATGGGACAGCACCTGGTGGCCGACCGCCCTTGGAAGCCCACCTACCCCCTCAGACCACGCCAAGAACCTCGGCATCGTACTCGACTCATCACTCTCCATGAACCAACAGGTCAACGCCGTCACCTCCAGCTGCTTCAACACCCTCCGCAAGACCTTCAAGTGGATCCCCCCTGAGTCAAGGAAGACAGTCAAGGAAGACAGTCACCCACGCACTCATCACCAGCAGACTGGACTATGGAAACGCACTCTACGCCGGCATCAACAAGTCCCTACTCCGCAAACTCCAGACAGTACAGAACACCGCCGCCAGACTCATCCTCGGCATCCCCCGACACGAACACATCAGCCAACACCTACGAAGTCTCCACTGGCTCCCCGTGGAGAAAAGAGTCACTTTCAAAATCCTCACTCACGCCTACAAATGCCTACACAACAACGGACCCAAATACCTCAACGACAGAATCAACTTCCACGTACCCAAAAGAAACCTCTGATCTTCCAACCTCGCACTGGCCGAAACCCCGCGCATCCACAGAGCCAGAGCAGGCGGAAGATCCTTCTCTCACATTGCAGCCAAGACCTGGAGCAGAGCTACCGGCAGACATCAGACGCGCCCCCTCCTGAACACCTTCAGGAAGACCCTCAAGACCTGGCTCTTCGGCTAAACAGATCTGCGGACCCCCCCACCCCCTTGAGACCCTCACGGGTGAGTAGCGCGCTTACAATTCCCTGATTGATTGATTGACTTAATCCATTTCAAATTCTTCCACAGAAGCTATTACACACCACCTTTTTGCACTATATGGGCCTGATGCCAGCTGCTCTAGATACAACTCAGTGGATGCTGGCTTTATTCATGCTGCCTGGTACTTCCCCCTGATATGCAACTACGGACGCAGATGCTAAAAATAGTGTTATGTATTGTAGATCATATAGGGCCAGATGTATCACAGGTTTTTATCCATTCTGTGTCTATGGGAAAATGTGTTCATACATATGGCCCATTGTCCCACTGCTGAGGTACGTGGAGGATTTCCCCACCACACCGTAAATTGTTCGCACTAACTACACTGCTAGTGAAGTGGAAAGCAGCGATGCATTGGGGTGGAGGCCTCCCACTTGGCACTTCAAACTGGCTGTGTGACATGTCTGTTTGCAGGGAACAGTTAGATTTATACTGGAACCTCATGCTACCCAAATCCAAACCAAAAGATAAATAGGCTGACCTGTGATCATACTTTCTACATATGGGTGCCGAAGTAGCAAAAGCAGCAACAGAAGGGAACACCAGAGCCCACACCAAATTGAGCCCTTAGTCCTTTACTAGCGAACACACCCACACACACTTCAGCCCTCCCATATGTGTGCAACGGGCACACTATGAGATAGCCATATGTGATGCTGAATCTGTGGTTTTAAATGGGCTAACACTGCCAGGGAATGCCATAGTGCTGTGCTGTCATACGACATCAGTTACATTTATCTGCATAAAAGACACATTGCCACCTGTACACCAAAGTAATCTTGGGGGATTGTTAACTGTGTTTTGTTGGTTGTACACAGTTATAATACAAAATCTTAATCAAAAAATAGTAAATAAAATAATTGTAAATGTGTCTTTACAGTCACTAGCCATTCAAAGGCATTTTCACTGTAGCATGTTTGGCCGTTCCATAGGAAAGCCTTACGATGCAATATTGAATACTAATATTGAATCTCGGGAATGGGACTAGCTAGAAAAATAATTAAACAGCTATTTTTAATAGTCATTAAAAATACAACTCAATTGTGAAGTTACATTTTGTTTCTAGATATTAGAGAGAAGTTACTTTTAAAAAGTTAACTTTGTCCTGCCTGATGTCCCTGGAAGCGAAATCTGCATTTTGCTCTCCAACTTCTTCCAGCCAGTAATTAGCATTCGAATAGGCATGGATAAGGTGCGAACGTGCTCCCAGGAGCAAACCATAGGCTGACCTGAAGGGAGAGAGATGCAAGACATAAATGTGGCATCTCAGGCACCCACCTCACAACACTCCAGGCCCCATGGAAGATAAGAAGAGGACTGACCCTGCTCTCTGAGACCTGAGAAGTGCCTCAAAAAGTGGACCTGCTCTCTTTCTCGTACCCAGGACAAAGAAGTGGACTCTAAGGCTGACCTCCTGTTAAAGCTACAGGGAGACAACAAGCTAGAAGAGGCCTTTGTCTGCAACTGCCCAGATGACCAGTGGCAACTGGACCTGGAATGGACCCTCCTGTGAGCTGCTGCCTACCACCCTTTTGAGTTTCCAAGCGCCTCCCCTGGGGTCTTGAAGGACTTTAGAAGTGTACTCCTGCGGTGGATTGGGACCTGAAGGACTAAAGTCTTTAACCAGGACAAATCTTGTTAGTGTTTCCAACCCACGTTCCCTCGCGGTCAGCGTCAAATTGCACCTAGGTCCTGTTCTACTGCAACCATTGACTATCATTGGCACGCTGTGTTTATAGGCACAATTTCTACTTAAAACTTAAAAAATTCACATCTCTGGGTCTACTTATTGGACTTTTCTTATTTTGTTTATTATATTTTACTCTATTTTACTAATTTGTTTTGGGCGTTTTATTGTTTTGCATTTCGACTTTATTATTGTTTTAGTACTGCATAAGTACTTTACACATTGTGTCTATGTTAAGCCTGTCTGCTCTCTGCTATAGCTACCAGGAGTTAAGCTCAGTTTTATTTAGTGACTTTAGTGGTTCACACTGACAAGGATTGTGATTATCACTTGGCTTATAACCCATTTCTCAACTAGCAACCCAACTTCTTACATTGACCATGTAGGAAACATAGTGTGTAAAAAAAACGATCAGATGTTACCTGTTTATAAAAAACAGGGGCTAATAATCCGTGGCTGACAAATAGTATCAAATATTCCGTACGATACTTATCCCATTCGGGGACAGACCGTATAATGTACTATATAAGTCCAGGGAAAAAGTGTTGACATTTACACCCTAATGGAAAAGTCTGCTGGTCTTCATCAGACACAGGGAAGTAAAAAGTCTGGGCACAAAGTAATAGGACAACCCAAAGCATGGCATTTAGTCGAACTAATTAAAGAGTGTCAATGTGATTGGCGTGATTTACTCCAAGTAGCAGAAACATTATGTACATGATAATATTAAAACTCATCACAACTGGAGTAGCTCACAGGTTCAGTAGCGGGCAGGGCAACAGCCTCCATCTATTTGCTGGTGAAGTGCTATGGGAAAGGGAGAACACAACTGGCGATTTACTCCCTGCTCCTGCCGCAGCATAATTATACTCCTTGAAGCCTGAGGTAGCTGGGGAAGTACAAGGGTTCCAAAGGGCAGCCACGAACAGCAGCTTCTATCCCTGGCTGCTCACAACATGTCTGTGCCGAAACTTGGAGTGAACTATGAGATGGTAATGCTGGGAATAAGTGCTGTGTGCGACAGGGGTGATCTTTGCTCTCATTCCTGTATATACTAATTTAGCTTCAACCCTCATTAATGATTTGCACAGTAAATGTTCTATCTTGCACTCCAGCAACATTACTTATTTCAACCTGAAATGAAATGTTATTTTATGTAACGGTAACCAAGGCACACACAGAAAAAAACTGCCAACGAAAACTGCAGTTGTTTAAAAAATTACGAAACTAAAATAAAACAGATCGGCGAAGAAGTGCACGGAAAGGTAACCTGAAGGTCGGTCGTTGTTCCAGGAAATGTGAGCTACGACAAGGCTCTCGGCACTTGTTTACACGGCAAGCTTCCGAAGAGATGTGCGGGCTCTGTTTATGGAAAGGCTGCTTACACGCCAGGGCTTTAGAATGTCCTGGCGACACTAGCACACTTTTATTTTAATCTATTCGCATGTTGTACCAGAATAAAAGGTGATTCGTGCATAGCCCAGTTATGGTCTTCCTTTACAGTTTCTGGCCTTTTTTAATGCAACATGGTTTTGCACTGAAGGAGAACAAAAGGAGAAAAACACTAACCTTTTTGCACACGAATCATCTTGAAGCCAGATAAAAGTTCCCCGAGGACGGCATGGGGCACTGAGACAGTACGCTTGCACACACAGCTTATTACCACAGCAAGGAGTAGCCCCAGAGGTCAAGCAGGCAGGCCCGCCTCCCCCCCGCGCTGCGCAGCCCCTCCCTCGGGCCCACCCTCCCAAAGATTGCTGACTCCGTTCTTAAGGAAGGCATGCAGCCCCTTCAAACACAGATCAGTGCCCCGGCGCCAGCAAGGGGGAAGTGTTGATACAGTACTGGGAGTGTCTGAGGGGCAGCCATTCTAGTGAATCATCTCTTAGGGCAGGGACTCCGCAAACAGCTGGGCGCATCTTCCCCGCCGCGCTTCTGCGTAGTTTAGGGTTGCAGAAGAATGCTTGAGACTGTAGGCAGTAGGAGGGGGTCACAATAACTAAGATTAGGGCAACGATACATGAAGAAACGTTTTCGCGAGCAACTCTCTTGTAATCCCTCCTTCGTCGGATCTACGAGCCAGTCAGTCTACAAGCACAAGTAAAGTTGGTATATTAAACAAACTACCTCACAAAACGGGCTCTCACGAAGCCTCATGTCTTCTGTCATATTCTATGAATGAAATCCAGTATTTGTATTTGTAAAGCGCACAATTACCCGAGGGTATCAAGGCGCTGGGGGCCGTTGGGAAGATTAAGCGAGCCACATGGTGCTGGGCTAACCTGCCGCCGGCACCGGGGATCGAACCGTGAACCCTGTGGTCCGGAGTCAGGCACCCTGGCCGCTGCGCCACACCTCTTCCACAAATATGAGAATATGTTTCGATAAAAATAAGGAAGGCAGGGGCAGGTATCCGTCCTACCTCGATGGCCCCGTGTTTCAGTCCACAAGGTCAGTAATGCCGTACTTTAGCAACCAACTATGTACCCCTAACACACACGACAAGCAAGCTACTTAAGAAACAGATCATAAAACAGGCAACGACTGACTTCAGACAGCAGAAGGCCAAGCTAATCTTCCGACCTGCAGACAGAAGTCAACTATTAATTATGAGGGAAGGAAGATCCTTCATTAGTTTATAAAACAAACGACTGACTTCTATAAGAAGATGCAGCAGCATATTAACCCGTGATGTTGTGCTTCTGCTTATACACAGTTTGTAAAAGGGGTGTAATTGAGGTGAAGCTTTACATCTGAACCTGAGCCATAAAGTAATACACTTTGCTCCCTTTATCAAAGTGTGTTCAGTTTTTCAGAAGCACTGCTGGAAAAAGAGGGTTTTAGAAGATGTTCCTGGACCCCTCAAAAAATCCACTCCATGTAGATTAGATACTAATGAAAATGTAACATTTGATTATTGCAATAGATCCGCTGTCTCCAAATCACAAGAAAAATGTTCGATATATGGTAGCCATAATGGTGGTGAGTGGGTAAAGAAACAAGGGGTGTGCTGTTGTTTTCAACCCCAGCAACACTGTTCTGTATTTGGTCAGAGCTGCTTATACCGGTTTCCCAAACATACATAAACTAGTTAGTTACCTGTAAGTCTAATTCTCCAGTGTTTGTATCTTTTATAGATTCACATGCTGGAATTATTCTCCATCACCAGCAGAGAATCCTCTGTAATCTTAAAATAGCAATAAACAGTGTTAAAACGGCCATAAGCCTAACAGTGCTCACAAACTTCAGCTAATGAGGAGGAATTGAGCTCTCTACTCCTCACAGAGGCCACCATAGCTCAGAATTCATATTACAAGTGTGTATGGGGTATGCAGAAAAGGTAGTGGGCCTTTGACTGGGGAGGAAAGAGGGTCGCATGTGAACTATACAAAATACAAGTGTTGGAGAACTGAAGTTACAGGTAAGTAGATTTTGTAGAGACACATTCTTGATTCAAAGCAACAGACAGTATAAGAAATAATAAGCAGAAGCAGTCTTACCTACAATGAAACTCCCAAACACACTCCTAAGTGGGCCAAGCAGTAGTATTTAAGAGTCCGCTGCTGTGCTCAAATCCAGACAGTAGTTCTTGGTGAATGTGTTCCTGCTTTTAAACATTGCTGATTGTCATATGCCCAGGAGCGATAGCTCAGTTGAGAGTGAAGCAAGCAGTTGCTGACATGGTTGTGGTAGAATATGCAATCACCTTACTTCCCAGGAGGGTGCTTCACTTTTCTTGGCAGAGAGTGATGCAGGTTGAGAGCCAGCGACAATGCCATGTGTGGAGGTTGGCCCCTGCCAGGACACCTAAAAGAGACAAAGTATTGGTTTTGAGTTCTTAATGTCCTTAGTTCTGTCCAAGTAAATTCTGATGCTCCTACAAACATTCAGAGAGTGCAGTGCTCTCTCAGCCATTGCTTTGCATTTGGAAAAAAAGAATAAAGTATCACAAGTTCATTGAAATGGAAGCCCAGTGGCACTTCAAGCATGAACCCCGAGTTGGTGCACAAGGTGACTTGTCTTTCATGAAAGGCAGAACACTTCTTTTATCTTGAAAGCTTGATGAAGCTCCCCCACTTTTCTTGCTGAAGTAAAAGCTAGGAGGAGTGCTGTTTTTGTTGCAAGATATTTTAGATCTACCCTAGGATAGGTTCAGAGGGAGGAAGCATCAGTTGATTATGTATTGTTTTCAGTTTCCATGGCACTGGAGGTCATAAATTGTTTGATGATCCTTTGAGAAAATAGGAAGGTGTACAATCTGTGCCAAAAGCAGTATCAAGAACTTACCAAAGACTGTGTGTCCAAGACGGAAGAGGTACTCCTTGTACTGCCCATAAGACTGATCCACATGTGGTTAAGCGTCCGCGCCGTCCATGCCACTCTCGCACCTTAGTGCTTGTGGTTGCCGATTCAAGAGCTACCTGGAGCACAAGGCTTTAAATGCAGTGGCAGGGCTCTGGAATTCAGAGCAGAACAAAAGATGTCAGCTTCTTCATTTGCCAAACATAAGTCATGTCTTACTGAAAAGAGGTGTAGAGAAGCCTAAGACCACCCCTTTCCCACATGGTTGGCTGTCCACAGTTGAGTTTAAGTGCCCAATCAAAGATGAAGTAGAGTCTTTTCCTATGAAGTCAGTTCATTTTTGAATCATAAATAAAGGCAACAATCACAGGAGAAAGATTAGTCACAATACACTAATTCCCTTACTTTTCAATACATTATTTACCCCCTTGCTACTATGTATGTCCCTTATTTTTTGCTTGTAGCAGTTTGATACTCTTCTTAATTCTTCCCCTTGAATTTTTGTTTGGCTCCATTCTCCATCCTGATGCCAGGGGAAGTTTGGTGACCTGCTGAGTTCCTCCGTTAAATTTTCATCTTCAAATCAAATGCTACAACATTGCTAATGAGCTTTTCCACCCCTTGGTGGGTTTTTCTTCCTACTTGGGACTCTCTTAAAAAGACACTTGACATCAATCACATATACTACTTTATGCAGGGTGGTACCATGACCACAAGGAGGAGTCGCACTTTCCTCAGGCAAGAAGAGATGAGAAGAAACAAGAAGATTCAACAGACCTTTTCAGTGTCCAGTCCTTGACGGAGGGGAGCATTGCTCAACCTTCTGAACCTTGATTTTGCAGCCAAATGGACTGTTACTGATGAGTAATTAAGAGCATCCCTGGCCAGCTGGTGCACATATGGCAGCATTTGGTGCACCAGTTTGGAGATGGAATAGAGACCGATAGCATCGCACCACATGCAAAAATGCTTCCAATAGATCTTATAGGTTTATGTCATGGCAAGGGGGGCGAAGCAAACACAAGGAGATGATGGACGGAGCGCTGAAACTTTTCAGACACTCACCCCCAGTCACAGATCTGGGTTGAATCCATCATCGTTCTTTAGCTCACTTCACCACCACAGCTCAGACACAGCTATATGCAAATCAGTCTTGGCCCTGTGCCTCATGGGAACAGTCCAGCCCGAACTGCCAAGCCATGTCTTCGTGCTTGCACCAGAGCTGCCCTGCAATCTGTGGAGGCATCTAAATGTCACATTTCTAGGTGTTCGGGAATCAAGTAGTCTGGCTCACTGTTGCATTTGGAGGGGCGTTTCAGGCGGCTCCTGAACAGAATTTGTGTTTATCGGTGCAGCAAAACCGGATCGGGTGGCCACATTAGAGTTATCAATATCAGCGAACATGAGTCTATCCACTCCTCAGAACTCTGGGAATGAAGGGAAATGGAGGAATGGCACAGGAAAAGACGTTCTTACATGTAATTGAGAAGACATTTGTAATGACGAGAGGCTCCGGAAAGGTAAGTAAAACCAAGTTTATTTGAAGAGCGGCACAGTACATCTGTACAAGACAAAATATTTTTTTTTTCTTTCAAAAGGGGCCGCAGTCTCAGGGATTCATTGGTCCACACACGACCCAAAATTGAGACATTGATTGGCACTCCTTCCATAACTGCGGCTTAGGGTTTACCTAGAATAGTGGGTCATTTTCCTTGCGCCAACTGTAGTATCGGTCATCTGACTGCACACACAAAGGTCCTCAATCTTGAACCAGGCAAAATCTGGACACTACGCACCTCACACCAACTGCAATTCCACAAATGTGGTATACTTGATTACCTGTCCTTGTGGTCTGCGGTATGTGGGGATGACGACTCGTAAGGTGGAAACAACGTATTGGTGAACATAGAAGTAACATCCGATGCAGGAGAATAACAACCAAACTTAGTGAACATTACATAAACCACAATCACACCACTAATGACTTACAGTGGACAGTCATTGAACAGGTGACCGCATGTAGAAACATACCGCAGTCTCTGTTTGAGAAAGAACAGAGGTGGGTCTATCGTCTGGGCACAGATAAAGAGGGGCTGAATGATCATATTCCCTGGAGTACAGTACTCAGAAAATAATAGACTCAGTTTCAATTTTTTAATTTTTTTCTGTTCAGCCGCATGACCCCCACAGAGTGTGTACTGTTTAGACACTCCCTGTTGACAATATCTGATACACCACCTGGCACATTCAACTATCTTTAGAAGTGTTTTACATCTTCATGAACTGGTATAGGCACATGACATGACAAGCAAGCATGTGGTTTTGTTGCTAACGAATACCCTTGCCCCAGCTTTCCCTTTGAATGATAGCACAGTTGGCATTTGACATAGCGTGCCTATCGCTTGTTAATAAAGTTTTGTTATGTTATGTTATGTTAATTGATTTTGTAATGCGCGTAGCTACCCAAAAAGGGTTTCCCAGCGCAGACCGTGAGGAACCAACAAATAAAAAAAGAGTAAGTACTATTGGTTAAACAGCCAAGCTTTCACTAATTTACGAAATTTTAAGTGAAGTGTTTCTTTGCGGATCGCTATGGGAAGAGAGTTCCACAAGAGAGGACCAAGATAGGAAAAAGAACGGCCTCCCATTCTTGTGAGTTTGATCCTGGGAACCATGAATAATTCCTGTGTCGTAGAGCGTAACAGTCGAGAGGGCTGATAATGGCTAACCAGATTTTGCAGGTATTGAGGGGCAGTCCCAATCTTAATCTTAAACATATAATCCAGGGCTTTAAACTTAGTCCGACTTTCCACTCTAAGCCAATGTAAGTCTCTCAAAGCATTGGAGATTGAGGTCATTCTAGGGATTTTATAAAGTAACCTAGCGGCAGAATTCTGCACCACTTGGAGCTTGCGTAGCATATCTTTATTTGCTCCCAAAAGAAGAATATTTCCATAGTCCAGTCTAGATGTAACAAGCGCCTGGACTACCGTCCTTTGAGTAGCATTGGGGAGCATCCAAATGATTTTCTTCAACCATTTTAAAATGGTGAAGCAGGTGGCTGCAGTTTTTACCGCATGTTGTTTCATGGATAATTTATTATCCATAATGAATCCCAAATTACGGGCTTGAGCGGTGGGCGAGGGTAAGGGTCCCATTTCGCTGGGCCAATGTTGGGGGCCCCAAAGGTCCTGATCTTTTCCAAAAATAAGGACCTCCGTTTTTTCACCATTTAGCTTGAGCAAATTAGCTCTCATCCAAGATGCAATGTTGCTCAAGCCCATTTGGAGAGTTGAGGGGCCTTGCACATTTCCCGCAGATAGGGAAAAAATTATTTGGGTGTCATCAGCGTAAGAAAAAAGAGACAACCCAGCCTCCTCTGCAATCGCAGCCAAAGGTTGTAAATAGATATTGAACAGAAGGGGACTTAAAATTGATCCCTGAGGTACCCCATAGGGAGAAAAAGAATTTTAGAAGAAGCACTTGATGAAAAAACTTGGAAGGTTCGTTTAGATAAAAAAAGAAGTCAGCCAACCAAGTGCTGTTCCGGTAATGCCAAGTGACTGCAAGGATTTGATTAGCACGGTATGAGAAACCGTGTCAAATGCGGCGCTCAAATCCAACAAAATGAGGGCCACCGTGTCACCAATATCTAAATGTTGGCGCAGCATTTCGGTAACGCCAAGGAGAGTCGTCTCAGTCGAAAATCCCGCTCTGAAACCAGACTGGGAGTGGTGTAAAAAGTTCGAAGATTCAATAAATTTGGATAGTTGCAAATTAACATGTTTTTCCAAAATCTTGGAAAAAATAGGAAGTAGGGAAATGGGCCTGAAATTAGATGACTGATCAGGATCAGCATTAGCCTTCTTCAGTAATGGGAGGACCATAGCATGTTTCCAATCGGGCGGAACCAAGGCCTCTTGAAGTGAGGCATTAAGTAGTTCCATAACAATTTCCAGTGAGGGCTGCTCAAGTTGTGAAAGTATAGGGGCAGGAAGAAGATCACAGGGGATCCTGATTTGATACTGCCTAAAATTTTTTTGAAAGAAGTAATATCAAGGGGCACCCATTTTTCCAATTTCGTCGGAGGTACCACTGTAAAAATGGATTTAAAAGGGGAAGCTAACTGAATCGGCACCAAAGGCCCAGTTTTATCCAGTGTCTGGTATATTTGCTCCACTTTACTTATAAAAAAATTGGCAAGAGTATTACATTGAGATTCATTTAGAATAGGAGAAGTAGGCTGCGTATCCGAGCCAGCCAATTTTTTCACCATTGCAAACAAAGTGCGAGAGCAATTTTGTGCATTGGAAATCGAGGAGGAGACATGATCCGCTCGAGCCAGTTTACATAGAACATGATATTTTTTTAGAGCAGTTTTATATATGATTTTAGAATCAGGGGAGTAGTCTCTCCTCCAGGATCTTTCCAAGGCTTTACATTTACTTTTTTCAATTTTTAATTGTTCAGTAAACCAGGGAGCAGGGGGACGATGATTAGACAGTTTTTGGTAGAAAGTGGAAGGCAGTAATTAACTGCATTAGAAATCCAACTGTAGATCGTATCCAGAGACGATAGTGATAGTGAACCAGTATTTGGGATATTGTTGGACAGAATTTGATTAAAAATTTCCAGATCCAGTTTTCCCCAATTTCTAAATTGCGATTGTACTTCAGTTGCAGGTATGAACAAGTTAGGCGGAACTGTACATTGAAACTTAATCGCAAAGTGATCTGACCAGCATAATGGAAGAGCGGGAAAACTTTGAATATAAGGTAGATTAGAAAAAATAGGATCCAGTAAGTGTCCAGCCGTATGCGTCGGGCCACTATTGCAAAGTGATAAATTCATTGCAGAGAGGTCAGAAATTAATGTGTTGCTGATATTACATTCCGTATTATCAAGATGGAGATTTAAATCACCCAAGATGGTAAAATTAGCCATTTTGAGTAAGAGTGGGGCAATCAAATCTGGCAATGACGACGCCCAGGAGCCAGCAGGTCCTGGGGGCCGATAAATCAGTATACCAGAGAGAGTAAATTGCGAAGTCAAAGTAAGTTTGAATAAAGCTGCTTCACAACCAACAAAAGGCAGGTCTTCAAACTTGCAAGAGTAACATTTTTAAATATTAATGCAATGCCTCCTCCTACTTTTAGATTTCTATCTTTTCTAACTATGGCATAATTGGCAGGTAAGGCCATAGCCACATCTGGTCCTGAACTAGCGTGTAACCATGTTTCCGTTAAAAAAATTGCATCAGGCTCTTCATTACTCAACAGGTTAAAAATATCCTCCTTATGTTTAGGGAGGGATCGACAATTAATATTCCAAAAATTAAAAGATTTGTTAGAAGAGAGACAGTGATTTTGATGAAGTGGAGCGTTAACTGTAATTGTGCTATTGGATTCATTTGAGAAATTAGTGCAAAAAGTAAAATTACAACTCGGACAAATAATCGCGTCTTTTAAAGGGCAAAGAACGCTACAATCTAAGTGGTGTTTACCTTTAAGATTCATCAGTTGTTCAGAGGAATATAAAATTCTCTGTCCTGAAGATGCTACACTCTGAGCATAGTTTATGGCCCCTGGTCCCGTTCGGTCTCGGACGGGCGCAGACGGGCTTGCCTTTGGCGCGCCTTTGGCGCGCCATCGGCGCGCCCGCTGCGCGCGTCCGCTGCGCGTCCGGACCATGGCCTTTAAATCAAGCAGTGGGCGTGCGGCGTGCAACGAGTGGAGCGCTGACCGCAATGAGCGCGTAGGTAGCAGGAAATGGCCGCCTGGGACCAAACGAGTCTCGATATGAGTGATTACCGTTTAAAAGGAGTATAACACACTCCACAAATTAGAACAAGTGACAGGGTAAAAAAGTTTTAAAATTAGCAGCAAACAGTAAAAGTAGTATCCCCAAGCAAATTCAGTTCTGAACCAGATTCCCCCACCACATGTAATAGTGTAGAGAACCTCACCGGCACTGCGCGTCCGACACAAGCCCCTTAAATCAGGCAGTGGGCGTGCGGCGTGCAACGAGTGGAGCGCTGACCGCAATGAGCGCGTAGGTAGCAGGAAATGGCCGCCTGGGACCAAACGAGTCTCGATATGAGTGATTACCGTTTAAAAGGAGTATAACACACTCCACAAATTAGAACAAGTGACAGGGTAAAAAAGTTTTAAAATTAGCAGCAAACAGTAAAAGTAGTATCCCCAAGCAAATTCAGTTCTGAACCAGATTCCCCCACCACATGTAATAGTGTAGAGAACCTCACCGGCACTGCGCGTCCGACACAAGCCCCTTAAATCAGGCAGTGGGCGTGCGGCGTGCAACGAGTGGAGCGCTGACCGCAATGAGCGCGTAGGTAGCAGGAAATGGCCGCCTGGGACCCAACGAGTCTCGATATGAGTGATTACCGTTTAAAAGGAGTATAACACACTCCACAAATTAGAACAAGTGACAGGGTAAAAAAGTTTTAAAATTAGCAGCAAACAGTAAAAGTAGTATCCCCAAGCAAATTCAGTTCTGAACCAGATTCCCCCACCACATGTAATAGTGTAGAGAACCTCACCGGCACTGCGCGTCCGACACAAGCCCCTTAAATCAGGCAGTGGGCGTGCGGCGTGCAACGAGTGGAGCGCTGACCGCAATGAGCGCGTAGGTAGCAGGAAATGGCCGCCTGGGACCAACGAGTCTCGATATGAGTGATTACCGTTTAAAAGGAGTATAACACACTCCACAAATTAGAACAAGTGACAGGGTAAAAAGTTTTAAAATTAGCAGCAAACAGTAAAAGTAGTATCGCACCGGTATTACTGAAGTCAGCGTCCTAGTCCTTTTTGGTGACGCTGTGGGTCACATGATTGAACCTTTCTTCATTCTGATTGGCCCCTTTGTTGCCGTATACGTAATGACGTAGCTACTAGGGATCTCCCGGGACACCGACGCTCAAATCGAGGCTCCCGGTTGTGTTTCCATACCCACCCACCCCCTATATAAACATGTGGAACACCGGCCCTTCTATCGACGGGGTCCGGTTTTCAGAGGGTTCAACTAGGTACCAAGTGGGTGTCTGGCTTTCTCGGCGTGAGTGTTTTCGAGCAGCCCTACCACACAGATAAGTGACCAGCCTGCTGTTGCGGGACCGAACTTCATATTTATGTATTTATTTTTTGTTTTGTCTCTACCTTTCTATAGGGTGTGCCAATCAGCCACCACCCCCCTCCCGAGACCCAGGGTGTGTTTAGTGATCACCCTATGTGTAAGACACTTCTCTTTTCTTTTCTTTTTCCGTTGACAATTTCGCTTGGATGAGCCCGTTGTAGTAACGTTAGCGTTTTCTGATTTTGACGCCCTGTAGCTCTCCATGTCACAATAGGCGTGTAAGTAAAAATAACGCTTAATGTGATATGTTTATAGTGGTTCCAGCTTTTGCCACTCTCAATAACCTTCTAAAATATGTGCACATTCATATCTCACTACTGCACGACAGCTCCTTAAGATATAGTTTCCGGTGCACTCCGAGAAGAGCACTTTGTTTGATGAAACTGGAACAATGAACGTCCTATGACCACATGCTTATTGAATATACTTATGTCTGTGTGTTTGTTCGTTCTTGTTCTTTTATTTCAGAGATCTGCAGGGTCCCAATAAGTAAGAAGGATCCCGCAATGATAGTAGGTTTTTAAAGATTCTTTTCCTACCTTTTCACGCATCAGACCTCCAGGTTAGGGTGAGCCTTAGCGTGCTCATACCGCCGGGGTCTTCACTTTGGTCCTGACGAATGCCTAGCTAGTAGCATCATAGAGGCAGAAACATGTTGACCACACATAGTGAGATTTAGCTGACCAATTTCTTCAGCGATCACATCACTCACATTGTTTTTATTGTGTGCCTGACTGACCGGCGAATAAAATCATTTTCGGATACAGCCTAGTCATTTTTAAATCACTTCACAATCACGTGCACTTGTCACTTTAACCCGCTCCGCAGTAATTCTGGCGTTGAAGCACACCGGGGAGGTACTCGACCTTCCTGGTGGGGCCCGATGATGAAGCATGTCACCAACTAGGTTGGTGAGTGAGGGCTTTATAAGAATCAAATTTGATTCTCCACGCCAGCTCTTCTCTTGAGAAGGCAAACTCTTTTGTTGTTTAGACTACCATTTGGGGGATCAAGAGTGTTCCTTCTAAAAATTCCCTCTCTCTCCTATTGTTTATAGACAAGACAAAATAGCGGCAGTAACTGCCGTACAGAGGCTCTGGAACATGGAACCAAGATTGTACAACACAGGTACATGGTTCCATGCTCCAAGCAGGAGACAGTGCACAAGGGAGAGGGAGGGAGAAAGGGGAGAGGGAAAGATGTAACACATCTCACCCCTAACAACAAAAGAGGAAGAAGTACAAAAGTAAAAGCAAAACCAAGAATAAGAATAAGAAATCAAGACAAGTATCTCGCAGGTAAAAATCTGGGTCTGTCGTTCTTCTTGACCCTGGATGCCACAGATTGGGCAAGATGAGGAGGGCTACCTTTGGGATTAGGACAGTCACTCAACGGTAATGCTTCCTCACTGTCTGTATTTAGCCAAAGAGACTTGCATTTGGCAACTCTTCTTACGTTCCATACTTTCCCATCCTGAGTAATAACGCTGTTCTTGCAAACTTAACAATTTTGATGGGATGACCGAATTTGGAAGTCCCTTTCACTAAGAAACCAGGTTTTTTAATCCTAACCCACTCTCCCACAGCAAAGTCAGGAACTTTTACATTCATAATAGAATCAAATAAAGCGTTCATCTTATCCTGCATAACTTCCACACGCTTAGCGACAGGATCCAAATCAATGCTGTCAACAGCTTTGTTAGCTCTCTTGATCCACCGTGGGCAGATGTCTGAAGTAGGTTCTCTACCCTTTAAAAGCCTAAAGGGGCTCACCCCGTTAACAGAGTGGGGGGTGATGCAGTGCATCCATAATCTCTTTCTTACCACATCCCTCCAGGGTTCGTTGGACTTGCAGGCTGACTCGATACCATCCTTAAGGACCCGGTTGAATCGCTCCACTTGCCCATTCTCCCTTGGTTCGTAAAGGGATGTGGTCACAAGCTTGATGCCACACATACAGAGGAAATCTTCCATCTCCTGTGACGTGAGTTGTACCCCGTTGTCCGTTATAAGAACCTCGGGGGACCCTTCACGCGCAAAGACCTCTTTGAAAAAGGTAATGAGGACTTGAGTAGTGGCATTAGCCACGAACTTTACCTCCGGCCACTTAGAATGGTAGTCCACCATCACAAGTGCAAAGCGTGCATTAGAAGGCAAATGATTGAAGGGGCCTGAAATATCGAAGGCCACCTTTTGCCAAGGAAACTCAGGCCAAGACACAGGCTTAAGAGGAGCAGAAGAAACCTTGAGCATTTTGTCATTGCTGATGCAGTCGGGACATTCTCTAACGATTTTATCAACCATTTTGTCGAGGCCAGGCCACCAAAAATTGGCCCTGATAAGGCGTTTCATCGAAGACATACCTAGATGTCCCTGATGGGCAAGTAGCAAAATCTTACTCTGCATGGAGGCAGGAGGGATGATCTTCACCCCTTTGAAAAGTAGGCCACCATCCTCTTCAATTTCATCTGAGACCTGGCAAAAAGGGGCAATGTCAGCAGTGGCGGACCTACCTTTAGGTCAGCCCTTTTTCAAACACTCATTGACGAGTCGACACACCACATCACTATTCATCTCAGTGACCCACTCAGACTCAGACAAACCCAAAAACTCATCGGAGACAAAGTCCTTAATGGTGGCAACTATGTCTACGTCTGGTTCATCCTGAGGAACACAATCATTGGAACAAGGCAGTCTGGACAGGAAATCGGCAGTAACATTGCTTTTGCCAGGGACATACACAACCTCAAAATCATATTCTTGAAATCTAGACATGAGTCTGGCAATGCGAGCTGTAGAGTTCCATCCACCCCCAGGAGATAAGATGCCAATGAAGGGCTTATGATCAGTCCTAAGCAAAAACCTGTTTCCCCACACATAGTTGCGGAAATGTTCAATGGCCCAGATGCATGCCAACAGCTCCCTTTCGATCACAGAATACCTTCTCTCAGTAGTAGAGAGAGTTCTAGATGCGAAAGCTACACACCACTCTTCCTTACCAGAGCTTTGGCTAAGATCCCCACCCCTCCAGACCGTATAGGCTTGCATCAACAGTAATGATGCACCTTTTGTTCAAGCAAAAGGACTTAAGGGTGGGGGCATTCACTATCTCACTTTTGATTTGTTTGAACGCTGTTTCCTGCTTGTCTGCCCAGACAAACTCGTGGACTTTCTGGTCAACTCTCTGAGGGGCTCCATCTTGGTAGCAAAATTCTGTATGAATTTGCTATAATTTTCACACAAACCCGCAAAAGAGAGAAGTTTCTCTCTGTTGTCAGGAGAAGGTGCATTGATGATGGCATCCACCAAAGACTTTTTGGGGACAACACCATTGATGGAGCAAGGACTCGTAAATGAGACTTGCTCGGAAGCAATCCTCTCGTTTAACTCAATAACGAATTACTAACTATGTGTTTGTAATTAATAATTCACATTTCAGAAAGACACCCGGGAAAACGAAGCTTGCATATGTGTTTTACTAACTCTAACAATATGAACGAAGGACTAAACGCACTCTAACAAGGGATCTTTACTGCACATGCGTCTACTGCATCTACGTAGTAATGACATTTAAAGCCTGGAGGGAAAATCTTGCGCATGAGCAAAAGGCATTAAAATGGCGGCTTGAAAGTTCACATGCATGGCACCTGCTTGGCTAAATAGAAAATAAGTTTTATATTAACGCAAATGCAGAAAGGGTATTAATAATTAAAGTGGGTTAGAGTAGAGGTTGGTGGTATACAGTGAAACCATTTATTTTTGAAAATAACATTTCTTCTTTTGACTTTATTATTAGTGCGCATTTGGGCCTTCCACACTTGTCTGAAATGAGCTGACTGATTTCAATCCGCGCATGCTCACATGAGAGAGAATCAGGAAGGATGAGTAAGGACTTGTCAAACGTCCAAGGACGAGAAAGATGTGCCCTGGGAACATGAGGGTGAAGAGTTCATATGAAGAAGCCTTATTCATGGGATTGAAACAAATTTGTATCAATAAAGTTTGGAGATGTATGGGAAAGGAAGCTACTTAATAAAGTTTAAGGGGATGGGTTTACAAACAATAGTTCAATGAAATAAGTGAAATGTAAGCATGGTGTGATGATCATCCCCCCTTGCCTGACCAATCAGAGTTAGTATTTTTACGATATTGAAACATTAATGGGTGGTACATGAATATTGAAAAGTATAACTGAGGTAGTTTTTAGTTAGTTAGCTAGCAGAAGCGGGAGCACAGATGCAGAGCTCGGGATGCTGTCGGTGCTGTGGATGGTGCTGATGCTGTGAGATGCTGATGAAGAAGACAAATGCAGAAACTTCCATCTTAACTTAATTGGGTTAGAAAGAAGATCGTGGAAGAACCACAAGGAGGAAGAGAGTGTCAGAGAGGGGTGCGACGCAGTCGTCGGTATTTAGAGAGGTGAAGTATCCTGTCCTGATTCCTGTCCTGAAGTCTTTGTCTCCTGATCTATCCCGGGGGACCCTTACCAGCCCTTTGGCTACGGGGTTGGTCTTCACACCATTCTTGGTAAATATAAATTCATTGTATTGATAGATGTTCTTCTCTCTCTGTCCTCTCCTTTCTGAGCATAATTATTGTGTGAGTCTGAAATATTTTTTGCTTATTTATTGAATTGACACTCTTATGAATGAAGGTGTTTGTACTGAAACTTTGAGATGATTCACATTCAATTAATTTTGATAAAGATTTAAAAACTTCCCGAGTCTGTCATTATTTTATTTAATTAAAGAATGTTCAGTAAGTTATGTTAATTATCACCATCAATTAGTTCCAACTAATGGTCCATCGACCAGAGGAAAGAACTTTTTGATCAGTGAAAGGTTTAGTTGGAAATAATCAATAACTATTCCTGAAAGTATGAAATCTATAAACTAAACCCAAGCGGTCTACTTGGTATTAGTGAACGAGTTATATGGGCCCAGGTGAGTATATGGTAGTAGAGTATCTGTTGTTAGTACACCGCTGGATCACCATCACCCGAGAGAGTGTGACCGAGATATTCCATCGACTTGCAGAAGAATTTACATTTTTCAGCCTTAAGTGTCAAACCACATTTTTCCAACCTCTGGCAAACCTCCTTGACATGGCAGGAGTGATCTTCTTCATTCTTGGAGAAGATGAGGATATCATTCTGGAAACATTTCACGAAATTACTGACATCCTTAAAAATATGGTACATGGCCCTTTGAAAGACAGATGCGGCTGATGCCAAGCCGAAAGGCATCCTTTTGAATTGAAATAACCCATGCAGCGTGATAAAGGCAGTGAAATGTTTTGAATCTCCGGTAAGTTCAATTTGGTGGTACGCAGAACGAAGGTCAAGAGTGGAAAAAATGCAGGCACCATCCAACATGCACACCATCTCGTTGATATTAGGTAGAGGGTGGCAGTCAGCAACCAAATTAGCATTCAACGCTGTCATATCAACGCATACCCTAAGGCTTTTGTCAGGTTTTTGGGCTAAAACAATAGGAGAAACCCATTGAGATGAGTCCATTTCTTCAATGATGCCACCTTTAACCATGTCATCCAACATCTTCTTCAACTCAGTTCTTACACTGATGGGGACCCCTCTAAGTTTCTGCTTGACAGGTACAGATCCCTCTCTAACTTTGATCTTGTGGCTGAAACCTATAAGCTTTCCGAAATCTTCTGAGAAAACATTTGGGAATGACTTTGTAAAGTCAGTACTGGTAGGAGTTATAGCAAGGACAGATACAGGCTCTTTCTCCCTAGGGTTTAACACAATACCAAGCTTGGCCTGGTCACGCCATCCTAAAACATTTACCCCTTTAAAAAGGCCACATAAAGCTTAATAACAGCATTGCTTTGTTTGAATTCAATGAATACTTCCTTGAAACCTATAAAGTCAATATTTGAACCATCGAAATTCTGTGCCACAATATCAGGTTCACACAAGGAGTTCAGGTCAAGTAAATCTCCAAAAGATTCTAAATAGTATTCCTTTGTGATAATGGTCCAAGGTGACCCAGAGTCCGCCATCAGTTCAAGCTTCCTACCAAGGATACATACAAGACACTTGGGGGGGCTAATCTTGTCGTCCTTGGAAACATCAAAGGAATCCCGAATGGAAACCACAGTGCCAGTCTCTAAATCACCTTGGGCATCATCACATAAAGAAGGATCATGAGAGAGACAAGAAACTTTTCCTTTGGAGTAATTTGAAATGGAAAAGGAACCCTTCTTCATATCCTTTCACATCTTAGAGAAATGGCCCAATCATCCACACTTGCTACATTCCTTCCCAAATGGCAAGACAATGTGGGAAAGAGGCTATGTGACCAGGATTACCACACCCGTAGCAGTAGAAACCTTTGGGGTTGGGGTTATTTTTGTAGTTTGGGTTATAAGGGCCTTTAGAGGTACCAGGAGTAACACTACTAACCTCACTGGAAGTGGGAGACTTTACTTCCTTGTTGAGGGACTTCATCCACTTCTCTGACTGTTCTAGGGCTTTGGCTGTGCTGATGGCAGCCTCTAAGTTAGGGTCGCCCATTAGCCACAGTTGTCTTGAACCTTTTTGCTTCTAACGTGAACAATGATTTGGTCCCTGATCATCTCGTCAGTGATCCAACCAAAGTTGCAATGCAAGGATAAAGCACAGAGAGCAGTAAGGAATTCGTCAAAACTTTCCCCCTCTTCCTGGGCTCTAGTGTAAAACTTAAACCTATTGAGGGCAACACTAGTAGTGGGTTTGAATCGGTTCTCGATGCGCAAAATGGCTTCGTCGTACACATTATGATCACCTCCAGACCTGACGGGAGGAAGAGTTCTGTAAACTACTTGTCCCTCAGAACCTAAGCAATGGAGGAAAATGTTCTTCTTTCTCTCAGCCGACATGCGTTCACCATCAATCGCCTTAAGATAAGTAATAAACTCCTCTTTCCATCTTGTCCATGGGATAGGAGGTTCCCCTTTGCTTTGTAGAAATTTGCAAGGCGGATCAAACTGCATTGCATTAATATGGTAGACACAAAAGGTAAAAATATGCAATAGCAACAATTATAAGCTAAATAGCGACAAGTATGATTAGGAGAAGTGGTAAAATACTGTTGCTGAAGAGGAGGAAAAGTATGTAAAGTAGTTTTAGAAACAATAAGCCAATAACAGTAATCAAGTTACTGGAAAAGTAATGAGGATAACAGCAGTGAAGGTGTGCCTGTCACCGCGGAGGAACAGGCTGGGTAATTTAGAATGTAAAGAAAAAATAAGATGTGCCGGTCATCGCAGAAAACAGGTTGTGTTAAGTAAAATGTAAAGGAAAGCAAAAGTCAAGGTGTGCCTGTCTCCGCAGATGAACAGGCTGTGTTATATGGAATGCATAAGTCAAGGTGTGCCTGTCACCGAGAGTGAACAGGCTTTCCTACCTGTATTCAAAACAGAGGGTGTGCTCATCACCGTGTGGGTAGAACACAGGAGAGCTCATCACCGCGCGTGGAGCTGAAAACAGCTGAGCCTCCGGGAACAGCAAAAGAAAGATGTCGTCTTCGAGCGTTGGGACGCTTCTTGAAGATACGGCCGTGGAGCGTAATGAAGTAGCGTAGTGAAATCAGATGACCCTGAGGTAGGATGCTGCTTGCAAGATAAGAGTCGATTCTGGTCCAAAATGGCCGCCGGTGTGACGACGCACGGCGTGACCAGTGTGATTAGTGTGACCAGCGTGGCTACGTTAAATGACGCGCAAGCAGAGGCAAGCGTCAACAGGGTATCCAGGCAACCGTTGCTATGAAAGATATGCAGACATCACAAAGAGACTTGAAGGGAGATGGCCGTTGGCTAGCAGGAATAAAGGCCAAAGAAGACAAAATTCACCCGAAAGGACATCAAAAGGGTGAAAAATATGTGTTTTTTTGCAAAGTACCTGGGGAGATCGCATGAAGCAAGCGGAGATGCTTCGGCCAGCAGGACACATCGGGAACATGGAGATGGGTTCGGAAGACGTCGCTGCACCTGTGCCGCAGAGAGTAAGTAGCTGGCGAAGTCTTCTACCAGTCGTCGCCACTTGTAATGACGAGAGGCTCCGGAAAGGTAAGTAAAACCAAGTTTATTTGAAGAGCGGCACAGTACATCTGTACAAGACAAAATAGCGGCAGTAACTGCCGTACAGAGCCTCTGGAACATGGAACCAAGATTGTACAATGCAGGTACATGGTTCCATGCTCCAAGCATGAGACAGTGCACGAGGGAGAGACAAAGGGGAGAGGCAGGGGAGAGGGAAAGATAAAACAACATTGTCTACAGCTGGGTGGCCAGTACATGTTTGCATAATATGCACACTTTGGTTCTGCAGGGTGGGAAACGGGTCAGGACAGGATGACCCCACTTCCTGAAGATTTGTTGTAGTTAATCTTGAAGGAGCTCTTACTTGTGTCAATCTTTCAGAGTGGCTGATGGCATCTAGGTGATCATTCAGACTCCCTGATATGTGTTCCATGGAGATATCCAGCTTGTCCTTGTTGATGGGGTGGCAACAGTGTTTTTGGTTGCCAACAGGACAGTCATTGGCAGTGTGGTTGTCAACGGTGAAACTAAGGTCTTTACCAGTGATGTGGTCATTGACTACGGGGCTATTGCCATCATCTGAATCATTGATGGTGGCAACTTCACTGTCCAAGATAGAAGGTTTTACATCAACAATGGTTTAAGAAGCAAAGCTGGCTAAGCCTTATAATGGCTATTTTTTCATGGCATCTACTGTGCGGAGTGTTCTAGAGCCTAACATCTTTATTGAGGAATCTTTAGTTTTCCGCTTTGCAGGGGCAGAGAACTCCAGCGCAGGAAGTTCAACATCCTTTTTGTTTTGCCCCCTTTTGGAAACCTGCTGTGAGGCACTTCTCAAGAAATATTCCCCTGACAAGGGGAAATCCCCTTCAGAAGGGGGAATCTTTTTCTCTGGAAGTTATAAGGCCAGCCTCCTTTTCCTGTTCTTAAGAGTCTTTTGAGGGAATGTCTGACTGGGTTATAGGCAATAAATGCATTATTAAGTGTATATTACCAGTGTATCTTTTTGTTCATCCACAAGAAGAGCACATTTTGAAGAGTGGTCTCTTATTCCTAATTTGCTATAATGACAGTTGAAAAGTTCTACTCGGACCAGATAGTATGTAAAATACCTAACACAACTCACAGTTGAGTAGACCGAAAGATTGGCTGGCTATAGACCAGGAAAGGGCAATAAGGAATCAAATATTGCCTCAAAATTGAAAGCTAAAAGCAAAAGAGCGAAGCTCTTTCGGGGGATTTCATACAACATGATATGCAGTAGATATCTGTGCTATGGTCGCCTCTAGGGGGAGCAAAGAACTCAGCCACCTTCCACCGCAGTTGCTGAAGGTTAGATTGTTTCAGATGAGGTAAATAAACACTGTTGTTGGGCCTTTGGACAATTTTAACATTGGTTACTGCTATTTTACCAGTACCGGGCATTGCCAGTCTAACTACAGAATGATTCAACAATGTGAAAGATCCATTAATAAAGAAGCCTGAATGCTCACTGAGAATTTACCACTGAGACAGTTCTCACAACCCCATTTACGGGGCACAACACTTCAGCCACAAACCTTGTACAATGTATGTCCATGCATTTACATCTTTAAAAGTGTAGCTTATGATCATCTAATAGCCACATTTTTTATTATTTGATAAAATGATATTTTTATTTTTATTCACCCCACCGGCAAGAATGAGAGGGGATTGATTTTGACAGGACAAGTAGGCATTTCTCACTTGAGTTTTAATTAATAAACCTGAAATCAAGATGACCATTCAGAGGTCTCTGCACTTTGTGACATGCAACATAAAAGGCTAATGGGATAACCCAGAACACTATCTACATAAGGTCAACTGCCTTTGCACTGTGAATAAAATCTTTTTGCACAATTTACAAAGTAGCACTAATTATGTGGAATAACACATGCACACAGTAACTTCCTATATTTTGCACACATTGTTACACCCATCTTGCATGTTTTGTTCTTGCTATTACCACCAGAGAAAAGACTGTGGTAACAGTCAGTGAAAAACAGAAGCTAGTAAAAGTTACTTGAAGAACAGAAAACTAGTGGTGGTATGTCAATCACACCTCCTATTGACATCCAATGGTATGGGTATAGTATATTAAGGATACAGGATAGCGATTTTCCTAAAGACATAGAGGCCAACATTATGCATTATTACTTTAATGCAAATCACAAATAAAACCATTCCAAAACAGAATAGTCCTGGCACATAATAGGCATGCACATATTACAATCTGCCTCTATGAAATGCGCTCCAAAATCCTTCTTCATGCATCACGAAGAATCCGGAAATTGCATGAGAATAACAGGATAAGGAAAAAACTTCATAAACAACGAAGAAGCTTCATAGTAGAATAATGGAGGGAAAAACGCTCGATGTACCATACTTCCAGGCGATGGAGAATCCATGAAGAACGGATCTACTGGATATTATCTGAAATTGAAGAGGAATTCTAGTACATCCTCAATAGCCAATTGTGTAAAAGGCCAAAAGACTATTAACATATGAACATATTTAATAAACATAACAAATTGTTAACTTTCAAAAAATATATATATTTTTTTTTAATTTAATGAAAACGCCCCAGCCCTACTCCTCGGATTGGAGGGTGGGATAATGTTAGACTCTGTGTCTTTAATGAAATTCAGATTCTCTTGGCATTTAATAAGGAGACTCGCTATTTCATTACAAAACCGGAGGCTACCATTATGCATGTAGGTAGTTCTCCAAAACCACATCAGACATGTGCTCAATGGGATTACAATAATGTTTTGCAAAAGTAGTAGAATTTGACCAATCAGCAGCCCTAAGGATGTCCTTTAGCCTGCCACCCTTCCAGAAAGACTGACTAGCCATAGCACCCTTCACAGAGTGAACTTGAAACTTATTAAGGTCAATGCCCGCTAGCTGCATAGTCCATTTAACCGATCTTGCTATTGTTGCAGAGGTAACAGCGCTAAAGGGTTTAACAAAGGAAATAAGAAGTTGATTAACACTATCTGGACGATGTTAACTTATTCTGACATCATATTTCTTCATACTATTAACCACACACATTTTCTTGCATGAATCAAAATTGGGGTAAAATATGGTAGCGGACATTGTTTTAGTTCTTCTAATGATCTCAAAATTCACCCAAAAGGCATCATAAACTCTGTTACTTACCTATAAAGCTTTAACAGCCGACACATGTCAACAGGAAATTAAAGTAACAAAACTAACTTCATATAAAGCCTTTAGTGAAAAGATCCAAAACCAGATTTACGTTCCAAAGGGACTCATACTTCGGTCTAGGGGGTCTCTTTAACCTGATACTCTTAAGAATTCTACACAATATGACATTTTTTCCAACACTCCTTCCATTCACCAAAGCATGACCAGCAGATACTGCAGACCTATAGCAGTTACGCGTTCTGTAACCAAGTCTCTTATCAAAATGTTACATTAAAAAATTAATAACTTCAACTATAGGAGCCTGCACGGGATCCAAATCGTTCTCAAGGCACCAACGTATCCATGTTTTCCATATTCTATTGTATCTACTGGGGGTACCTGGAGCCCAGTACTCTTCTAGGAGCTCTTCAGCTCTTCCCGAAAGGCCTGGCATCTCCCTAGATCTCCGGATACCTTCCAGGCAAGACTGTTCAAAGTCCCAGTCAGAACCAGAGGGGGCTCCCTTCCATCCACATCTCTTAAGAGACATTCATCTGCGGGAAGAAGAAAGGGAATCTCGTAGGCTAGTTCCAAGGTCATTGGAAACCATGCCTGAGATGGCCAAAAGGGAGTTATTAAAACCAGAGAGCATACCTCCTGCCTCATTTTCTGAAGAACCATCTGAATCATTGTGAAAGGAGGGAAGGAATAAGTATGAATTCCCTTCCAGGACTGCAGGAAGGTGTTCACAGCAAGAGCACCTGGGTCTGGCATCTAGCTGAAATATCTCTTTAGTAGAAATGTCAGCCTTCTCGCAAACAAGTCCAGCCTCAATAAACCCCATAAGTGGCACAGAATCCCGAAGAGAGATTCGTTCAGCTTCCAATTGCTGTAATCCCTTAAAAATCTCGAATTCCAATCGGTCGATATATTTGCCTTCCCAGGAAGGTACTCTGCTCTGGGGCTGATCTTGTACTCCAGACAGAACATCCAAAGCCTCTTGGCCAGTTCCGATAGGTCTGTGGATTTAATACCCCCTAAACGATTTATGTATGCCACAGCTGAAACATTGTCCATCTTCAGCAGGACAGGTCTACCCTGTAAAGAATGCTTGAAACTCAGAGCGTAAAGGCCTGCGGTTAACTCCAGAAAATTTGTATGATGGGACCTCTCCATGTGGGACCACAGCCCTCCTGTATTCTGGGTTCCCAGATAAGCACCCCAACCAAGACTCGCATCCGATTCGAGAATGAAATCTGGAGAGGACCCCAAAAAAATCGCTCGTCCGTTCCAGGCATCCAGGTTTTCCAACCACCAACCCAACTCCAATCTGGCCTCCTGATCCAGGGAAACCCTGTCAGCGTGCTACAAATCTCTTCGCATTGCTCTCGCTTTTATCCTCTGTAAAGCGCGATAATGTAATGGGCCCAGAAATATAGCCTGTATGGAAGATTACAGGATGCCCAGAAGCCTGGCAAGTTCTCTCAAAGTTAAGGTGTCTTGTCTTAGGGCCAATCGAATTTCCTTGCGAATCTTAGTAATATTCTTCAGAGGTAAGAGTAGCAGATCCTTCACCGTGTCTATAGTGAAGCCCAAAAACTCTAGGGATATTGAGGGGATCAGAATAGACTTCCCCCTGTTTATAATGAAACCCAAACTCTCCAGAAGAGAAACAACCATATGCAAATCTTTCAGAATCTGCGATTGACAGTGGGACATTAAGAGGATATCGTCCAGGTAGACAATGAGACGTACTCCCCTCCCTGAGAAAGTACACAATGGCTCTCATTACCTTGGTGAAACACCAAGGAGCCAAAGAGGCCAAAGGGAAGAGCCTGGAACTGAAAGACATGGTGTCCCCAGAAGAACTGGAGGTAACACTGGCACTCCTTGGCCAAGGGCCAGTGCCCTCTCATTTGAGAGTCAAGCCAAAAAAGTGGCAGGCACTTGCTTCGGTCTCTTACAGGCCTGAAACCCATTCTGGGATGTTTCGACGCATCCATCCATCAAACGATTGTTCAATCTATTGTACAGTCCCGATTAGACTACTGCAATGTGCTTTTACTTGGCGTGAATAAGGCCGTAACCAAAACACTCCAACGGGCACAGAACGCGGCTGCACGTACGCCTTTTGCCCTACCGAAGCACTACCGAGCCTCTAATCTTCTTCACCGTCTTCACTGGCTGCCGATAGAACAGAGAGTCTACTTTAAGACTCTCTGTACTACGCACAAGATCTTGCATGGCCATGGCCCCCCAAATTCTGCACGGGTTGTGCTCACCGTACGTACCGACTCGAGCCCTGCGGTCCGCTGATCTGCATCTAGCCTGTAACCCGCGAGTGCGCAGGCTAAGAGCAGGGGGGCGCTCTTTCAGGGCCATGGCACCCGCCCTGTGGAACTCTGCCCCTCTCGCTGCTCAGGGCATACAAGACCACTGGGCATTCAGAAAACTGATTAAAACCTGGCTCTTCTCTAATCTCTAGTCTAATCCTTCCCTGTAGCTATATGTCTGTCTTAGCGCTGGGACGCCCCGTTGGTGGGGCAGCCATGCGCTCTATAAGTATGCATAACATAACATAACATAACATGGGAATGGTGAAGTAGCCATGTTAGAGGTCCAATTTCACCGGCCAATCTCTTTCCAATAATATATCCCTCAAAAGATGGATACCCTCCATCTTGAATTGTCTGTAAACAAGAAACCTGTTGAGATCTCTGATATTTATTACAGTTCTCCAACCTTTGTCTTTCTTCTCCACAAGGAAGAGGGTACTTACAAAAACCCTGTGTTCCAATGGAACCTCTACGATAGCCTCTTTTTGTAACATGGAAGTCACCTCTTGTTTTACCACCTTCTGTTGGTCTAACGACAGATTCAGTTCCCTCTGGGAATAAACATGATGTGGTACCTCTAGGAATTCTATTCTGAACGGTTTCCAGAACCCCAGGGTCTTGAGTAACTGATTCCCAGACTTGGGAAAAGAACCTGAGGCAGCCCCCCACTTTTGTCTGGGAAAAGGAAATCAGAGAAATCCTTGTATTCACTCTGAAAGGTGGTTCTACTTTGTCCATGGGATCTGAAGCCTCTTCCACAAGAAACTCGTCCTCGTTGAGGGTAGAAAGATGATGATGCTCCCGGCTGGTAACCACTACCGAAGCCTCTTTGTCTGTAGTAGGGCCTGTATGAAGCCTGACCGTCAGAAAGGCCCCTTCTTCCAGCCTGGCTAAAAACACCCTGGTTGAAGCCTCTTCTCATACTAGCTTGGGCTTTGTCTAGGGCCGAAAATGTAGCTCAATATTTCCCTAGAGACTTTATCATGTCTTCCCCAAAGAGTAGGCCCATGGGATTCTCAGAAGGCTCTTTATCGGCCAGGTCTCCCACTTTAGGATTGATTTTGGATAAAATAACCTCTTTGCCGCTCGACGTTAATGCCAGCATTTGCATTCTCCAAAAGGATCAAAGCCCTCTGGCTCCATCCTTTGAGTAGCATAATATCCACAGGTGTTTTGTTGACATGGGACTCCACTGCCATGTCGATTTTTCTGGCGAGGGGGTCATAAAACATCAAGACGACGATCCTGTCAGGCCTTAAGGGATCTTTCCATCCCTTTTCTAGGATCGCTGCCTAGTTTGAATAAAAAGATAATTTGTTCTGGGTCTAGATTGCGTGTCAAACAGACCTTCTGGATCACAGGTCTTTTGGGCATTCCGCTCGCGAAATATTACGTGCCTCTTTTTCTAGGGGATTTCTACTCCATTTTGTAATGAACTTCCCTACATGATCTTGAGGCCACCATTAGGCACTCCTGGGGTGCCTGATACTATAAGGAGAAAAAATCTCTTGACCTAAGGGATCTAAGACTATTCCCCTAGAGGTGGAAGGGGCCTCCTCTTCTATAAAGAGATCATCAACATCCAGATCATCGTGATCTAGATCAAAAATATATTCAAACACTTCCTCATTCTGTAACTCAACCTGGCATGGTCTTGTGCCTTCTTTTTAGCACTTAGGACAGACATGCCGCTTTGGACACCTTTCAAAATTGTGCGCGTAGGGCACCCAATACTTTTGAGGTGCGTTGACTCCTGAATTCTTTTAGGTGCTTGTCTTTGAGGTGCTTGGACCTCCAAAATGTTTCAAGGTGCTTGGACCTCCTGGAATGCACATGGAAGAACGACCCTCAATGTTTTTAATCTTCCCCCCTTTCTTACCACCATCAGAGTCTCCCCCAGAGGCAGAATCAAGGTCAATCTTTTCATCAGACCCCAAGAGCCTCTTATTGGCCATAACCTGGTGCAAGGTTTCACGCATACAAGTCCGCATCTCCTCCTGAATAATTTTTTTATCAAATCCTCATTAGATTTCGAAAGGGAAGCTTCAGGGCTATTAATGTCCTGATCAGACATCTTAATCAGAGACTAAATTATGAAAGGTAGCCTGAAATTAAAAAGCAACACCCCCAGAAAGGAATTCTCCTTTCAAACGAATCTCTATTTTTTATAAATATGAATAAAGCCCAGTCAAAGTAAAACAAAGGCCCAATCAAACTGCTCAACCTTAGAATTAATCTGAGGCAAAACCCTAATGTGCGTTTCAACGACAGCTGATCTCCAGAGACACCGCAACTGACAAGAACCTTGTGACGTCACGGTGTCTCGAGCGAGCAGCTGTGCAAATCATCCTAAAAGGTAGCACGTCACACGTAGGCTGTTAGGTCGAAGGGCCGTTGCCCATTGAGTTCCTTTAATTTATTCTCCAGACACATCATTCGTTATAGTAGGCATCGGGAGAAATGCGGCCTAATTAAAAGTATTGCGCTGGCTACAGCTGAAACCCGGCGCTCCTGTCACATGTTAGAAATGCAGCCTAGAAGGAGAGGCATGCGCCGGGCCAGAGCGCAGCCGATGAGCTGCACGCGTCTAAAGTCAGCTGAGGGACGCGTCAGAGAACAGGTCTCTCGGTGTGTCTCAAACCAGCTGAGAGGCGCGCCAGCGAAAAGTTAAATAAAGGACGCAAGATTGCTCTTGAGGAGCAGGCCAGAGGATTGAAGAGAGGCCCGAGTCCACACACGGTAAACATGAACAAATTTCTTAAAAGACACAGAATAGAAACAAACAAACCAAGGGACTAAGAAGATTTACATAAATTGGAAACAGCAAACCACAAGCAAGAACCAAATAAGAAGCTAAAATACAGTTTAAACAGGTAATTTAAGCATAGAGCAAAGAGATAATTATCTGTGTGGAGCAGCATTTAAAAGAGGCAGATTGTACTGTGCGTATGCCTATTATGTGCCTAGAGTTTTCGGTTTTGGAATAGTTTTCTTTGTGATGTAATACTTCAAAGTGGCTGTGTGTTGTTGCATTAAAGGAATAATGCATAATGGTAGCCTCTAATCCTGTAATGAAATTGGTTGGTGCTTCCTTGGTACCATGCACTCTACTAACGACAGGTACAAACAACAATAAATCTAAGGGTCCACTGTATAAATTGAATTAATATAAAGGTACCATTGCACTCATAAGAGAAGTCAATACAAATCAGAGTCCACCAAGTCTGGTATGTAGAAAATCCAGTTCAAAGGATTTATTGATACGTAGAGTTCAGTAACCCTTGTGAATGTGTCATTAAAACAACAGCCGACATGTGTTTCATCATGAACAGTGACTTTTTCAAAGCTGAAAGACCAAGCATCTAAAATTGACAAGTACAAAAATGAGAAAGAGTATGGAGTACACTGTGACAAGCCTGAGTAAAAAAAAAGAGAAAGAAAGAGCTAGAGACCCACAATGTCCAAGTGACGCAAGACAGCAATCCTAAGGAAACCCTGTGATAAGAAGTATCAGTGAGAGGGGCCCACTATCGTAGAGTCAAAGAATCAAGTGAAAAGTGATCTCTTGAGCAACCCGAAATGTGAGGACACAAATGAAGTTACTAACATAGAACATAGAAGTAAGCATGTCAGAAAATCAGATAAATAACACTAACCTAATAGTGGTTGGATGATTGTCAAACCACGATATGATGTATGAATGGATCCTGCTTTATAGAGACCCTCAAAAATAAGTTCTCCCAATATATGATCGAACTAGGATGAAAAATATCAATAATCAGTGTAACAAATTCAATGGTCCAAGCAAAGGCTAAATATTATTATATCATACAAAAGTCACTGACTTAAAAATAATTATTAGTCGCCTAAGTAGAAAGGTAAAATATTTGTAGCGATGTGAATGATGAGGCCAGGGTCGGAAATCCTCAGGTCATCAACATGATCCAAAAACGAGACCGAACTAGGTGAGAAGCTATAAAACAATCAGTGTATATCGAATAGTTGAGGTGACGTCCAAATATGAAGTAATACTGGACGTAAATTGGATATGTGAGCAAAACGGAAAACAGGGAACCTTAATTATGAGGGCCAGACTGGCGGATGGCTCTGTAAAGAGGAAAATAAATGAAACAAAATTACAGCCAATGTGAAGCCAAATTATAGGGAAAAAGACTTGGAAATAGATCATCAGAGAATAAGATGCATCACTGATTGTACCATAAACGACAACCAGTTCACCAAAACTGCCCAAGTGAACGCAGACTCCGTCTCCTGCTCTCACACACTCAAGATGCTCAAAAAGATCTTCAAATGGCTCCCCACCATGTGTAGAATCATCACTATAGCACTCATCACTAGCAAGCTGGATTATAGCAACATACTCTATGCTGGAATCAATGCTCAACTAACCAGAAGACTCCATCCCGCACCTCAAAGAGCTCCACTGACTCCTAATCCACAAACGCTCTTCAAACTATTCACACATACATACAAAGCCTTACACAACATTGCCCCATGTACCTCAACAACCACATAAGCTTTTGCAAACCTGCCAGAGACAACCTCTCAGCTGGACTCCTACCTGCACACCCCACTGCATATGCAGCACCAGATTCAGCGGTCATACCTTCTACTGCTTCGTTCTGAAAGCCTGGAACGGCCTGCTCCTGCACATCAGAGCTGCTCCTCGCTTTTTGAATCCTACAAGAAACTAAAGACCTGGCTCTTCAATTAGCCATGGCTCTCAGCCTACACAGCTCCTGCTTCAGTACCAGGATTCCTTCCCGGGTGAGTCGTGCACTATACAAATAAACACATAACAAAGTAATTGGACAGACTCTGGAGAATTGTGTGCAATAGTTAACATACTAATACCAAATCCTACAGTCACTGCTATTGTTCTACAGTCAAAACCTTTGTGCAAAACCTTGGGAAACTTTTATTCAGGCAAAGTGGCTCCTATAATAGAAAATACATATGTGACTGCTAGACCCCTTATAGATTCAAATGTGTTAAACTCTACATTACTCATCAATCTATGGTCCATCTACCCTTTTTAGTGTCTGGCTGAGTAATTAGAGTATTTATGTTCTAAAGAATGTTGTTCATCAACTAGTAAACAACAAGATTTCCATTAATCCTTGCCACACTAATTTTTTTCAACTCCTTGCGTGCTGAGGATGGAACATTTCCATCCTCAGTCACGGTGGGCGTTTGCTGAGGACACAACCATTCCATCCTTGCACATATCCACGGGGGAGCGCTGGCGCTCCCCGTGGGCTGCTCCTTTTCACCCCCCCCACCAGGGATGGGAGCAGAAGACCGCTACCACCCTCAAGCCACCCTCAGCTATCTGATGACATTGGAGCGCCATCATTTGATGCAGCTGGGGGGGATGTGCTGGAAGCCATTTGTTTCCAGCACGTCCATGAGACGATGCATTCGAGGTACGTCCTTCTCCCAGGGGGGCAATAGGTAAAAGTTTGCAGATGCAGGGGGAAAGGAAAGAGTTTTTCCTTTCACACTGTGCCTGTTTAGAGTGGTTCCCTGCTCCACAATTGAAGGTTGGGCCTGGATCATGGAGCAGGAATCCACACCACTGGACCACCAAGGAATTTTGTACTGATCTTGGGGGAGCGACCCAGTAGGCAATGTCGTTCCCCTGGGGGCATATTTTATCCTTGTTTCGGCCCCCCGGGGCCTGATTCGGCTGTTTATTAAGCTGGTCAGCTGCTCGGGAGAAGTCAAAACCCACTGGAAACCAGGGATTTAATTTTATTATGATCATTACGAGGAGCGAACCCTAGGACAAGGGTCACTACCCTTGGGTGACATTTTTTAATGAATTCCGCCCCCCAGAGGCAGAGAAAGGTTAAATACTTTTAGCATTTTTAGGCCGATCTGCCATCTGGGGGTGGAGGGAGGGGGCGCGGATGCCCACTAGCCTACCAGGGATTTCTTTTTTTTTTATGTCGGGGAGTGGCCCCTTGGCAAGGTTCGCTCCCCTTTAATGGAGAAATATTTTTGCGGTTTTCTGCCCCCCCCTGGGGACAGATCAGCCTTATTTGTAGACCCATTTGCCCCCAAGGAGATCAGAAAGCCACTAGTCACCAGGGATTTTATTTATTTGTATGTCAGGGACGGCCCTTTTGGCAGGGGTCGCTCCCCTTTTGTGGGGCATGCATTTTGGCCGTTTCTGCCCCCCTTAGGAGCAGATCCGCCATATTTTTAGGCCAATCTCTTCCCAAGGGGAGCAGAAAACCACTAGACACCAGGGAAAGTTTCTGTGTGTGTGAACTGGAGTTTGGCTGACGGTCTACGTGTACTTGGTGTGTGTGGGCTAGCGCTTGGCTGGTGGTGTGTGTAGACTGGCTCCCGCCTGGTGGTGTGTGTAGCCTGGCACTTGGCTGACAGTGTGTGTGGAACGGCACTTGGCTGACGGTGTGTGTGGAACGGCACTTAGCTGGCAGTATGCGTGGACTGGTGCTTAGCTGGAGGTGTGCATGGGCTGGCGGTGTGCATGGACTGGCGCTTGGCTGGCGGCGTGCGTGGACTGGCACTTGGCAGAGTGCATGGAGAGGAGCTTGGCTGGCGGTGTACGTGGACTGGCACTTGGCTGGAGGTGTGTGTAAAGTGGGGCTTGGCTGGCGGTGTGCGTGGACTGGCGCTTGGCTGGCGGTGTGCGTGGACTGGCGCATGGCTGGCGGTGTTTGTGGACTGACGTTTGGTTGATGATGTGTGTGGCTGACATTTGAATGGTGAAGAGCAGACTTCATAGTGTTTTATAATGTTAACTGTTTTATTTCTTGTCATCATTTGTGTTCAGAATGTTGTATTCTCCTTTTTATTCTAGTGCGATGCTTTTGTTTTCCTTTGCTGCAACTTCTGTTTGCGGTTTCGGAACTAGTAGATCTGCAGTCTGTGTAGTTGCATGTGTTCGGTAAGAAAAATGTTTTTGTACTATTTTTTCTAAATGAGTATCATTGCCCGGCATGAATGAGTTTTTTGTAAATGCTGTAATAATAGCAGCATATTTAGCTTTTGTTTGAGCGTGTGTGATTTTCCCCTTGGATTTGTGCACAATGTTTATGGTGTTGTGTCTTGTGTGTAATTTTCTTTTGTCTTGATTCTGCGTAAGAAAAAATTGGGAGATCTGTGCAAGTCTAGTCCAGTTTTCAGAAAGGTCTGGATGTGGTAGGTTTGCCTAGATGGCCGCCAAGCCCGGGACCAAAAACGCAGGTGGCCCCACCTCCCCCCTTTGGAAAACCAGGTTGCTTTGCGATAGATAATTTTGATGTCTACACAAAACGTTTTGGGCCCTTGCCTGTCGCAGGCACTTGGCCCACCCACACTAGTGAGGTAGCATTTATATCAGGAGACCTGGGGGAACACTGGGTGGTAGGAAATTGGTGCCAGCCCGGTGATCAGTGGTGGTGCGTCCATTGGGGCGTTGGGGCGTTGCCCCCCCGCCCGCAGCTCCATCGGCGTCTCTGAACTCTCAGTTTACTTAAGTTCAGAGACGCCGAGGGAGAACTGACAATCATGTCAGTCAGCATGACGTCGGACCGCCCACCCCCTTCAGAGTCTGAAGGGGGTGGGCGGTCCGGCGTCATGTTGACTGACAGGCATCGTCAGTCAGACCGTCACCAGGGGCATGCAGCAGCACAATGCACAAGAGCGCATGAGTGGGGAAGGTCGGCTAATTTTTCCGCCGTGCCCAGTCATGCGCACTAGTGGCTGCACAGGCTGGCGCATGCCCATTAGGAGAGCGAGGGTTGAGCAAAGGCTCAAACCTCGGTCTCCTAATGGGCAGGCGGGCGGAGAGTAACCGTGCCCTAAGTCAATTCTGGCGCTGCTGGCAGCGCCAGGATTGGCTGAGAGGGGTTGCCACCCACTTGCCAGCAGTGATGCGGCTGTTTGAGATGCCGTAGGAGAGACATCAGCGGACAGGCAGCCCCAGGAGAGCAGCATGCGTGTCATGTGGAAGAAAGAGACTACAGCGTCAGCAGCGCTCTTTCCTCATCCGAGAAACCCCCGAATCTAGGAACCCGCGTGGCCCTGCAGGCTGGGGGTCCCCAAGACAAGGTAGGTGGTACCCCATTGCTCAGATAAAGACATGCACTACTCGAGGTCCGGGTCAGAGTGATGTTTGCTTTGTTGAGGTCACTGGCGGTCCTCAACATGTTGAACATGTGCAGCGCCGAGTTTGGGACTGTATAGTGCCGAGTGCGCGCGCACGCGCTTCAAAGCCTTTTCGAAGATGTGCACGCGGCACGCCTGTGTGCCTGGAGATCCCAGTTACGTGGGCTGTGGGTGAGGGGGGATAGCGCCGGTGCTGCCCATTTTATACCTTTCTTGTGAGGTGAAGCTCTGTATTAAACTTACCACTACACAAAAGACAAAACGATTTGCATTGCTAATGCTTGTTAATGCGTGACGTGAATGAAAGAGTGAACCCTCGGAAAATATATGAGCAGAGTTTACTTTTGGTTTCAATAAGAGAAGCATGCAGGTTTTTCAAATGCATTAATGCCTTTGTCAAAATGTAAAACCTATGTAACTCTCCTCATGTAAAGCGCTCTGATACCTCCGGGTCTAGCCAGAGCTATATAAAACTCAAGTAAATAAAAGTAAATAGCCGATAAAGACAACAATGGCGGATGGTTTTATATGCAGGGCGAGTGAAATTAAGCAGTAATGCAGCACCAATTTATACGACAAATTATGCAGCCATGGCAAATTATGTGGAATGATGTTGCATAATTATCTTTTGGACATTTCAGCAACCATTAAAAGTATCTGGACAAACCTGCACCACATTAGTACCAACTTAGCACCTGAATATAGCAATCACCAACTGAAAGGTGATGGGTTAAACTTTGCAAAAGACCTGCTACCGCTGAGGTTTACATGAAGCGCGCTTTCTTTTAATCCCATTTGATTCGTTTGAGCTAGAAACAAAATCTCTTTTCGGTGTACTCTTCAAATAATGCAGCAGATGGTGCATTATGTGGCAAGTAAGAACAATCATAATTCCAGTGGTCTTGATTACATGTCACGGGGCCAATTGTCTAACTTCGGAAATGCCAATTAAAACTTGCTTTCTTGACTGTTTGCCTTTTTTCTTGTGGGCAATCAAGGGTTAAACAGGCTAATAAAAGGCTGAGAGAGGCACAGAGAGCCTTTCAAATGCAGATGCCAGTATCCCACTAGTATGGGCTGACATCAATACTCCTCGGATAGACATAGTGGGGTGTTGTTAAGAACGTCTTGAGCGTGAGGGCTACAAGAGATTGAAGGTGCATATATAGCGCGCAGAAGCAGCAGGGGAGGTTTGAGCAGCGGCGTGGTGAACTGTGGGGTCTAGCAGTAATAGCGTGGGACAGTGAGGGGCCCGCTGATAGAATGTGCAGAGCAGAGTCCACCAGTGACAGCGAGTGCAGCCGCACCAGGGCAGTGAGGGTACTTAGGATTGGAGGCTTCGGCTGAGTACACGGTGGTGACGGACACTAGGAGTCAGTGACGGAACATACAGTTAACAGGGTCTCGAGGGGGCCAGAGATGGAGGATGCACTGGAGTCGGGGATACTGTAGGACTTTAAGGGGCCCAGTGAGGGAGGGGGCAATAGAATCCACGACACAGGACAACAGTGAGGGACCAAGTGGCGGAGGGTGCAGCCTAGTCCAGGATACTGTAAGACAGTGAGTGAGGGTGCAGCAGGGACTGGGATATTGTAGGATAGTGCGGGTTTTAATGATGGAGGGTGAAGTAGAGTCCAGATAATGTTGTCAGTGAGGGGCCCCGTGATGGGTGTACAGTAAAGGCTGTTGTAGGACAGTGAGGGGGCCAGTGATGGGGTACAGTAAAGGTTGTTGTAGGACAGTGAGGGGCTCAGTGATGGGGGTACCGTAAAGGTTGTTGTAGGACAGTGAGGGGCCCAGTGATGGGGGTACAGTAACGGCTGTTGTAGGACAGTGAGTGGCCAGTGATGAAGAGTGCACGCGAGTCCAGGATATTTTAAGACAATGAGAGACCCAGTGACGGAGGTAGCTGTAGAGCGCTGGACGTTGTAGGACAATGAGTGACCCAGTAATAAAGGGTGCGGTCGAGTCCCGGATATTTTTGGACAGTGAAGAACCTTTCATCGATGGGGGGTGCAACAAAGTCCGGGATATTGTAGGACAGTGCGGTCCCAGTGATGGGGAGGGAAGGTGGGCGCAGTCGAGTCCAGGATATTGTAGGACAGTGAGGGCCCACTGATGGTGTAGAACGGTGTCAATTGCAGTCCAGGTGTGTGCTCTTGGTCTGATAGAATATAGATGTTCTAAGTGTTCTGATAAAATATGAATCAGAAATTTCATTTGAAAATAAACGAAGGCGCTCGTACACATTCATAATTAAAAGTACACATAAACACCCGCAAACTCTTTGATAAACTTGTGAGGTGCACTATTCACACAACTTTTCGCACGAAATCGGAATTAGAATGTTTATTGATAATGCACTGTTTATAAAAGGACTCGACGAATGTATGGCAAATTGTGAGTGGGGGTGCTGCCATTAATCTGTGGAGGACGCTGACATGGTCTCACATTCGAACCATTTGTTTACGTTCATTCTATGTGGTTGATGTGTTTAGATCAAATACCCTTCAAAGTAAAAAGGCTTTCACTTTGAGCGCAATTAACTTTGCACTTTTGAGCAAATATTTTTGAAATAATTTCGAACACAAAGCAAAGAGTGGACTGCAGTCAACTCACCTGTGTGGCCCAACCATGGAGTGCGACGTAGAATCAAGCAGAGCTAGTCGTTTTATGGGGGTACTGTTGAACAAATTAATGCAAGAAGATACGGGACAGTTTTTAATGTGTTTAATATTTCAAGACTATACGTTCCCACTGCTTAATAAGCCTTGCTTTATCGCTGCATTCATTTGCTTTCAAATGCACCATTTGCCAATCTTTTTTAAATTTCTCTCAGGAGAGGGGCTCTCCCTAGACCCCAGGTTTGTCCATTGAACTTGTTCACATCGCTAACTAGTGTTTTCTATTGGAAAGGGTAGAGCCAAAGCAGTCTTGCTTAGTACCCTAGCCCTCTTCAGAAGTCAGACTTGCTTGGCAACCCAGAAATTCTCTGAAATAATGTATGAGTTTTCTTTTATGAATGCCTAGAAATACTGAATTTTTAGTCCATTTATCACAGAAATAGTGCTGAAAAAAGCACCAAAAAGATGCCAATTTTTTTTAAATTTCTTCACGGTGGGAGAACCCCCCCGAACCCCCCTTATTGCCGTCGGGCTCGCTCGCTGCGCTCGCATACGTTGATTCGTTCTGCATACGCCTCACCAGTTTCAAATTACACCAGCCGCCACTGCCGGTGATCCCACAACTTTCCCACACATTTGAGGAAAATGTTATTCTTAAGCTAAATCTGAGGTTTGCATGGAATTCTGGGTAAAAAGTTGGGCGATCGACGCAAGCCACACCTCCCTGGACTCCCCCGGGTGTCTAGTTTTCAGAAATGTTTGGGTTTGGTAGGTTTCTCTAGATGGACGCTGAGCCTGGGACCAAAAACGCCTTTGCAAAACCAGGTCGTTTTATGATAATTTTGATGCCTCCACAATACGTTTTGGGCCCTTCCCTGTTGCAGGCACTAAGCATACCCACACAAGTGAGGTACCATTTATATCTGAAGACTTGAGGAAAATGTTTTTGGGGGAACATTTTGTGATTTGCAAGGGCTCTGGGTAACAGAACCTGATGAGAGCCACACAAGTCACCCCATTCCGGATTCCCCTAGGCGTCTAGTTTTAAAAAATGTACAGGTTTGCTAGGCACATTGCAGAAAAAATATGATGTGTCCACTTTCTGTTTGGGTCGCTTCCTGTCGCGGGCACTAGGCCTACCCACACAAGTGAGGTACCATTTTTATCCGGAGACTTGGGGGAATGCCATGTAGGTGGAAGTTTGATGCTTCCCCAGATTCCAGAACTTTACATCACAGAAATGTGAGGAAAATGTGTTTTAAGGCAAATTTTGAGGTTTGCAAGGGATCTGGGTATCAGAACCTGGTGACTGCCACACACGTCACCCCATCCCTATGTGTCTAGTTTTCAACAAGCTTTTGCAATGCAATAGGTCTTGCATTTGCAAGAGTTTAAGCTATTGGCATTGTAAATGACAATGTCTTTTATTTATCTGTTTTGATAATTAACACATAAATAAAAGGCATTGTCATTGACAATGCCAATAGCTCAAACTCTTGTAAATGCAAGACTTATTTCATTTCAAAGAAGCGGCAGCCATTGTCCCGGGCTGCTTGGAAAGTGAAGGCGCACATGGTGTGCTGATTGATGCAGGAAAGCATATCGTGCCTGCAGTAGGAGAAACTCATTAAAGAAAATAGTTCTTACAGACTAAATAAGACATACTGTGTAACAACAGAAGTAAAAGGGCCAGTCCTCATGGGAGGTTACAAATGAACACAAGGTGGTACTAAAGAGGGACTAACAAGCCTTTTAACGAATCAGAAGCCAGCATTTACAAAGGACAGTGACTAAAGCCAATGAAAAATATGGGCGGAGAATGGGTGGAGCTTCAAGTCCATACTCTAAAACAGCATGCCTGCAGAGCAGCGCATGCGCTGCCCAGGCTCAACCTAAAAATGTACAGGTTTGATAGGTTTCCTTAGGTGCCAGCTGAGCTAGAGCCCAAAATCCAAAGCTAGGCAGACTGCAAAAAAAAGGGTCAGTTTTCATTGGAAAAATGTGATGTGTGCACATTGCGTTTTGGGCTATTTCCTGTCGCAGGCACTAGGCCTACCCACACAAGTGAGGTACCATTTTTATCAGAAGACGTGAGGGAATGCCGGGTTGGCAGACATTTGTGGCTCCCCACAGATTCCAGAACTTTCCATCCCAGAAATGGGAGGAAAATGTGTTTTTTTAGTCAAAGTTTGAGGATTGCAAGGGATTCTGCGTAAAAGAAACGCGGAGAGAGCCTTGCAAGACACCCCACCCTGAATACCCCTAGGTGTCTAGTTTTAAAAATGTACAAGTTGCCTAGGTTTCAATAGGTGCCGGCTGAGCAAGGCCCAAAATACACAGCTTGGCACATTGCAAAAAGGGGTCAGTTTTGAGTTGAAAAATGTGATGTGAGCACGTTGCGTTTTGTGCCGCTTCCTGTTGCGGGCACTAGGCCTACCCACACAAGTGAGGTACCATTCTTGTCGAGAGACTTAGGGGAACATAGAATAGTAGATCAAGTGGTATTACCAATTGTCTTTTTCTGTATTTGCGCCTTACAAATGTAAGACAGTGTGTAAGAAAGAAGTCATTTTGAGAAATGCCCTCTAATTCACATGCTAGTATGGGTCCCACGAATTCAGAAATGTGCAAATAACCGCTGCCTCCAAGCTCCATATCTTGTGCCCATTTCTGAAATACATAGGTTTCGTTGATACCTACTTTTCACTCTATTGGCTCTGGGTACCTTGGGTTCTTGGTGAACCTACAAGATCTATATATATCCGCAAGCAGAAGGGTTCAGCGGGCGTAACGGTATATTGCTTTTGAAAATCTGCCATAGTTAGAATAAGTTACAAATAAAAATGTAGACACAAATGGCTGTTTATTTCAACTCAATTTCAATATTTTGTCATTTCAACTGTTACTTTTTATAGGAAAACCTTAGAGGATCTACACAAAGGACCTTGCTGAATTCCCAATTTTGTCTACTTGTCAGAAATATAAAGCTTCCGGGATCCACCATGTGTTTCACCCTCGTTTCCACCACTAACTGCAAGGATGTTGAAAGCACAAGAAATAGGAAAAATGGTCTCTCTCCCAGTAAAGTGGCAAAACTGTGTTGAAAAATGTGGTTTTCTGATTCAAGTCTGCCTGTTTCTGAAAATGGGAAGATAGTGATTTTAGCATCGCAGAAGCTTTCTTCTGCAGCACTTTTATCCCATTTTCCCCACAAAAAACAAATTTAGCTGTATTTTGGCGAGTTTCTCGGTCCCCTCCAGGTGAATCTACAAACCCTGGGTACCTGTACAATCTCCAAGATGTGGGAAAAATAGGACGCAAATTTGGTGGACAAAACGTTATGGGTACCTAAACGCGAACTATCCCAAATAGCCAAAAGAGGCTTAGCACAGGGAGGCCTAGCAGCAAAAGGATTAATCACATTGTTTTACTGAGATTCAAATGCATGTATATTAACAATACATTTCAGTTAGCTGAATATTGCATCCTTTTTTATGGACATTACACAGCAGCTCATCAGATTTTCTATAAATTCACCCATTAACAAAGCATTCAACCCCCCCCCTTTTGGGGAGAGGATGTAGCCTTACAGGTAGAGTGGTCGACCTCGAAGCTGGGGAACCGGGTTCGAGTCTCGGCAACGACGCTCAACATCCTGTGATTCTAGGGAAAAATCACTTAATCTCTCCGTGCCTAACAAACATGAATGTGTTCATCTGTAACGCAACTGATGCTCATGTAAAGCGCTCTGATACTCGAATTCTCGGGTCTAGTTCACGCTATATAAAACTCTAAAAAAACAACAACAAAAAAACAAAAAAAACAACAGAAGAGTTCGGGAGATATATACACACACATATATATACATATATATATATATATATATATATATACACATATATGCACACACATATATACATATATATACACACACATATATATACACACATATGATTTTCCCACTGAGGTACAAATATGTTTATTGAGGTCCAGCATTATAGTCATTCAAAGAAAAAACAGAGTACATTCCGAAAGACCACTCACACCTTCTCACAGGCTGTTTCCCAGTATACCCCTTATCCATGCTATCCGTTAACAAAGAAATAGGTTCAGATTTCTCATTCGTGTATGGCAATGGGCTATAGGGATACTCTTTCACAGTAATTGAAGCAATGGACTCCAAGTTGCTTCAAAATATTAACAAGATTCCATAAGTGTACCTAGCGTTTTCCTCACCAACAGATTTATAGGGGCAAATACCACTGAGCAGTAGGTGGAGGCTCTTTCTTCCAATTGGCCGCCATTCTATTTTTGGCTGCCCTCAAGCAGTTCTTCATCATTAGTCTGTCTGCTTTTGTTTGGTAGGTCAGCGCCTGAGGCCCAGAATCATGGTGGAGATGTCAGCTGGGATGGGGTTTCCTACAGTGGTCTTTATCACATGCAAAATTCCAGCTAAAATGGCTTTATCTGTGGACAGTCTCATCATATATCTCTGAAATAGACTAACAACATACATCCCCTTCAGCACATGTTGCATGCTTCTAGGCAGCATTTCTTTAGTTTGTCTGGGTGAATCTACCAGTCACACACAACTTTATATTAGGCCTCTCTGCTCGTTATACTGTGTGAGGGTTTTAGTATGTTTTGCCACACGGTTACTCATTGATGTATTTCCTATGTTCTTTCCTCAGTAGGTCTTGTATGCAGATGCTGTTGGTAGGAAGGATTATAGTAGAATACTTTAAAGGATAGAGTTTCGGCCCTTAGTTTCTACAGCTGCTTTAAAAAATGTTTCCATGGAGGTCACAACACAGGTGGCCACCTGACAAATTTGGGGGTTCATAAGCCAGCGCTATAATTGCGCATAAGGATGGCATTTGGTTTCATCTACACAACAGAACAAGTTACTTACCTTCGGTAGCTCTTTTATAATTGTGCATAATGATAGCATTGAGTTTCCTCTAAATAAAAAGCAAGGTATTTCCCTTTAGTAACGCTCTTTTTGGGCAATACTCTATTTAAACCCCGATTCCTCCCATTCAGAACATCCTCCAGGCACCAAACTGGATGCGTACGCTTTCATTGAAGCGCTGCCGCTTGCTGCTAGGTGGTGTTGTGCAGCTCTGCATTGACATCTTTCCTCCCCTGGTAGTGACAGAGAAGAGCTGCATAGAAGTGTCACCCCTGCACACCAAGCCCTTGACAGCACAATTAAGAGGTACTAGTATGCAGATGTCTAATTTGGAAACTTTTTAGAGGGTAAAAAGAGATCACTTCACAGAACGGACAGGTAGGAGGGTAGGAGGTAGGACTATCCATCAGAAAGAGCACTACAGACGGTAAGTAACTTGTTCTTTTGATGGATACTTCTAACTGCAGATCCCTCATCTTCAAAGCATATACCAAAGCAGTACCTCCCAAAGTTAAGGGACTATAGAGCGGGCCTAGACCAAAAAGTCCTGCAGGACCAAAAAGGAACAAGCATTGGCATAGCCAATAGGTCTCACCTTTGGGACCTTATAAGATAAATTAAAGGCATTGTTTTTTAAATAAATAAAGTGAATAAACCTCGATTAAAAAATGCATTTCCCGTTTTTATAGCACGAGTTGCCTGCCCGTTTATTCAAAGAGCTCTGTGAAGAGAGGGCTGAGCTTTGTATAGGATAACAAAGCCTACAGCAAAAAGTTAGATATGGTGGACAGCCTACTTTGCATCTGGGATACAGCTGCGTTAGAAGCATTTCACAAAACATCAAGTTAAAGTGTGCGTCTGCAGTACGTCTTCCTTCGTTTTTAATCTTTAGGCCTACAACAAACCACGTAACTGAAAAGTAACTATAAAATAAATAACAGAGCAGAACCAAGCAAAATAGCAGCGACAAGAAACTCAAAGCTGTTCGCCTATTGAAAGTACTTCCGCTAGGAGAAACCTACTTCTTTAGGGATTAAGGTCACGTGTCTGACACCAGAAACAACTGGAATTTGTACACAAGCATTGTGTTTATCAAGTTAGTAGGGAATAGGATTAAAAGGAAGTGAAAGAATACCACGTGTAGCGTCTGCGGGCTACACATATTAAGAGCAATTAAGATGCATTAGCGGGTTGCGTTTCCGCTGCAGAGATCTTTGTGCAAACAGCAGCTAGTGAGTACGATCCCCAGGAACGCTGTCACAAAACACGTTACAAAAGAGTAACGAATGAGCAAGTTGTGTCAAAGCTCAACAAGTTCTTAGCAGAGCAGACTGGTGTTAACGGTCACAAGATAAATCAAACCGAAGTTGGGCAGTAATGCGCTTAAACGTAGGCGGGTGCACGGACACATACTGAATGGTATCACTGGTTGACTTTTTACCCCAGCATAGTTTAGTAACATTACGAAGTCAAATCCAAGAACGGCTTAGAGTTGCTAGACAAGTTGTTCATTCATCTACATGGCCACAACTACAGTGAACTATTCTAAAAACTTGGATGCGTAGCCCGGTTAGGAACCAGGAGGGCTGGATTGCATATCGTCCATTTCAGCATACTGAAAGAAAAGCATGACAGAAAAAAACCTGATACCTTGAAGGGTCACGTTGTGCTCAATTTGTAGAGTCGGTCGGGTACAACATGGAAACACGTATAAATTGCTTGAAATGGGCCGGGGGGGGGGGCGGGTGCGTTCTAAATCAGCGGCCCTCCCTATATGAGGACAATAAAGGCGTGCACTGACGAAATGAGAATACTGTTCGTGTGACCTACCTGAGGAGAATATGGGGTAGTGGGGAAAGAGACCGGACGCATGGGGTAAAATGGTTGGTGATCTATATAGTACGCAAGCTATGACAGCGAGTCATAAGTTCCCTTTCAGGTCAACGGCACGGATGGAGAGCCCAACAAACAAAGCAAAGGTCCCAAAATGGTAGAATGGGCCAATCGGATACACAACTCAGATCACCAGGGGCCAAGAACTAGACGGAGGCGGTACCACCAATAAGAGGAAGTTTAGCAACAAGACATCTGAAAGTAGAACCTGGCTTCCTTATTAATACAAGAAGCCCTGGGAATCATTTTTTTAAACATTAACTTTTTGTCAAAATATATTTTTCTAAGAAAAATAATGGCAGTCCTTATTTCAGAAAACATGTTTAAAAACTGACATTTTTAATGTTTATCTTAAAAAGACAGTTCCCCAGAACATGCTATGACCACCCTAGTGGTTTTACATTTATAATTAGCTGGACCAAGTAAAACTACAAAGCCCGGGAGTGGCGAGCGCACATTAAATGGGCTGAAAAACAAAGTTGAAAGCGAAAGCGAGCGTGTGAGCGTGTTTGTTTACTTAGGAACATGAGGCAAGATCACGATAAGGAAGGTATGCAGCTGGCACAATGCGCGCCGCTGCTCGCTTCCGAGCCCCCTAGGCCAGGGGAGTTAACGTTAAAAGAAAAGGCGGGACATGATGCAGTCTTTGGCCATTTGCGTGCTTTCAGTACTGAAGGCCAATTGAATATGTGGGAGTTAACTAACTCCCACGGACAAGTTTAGGAACAGTGTGGAGTGCTCACAAGAAGCCTCCCATAGAGCAGCGCATGCGCGCTGCGCTAGGCTCGACCTAAAAATGCCCTTCCCGTCAGACCTGGCTCTCAAGGTAGGTACTTAGCGAATGAGTGCACTGGCGCCTATGTCTTGGCCGGACAGATATCAAAGACCGTCCGTCTCTGTGCCAATGCAGTGGTGGAAGCCTTAGTCCTGGTGGAAAGGTCTCTCAGAAGTTCTGGAGTCTGCTTTTTAGCCAATGGTTTTGGGGCCTAAGTCAATGGAAACTCTCCTTCTTTCGAGGCGTGAGGCAGAGCAGAGAACATTGAGAGGGTGATTAATGCTCAATTTGTTACAACTTTTGGCAAAAAATGCTGCCCCGACTCAACACTAGTCTGTGAGGAAAAAAGGTAGTGTAGGGGGCTGCACCAAAAGCCTGGAGCTCACTCATGCGATGAGCTGAAGTGACTTCAACGAGAAAGATAGTTTGAGAGTTAGAAGACGCAATAAGCAGCTAGCATTGGCTTGAAGAGGGTGTAAATGAGGAACATCAGAACCAAACTGAGATCCCTTTGCAACATCACAAATGGTTTGAGAGGGAGCATGTGTTATTTGTATATTTAATATAATTTTTTGTTTTTTTCTAGGTTTTCCCCAAACCCCTTTCTTCTAGTTACTCCTAACCTTCCTTTACCACTACCACCCCTAAACCCTAAAATTATCCGTACCTCCCTTTACCACTACCCACCCCATAACCCTAAAATTAACTATATCTCCCTTTACCACTTCTCACCTCTAAAATTACCTCCATTTAGAAATCGTTTTATATGTGTGTGTGTGTATATATATGTGTATATATATATATATACATATATATATATATATATATATATATATACACATATATATACACACACACACATACATACATACACACCCTACCTGTACTTACCGTGCTTGGTAACGGCATGCATGGTAAAGGCATGCGTGTTAAAGGCATGCATGTTAAAAGGCATTCATGTTAAAAGGCATGTGTAGCAAATGCAAGTGTGGAAAAGACTGTATGGTAAAGGATGTTTCCCCACTGCAAGACCTTACTGGGCCAAAGACAAAGAAATAAAATAAAACATCAGACGATTTGGCTTGCACAGGGTCTGTGCTGGGGACTCCACACCAGGCCACAAGCTTGACCAAGCACCCGGCATAAACGGACTTCGTAGACGGGCGCCTGGCAGCAAGGATAATATCCACAAATTCAGGTGGTAGATCGAACACAGTCAACTGCAGCTGCTCAATCTCCACGTATGGAGGTGGACATTCACAGCTAGAAGTGCATAGCTTGCCCTGCATTACTACTGTGACAGAAGATTCTGCGAAAGCAGTATCCTGGTGAAAGGACAGATGCTCCTGCCCAAAAGTTACCAGGTAATACACTCTTCTGGTCCAGTCCAGAGCTACTAGGATGACTTGGGTCCAGTTGTTCCGAATCTTTAGAACTTGGGATAAGAGAGGCAGTGGCGTAAAGGCGTATAGGAGTCTTGTGCTCCACTCCAGCCTAAATGTGTCTCCTACAGAGAGTGTTCTTGGGAACTCCAACACACAGACGTTTTCACACTCAGCATTCTAAACGGTAGTGAAAGGTCGAGCCAGGGTTCTCCCCACTGTCAGAAGATGCCCTGCTCCACCTCACGGTGCAACACCAATTCATCATCCACCAGACGTAGAGGGCTGTGTTCGTTTGCCCTGGAGTTTTAAGATCCAGCCATGAGTTTGCAGTTGGTGCTGCAGCCAACTCCAGAGGCGCAGGATCCAGGATCCCACCCCACCCTGCTTGTTGCAATACCACATTGTGGTGGTGTTGCCCATGAGAAACTGCACCAGTTTTCCGTGGATGGACGGCAGGAAGGCCTTCAACGGATAGCTAGCAGCTCCAAAAGATTACTGTGGAGCTGGGTTTCCGCCAGAGACCAGAGTCCTCTGATCTCCACCACTCCCAGATGGCCTTCCCAACCCAGCAGTGACACATCCAACACAACTGCCTGCTCTGAGTGGGGAAGGTAGAGGGGTATGCTGCTGGCCAGATTGCGGTCGAGCAGCCACCACTGCAGATCTTTGCAGTCTCGTTTGAAATCTGGAAGAAGTCCACTAGGTTCCCTTGATGCCGGGCCCAGTGAGACTTCTGATCCAGCTGCAGAGTCAGCATATGCCACCTGGCGAAGTGGACAAGCAAGATGAGGCCAACATAACAAGATGTCTCAGAGCTGCGCTCACCAAAATCCAGGACTGAGGCTGAAACATCGGAAACCATGCCAAAATGTCCTGGACTCGATGCAAAGGACGAAAGGCCCTGAAATGTACCCTGCCCTGAACAGCTCCTATAAAATTACATTTCTGCGAAGGAGTCAGGTGCTACGTTGGCTTATTGACCGAGAACCCCAATGATGTAAGGAGATTCGCCATCATCTAGAAGTGGTCTACGAAAAATTGTGGCGAGCCTGCCTTCAACAGCCAGTTGTTGAGGTAGGGGAAAACTAGTATTCCCAACCTCCCAAGATTGATGGCCACCCCCACCCTCACTTCATGAACACGTGAGGGGTGCTCGTAAAGCTGAAGGGGAGCACTGCAAACTGAAAATGCTTCTGGCCGGCCCTAAACCGTGGTTAGCATGTGTGGAACTGCAGGATGGGAATGTGAAAGTACTCATCCTGTAGTTCCAAGGCTACCATCCATTTACCCGGATCCAGGGAAGACAGAACCTTTCAAGCCTGAGCATCCTGAATTTGTCCTTCTGCAGGAAGGCATTCAGAGGGCAAAGATCTAAAATAGGGCATGGCCTCCATACTTCACCATGAAGAAACATAGTGATTAACAACCTGTCCTTATGTCTGAGGCTGGCATCCTCTCGATGGCCCATTTGGACAGTAAAGCTTGTAACTCTTGCAGAAACATGCATAGGTGCTCCTCTCAGAGCCGCACTGATGTGGGCTGGACCATCTGGAGGACCAATCTGTTGGAATTAATAGACTGTCACTTTGGGAGAAAATGTCTAATCCTGCCTCCCACAGGGTACTTGTGTGCCGCTAAGGGTTTTGGAGGCTGATACCACAGGGAAGGGGGACTGGGAAGATTGGTGCCCCTGGTGACCTGCATGTTCTCTACCTGATTCAAGTCTCCAGCTGCGGTGACTGCAGCAGAGGATGGAGGCCCTGTCTATATACCAAACATCTAAAGTAGACCCGGAATTACTGGAACTGATGAGGGAACTGTTGGGCTGCAGTCGAAAGGCCTAAAGAGCGCACCTTGGCCAGGCTTTCCTTGAAGCGCTCCAGGAAGGAATCAACTTTTTAACCAGAAATGCAGCATCTATTAAAAGGCATGTCTATGATGGATGCCTGCACATCTGCAGAAAAGCCTGTGGATCTCATCCAGGCCTGTGGATTTCATCCACATGTGAGGATGAAGCACCACATTTGTGCTGACTGCTTGCCCCAAACAGTAGTGTCCAGGCCACCCCGAATTACATATTTGGTTGTATTCTGACCATCTTCAATTACTTCAGCCAAAGAGGCCCTAAACTCTTCCAGGACCACCAGCAAGCTTTTGTTTGACATGTCCCAGAGGGCATGCCGAAAAGGGCCTACTACACAATTGGCACTGACAAACCTAAAGGCTAGGCTGGCTGAACAGAACATTGCTTCCCAACACACATCAATCCTTTTTGACTCACTGTCCAGGGGGAAGTGGGGAATGAATTAGGATTCACATTGCTGCTGGAAGCTTTATCAACAAACTCTCAGACATAGGATGCTGTGCAAGAAAATGAGGGTCGCCAGGCTCCAGTCTATGGCTTATGGCCACCTGTCTGTTCACTAGTGGGCAAGAGCAAGATTTAGACCAAGTGCCCAAAAGGGTGTCGCTTAGGGCTTCATTAAATAGAATATAGGCCTCAGAAGAAGTTAGGCCAAGCTAAAAAAAACTCCTGTAAGCACATTTGTTTTAACCACAAAAGAAGGAAGTTGTAAATCCAGGAACTCAACAGCACCTCTGATAACTATGGCAAATTAAGCACTCTCTTACGTTGGTATCCCAAGGAGGGAAATCCCAGGAGAATTATCAATCCCACTGGCCTCCTGTAAATCCATATGTAGACTGTCCTCATCATAATGTGGAGGTAAATCATCCCCATCATTTCCAATGTCATCTCCAAGTGGCAGGAAACTCCGGTCAGAGTCGTAAATTGTGTAGGAACGGAGGATGGCTCTGTGGTAGTGGAAGTGTTTCGTCTGAATCAGATTGTACGGGAAACGGGTGTGCTGTAATGGAGTCAGAGTGCGCACTCAGCTGGGTTCAAACCAGATTTAACTTGGGGTCGGACAGTCAGCAGAGGATCTACCTCCCGCACTGGCGATGTCGGGACTGGCGATAACAAAGCGGAGGCTCATGCAGGACTTCAGGCCAGAATGGAAGTTAGCCCCAGCTGTTATTACGAAACCAGAGAAAGGTTTAAGGAGCTCAAACAGAACCAAGGACAAATCCACTGGCAGTAATGACACGGATGGCCCCTACAGATACTTAGGGGCCAAAGGTGTGCCAGAGGGAACCAAAAGAGTGCCAAAAAAGAGCAGCTTGGCCTTCCAAAATGTCTTGACCTGCTGTGGCATGGCCAATGACCCAGAAAACTCAGGCTGCATCAGGATCAACTATGGGACTGGCTCCTCAATTGGGACCAAAACCGAGTGGCACCTTGATGCCTTTTCAACCTCTCTTCATTTAGAGATTGTTGGGATGGAGACAAATCCTGCTTCATCTTCTTATTTTTCTGCATTGGCTTACTGGATGACCTCGACTGCAAAAGGACTTGTTGTGGGATCAACCTCGAGTGCGGGTCCCCGCCCTCAACTTAGAGTCAGAGCAGGACATGCGTGGCTTCTATCAATGTTCAGCAACAAACTGCTTCACTTCAGTCTCAGATTGCCTTTGTGTGCATGAGTGCCCATGCCTCACGACTTGGAGCTGTGCTCTGAGCCCAAACATCAGAGGCATGCCTAGTGCATGTCTGTCACTGACATTTATTTTTGACCGTCGTGGCATGGTTTAAACCCTGTAGCCCAAGGTGGGGAGATCTGATGTTGCATACTGGAATTTAGTTTGAAAAACTCATTCAACCGAGGAAAAGGGAGCAGAGCACCAGATCCACATTCGAAGGTGCAGAAAGAAAATAACTGATTTTGCCGAACAAGGGTGGCTCTTATATACAACTACGCTCCATCACTTTTAGGGTTGAACAATGTCAACATGGAGCAACAGGACACCACCCAGTGGCGCGCAGGAGTGCTGCTATAAAAAAGTATGTATCCAGTATGGGCCTGAGGGATATTCTGAGGTGACGATCTTGAAGTTAGAAGTATCCATCAGAAACGTCTGTCTACACAAATTGAAGGATAACATTCCATGTCCCAAAGCATGTCTGATAATGTAAGGCATTCCTCTATTCTCCAGTTATTGAAAGGGCATGGATGTAAGACGGGTGAAGGTGAGGTTATTCAGGGAAAGAAAGGTAGGTTCTTGTGAATATTTGGAAAAGGAGTCATATATTTCCAAGGTTGTGTTAGATATTGTACTAATAGAAGCATTTGCTGGCCAATCTGCCTTGGGTTTCCAAATTAAGCACCACAGAGTTCAGATGAGCACAGCTCTATTCACCTGCACCCAGTGATAGTCAATAGCTCTGAGTGACCAATCTGCTATGACACAGATCTTTATAGTTTAGTTGAAGTGCCAGCCCCCCAGCCATTTTGAAGTCGTCGTAATTTATGGCTCAGTCTTGCTCTTCATCCGTGCCATATAAACCACAGTACCATTCATTTAAGTTCTGCAAAATATTCTCTGTGTATTTGAGTAAGTGGTGCCTGGAAATGGGCACAGAATCAGCAGGAATATATTAATTTTGATTTTGTCAAGACTCCTAGCCATGTGAGTGGTGGGTATCCCCAAATATTTGAAAGATTTAGTTGTTTATCTAAAGGGGGAATGGGAAGCAGGATTGACAATTTCAGCAGGGGGTAGGGTTATTTATTCATTAGATTTTTAAAAAAACCTGCTACCTCTTCAAATTCTTTTGAGCAAAGTTGCAGTTGGGGTAGCGAAATAGGTGGTGAGTGAAGGGCAGAAAGATATCATCAGCAAAAAGCTTGATTTGATGTTTTTTTCGTGTGAAAGTTACTCCTTCAATCTGCCTATCAGCTCTTATCTTGGCCTCTAGTGGCTCTCTGCGGAGCGCAAAGAGCAATGGAAAGAGGACAGCCCTGGCGAGTGCCACATTCTAAGGGAATATGATGTGAATATCTCTGGTTAACCTTTATTCTCTAGGTGGGAAACCTGTATCATGCCATGGCCATCATAATAAAAGTGGGACAAAAAACCAAACTGTTGTTAAGGTCTTGACCAGTATATGCCAATACACCTGATAGAAGGTCTTTCCAGCATCACGAGAACCCTGCACTGCTAGCACAGCTACCTTTTCAATCAAGTAGATTATTTGCCTGATGTTATTATGCTTTTGCCAGCCCGAGATGAAGCCAGATTGGCCTGGGACGATCTGTAATGGCAATAGTAGCTCCAATCTGGTGGGCAAGATTTTTGTATCCAGTTTGTTGTCCAGGTTCAAAAGTGTGTAGGCCTATATGTCGCACATTGTGAGGCGTCCTTTCTGCTTTTCCAAATAATTAAGATATCAGCTTCTAGCAGTTAAAGAGGCTGGTTACATGGGGTGTCAAAAAGCTAGAGAAAGCTTTACAGAAATTTGCTATAATGCCAACTGGGTCTGGAGCCTTATGGAGTCTGAGAGAATAGCTGCCTTAACTTCTTTCTCTGTAAAGTGAGCTTCCAAGTCTTTGTGTTGCTCGTCTGTGAGCTGTGTATGAATGGCTATACGTAGATAGTGTGATTGCTTTTTCTTGCAATGTTTCCTTGAACTATATAACAATCTCTAAAGCTTCCGGTGTATCTGACTCAGCTTCAGCTATTTGCCCTGAGTGAAGTATTATATTCCCAATTTAATTTCCTTCTAGTTTATGTCTGAGTTGCCTCGCTAGATGGGTACCTACCTTGTTGCCCTGGCCGTATGAACGTATTGTAAGTCAAAAGGGGAACAGGTTTTACTTTAATACTGGTTATTGCACTGAGCTTGCCCTTTTGAGTCATCACCCTATGTTGGAGGGTGGGTTCTAGTCGGGTTTTCTTTATGCTATTTCTCTGCCTTTGCAAGATTTTCCCCTACCAACAGTCACTCTACCCACCTCAGTTTTAACATTTTGGCCAGGACTCCAATGCAGCTACCCCCACATCCTACGAAAGATCTTCAAATGGTTACCTCAGAAGACCAGATGGACAGTCACTCAAGCACTCATCACCAGCAAGCTGGACTATGGCAACGCTCTCTACGCAGGAATCTCCAAACAACTCCTGCACAATCATCCAGAACACTGTTGCAAGCCTCATACTCAATCTCCCAAGCTGCACCCACATCACAACACACCTCAAGAAGCTTCACTAGCTCCCCATTCATAAGCACAGCCAATTCAAACATCTCACGCACACATACAAAACACTATACACCACAGGACCAGAATACCTGAACAGCCACATACACTTTCATCAACCCACCAGACACCTACGCTCAGCCTCATTCTCACTCGCACACATTCCCCGCATCTGCAAAAGCAAAACTGTAGGTCACTCATTCTCCTACATCACACCAAGACATGGAAGGCCCTCCCTCAACACATCAGTGCCTCATCCTCACTTCTTGAGTTCTGCAAGATGCTGAAGACCTGGCTCTTCGTATAAGCACCTTGAGGACCACACACCTACACAATTGCCCATGCACCTGGATAGCCTCTTGGATGATTAGTGCACTATACAAATCAATAGAACATAACACTGTTTAATTGGCTTACCCCCAATTGGCATAAGTTAGCTTATTAGTCCCTAGTACATGGTACCAGGGGTTCCCAGGTCCAGTAAGTTAAGTCTCTCTCAAGGACTGCAGCCAGGGCCGGCTCTAGGGCGGTGCGATCGGTGCCACCGCACCGGGAGCCGACTTGGGGTGGGGGCGTCATTTTTGAAAGTATATTAACATTTTAAAAGCACCTGCTGCCGTGTTCCAGGCCTACAGCAATTTTCAGGAAAGGGACCGGAGGTTTGTCTAGTGGAAATTTTGACTCATCCTAAGGTAGCGCAGATGGTTAAAATGCCTGCTGCTAAGAGCGAGTGCCATGCCGATCACAAAGTGCATATAATGTAAATTGGCTCAGTGGGTTACTGCTTCTGTAAAAGAGCTCTTTTTGTTACTTGTAGTTTATAAGTCAAAATACTAATATAGAACATTGAGCTATTAACTGTCATCATAGAGCTGCATGCAAACTGCAAGGTATATGTTGGAGCTAAACGTTTTTTTGCACAGTCTTTCATTATCCTAATCTTCCCAAAATAGTTCATTTGGGTAGAAAACAATTCTTATTATTAAAAGAACCTCTAACAATGGTGTTACGTTTTAAATTCTGAATATGTGCTTTTTTAGAATAAGGACTCAAACTATATTGCCTACCAGTATCGATGACATGTCACTCCTACACTACACCTTGTTGTCCTGTCTGATGTACCATTTACTATACACGGATTTACACATGCATGATTGATTGTCTCTGTGCAATGTGTGTGTGATGCAAAGTGCTTTGACACCCTACACTGGTATGAGCGGTGCTATAAAACTAAATGAATCTGAAAGACAGTGGTTATGGAGACTTGAGGGGTACTGTTAAAGGGTGCTAGTGAGGGAATCCGTGGCAGTGGTGGCCATTGGAGGAACGCCAACAAACATTGTCGCACAGGGCGCCACCAGTGCTAAAGCCGGCCCTGACTGTGACAAAGTCAAGAATGTCTCCCAGCCTCCCACTGCAAACTGGTAGAACAGATTTCAACTGCTAACTCGATTTTGCCATGTAAACACCCAACCCTTCCTTTTTAATATTTATAAGTCATCTTTAAGGCAGGCCTACCGAGCTCTAAACACAGGATGCATTAAATAAAAGAGCTAGACTTGTGTTTTATTAACTTTACATGTCCCGACAGTAAAATCCCTGCATTGTTGTTTTTGCTGTAGAAAGGCTAGTTGCCCCATTGGCGAGTGTAGAATTACAAGCTGGCAACTCAGTAGTGCTAATTTCCAGATGGGACTACTAAATATGGTAATTCAGGGTATCAAACGAATCGTTACATTCAGTCTGACTTGTTGCTCAAATCAAACTTACTGTAACTTTTATACTAACGTCAGCTTTAGAAAGTTGCCACTTTGTTGCCCTAAGTTTTGAGCCCCCATTTACAGTTGCTCACAAGCTGTTGTCCTCGAGACAGCCTTCTGCCCTCATAGGGAGAGGTGAGAATAATTCTAAGGAAGAAATACAAAGGATCTGCCAAGAGTAGAGGTGTGACTTCCTCCTGGCAGGCTGGCCAGATCCGCTGGGAGCCCAGAAAGTGAGCTTCAAAGGGAAAGCCACCTTTGAAGGGCAAATGGTAGTCACACACGAGAGAGGTTCCTCTTGTTTTAGGGGGCAGTCTGGTATCTCAGGCTGAGAGGGAGAAGGCATTGTCAAAATGTTTAATTCTGAGGGCCTATAGCCCCTAGGTAGCCACACCGCTGGGTTCGGTTAGAGAGCTCAACACATGAAGAGAAGGGTTCTGCCATGTTGGGAGTGGGCAGAATAGTGCTTTCTGGATTATTTAGATGCCACACTTTGCAGGAAGTGGTCATCAGGCAGGAGGAGACCTGATAGCTCATTGGCTAGATAGTCACCACATCCCCCTTGGCTCATAGTGGGCATAAAGTTGTACCCCTGCCACACAAACCTCAGATCACGTCTGGACTGGAGAGAGGACTGCTGTTCCCTGGACCCAGCAAAGAGAGGCTGCACCAAAGGTGGAACTGCACCCACTGCATCCTGAGCTAGCAAAGAAAGGACTGTGCCTGCCTGTGTTGTCCCACTCGAGGAAATGTCATCCCAGTCCAAGACAGAGAAAGTGATTCCAAAAGTCAGTTGGCTGACTCTCTGCTACTGCCACAGAGCAATGAAAGCTGTGACGCCAGCTTATCTGAGAGTCCAGCAACAAGAAGTCTGACTGGTCGTTGAGGTGCAGCTTGGGAGACAGAATCCAAAAGTTGCAGCCGAGTCTGCTGGACCCAGCACGGAAGTTACTGCAAGTTAAAGGGAACCACTGTTTTTGCTGTAACCGGAGACAAGCAGACCAGAGGCAACTGGTTTTCTGCTGAACTTTACCTCAACTTCGTGGGACATCGACCCATGAGGCCAACGTTAGCCCCCTCCCATGCTTGTGCACCAAGAGATGGCCACAGGAAGACTCCAGACACCATCTCAGCATCCTCAGAATCCTTGAGAATCTTCAGCATCAACATCTCTTGCATCAGGAACACTCCATTGATTTCTATGGCGGGTCGACCCTAAACCTTGAAACTAGACTGGAGACTGCTTTAACTGCGAGGAAACTGTCCAACTGCTCCTTTTTGGTCCCTGTGACTGGCTCCCTATTGGAGTTGGTCACTACAAGTGTGCCCTTACAGCAGTTTTCAAGTTACTTCTTGTGGCTAACCCTAAACCGTGAGCTGCAGTACATTTCAATGACTGAATGAAAAGCTGTGATTTATTGATCTCAACCATACCCCCTCTGTACTGGAGAGAATGTTTTGATGTTCCATCCTTCAGGACATGCCCAGCTAAAGAAGGAAAAAAACATTAGAAAAATGTAAACAAACATTTATTTTGGCTGAGCTTCCCTCAGCAAAATCGAAGGAAGGAGTCCAGACAGTTGTCTGTAAAGCAGTGGCTGCTTTTGAAAAGTCTGAGGAAACACCACCGGAGAATGGAGCTGTTTTTTTAAGTATGTTTCAGTTAAGAGACCGCTCTTGCAGTCACAGTGCTCCCTATATTTTATGTTGGAGGACTGTTTTCTAACAGCATTATTAACCTTACCTGCAGGGCATTAAGGTTAATTTCCGCCTTGCTGTGTGCCCTCACCTGCGATTCTGGCTGTAACTGCAGGTAATAAAGCTCGGTTATTCTGGAACTTAAAATTTCCCCTACTGGAAAAGATTTAGTGATCTATGCTAAAACTTAAAACCAAATGTCTTGTAGCGTTTTACATCATAAGTTGAGGTAAGTCATGTTTGTTCAGTAGCTTTGCCATGCCAACATACTGAGAACCCCAGCAACCAAGCCTGCTTAATTCTCCAATAAGTCTGAAAACATCTTTCAATATATGAAGTTTCACTGATGTAACCCCTTGCAATGTAGATATACTTGTCCACATTTTCAAATGGGTAACCAGTTCCAGGTTTAGATTTGGATATTTAGATTATTACACCACCCTCTAGATGTGGTGATGAAAAGTATTACTTTTTCACGAAAGGGCAACTGGGCCAAGAGGTAGACAGAGGAAGGAAAAGAGAAGAACAAGGGACCAGGTAGAAGGTCACTAATCTCCCTGGGGTATCCGAAGATTTTGGTATAGACGCCTCACTCACTAATCGTGACATGCTTCATCATCGGCACCTATTCACACCCTGGTAGGATGATACCAACAAGGCGAACTCGACTAGAAGACGGTCTCTGGAAGTTCTTAGTTAAAATGAAGCTGGATAAAGCAGGGATCCAGAAAAGAGTAGTAGAGAGTGAGTTAAAAATACCTCACAGTAAATCCCGAAGAAAGTCTCTTATTAGTAGGGTACTGGGGATATGGTTAAAAATAGAAGTGTAACAAGGTTATATTTTGAGAGTTATTTCTCAGTTAACCTTGATTCAATCGAATGCCAACATGTTTCGGCCCTCACAATGAGTCCAAAACGGATCTGGGGCCTTCTTCAAGGATAAAGTTTTATCCCTGCTTAAAACAACTACACATTCATTCCTTGTGAGTGTAGGAAGCCTATAGCTCTCACCTGAGGTTAGGATACATCTGTGGATTCTACCCTGATTATGGGTTATTTAAGCATTACGCGTGTCTGGCGCCTAGTGCCATCCTGTAGTCACACTTGTGTCAAGATACAGGTTCCCGATGCTCAGACCGCCGCCGAATAGGGTTTAATGTGTAGTCGTTTTAAGTGATAAGTGAGTGAGGTGTCTATTCCAAAATCTTTGGATACCCCATGGAGATTAGTGAGCTTCTACTGGGACCCTCGTTCTTCTCTTTTCCTTCCTCTGTCTACCTCTTGGCCCAATTGCCCTTTCGTGACAAAGTATTGTATTTGGGAGAACGCAACTTGACTCTCTTGGTGCGAGACAGATGAAAAGAACTAGCCTGGATCAGTAGTATTTATTTAGGTTTTAAGCATTTTAGATACAGATGAACAACGGTTTGAAAGATCACCTTTTCATTTATAAAATACTATAGTTCATTAAATTGTGTTCTAAGTTGATGAAATAGCAAGGATTCTGTTCATCAAATACATTTGATATTAATGTCTTCCGTGCCACAAAGAAACTTTCTTGAAGATAAAAAATATTGCAAAGGTGCTTTTATTTACCCGTATTGAGCAGTAAGGGATCTGGAAGATGAAGTTTTTTGATTATGCCACAGTGAAGTATGCAAACTAAGTCATATTTTTTCTACAGGTTTCGATCAAATATCAACAAAGTACTTCTGTTGACTAGAAATATCTTGCTTGTGATTCACAATTTGTGATGTATCATTTACAAAAATGTAAAAAAAATAAGAGACTATGATTAGCTGCCACGTCTTTCAATCAGAGGTCAAAAGAGGTAACAAACTTGATTATTCTCAAACACCTGGTGTGAGCCATGTTTAAACAGAAAGGAATGATCATAGTTTGGCAGCATGCCAGTTCCATGCATTTGACAGTTTTATTGGTAGTGTAATTCCTTTGGCGGCTTCTAATTCAGCTTCATAAGCCCCGCTCTCTGGAATGGGTTTACTGCTATCATCTGTGACAATCAATGCCTGCACTAAAAGCTTACCTCTTCGAATCACACATTGAAACTATTGCGAGTTACGCAGTTATGACACGAATTGGAACTGGGTTAGCCTGGCTGAAACAGCAGCCATTTGAAATGATTGTTTCATAAACAAACTTGGTTTGTTGTGCCATTCTTTATTTTGTTTTCACTCAACTTTCAGGTGGCACGAGTCACCTTTCCTTCATGATAGAATGAATATGGCCAAGAAGTGGAATGCTGGAAAAAGAAGGAACTAAAAGGAAGATAAAACGAACAGATAACACATGAGAAAGACAAATATAAGAAACCCACCAACACTCTAGTACTTCTCAGATATTGACTAAATAAGGCCTCTACTTGCATCAGAAAAGAAACAGATTGCCACTCCAAAATGAAAATAACTATGGTCTCCAACTCCAAGAAAACTCTTGATAACAACAATAAAACCTTTGTAACACACTCACAGTTCCCAAATCACCCAAACATCACGCCCCCAATACTTCTAACAAGTATAAATCAAACATGTGTCTCTGCAAACTAATTCTTGGCTCTATACTAAAAAAACAAAGTCTGTAAATAGCTACACATCACTACTGTTTGAACGTTGTGTGACATCAAACCTGGTTCCATGTGGAACTACACCATGTGTTCTAAGTGGAACCTCACTATGTTAGGGGGTTCTGATGTGGTCAGTTACTGAGCAGCTTTTGATGGTTGAGGTGAATAAACCGGACCCGAGTCTTACATTGCGTACTTCTGTTATTTACTGATGTGGAGGACACCACATTAATTTGGCGATGAGCGTGGGTCTCACCTCAACATCAAGTGAGGTCTCTTACTCTCCTTTCTTCTTCTTTGGCAGAGAAGTGGTGTCACCCTTCTCCAGTGGCGGAACAACGGGCAGATGAGAAGCTCTATCCCACACTTCTCCAGCGGCTGATTGCGGATAAAAGGAGGCTTCTGTACTGTCCAGGAAACTCCGGTGAGGAGGATCGTGGGAAGGGCGACTGGTGAAACGCATACGCGTTCCATTTTCTCTGCGCGTTTTCGCTGCTCAGACTTGCCAGGCTTTGTTTAACCTGCGTGACGCACAAGTGTTGAAAAGCATTTGCGTTCCAGCGGAGGAACAATCCTATGAGCGCCGACGTGCGTCACCACGCACGGCACCATTTTGAAAGCTTGGGAAGCTTTTCATCGGACAACGCTTCAATCAAGTTGTTCTCTCTAGCGTCTGTTGCTGAGCAACCGTGTTACACGACATCTCACAGTTACCTGCACTGGCCGATTTGTTAAAACGCAACGATTGGCACACCCCTGTATTGTGTGTCGATGTTGTGGTGGAAAAACGTATCCTGTTTTCTCTGTTATCTGAAGTAACATAACGTGTTGTGTCACATTGATCAACGGAGATTGGCACACCTCCGCATCTGTTGGCTTATTCTGTGTGCTGATGAGAAGAGCTGCTGTGTTTGGCACATCATAACACACGCACTTGAATAAGAAAGCTTATCAGAAGGTAATTTAGACATTTTTGCTTCTTCTCTACGACGTTAGGGGACATTTGCTTACTCTGTTGATACTAAGTCAAAATACAGAACGGGACTCAACCACCATTTTTCTTGACAAGTCCAGGAGAACCAACGATAAAGTGGCAAAAATGGAAGAAGATCTTTGTAAACTATGCGAGAGTTTGTGGAACAAACTTAAGTGCAGAACGTAAACATTCCTTACTACTTCACTGTCTAGGGGGCGAAGAACAGGAAGTACTTGAGCATTTACCTGAACTCAGTGCTGCTGATCAGAGGACATTAAATGAGTACGAGATTTATATACTACAATTGGATCGGCACTATCTCCTCGCTTAAGCACTATTATGGAGAGATATCATTTTGGTTTACGTGAACAGAAGAAAGATGAGTCTGTTGAGGAGTTTGTGACAGGGCTAAGAAAATTAGCTGCCTCCTGCAAGTTTTTTGGTGCTCTGGAGGAAAGAATTAGGGATCAATTCGTTTTGAAGGGTGCTCATGATAAAATTAGAGAGGAGTTCTGGATAAAGGATGAGCCCCCTTTGGATGAGGTGTTGGCAATAGCCAAACGAGTTGAACACTTGATGAAATGTGTAGATGAATTGAGTAATGCTAAAGCAAGTCAAATGCATTGATCACTAATGTTGATGATGTTGTCTGTCTGGTAAAAAATAAGACATACGTTGATATTGACAGTGGAAAATCTTCTTGTGTTGCAGAAGGTAACACTTCACAGGACAACAGGTCTATCTGTTTTAGATGTGGCAGATCAGGCCACAGAGCGAATGCTTCCTTTTGTCCAGCTCTGCAGGTCATCTGTAATGCCTGTGGGAGGAAGGGTCACTTTGCTAAATATGTAAGAGCAAGGTAAAAAGGAGAGAACAACCACAGGTAAAAGAAATCATGTATCAGGTAGATGAAAAGAAAGCAAAACATCCCTCTCATGTAGTCATTATTGAAGGTATTGAGTTTGAGATGAAGTTCGACTCATGCTCACATCTCACTATGATTAGCAAGGACACATTTGAAGAGCATTTTAGAGACAAAGTTACCTTTCAGAAAAATGATGTCTCTCCCGTTGGTTATGGTGGTTTGCCGATAAAAATGCTGGGATATTTCTTGGCTTGTATTGAATGGAGTGGACGAATGACTGCTGGCAAAATATATGTTGCCAGAAGAGGAGATTCACTCTTAGGGTGGCCTCATCAACGTTTGCTTGGGGTTCTCCTTAATCCAAATGCTGTGCCGCAAGTCCAAGTACCGGTGGTTGACAATTCTGTAGATGTGCTAACTGAACGTTTTGTTGATGTTTTCAAAGACAAGTTAGGATGTCTGAAAGGATACAAACATCATATAAAATTGAGAGAGGGTGCTGTTCCCTGTGTTGCCAAGGTTAGGAGGGTACCGTTGAATGAGTAAGCCAGTGTGCAGAAAGAGATTGAGCGTTTGCTTGACATGGGTATCATTGAGTCTGTAGAGGCCACTGAGTGGTTGGCTCCGATAGTCGTTGCGAAGAAGGCCAATGGAGAGATTCGTCTCTGCATTGATTTGCGCTCTCTCAACAAAGAGGTAGTTGTGGATAGGTTTCCACTACCTAACATCGATGAGATGGTTAGCACCTTAGCGGGTGCTAAGTACTTCACCACTCTAGATCTAGCGTCCGCCTACCATCAGGTGGAGTTGGATAAGACATCGCAGGATTTGACAGCCTTCGTGACACCAATGGAAACTTTTAAATTCCTTAGGATGCCATTTGGGCTTGTTTCAGCTGCGTCTGGTTTTCAACGGATTATGTCTAATGTTCTCAAAGGACTTACAGGGGTGAAGTGCTGTCAGGATGATTTGTTGACTTATGGTAGCACTAAAGCTGAGCATTTTTCTAGGGTTTGCGCTGTGTTGGAATGTCTGAGGAAAGCCGGTTTGACGCTTAAGAAGGAGAAATGTAAGTTTGCTCTGGAAGAAGTAAATTATCTCGGTCATTGCATATCTGGGCAGGGTGTCTTTCCAAAAAAAGAACTTGTTAGCACCATTGTGAAAATGAACGAACCTGGTAACAAGGAGGAGTTGCTGTCTTTTTTGGGAATGGTTGAATTTTACTGTAAGTTTATTCCAGGGTATGCTGACAAGACGCAAAGTCTGAGGAGATTGACGGGTAAGAATGTGTTTTTTGATTGGAGTACAGAGTGTGCAAGGGAATTCGTCTCCATCAAGAAGGATTTGATGAAGGCTCCCTCCTTACAAGCCTTTGTGCCAGGTCATGAGACACACATCTTGACAGATGCAAGTGCTAAGGGAATAGGAGCGGTGTTGCTTCAAAAGAATTGTGGAGATGAACGTCTGATTGCTTGCGCTTCGAGGTGTTTGAGGGGCTCGGAACTGAATTATTCAGTTAACGAGAAAGAGGCCTTGGCCATCTTTTGGGCTTTGAGGAAGTTCAGGAATTTGATTTGGGGTACTAAGGTAAAAGTTCTCTCGGACCATAAGCCTTTAAAGGAAGTTTTTTTTTTTTAAAAAGGCTTAGATTCAATTTCATCAAGGATAAGGAAGTGGATCATCTCACTTCAAGAATATGACTTTGACATTGATTATATTCCAGGTGTGATCAACATCTCTGCTGATTGTTTATCTAGTTTAGTTGATATCAAGGAGATCGATTTGGATGAGGAGAATCTGGTTGATGATGTGATAAATGTCTGAGATTACGTTGGGTGCGGTTGACGAGACTGAGTGGAGAACTGAGATTGGCAAAGATTTTGAAATTTCAAAAGTTATTGAGTTGCTCTCGTTAGGGAAAAACAAGCATCTTGAAAAACCATGGTCTTTGGTTTGTGAAGAGTTATCTGTTGTGGATGGTGTGCTTGCTCGTGGTACCAAGCTTATCCCTCCGTTGGGTGTACGGAGTAAGCTTCTCAATCTTGCACACGTTGGTCATCTAGGCATTGTTAAAACAAAGGAGTTTTTGAGGATGCAATTTTGGTGGCTGGGGATGGATAAGGAGGTTGAGAGGTTGGTTCAGGATTGCCTGGAGTGTTGTTCTAGTGATAAAATATTGAAAACCAAGCAGATGCCCATGGTCTGCAGGAAGCTACCCGAACATCCTTGGGATGAAATTGCCATCGATATTGTTGGACCCTTGCATGGTGTGAGTGATGCCCCCTATTTAATTGTCATCTTGGATCTTTATTCAAGATGGATCGAAGTAAGTTCTGTCAGGGATATTTCTTCAGCTAGCGTTATAAAATTCTTAGAAGAAATCTTCAAGAGGGAAAGCTATCCTAATTGCATTTTTTCTGACAATGGGCCACAGTTTTGTTCCTCTGAAATGCAGAGCTTTTTGAATGATTGTGGCATTACTCACAAGAGAAGTTCTGTTTATCATCCAGAAACAAATGGGGCTCTGGAGAGGGTAAACAAAACACTCAAAGAAAGTATTCAATTGGCCAGGGCGAGTAATTTAAACTGGAAAACTGTTCTACAAGACAGGATCACTACTTATCGCATGTCTCCTCACACGAATACGGGTAGAACTCCCTTTGAGTTGTTCAAGGGTAGGGCCGCGAACTCTTAAGTTGTGTCCAGGATGGATGATTTTAAATAAAGGGTTCAAAGACAACCAGATAGGTGATTGGAGACGCAGAGAGCTTGATAAACAGTTGGCAAGGAAACTGTACTTTGATGAAAAGAAGTGTGTTCAAACCAATGATGTGAAGGTGGGTGACTATGTGAAAATTAAGGCTCCTGTGGGTTGTCAACCATGGTCAAAGTATACCAGAGTAAGAAAAGTCGTTAAGATTTTCAAGAATGCTGTGAAAACTGATGATGGTAGGATTTGGAATAAGAGCAGAATTGTATTGGTCAATAAAAATCCGAATCCGGCTCTCAGTGAAAAGGGTCGTTCTCGCTCTTATTCCTCAACTAGTGATGCTGATTCTTCTCCAACAAGGTCACATTCCTTGCCCGTTAATGTTAGAGAAAGGAGTCAGAGGGTGCGTAGACAACCTTTGTATATGAAGGACTATGCTGGTTAAGTTTTCTTATCTACATTGTGTCCTTTTCAACACTTGATTCTTTATTTGCATTGTTTGTAACTTCTCATCCTCACCTTTTGCCTTTTTTGTTTGTTAGCTTTCTTTTGTTGTAAGGAAGGAAGCTGTGTGACATCATACCTGGTTCCATGTGGAACTACACCATGTGTTCTAAGTGGAACCTCACTATGTTAGGGGGTTCTGATGTTGTCAGTTACTGAGCAGCTGTTGATGGTGGAGGTGAATAAACCGGACCTGAGTCTTACATTGCGGACTTCTGTTATTTACTGATGTGGAGGACACCACACGTTGTCTATTTGAGCACTGATGAGTTTTGTAACATTTAGCATTCATGTTCAAGAGCATGACATGGAGGATCTGACCTGCTGGTGTGTGAAACTTAGAGCTCCCTTTGGTAAACATCGAGGTGCCATAGGGCAAAATATAACATATTGCAAATTAGAGTCTCGTTTTAGAATTATACTAGATGAGTAGAGGGCCGTAGGCAGGAAAATAGGTTTTGGGGGCACGGCCCCCTAGTAACATAAATGAAAGGGATCATAGCCAAAGTTCATCAGGGTCTTCTAGCTGCAGGAATGTTTTTGAAACATTCTTCTAAGCGGGGTTGTGTTCAAAACACAAACAAAGCATCAGCTATTGTAATTTTAGTTCCTCCTGGTATTCTGCCCTGGTGAATTGCTAGAGAGTGTGTTACCTTCTAAGACACATTGGTCAGACATGAATGTAATGTAATGTGAGTTAATTCCTGTCCCTGACAACTGCTGTGATGTGCAAGTCACTAGCTCAAATACCACTAAGGCCAACACATACTTCAATGCTTCTAATTCGAGCCTTCTGAAGTTCCCAAATTGAGTACTATTAATAAATTAGATAATAGTAATCACTTCAGAACATTAGTAAAAACAAGCATTGGCATAGCCAATAGGTCTCGCCTTTGGGACCTTATGTGTTTAGTTATCCAGCACAATATCCTTGGTGCAACAACATCAACTGTTGCATGGCTAAACACTTATAAGGTCCCAAAGGCGAGACCTATTGGCTATGCCAATGCTTAAAGTTAAAGCCATTTGCTTTGCTATACAATACCATTAGCAAAGCAAATGGCTTTAACTTAATCAAAGGCGAGACCTATTGCATTTTCAATGCTTGTTATTACTTCCAGAGCATGAGAACCACCTAACTCATGAGAACCAGAGCGGTTGTGCCCAAGCTGAGGAAATATGGGGGGTTCCCTTAACACCATGCGTTTTTTCCCAAATAAACAAACTCCCTAGTCTCACGGCCTCCGCAGTGCTCTTTATTTATATATTTTAGCCATATTGAGGTGCGAAAAGCACATCGAAAGTCCTTTAGGCCTATGACCTGTCACTTCCTGTGAGCTGTGTTCAGTGATTCATCTGTGCTCTCGGGGCCAGTGACGTCACGGAAAGTGACGCCACAAGCAGGACCAACAGAAATGTCAACATGTTTCTAATACTTCTATCACGTTGAAAGAAAAGTCCCACTAGGCACATATATAGGTGGAAAGGGGGGCTTTCCTAGGTCAAAAAAAATGGATAAAGTCATGCTGATGCTGGTGACCAAAACAAATAATGCAAAACCAAATAGCAAGTTTATAAGCAGAGCAAAATCATAGAAAATCACAGTTTTCAAATTGGAATATACATTCCTTTCACATGTGGTTGCTGTTCTGCTAATGAAGCCTAAGAAATATTAAGTCGAAATTCATGTCCGTTCTTTTTGCAGCGCCCTTATTAATTATAAAAAAACAGTTTATTTCTGCAATGTTAAGTACTGCCAATACCATGCAGTACCATGATAAACTTTAATGTAACGCTTCGGTACGACGTCTGAGAATTAAGTAACACCAGAACAACTTTCAGCCGGTGGTGAAAGGTGAGAAAGTCCTTCGGGGCTTGGGCTTTGGAGAGCTAAAAGAGATGCTGTGTAATATTACAGCTTATGTATATATGATATTATTTACTGTTCCATAAACGACTACTTGGTGACCCTTAGTGTATCCTTAGCAGGCGCTAATGTGTTTGTTTTCTGGTGACTATGCGCGCTGCTCTCCCCCCACCCTCACTTTATTCCCAGTTGCTGGCGGAATGGTAAGTGTAAAGGGGTTGTAATGGAAAGTTGGCAAATTGGGGGATAGTTGTGCTTGGGCATCAGCAGACAATATTTGTTGTGCTTCGCACTAAATAAAATTGCGTCTTTGGAAGATTACAACCGCTGTTACCTGCATTGGAGTTAGCTAGCCAGGATGCTTGCCACCATATATTTCGCTTTATAAATGTTTTTTGTAATCCAATGGTGCTTGGCTACAGGTTAGTAGTTAGCCAAGGCTCCTTTCTGTTCTTCCTTTTGTTGTTGTGTGTTGCTAAACTGAAATCGCCATGGAGCTGTAACAAATCACAGCATGTGGTTAGGAACAGAACACTTGGCTATTAGCTGCTAATCCCTCACTAAGAAAACATGGCGACATAGATTAACTTGACACATTCGAGCACCAGACAGTAAACAAAGTCTAGAGGGCACGTGTCTGTTCTGTGGGAAGTAAAAAGGAAGAGATGGGTGGGGGGCAGCTGTATGTGGAGCTAAAGGGGAGACAGAACGAAAGAGAAGTGAGAGAGTGGCACAAACTGCCGTATTTGATAAATGCAAATATTTTTACCAACATTTGAATGCTGAACAAGAACAACCCAGTGGGTGCGCCCGTATATGAGCCTGTGCCTTGACCCTTACAAAAAAAAAACATATGCTCAAAAACATGCTTTTGTGCGAAAAGCTATGCACTACCAGGAGAACAAAGCTCCAATAGATCTATGTGCCATGGTAAAGTGATCAGCGGTATCCCAAAAATTAAATTAAGATACACTTGCGATGGGACAGTAACTGGCGCAGCTTTTAAAAAAAAATGCCATGCCTATTGGGGAAAGTGGTTGTTTTCCGTGCGCCAGAACTTTGTTTGTGTTATGCTAAAGTGAAATATTTATCGACATTGGAAGGCTGATATAGAGTGCACGCCCAAATTGACAAAAAAGGAAGAGGTGGGGGGGTGTGCAGCTGTATGTGTAGCAGAAGGGGAGAGATAAGGAAACAAAAGTGACAGAGTGGCACAAACTGCCGTATTTTATAAATACACATAATTTTGCCAACATTGGAAGGCTAAACACGGCGCAGCTTTAAAAAAATGCAATGCCTATCGGGGAAAGTGGTTCTTTTCCGTGCGCCAGAACTTTGTTTGTGCTATGCTAAAGTGAAATATTTATCGACATTGGAAGGCTGATGCACAGAGTGGACGCACAAATTTACCAAAATGAAGAGGTGGGGGGTGTGCAGTTTCACTGTATGTCCATAACAAGCAATGGCCGTGCGGCCGTGAAACTGACACGGCCGCGAAAGTGAAAGTAATCGCGAGGGAAGCCAGATGGCGAGGGAAGCCATATGGCGCCTGATTGCACGTGCACACTCGCGTGAACGCAAGCTGGTCGCCAGCAAAAGCCACTGCTGTTTGCACTTCCAAAACCCGCTTACTAAAACTCTCGCCAGGGCAGCGCATGCGCTGGCTCAGGCGAGACCTAAAAATGATATAAGTTTAAGTACCAGCCACACATCAGAAGCCTGCGTACTGTGCATATATCAGAGGCTTCCATATCATAAAAATATTTGATGCCTCCAACTTGAGCATATATCAGAAGCTGCAAACTGTGAATAAATCAGAGGCTTCCATGCTGTGAATCTGAGACATTCACCCAAGGCATATATTGGTGACATTGAAACTATGTATATGATAGAGGCCTGCATACTCTGAATATACCTGAGTCAGTGAAATATGTATAAGTAATGTGCGTCGAAAATGAATTTTAGAAATAACAAAATTATTCTTTGCCATATAAAGGGGAAAGCCGTGCTGACAGACATGCTGGAATGTGTACAACATACACCACTGTCTAGATAACATGCAATGTGTAAAGCTTTAGGTTTTGCTAAATTTTTATTTTGTATGTTTACTTATTAAACTGCTTTCATTTGAACTGCAGAAAAGTGACCCATTCTAATGTGGACATAAATATCAGACATCTTTCCAAATGACCTTAAGACGTCCTACATAAAGCCGCACATGAAGAAACAAAACCCCAATTCAGCAGGACCGGTAAACTACCAACCAATCTCGTATGAACAAAATGATGTTCATCCAGATCTCGAACAAAGAAAATACCAGTGCATCGTCCCACTTTAGTACCGAGTCTCGGGGTGTGGAATTTAATAAAAATATCTACTTGTTCTGGGGCAGGTTTCTTCATATATCTACTTGTCTTGTAACAAAATCCACTTGTCCCTTTTGTGCCATGTAATGCGGCAACAAATTATAGTGGCAATCTCATTAAATAAGAGCTCTGATATATCCTTTCTGATTATGGCAGTGCTCATACCATATTATGGTTTGAATACTAGCAATTCCCTTATTTTGCCACGTTTCTGCAGAGCTACATACTGGGCTTGAAGATAGTGGTAAGCAATAGTTCCAGGCTTGGAATGCCCTCTGGGTATGTGCAAACCTAACTTGCATGTTTAAAGGGTTTTCACCAACTCTTCTCTAATCTTTTCCCATACTGAGAAAGGATGGAAATTTACTCCTGACAAGGACAGATGTAAAACTTCTTCCAGGGTAGGTAGAAAAGTGGTTAGAGGGAAAGTGAACTTGCAAATACTCCCAGATGTTTGCATGAGAAAATCTACACATCCATATTGGCTTATGCTAAAATGCAGTTCACGATATTTTCTAGTATTATTATTTCTTGGTCTACTTCTGTAAATTCTTGTAAATTCAGGAAAGCCGTAAATGTGCATTTAATTGAAAGACATATACCATGGGTGCACTTTTGAGACTTTCTTTAATAATTGGGCCCCTAATTAAGTCTGGCGTTAACCATGACCTTTTGTGGTTATTAAAATTCTGCCTGTCTCTCTCTCTGTCTATTGGCTTGCTTCACTGTGAGCGACAATATTCTGCTCTTTCACAAGGAGCATATCGGCACACAAAGGAGTTTTGTTCAGTGCCAGGAACTACTGTGGCAGTGTGTGCTTTTTGAGACCAAAAACAATTTTTGCTTTTTGCCAAAAGGCTGACCACCAATTTCAGACCTACTGGCTTTGCCAATGCTTCTTTGCTTTTGTTTCGCATAATCTTATTGAAACTGGTTGCACTGATTTTCCAACGTGAATATATTTGGGAAATACTAGCATACATCAACACATTTTACTAAATGATGCTGCAATGAAATGGTGCCTAAGATTTTACAATAGTTTAGCGAAATGTTTTTTTCCTACTTACATTTTTTGTGAACATTTTATTTTGAAAGCAAAGAATCATCAATTTTTCTTTCAAGCTTCTGCAAATATTTGCATCTAATCAGAGAGCATTCTGGGAGCATTATACATAGCCTCATATTGCTAAACATTGAAAACGTGTGTTCACATTTTTATACTGGAACCACTGTCAGTAGTGCAGTCTGAGCTTACAACATTTACTTAGCGTGCTCACCCTTATAATAAAGGCTTTGCATTAATGAATCATAAATTAAAGTTTGAACAGCATTAACACATGGACTGCAGACAATGCCCTTCCCTGATCCATAATGTGGTATTGCAAACTGAAGGCCAATGGGTTTGTGCTGTAGGGGGTTGGGCCTACTTGTCCCAAGGACAAAATACACATGAAAACTTGTTGCCCTTGACCCCAAACAATATGTCCTGGGCGTCGGGCTATAGGAATTCCACATCCCTGTCAGAGTCTAGAAGACCTCAGTACTCCAGGAACCATTCTAGAGCGGATCTTCAACAGATCAAGCATCATTGAGCTTCTACCATACTCTTCAATTCTGTTCAGCACTGACTGGAATATTGCAAGATTTCATCATCTCGCCGCTTCTTTTGAATGCGTATTTATCAGCTCACTACCTGATCTCAAGTCCTTCAATGCAGCCTGTGAAAATTACACAGATCAATCTCAAGGTCGAAAATCTAAAGGCAGAGATTGCTGTAGCCTGGACCAATTTTTGAAAGCCAAAGACCAATGGATGCTGATTCAATGCATCAAACTCGACTCTTCAAAAATCATGATCCTCCTTCAGTAACTGAGAGAATTACTTTCCGACAACCATCTGGCAGCATTCTTATCCCTAGCGCCGTAAATAAATCATGTAACCATAAGTGGTTTCTTCAATATACAAAACTTGTACTACATTTTCCCTCTTCTAGATGTCAACCAATAAAGTTTAGCTTTAAAAAAGCAGCAGCCTAGTACTACTATGCCTATGCAACCACACCACTCTGTAGCCATGCAAGTGCTCCAAAAGGTATCCATGTTGAGTACCTTCAAGCCATTCTGCTTTGCCCATTGGGCCACTGATGGCATACGGCCATCCTTCATCAAAACCATTAGTGATACATGAAAATTAGGAGCCTGCACGGTAGTTTGGAACCACCATACCATTTAACAACACATAAATTGATAGTACAACTTTCTTCATTCAGACAACTGGTTTCTAGAACGTATGGATTGTAAAGATAAGAAACAACCTCAAATTACCCCCTCACTGCAAATACCCCCAAATGAATGCCAGATGAAGGAAGAATCAGTTACCGACACAAAGATGGTAAATGTCATGACATGCAACTTTCTCTCACCCGGAAGGCTTCACTCCAGAAGGATACACAGACACAGTTTTCCTATGATATGATAGCAGCACCACTATGGATTTCAGAAAAGACACCAAAAATATTCCCACAAAAGTCATACTATAAACCCACACTCTGCCAACCAGAGATAACATTTGTAACTATCAGCTTGCATGACTATCTCTCACTGCTCTTAACTTCAGTCAATGTAACAAGTTTGCAATGATATGAAAATAACACCCATCAGGAACTCCTGCACAACACTACAACTCATGCCATACAAGCTACACTATAACCCACCCTCTACTAACCATGCTCAATGAACACAGTAGTAGTTTCAACCAGTGAGAGAACCATCCTTCCACCCTTTCAACGTCAGTAAATTGAACACCATTAAATTGGGTAACAATAATACCTGTTACTCATAGCAAAAACAGAAGTGCACAATGAAATGTTGTATAAAGCAAGTTATTATTAATAATATTGAGTACCCGTTTCTGGCTTTGCCTCTCCACGCCGCTGCCTGCCTGAAGGGGACTCCATCCCCCAAAGTGCTCTGCGGCCCGCGGCCACCGCCGGATTTGCTTCGCGCCAGGAGGCACATAAATACAACACATGGCTCCCGCAGCGCGGGAACCCGTTTTTGCCTTTGCCTCTCCACGCCGCTGCCTGCCTGAAGGGGACTCCATCCCCCAACGTGCCCTGCGGCCACCGCCGGATTTGCTTCGCGCCAGGAGGCGCATAAATATAACACAGGGCTCCCGCAGCGCGTGAACCCGTTTCTGCCTTTGCCTCTCCACGCCGCTGCCTGCCTGAAGGGGACTCCATCCCCCAACGTGCCCTGCAGCCCGGCGGCCTCCACCAGATTTGCTTCACGCCAGGAGGCGCATAAATACAACACAGGGCTCCCGCAGAGCGGGACGTTCCCGGGCAAAGCCTGGGCCAAGGGTGGGCCCATCTGCGCCCGTCAAAGCCCGGAAGAGGCTGGGCTGGGCCTCCCCCTGAGATTTGCCCTGGGATCCATCGTGACTTATGGCCTGTGGAGTACTCAAGCTGCTTCTACAAAAGGAGGTACAGTGTTCTCTCCTCTCATTCTTCTTCTTGGTGTCGTGATTTGTGGCCAAAGTCTGTTGGTCCCTTGTTGGGTCTTGCTTGCTGAGTTTTCGCCTGATTATACTACCTTTTCCCAATTGTTTCCCCATCCTAAATCACCATAGTTTATAAACATGGGTAAGAGGAAGGGGGGTCCCGGTATCCCTAGTGTGTTACCTCCTCCACGCACCTGCTCGACCATTGACAATTACTTAATCCGGGCAGTTGATATGGTCTCCAACGAAATACGTCTGGTGGAACGCCGTCTTTCTCTCACTACTGATGAAATTTCTGCAACTGCCCCCTTATCCATCAACCAAAGTTGTATTGACCCACCACCACCGTCGAGTGCCTCCACCTTAATAAGTCCTCCGGCTGTCTTAATGGTCCATGAAAGTCACTTGGAGCCAGGTCAAATTCCTGGCATCAGCATAACCCGTTTGGGGGCTGGGTCTTTAGCGCAAGGAAAGGGAACTGAGCCTAGCACTATCAGGCAAGAGGGTGGTGACCATTTTTGTGAAGTTGATGTCGAGTGTGGTCCAAACGCCAAGCGTAGGAGGAAAACAGCCAAATCAACAAAATCAAGAAATTCTGTTGTAACCAGCAAAATGGCTCAATGCAACAGGGCAGGCAACGATAAAACGACTGGGTCCTTGTCTGTGGCAAATGAAATTACTTGGAGCAAACTGAGTATGCGATTTGGTGAACTTTTGGACTCTAAATTGCATCCCATTATTGACCGACTAGCCCAAATTGAAGCCAATCTGGTGAAGCCCTTGGACCTCAGGCCTTCCGTTTCTACTCAGTATTTGGTCTCTGATTTACCCCCTATCATACCCGACCAGAGTATGGAAATGCAATCCTCTAAGGTTAAACTACCTGAAAAGCAATTAGCACCACGTACCTTGCATCAGGCAACCCTTCCCGTGATTGATCTCCCCCCTGCATCCGCTCCTTATGTTGTTGCCTTGACCAATGTTCCCAAACTCGCAGCAGCCAGTATGGAAACCACTAGGGGCTTAATGAACAAATCCATTCACTGGCTGAATAACAACGTTGCAGGGAACTGGGACGTTTCAACAGAGATCTTGATGGCAAGGCGGGTGGGGGGGGATGGGTGGGAGTGCACAATGGTGATGTGATTGTGGTTAATTTTCGCAAAACTTTTGTTGTGCAGGAAATCTTGCATAAAGCAAGCAAAGGAATGGTTAAACTTAGTCCCGTCAAGATATTGCCACTTGGCTTTTTTTTTTTTAAATCAGCATCTTGTTGACCCCTCCTGTTTTCCTGGCGGTTTGACCTCGCCGATGAGTGTGTTACCCAGTCTCCCCCCTCAAACTAAAATACCCCTGAATAATAGATTTTCAGCTTTGGCCGGGTTGGAGGACATCGATTGACGGTCTAGGGAGGAGCATGGTTGCTCCGGTCAACTTGCGAGGGGTGCTGTACCTGAATGCCTATTCCCTGATGTTCAATTATCTACTAATTTTATCTCGGTCCATCCCGTACAGAGCTTAGTGTTCAGGTTAAGGGTAGGGCACCCTATTGCCCAAATGCTGTTGCACATTTTATTAAGAGATCTCTACCAACCTTCCATCCCACAGGGCCTGGTTTACTTGAGAAGGGGGGGGTAATCGATGGCTCCATCCCTACTGCCCATTTGCCAAATAACTCTACTCCAAATCATCCCCATAAAGGGCTTGGTGCACTGGATAAGGGCAGGGCACTCGATGATTCAATTCCTGTTGCCCTATCACCTCCTACCCTCCAACTGATCTCCCTCTCCCCAAGGTCTGGTTTGAGTACCTGCATGGATGAAGGCCCAACAGTCGATGCCTGCTTAGATTTTTTAAGTTGGAACATTGCAGGCCTAGCCTCCAAAATCTCGATTGTTGGACGGCGATCATTTATTGCAAATTTTGATATAGTTTTCCTGCAGGAAACTTGTGAGGTAAATGAAATAGCATTTGACGGCTACATGTACTTTAATTTGCCGGCGATTCCATCTTCATCTGGCAGAGCAAAGGGGGGTTTAACTGCCTGGTTTAAAGTTAATATTGGTTGCTTAGTTCTACCTATCCATCAGGAGCGAGGGGAAGCGCAGGCCTTCTGTCTTAGCTGGATAGACACCCATAAGATGTATTTGATAAACTTCTATAATAATAACTTCTCGAGTAAGGGTGATTGCCACTTTCAAGGTCTTTTTGCTGTGATCGATATGATCGTCGAGAAAGAGGCATGGGCGGAATGCCCGCTTAGGCTGATGGTGGCGGGGGACTTTAATGCTAAATTGGGGCACCCTCCGTCCATATCTCTAACTACCTTCGACCCATCTGCCCAAGACCCTGATTGTAATGTGATGGACTCGAGGGGGCGGGTCCTTTTCTCTCTCCTGGCGGAAAGGGGCCTGGTTAACAAGGTCTCTAATTTTTCTGATCACTATATTCCAACCTTTATAGGGCGGGGCACTGGGAGTACTATTGACTACATTTTTACTTCCTGGAGCATGTCCCCAATTGTTAAAAACTGTGAGGTCCTTGTTCAGACCTATAGCGACCATAACCCCATTTCTGCCAAGACACAGTTGTCATAGGTGCAACCCAAGATAAAGTCTCTGCCTCCCCATGACATATCTACCAAGGATGCATGGCGCAGGATGGTTTGGCGCACTGTTAACCTGGAGAGCATTATGGTTCAAGTTGTATGCAATAGTACTGATCTGGTGAATAGCTGCAATCGGGTACCTTGTGACCCTGCCCTCATTCTGACTTTTATAATCTTTTAGCTAAGATAAAAGTGCTGCTTTCCAGACCCAATGTTCAGCCGCATCGCCATGTTACATCATGGTTTGATAAAGCATGCAGAGCAGCCAACGATATCTTACGTAGGGCCCTAAAGCAAATCCCCAGAGATCAGTGTGCTATCAGGGAAAGTAGAAAGTTATACCAGCAAGCCATCAAAAGAAGGAAGTCAGCAATGAAGGAGGAGAAATGGGAATCTATCGTGGGAGCTTGCCATTCGAAAGACCCACAAGCTTTTTGGAAGGCGGTGCGGTCTGTTTTATCCCCTGTATCACCAATAGATAAAGAAACAACCCATATTTCGGCTGATGCATGGGTGACGCACTTTACGGGGCTGTATTTTACCGACTGTCAGGTTGTCGATGCCGCAGTGCAGTTGCCCCCAATGTGCCCAAAACTTGTTTTTAATGAGGAAGAGGTTCTCAAAGCAATCGCAGACAGTAGATGTAAGAAGGCTCCTGGGCCAGATGGAATCCCACTTGATCTATTCAGGGAAGACCCAGTGTTCTGGTCCCCAATCCTTACTTCAGTATTTAATTCTATCTGTAGTGAGGGGGTGCCCAGATCATGGCGGTCATCTATAATCATCCCTGTTTTAAAAAAAGGAAACATGCATGATGTCAAATGTTATCGCCCGATATCCTTTCTGGATTCCGCAGTTAAAATTATTGGGAGAGTTGTATTGGATTGTTTACTGGATTGGATTAATGTAAATAGCATACTTGCACCAAGTCAGTACGGGTTCAGAAAGGGGCTCGGAACAATTGAGCAGTGCCTTAAACTTCACCTCATTGTGGCAAAATACAAATACGCCAAGAGTGTCTCCACCCACTTGGCGTTCATAGACCTGTCCAGCGCATTTGATTATCTTTCCCGTTCAAGCTGTGGGTCATCTTAGAGAACATGGGAATTGACGCGGGCTGGTTACATTCCTAAGGCGCCTCCATCATGACCTTTCTGCCACAGTCAGGTATGGAAGTGCCGGTGAATGCACAGAATCGTTCAGCATTAAGCGCGGGGTGCGCCAAGGTTGCGTCCTTGCCCCTACCCTGTTTCTTCTCTATACAAACAACTTGGAGAAGACTCTGGTTTCTGTTGGGGCAGACGTTCCGCTTGTGGAAAAAACAGCCGTGCCCACGCTGCTTTATGCTGACGACGCCGTCCTCCTGGCAAGGACTGCTAACTGCCTAAAAAAACGAATTGTTAGTTACGTTAGTTTTATGAAGGACCTGGGACTGGAGCCAAACTTCAAGAAAACATTCACTATGATATGTGGCCCAAAAAACACCAAAACCCGATCATTAAACATAGGGGGCAAAACCCTAGAAAGGGTCAGCTCTTTCCCCTATTTAGGCCTGGATTTTGATGAAGAATTCACGTGGCATGTGTGCACCAAAAATAGAATAACAACTCGATACACGCAAGCAGTAGGCACTACCTTCTCGCTTGCCATGTCCATTGGAAAAAAAAACATTGCTCCCATATTAGAGATATACAATCGCAAATGCTTGCTGATTCCAACATATGGAATGGGTGGGTATCTGGGGCTGCAGGGATGTACATGCTATGCAGATAGAGGAGAATAGATTCTGCCACCGGTTATTACGCGTCCCTCCCTCATCCTCGCATTACTCCGTACATCTGGAGTTAGGCCTTGAGTATGTCCAGGACACCATAAGTGCTGCCCCTTTGGCCCTCTGGTGCTCAATTTGGTCCAACCAAGAAGCAGACTTTAATCAGGCGGTCATTAGAGATTGTTTAAGTTGCGACCGTGGTCTGTCTATTCCTTGGCTCCAATATATTAAAACTTGTTTTTTGGCACTTGGCTGTGCCTCATTGTTTGAGCACCCAGAGGAAATTGCAAAAAAGGACAGAAGTGTGTCCGGGACAGTTTAATTAAGCACCAACAAACCTCTCGGGAACTAATGGAAGTGGCTAAACCCGCAGTTAGAGATTATTGCCTTATACAAGCAACTCCATTTATCGCTCCGTATCTTTTATATGTGACCAATGTTTATGAGAGAAACTTGTTGACAAAATTCATGCTGGGCTCCTTCCGTTGGGTGATATGTTTTCCCTTAGGTCAGTATTCCACTAACACTGTTGCCACTTGCCCATGTGATGAGCAATCGAATCAAACTATCTTACATTTTGTCATTTTCTGTCAATTTTATCTCCCGTACACTAGGACGTTTTTATTACCGTTATTGCGCAGATGTAAATTTTCTAAGTGCAAAGCGGCTCTCTTCTACCTACAGCAACTTAGCGATTGTAATGTTTGCTTTGCAGTTGCGAATTTTCTGAAATGTACTCTAGCTAAAAGAAGGAGCATGCTGTTTTGATGTAAAAATACTTTAATGAGTTTAGTAATTATTGTTTCTGATAATGATTATTGTTTAATGCTAGCGTCAGCTTTGAATAATTTTTAATCAACTGCCACCAGGTAGTAGTTCCCTGGAACTGGATTTATTGCACAGCCACTTTATTCGTAGTCAAATTAACGATCATAACGATCGTCTAGCAGTTGGGAATTTTTTTGAAGCGCACTCTAGTTAAGTGAAGGAGTAGGCTGTTTGATGTAAAAAGCACTTTAGCGATTTTAGTAATTATTGTTCCTGATAGGTTTTCCAAATGTATTAGGCCATCAATTTTTAAATATTTTTAATTGCTATTTTATAGTACCTCCAGGAATCAGAACTGGATTTATTGTACAGTCACTTTATTCGATGTTAAATTAGATCTTCTTGTACTGTCACTTTATTTATCGTATATTAATATGAGGAGCTTATACCTCAAAAAAATGTGGCAGTTCTTAACTTACATGGTATGGACTTTCACAGGACTTGTACTATTTTTAATATGTGGTTGCCACTTTTTAAATACGTGTGTCTGTAACAAATCTTGTTTGTTTGTTTTCTATTATTGTTGTGTATCTTTTTTGATCGAATAAAGACAACTTGACTTGACTGGACCAATAATATTGAGAGATAGCATGTGTTTTCAGAAAGGTTACTAAGCAAAGATACAAATTACTCCTTCTTTCATAAGGTCAAAATACTTCAGTGCTATGAAACAATCCCATGGAACTAAACAAGATCAATGTCCGAAATGGCACATATCAGTATTCACAATTATTGGGCTGGTCTGCTGCTGCTGCTCCCACCAGGATAGCCATCTGTCATCCCATGGTGAGGCTCTCTGGAACGTTCAGTATAATAATCACAACACGAAAAGGCTTTTCTTTTTGCAAACCTGGCCCCTGAGGAAGTTCTAGTGTGGAGAAAGCCAAACAATACTGGTGTGGAATGCACCATAGTCACCTCTGAAATGGTGATCGGTCTAAAAGGTATGCATGACACATAAGCAGCTACATACCATTCCCAATCAACCCAATTATGTTAGGTTAAAACTGGTGACGTGAAACTTATTTTATATTGTGCAGTCTCACTTAACTGCACGATTCTAGTAGTTGATTGAGCCGTGATATTGCACCAATATGCAGGTCTACTTTGACCTCTGACAAACAGTGAGGTCTATAATGATCAGGTCTAGGTAATAGGCCAGCTAGGGTGGTAACCTACCACCTGTAAGTCTCCCAATCGGGCACCTATGCTGGGACACTACTCACAGAAAAGTTGAAGAGAAGTCCACAGTTTCCTGACATGTTTGATGGAGAAAGGTTACGAAGAGATGAAATTCATCTTGCCAGGTAGATCCCACCAGAACGTGGCCAAGGCAGTGATAATGGTTGGCAACTAAGTGGTAATATGGTTTTACCATCTCATCAGCTAATACAGTCAGCTCATTATCAGAATACTTGAACTTTCTCAGTCTTCATTGTGCGGTGGTAGCCAGGTCTATTTCTCCTTACTGTGAATGGATGCGGAGGATGTCAATCGATTATGGATGTTTTCACTACTCCAAAATAGTGACACTAATCTAGCATCTTGGTAAAAAAATTAATTGCCTTTGTTTGGCAATTCAGCAAAAAAAGACTTTGTGGACACAGATATCTCTCATTGTCCTCATGTTTCATTTCCTATTTACACATATATCTATAATTTTCTGAGCATGCATGCCAACAACAAATGCAGTAAAAGCACATGGTTGTTGCACAACGAATTTGCCACATGTGCTTGATGGCCGTGTAAATCCCTAAATAAGACCCTGTCAGTTGGTGGATATTTGCATTAGCACAAAAAAAAATGTCATTTAGTAAAAATATAGGCTAATTTCATGTTATTCTTAATGAAGACCAAATGTGTAGGTAACGTTTTCAGGAGATCCAACATCTGTGTCAATGGCTAGATACGGTTTAGTTGCTGATGGAAAAGAACCCCGAAGTACTTTGTATGATGATTGGAGAAAAATAGGATAGACCTCTGATGTATTTTGTATGGTGGGAATATAGGGTTGCTGTATATCTACATAAAGGGGAGTTTCCCTTTGGGGTACTCTGAATTGCGATAGGATAGAGCTTGGGGAACTCTGAATGGTGATGGAATAGTGATGTACCAAAGACTTTAGGTACTTTGACTGCAGATGAAATGCAGCTGTTGGGTACTCCGTATAGTCATGAGATAGTTAAACCCCTCCTACCTGCTCACGCTCCCTCCAATTGCATACCATCCTCAACTTGCATAAATTATTGATGAACCTCATGCTCTGATGTCTCTGGGCAATGTCCGCTCTATATAAAATCACAAAAATAAATATGGTCCATTGTCGTCCTATCTTTACTCTATAATGGTATGAACTATTATGGAAGATAACGCCTTGGAGTACTGTGTACTGAGGTAAGACAGAGGCTAGGCATACTCAGTTTTGAGACAAGAAAGCACTTTTGTGCACTTTTAAATAACATTGGTCAGAGTCTTTGAATACTATGTAGTAACATAAGAAAGAGGCATTGTGATATAGCCTTTGGGTACATTGTTTCATAATAAATTGGTCCTTGGGATTCCTTAAGATACAACAGAGCCTTGTTGTATTCATTCTTTGTGTTTTCATTTTATCATCCTGTTCTTCTGGTATTGTAACAGTTGATAATACTTAGAAACAAGTGAATCTTCATATAAAGGAATAATTAGGCATCGTCTTCAAAAGTTGAACTCCAAATCACAGAAAGCAAGTGGCTGTTGGCAAAAAGCTTGAAATGGCTGATGTATGCATCGCATAACTTGGGCACTGAGTTCCAACCCGAAACAGATTTATTAAGACACAAAGTAAACACCTAATTGTAACGGCCAACCAAAAAAAAAAAAAAAAAGGGGACTCTGGCCATAATCCAACAACCAATCATCAATGTGGAGTATGACTTATGTCTGCACCAGCCTGGGGCTTTACTAGTCTGTTTTTTCATTGTTGTGTGGACGTTGTTTAGTATATTTCTTTGTGTTTGTTTAACACCAGTTTTGAACATAACACACAGTTTAATGAATCAATTCTGGTTTTTGCAGGAAAAGCTGTATATCTCGATCCCTCTCTGTGATCAGTGGCGTAAAAACATTTTAGGGTCCCCCCTGCAAGAAACCTTGATGGGGCCCCCGTTGTACCCATGCTACATACCCCTCAAGTGTACTTCACCTTGGATGCTCGGGGAGTGAAGGTGCGATACATCTGCAGTAATTTCAGTAGTAATTGCTAACGTCAGAGGAATTAATGAGTGGATGAATGGGTACTGAAATGGCTGGATGGATGATGGGTGGTCGGATGTGATAGACAGTAGGATGCAGTGAACACGTGTAAAAGAAGAATCAAAGAGGAAAGAATATAAAGAGAAAAAAGAGTAAGTACTGCTAAGGAGGGGGAAATATTCAGAGAGAAGTGTTACAGAGAAAAAGAGAGATGTAGGGCAAACAGAAAAAAAACCGAAGGGTAGTGAGATATACAGATAGAGGGAAATGGATAGAGAGAGGAGGAGATGAAATGAGAGTTGGGGACAGATGCATACAAAGAGAGGGAAAGATGGTGAAAATGAAAGCTACAAAATGATTGTTCATTATTACGAGTCAAATGCAGAGCTGCAAAGAAGTTTATTTTCTGCAGCTACTGTTGATTGCATTTTTGCAGAGGAATCTGATCTTAAAAGAACAGATTAGAATGAGGGCCTCCCTATGAGTTAGAGAAATCGCGGGTCCCTGGCCCCCACGCACGCCCCTGTCTGTGACTGCAAACCTTTAATCTTAAGCCCAGCCTGAATGTCAGGCGTTTTGACGCTCCAACCGTCTACCAGAACACTTCCAATAAACTATGTGAGAGCCGTGCTGCTGAGTGCGAGAGGTACAGCAACAGACGATTTTATTTGTAATGCCACAGCTGCAATATAGCTGCACAGAATTAAGTGCAAACCTCAGATCGGACCTGCATATAGCTCGCATGAACGATGGCGGACACAAATAAAATTAAATATATAAACTTTGGAGAGCTAAACTGTGCATCAGATTTAGGGGGGCTAAGCCGGAAAATGGCAGGCCTGGCCCCGCTGGCCCCCCGTGGCTACGGCCCTGAATGTAAGTTACTTCGCTTCGGTAATGCTCTTTCTAGAGGATATGCTATCTAAATGCAAAATCCTAACCTTTAGAATAGACCCCAAGCGCCAGACTGGATCAGGAAGTATTCATTCATAGCGCTGCTCCTGCACGTTGCTAGGTGGGGCCGTGCAGTTCCATGTGGACTTCATTCTGCCCAGGAAGGAGTGGCATACAAGCACCAGTTTCTTGCTTGACTATTTCTGTGTCTTGTGCACAAAACAATAGTGTACCGATCTCTACTTTGAGAACTTTTTAGTTTGGAAAAAGAGACCACTCCACAGAACAGGAAGGTGGGAAGGCAGTGAAGAATCTGCGGTTACATAGAGTATCTACCAGAAAGAGTGTTACCAAAGGTAAGCATTTTGTTCTTCTGATGAATACTTTGAACAGCACATTCCTCACCTTTAGAAAGCAGTTCCTCACAAGGATGAGGGTCGCTAGCATGGGCTCCGACCTAAAGGTCCTGCAGGACCGAACCAGCGCAGCCCTTCCTGTCGTATCCAACTGTTAAACCAGTAGAACTTCATGAACGGGTGTACTGAGCCCACATCACAGCCTGACAGACGTCAAGGACAGGCACTCAATGTGCCAACGCAGTGGTGGCAGCCTAAGCACTGGCGCAGTTGGCTCTCAAACCTTCCAGGGGCTGCTTTTTGGCCAATGTGTAGCAGATCTTAATGCTAAGGACTATCCACCTCGACAGAGTCCTTTCCTGCACAGCGTTTTCTTTCCTCCCCCCAGACAACCCCACAAAAAGCTGACGGTCTACCCGAAGGTAAGACCTCCGACCCTCGGTCTAGGTCCACTCTCTCCCCGCAGCTCCGCTGTGCCGTCTCTTGCCTCCAGACCCGACCTCCTCCTTGGGAGGTTCGAGGCTGCTGCCCGCTCCTGCGCCTGCTGCCCGCTCCAACTGGGACCAGACTGCCTGCAACCACCGTAACCTTTCTCAGCCGTTTTTTTTTCTCTTAATTTTTCCCTGTTGTGCCACTGTTATTGTACCCATCTGTGTCTTGCTCTAATTCCACCACTGTTTTTATTTTCTCGTGCCTGCCTGTTCCTTTCGCCGCTGCTGCCCCTCCCCCCCGGAATTCCCCCCTGGAATTCCCATCCGGAATTCCCCCACTCCCGCCTCTCCTCCCTCCCACCTCCCCTACTTAATGGCGGCCGCTGTGCAATTGCGCAGCGGTCGCGCCACCGTCGCGCCAAAGGCAAGCCCGTCTGCGCCTGTCCGTGACCCGACCGCGGCCAGCGCCAGGAACTCTGGACCTCCCACTACCCATCGCTACGACACCACCACCCTCCTCGCACTCAACCCTGGAAGACTTAGAGAATGCCAACAGGCCTCGCCGAACACGACCCACGGCCAGTTCTCCTGCCTCCACTGCTGCCAGACCCTCACCGCCACCCAGGCCTCCAACACCGCCAATGCCAGCACCGGGGACACCCTAACATGCATCCTCCTCAACGTATGCTCCGTACACAAACACGCCATGGAAATCTGGAACCTACTCGACTCTCTCTCGCCCGACATCGCCTTCTTCACAGAGACCTGGACCAACGCATCCTCCGCCCCCGACATCAGCACCGCCATCCCAGACGGATACAAGAGCCAGAGGAAAGACTGCCCCAACCACCCAGGAGGGGGCCTCGCCATCGCCCACAAGAGCACCCTCCGCCTCACCACCTCCAGCGAAACCTTCCCCTCCGCCGAACACCTGCACTTCCAGATCCAGACCACCCCCAAAGCCACACTCCGAGGAACCCTCATCTACAGACCCCCCGACCCCCGAGCTCCCTTCGCCACCACCATCACCGACTTCATCGCACCGCACGCCATCACCTCAGCAAACTACATACTCATTGGAGACCTGAACTTCTTCCTCGACAACCCCAGCGACCCCAACTCCACTATCCTTCATGACAACCTCGCCAGCATCGGACTTAAACAACTCGTCAACACACGACCCACAGAGCAGGACACACAGACGACCCCATCTTCGCGGCAGGAAACAACGTCCAATTCAGCCACACAACGCAGCCGCCATGGACCGACCACCACTGCGTACACTTCGCCATCAACAAACCCAAGGCACCCAAACCAGCCCCACGCCCACCTCGAAGGAACTGGAGCAAGGTTACCGACGAGCAACTTAACTCCACCCTCACCCGAGACAACCACACCTGGGCACCCAAAGCAAATGACGCAAACAACGCAGCCAGAGAACTCCACACCTGGATCTTCAACTGCGCAGACGAGCTCGCCCCGCTACGCAACCCCGACAGACAACGCCCCAGGAAAGCCGCCTGGTTCACCACTGCTCTCCAAGAAGCCAGACGCACCTGCAGACGCCTGGAGAAAAACTGGAGAAACACCAAGACAACCGAAAACCACACCACCTACAAGGACGCCTTGACTGACTACCATAACCAGATCTGAGCAACCAAGAGCAACTTCATCCACAACAAAATCCTGGCCAACTCCACCAACCCCAAGGAACTTTTCAGTGTCATTCAGGAATTCACCAACCCACGCAGCGAAGCCACAGACATCACACCATCCCAAGACCTCTGCGACAAGCTTGGAACCTATTTCCACCTCAAGATCAAAAACCTCTATGACAACTTCATCGACCATCCACCAGGTGCCACAGACGGCCCCCTGCCCCCCCAGAAACACCAGCCAGCCCACTATCTCCAACTGGACACCTATCACGGCCGAAGACACCGCCTCGACCATGAAAAGCATCCACTCGGGGGCTCCGACCGACCCCTGCCCCCCTCACATCTACCACAGAGCTGCGGCCGCCATCGCACCGGAACTACAACGCACCATCAACACCACCTTCAAAACAGGCACCTTCCCAGACGACTGGAAGCGCGCAGAAGTCAGACCCCTGCTCAAGAAGCCCACAGCTGACCCCACCGACCTCAAGAACTATCGGCCCATCTCGCTCCTCCCCTTCGCAGCCAAAGTTGCAGAGAAAACAGTCAACAGGAAACTGACACGATTCATTGAAGAGAACGCCGTCCTCGACCGGTCCCAATCTGGATTCCAAAGCAACCACAGCACCGAGACCGCCCTACTCGCCGCCACAAACAACATCCGCACCCTCATGGACCAAGGCCACTCCGCAGCCCTCATCCTACTCGACCTATCAGCGGCCTTCGACACCGTCTTCCACCGCACACTAGTCGCCAGACTACACGACGCAGGCATACAAGGAACAGCCCTGGACTGGATCCGATCATTCCTCACCGGAAGAAGCCAAAGGATCAGACTCCCACCCTTCCTCTCCGACCCCACGAAAATCACCTGCGGAGTCCCACAGGGTTCATCACTGAGCCCCACCCTCTTCAACATCTACATGGCCCCCTCGCAGCCATCGTCCGACAACACAGCCTCAACACCATATCCTACGCCGACGACACCCAGCTCATCCTCTCCCCTCACCAAAGACCCCACCACTGCCAAACTCAACTTCCAGAAAGGAATGCAAGACGTCGCAGTCTGGATGACCAACAGCTGCCTGAAGCTCAATGCCGAGCAGACAGAAGTCCTCGTCCTCGGTACCACCCCTTCTGCATGGGACAGCACCTGGTGGCCTACCGCCCTTGGAAGCCCACCTACCCCCTCGGACCACGCCAAGAACCTCGGCATCGTACTCGACTCATCACTCACCATGAACCGACAGGTCAACGCCGTCACCTCCAGCTGCTTCAACACCCTCCACATCCTCCGCAAGACCTTCAAGTGGATCCCCCCTGAGTCAAGGAAGACAGTAACCCACGCACTCATCACCAGCAGACTGGACTATGGAAACGCACTGTACGCCGGCATCAACAAGTCCCTACTCCGCAAACTCCAAACAATACAGAAAACCGCCGCCAGACTCGTCCTCGCCATCCCCCGACACGAACACATCAGCCAACACCTACGAAGTCTCCACTGGCTCCCCGTGGAGAAAAGAGTCACTTTCAAAATCCTCACTCACGCCTACAAATGCCTACACAACAACGGACCCAAATACCTCAACGACAGAATCAACTTCCACGTACTCAAAAGAAACCTCCGATCTTCCAACCTCGCACTGGCCGAAACCCCGCGCATCCACAGAGCCAGAGCAGGCGGAAGATCCTTCTCTCACATTGCAGCCAAGACCTGGAAAGAGCTACCGGCAGACATCAGATGCGCCCCCTCCCTGAACACCTTCAGGAAGACCCTCAAGACCTGGCTCTTCGGCTAAACAGATCTGCAGACCTTCCCCCCCCCCCTCAGTGCCTTGAGACCCTCACGGGCGAGTAGCGCGCTTACAATTCCCTGATTGATTGATTGATTGAAGGTTCTTGTACAATTCATATAACAGCTTAAGGCTCTTTTGGAGTCCAGTCAAGTGAAAAGGAGTTACAACTTTTGGCAAAAGGGCCATACTGGTCCTCAACACTAGTTTGTCTTTAAAAATGGTGGTGTAGGACGGTTGCACTGAGAGAACCTGGAGCTCACTTATGTGATGAGCTGAAGCGATAGCAGAGAGGAAGACAGTTTTGAGAGTCAGAAGATTTGTAAAGCGCATGGCTACCCGACGGGCCTCCCAGCGCTGAGGGTCAAGTGCATCACATAGTGGCTGAGACAAAAGCAGGTCATTCAAAAAGGTGTTTTGAGGGATTTTCTGAATTTGGATTCTTCTCTAATCGATCTCAGTGATGGGGGTAGCGAGTTGCAGAGCTTTGGTGCAAAGTGGGCAAATGAACGACCTCCACTTCTTGCTTTCTTGATCTTTGGTACAGTAAGAAGTCTGTGATCAGAGGAACATAATAGGCTTTTAGGTGTATAGGGGGTTAGCAACCACTGGATTAGAAGGGGACTTTTATTGTATATCACCTGGAGGGCCAGAGAGAGAGTTTTAAATTTGATTCTTTTGCGAACCGGCAGCCAGTGCAGCCCGGCCAAGGATGCAGAAACCGATTGCGACTTGGGGGTCCTTGGAATAATAAGATCAGCAACATTCTGAATGATTTGTAAGCGCTTGGTTACATACAGAGGGCTTCCCAGGTAAACTGAGTTGCCATAGTCAGGCCAGGAGAGCACAAGTCCCTGGACTACTATTCTTCTAGTGGCCTGAGGAAGCCAACTCAGAACTTTCCTTAGTGTCCTAAGAAGGCCAAAGCTGGCAGCAGCTAATTTCTTGACTTCGACCTCCATGGTGAGGTGGCAGTCGATCCAGAAGCCCAGGCTCTTTATTTCTGTTTGTTTTAGGAGGGGGTAAGTCATCTAAGTAGTCAGGCCACAGTAGTTCCATCCATAGAGAGGGATTCTTACCAACCACCAGGACCTCAGTTTTATCACCATTGAGTTTCAGGTTATTACTGGACATCCAGTCAGTGACATCTCTAAGGCAGGCACTGAGCTTGGAGGAGAGAGCTGCTGTGCCTGGAGTTAGGGAGATGGTTATTTGGTATCATTGGCATATGACACAGTGAAAAATCCATGCCCCAGTATGATGTCTGCCAGAGGTTGAACATAGATATTAATCAGGGTAGGGTTTAACGATGAGCTCTGTGGCACCCCGTGCTCTGAGGCCTGCGTGTTTGAACAGAAGGATTCCTCCCAAACCTGAAAGCTCCTGTTATTTTAAGAATGAGGTTAACCATTTGAGAGCATTGTCAGCAATTCCCGCATCTTCTAGTCTCCTGATGAGTGTCCCATGAGACACAGTGTCGAAGGCGGCACTTAAATCCAAGAATATTACTGCAGCTGAACCCTTTGAGTCTAGAGTAACTGTAAGTTCATCAGTAACGGCTAGAAGAGCAGTTTCAGTGCTGTTGCCTGCTCTGAAGCCCGTTTGGGTGTAGTGGAGAAATCCCTGATCCTACAGAAATGTGGATAAATATTTATTAACATGTTTCTTCATGATTTCACTGATAACTGGAAGCGGGGGGATTGCTCTGTAGCTTTCAGGAAATGAGGGATCCAGTGAGGGTTTTTTTTTTTTAAAGCATGGCATGTTTCCATGCCTGAGGCACTTCACCACTTTCTAGAGATTGATTGATTATGTTTGTCAGAACAGGGCAAATTACTTTTCCACCTTTCAGGAGGATATTGGGGGGTGCAGAGTCCAGTGGAGACCCTGACTTGATTGATGTAAGTAAGTTTTCCACGTCTTCTGTTTTAATCTTAGCTAGTGAGGTCAAATGCTCTTTAGCCTCCTCTACGTATGGTGTGGAGGTATCATTAATGCTTTCAGTGACCACCCTAGGCATAGTTGTGCAGATTTTATTAACTTTCTCCAGAACGTATGTTGCAAACAAATTGCATCTGGCTTCAGATGCTACTGGACCTGCTAGTGGCTTCATAAAAGAGCTCACAATTTTAAAAAGCTCCTTTGCTGAACTGGCGGAGTTTTCAATCTCTGCACTAAAAAAAGCGATTCTAGGTTTCCTAATGGTATATGATATTTCTTTACAGAATCCTTATAGACCATTTTACTGGCTAGATCATAATGCTTTCTCCCCTTTCTCTCTATTCTCTCTATGCATTGGCTCAAAGGAGGTGCCCATAAGGAACATCAAGGACGAACTTGAGAACCCACATTGGCATCACAAACGGTTTGGGAGGGAACATAATATGCTTGTCAAACCTTTTTTTTTTTTTATATATTGATTTTTTGGGGTGTACATCAGAAATCCAACAAGGTCATACTTTTCCCTCCTTATCTCATTCAACAGACACAGTAGTTACTTTTTAAACGACAAATTAATTACATAGCATTCCATGTAAGATCTAGAAGATTATACAAAAAAAATCAATGTTCTAAAAGGGAGTAATATATCACACTTCAGGCCATACCGGACAAATAGCAGCAACAAGATCAGAACAATTACTCTGCAAGAGACTACATAAGAGATTTCATAAGACATTAGTAGTTATACAAAATAGCTAAAAAATAATACAAGATAACAGCGGCTACTAGGAGGCAGATAAAAGGATAAAAATATTTGGACAGTTGATTAATATAAAGTGCTAGTGCTACGCCTAGATACATGTGAGACCAAGAAAAAAGGACCAAGATGTCAGAGGGTGCTCATATAATTTATAGGTCCTCAGCACCACAGGGCACCAGATAGCGAGTTTGCGTGTTATACAAGTCAAGTTTCATATTTCGCCCTGATTCAACCAATGAGAGACTGAATTCCATATCCGTATCCCCACTTTTGTGCCTTCCGACCCTTACATTCAGACAGCTTAGTTTCTAGCGTATAGATGGCTAAAAACCTCGATTTCCAGTCATAAAAAGTGGGGGGCTCCAGATTGAGCCACCTTGTAGCAATACACATCCGTATTACTGCCATGGCGATAAATACGAGATAGCCCTCCTTTTTTACCGGTCCGTTTCCTGCCAAGTTCTCTACTACTCCTAGTAGTGCCAAAAGGGGGTTGATTGTTATTTGGACTTGAGTCACATCTTCTAAAAACTTCGCCATTTCCAGATATAAAGATCCTAGCTTCGGGCAGCTAAAAAACATAAGTACAATCTCAGCTCCGGCTTCCCCACAGCGCGGACAACAGTCATCCTGTCTCTTTCCCCATTTAAACACCTTGTCTGGCGTATAGTACAGATCAAATACAGTTTTAAAATGCTGGCTCTTGAGACCAGCTGTTACTAATACTTTATCACTTATATCCAAAGATGCTTGCAAAACCATTCCTAATCTCCTTTCCCACCTCGCGTTCTGTGTGTCTAGATCGTCCGGGAGATGTTGCATCAATAATTCATATATAACACCAATCCGAACTCATTTCTCCATTCCTTCAATGATCGGTATCTGGCTCATTACTCCCATAATCTTCTCAAGCCTATTTAAAAAGTCCAGAATCTGGAAATATTATAAAATTGTTGCAGGGGGATCCCAAATTTCTCCTGTAGCTCAGCAAACAACATCACAATATCCTTAGATATGAAGTAGAAGTACCTCAACCATCGAATCCCTTTCTGCCCCCAATCCCTCACTATTGGAACATGAAATATTCCTGGGAGGCTAAGAGTCCCCCTCAGCGATGTATAGTAGTTATGCCTAGGCAGCTTAATTTTTTCCCTACTTGTCGCCATACTCTAAATGCCCCCATCAGAACCTTAAATTTTGTTTTTTTTTATAGTAACTGGGTTCAAGATTTTTCAAAAACATTCCTTTGGCTTTCTCTCTCATCATGAGCTCATAAATCGAGGGGGACTCTGCCGGCCCAGGCTCCTGCAAGTTTCCAGTTATTAAAATAGCCATATTTTGCAGCATACATGCCCAGTAGTACATGATTATATTAGGGACTCCTCATCCCCCCCGATGTTTAGGCAGAGTCATATACTTAGAAGCTCTTCTTACCTTCTTAAAACCCCATAAAAATCTATAACATATGCTTTCCAATTTCGTTAGCCATATGCGGTCAATTTCTAAGGGCAGGGCTCTGAATAGATATATTCATTTATGTAGAACCGTCATTTTAATCACATTTCCTCTTCCCACCAGCGAGAGATACAAATGGTTTAATCTTCTCAAATCTTGATCTATCTTCTGTACCAGGGGGCTGAGATTTAGATCGACTAAATCGTCCAGCGCTGAGGTGATATGTACTCCCAGATATATTGCCTCATTCACTACCCGGGAATCAAACTGCCTGATATTGCTAGTGCATACTATTTCCGTTTTTTCCTGATTTAGCTTATAGCCTAATGAGGATCCTAATGATTTAGCTATCCCCTCGATCTCTTTCAGAGCTTGTTGTGGGTTTATAGCCACTACTGCTGTGTCATCCACATATGCGAATACTTTATACTCTGTCTGTCCAGCCACTACTGGGGTGATCTGTGGGCTGGATTCTAGTTTCAGAAAATAAAGCAAAGAGTAATGGCGAACATGGACATCCTTGCCTCATGCCTCTAGCAATATAGATCTCTTCAGAATCTCTTCCCATGATTCGCAGCTTAGCCCTGGGGTTCGAGTATAATGATTTAATAGCTATTATGAAGCCGGGACAGAAGCCATATTTCCCTAGTGCTGCCCAAAGGAATGATCAAGACACCCGGTCAAATGCCTTCTCGGCATCTAATAAAATCAGGCCCATTTCCCCCCGGGTTTATTTATAATGTCAAACAGCAAGATCACTTTTTGGGTCGAGCCTAGCGGCAGCGCGCATGTGCTGCTCGCTCTGCGAGGCATGCAGTAGTCGAGTATGCTGTGGAAGCCTTGCCTTCTCTCCGCCCATATTTTTGATTGGCTGGGGTCATTGTCCTTGGTAAATGCTGGCTTCCGATTGATAATGAGGCTTGTTAGTCCCTCCTTGTTACCGCCCTGTCGCCATTTGTTACCTCCCATGAGGACTGGATCTTTTACTTGTGGCGTCACACGGTCTCCTTCATAAGTCGGTAAGTACTATTTTTTTTTTTTTATTTGCAGCGCGGTCCGCCTTCACTTTAGCGGCCGCGCTTGTTTATTTAATTAATTTGCCGCGCGGGCCGAAAGGGAGCGTTTCTACTCACTAATCTAACAAGCATTTGGTATGCAATAGGTCTCGCATTACGCGAGTTTGAGCTATTGACATTGCAAATAACAATGCCTATTATTTTTGTTTTAGTTTTTAAAACATAAATAAAAAGGCATTGTCATTTAAAATGCCAATAGCTTAAACTCGCGTAAATGCGAGACCTATTGCATTGCAAATGCTTGTTTAATATGGTCTGTAGTCCCCCGACCAGGGATAAAACCGTGCTGTCTTGGAGACACTAATTTCGTAATCACTTTTGCCAAACGAGTTGCTAAAATTTTGGAATAGATCCTAACGTCGCAATTAATTAGTGATATTGGTCTATGAGATCCGGGCTTTAAAGGGGGCTTGTTTTTTTTTTTTTTAATACGACTATATGGGTTTCTCCCCATGACGCTGGCGTTTCCCCTCCCTGAGCTTTCCGAAAGATCGGCAACATCTCCTCCATTAATTCCTTCAGCAGTGTCTTGTAAAATTCTAAAGGAATATTATCCGGTCCAGTGGCCTTTCCAACGGCAAGAGATCCTATTGCTACCCTCAATTCTTCTGCCGATATCGGTTGCACAAGAATCAGCTGATCATCTGTGTCAAGGATCCCCCCTTCAATCAGTTGTAATATCTCCGGATCCTCCCTTGCTGTGAGTTGCCTATCTTGAGTGAACAATTTATCATAAAAATCTTTAAACACTTTGTTGATTTCTGAGGGTACTGTATGTCATCCTCGATTTCCTCAATCCCCCCAGCTACCTCCCTTTGCCTAGTCAGAAGGGCTAAAAGACGACCCACATTTTCCCCATATTCATAGCATTCCCGTTTCCTTACAAGATACTTAATATCATTCTCTTGGTTAATAATCTGTGATATCTTGACTCTGACCCCTGCTATTTTCCGGTGAGTTCCCGGATTGCTAATGTTCTGGGATATCTCCTGCGTTTAGTTTTCCTCAAGGAGGGATAGCTCCTTCAAGTCAGCACAAATTTCCTTGCGGTTTTCCCTTTCCTGGTGAAGGGCAAAACTTAACGTCTCGCTCCGGATCCCTGCCTTTAATGCATCCCACACTGTCGCCTCTTTGTTGTGCCCTTGTTAACCTCTAAAACCTGGGTGGCCCACCTTTGCATATGATCTAAATATTCCTCATTACATAGGAGTTTCCTGTCGAAGGTCCACTTGGATCGTGGTTTACACACCCCGTCCAAGGAAAACTCGATACTCAGGGGGTTATGATCAGATAATACCCTGGGGTGACTTCGGATCCTATCTTGGTTGGTCAGTACCCTAGATGCAAGAAAATAAGCCAGCCTGACTAATTTATTATGAGGATGTGAAAAAAAAGTGTATCCCGGATTTGGGGCCATAAGTTTCTCCCACACATCATCGAGCCCATGGGTCTGCACTAGACGGGCGAGGGCCTTAAACAACATAGGTTTCCTTCCTGTATATCCCTGGGTTGTTATACTTTTTACCACCTCCAGCTGTGTATTAAGATCCCCACATATTACCAACGGGGTTGGCCACTTTGACAGCTCAATATTTAAAAAATCCAGCGAATTGGCCTCGTCAACATTAGCCCCGTATATTGAACACAGCGTAAAGAGTCCTCCTCCAATCTTACAATCTAATATTACCCAGCTCCCCATTTTATCTGATAATTTTCGGAGAACAGTACAGCTAGAAGGATTCCCTAATATAGCTACCCCCCTCCAGGTAAGGCCTTGCTGTGTACACCCTAAAAGATCGAAGCCAAGATACGACAGCAGCTTTCTTTTACACCAGGGAATGTGGGTCTCGTGGAGGCAGATAATATCATTCTTTCAAAATTTCAGCACCAATGGCACTCTCTACCTTTTGGCTCCGTCGTTTAGCCCACACACATTAAGTGTAACTATAGATACTCTATCATCCCCCATTTGGTAATACTATACTCCTGCTGAAATGATTTTTACTTACATCCTCCTTATCCTCTGACCCGTTCCCATCTGGGCTTGCCCTCGACCTTCCTCTTTTTGCCAGAACTCTTCCCCTTTTAGAGCGGATCACTGATAGCAGATCCTTAAGCCGTATAGTTTCCTGCCTGTTAAGATTCTGAATGCACACCCCCTCTTCCCCCACCAAAGAACCCCCTTCCCCATTTTTTTTTTTAAACCAGATTTTAATGGCATTTAGTATATCAACGCTTTACATACAGTTCAGTCCAAGCATTGCTTACATATATCTTAGCGTATTGCTGGTACATTATATTCAAACAGACCCCCCCTTCCCCATGACCCCGGCAGATGGACCATCCTGGTCCATCGTTGATGAAAGGCGTCGGCCCTCCCCATCCCTCCACCCAATCTCCCAACACCCCTAACGTGAACAGCAATATCAGTGGCCACCCTCTATTCCTAAGACACAAGAGGAAAAAAATTCAAGTGACAAAATTCATGCAACTAATACCCCACTAGTGAGAGAGAGTGAGTGAGAGAGTGAGAGAGTGTGTGTGAGTGTGTGTATATATATATATTCCAGAAGCAGGTGACGCTAGGGACGCCCAGCCTCTCGGGTCGGGGCCTGACCGGGTGCGTCAATCACCAATACATTCCAAATGCAGCATGTACTCTCCCTTCCAGTACCATGCAAACAAGCCCACCAACGTGTTGTAATGAAAGTCCTTTAATCACGGCAAGTCTCACAGTATAACGCGTTTCGATTCTAATGAGTCTTAATCATATGCAGCAATGTGAGTGACCATTCATTTGATCTCATTTATACACAGCTGCAAAAACAGTGAAGAAGGACAAAAATATCCAACATTAAAGTGGGTCGATCTTTCTAAAATACTTTGCGCAGATATATTGCATTAAAGGACTTTCATTACAACACGTTGGTGGGCTTGTTTACATGGTACTGGAAGGGATATATATATATATATATATATATACATACATACATACCTACCTAGTGGGCTAGTTGGCCCCCAGGGACCCTCAGGACTCAAGGGGAATTAATACCCCAAGTTACAACGCGCCAGGGGGCGTGTTTGCACAGTGGTGCAGGGAGGGGGCGGGGCCTGATATGGCAAGTGTGCAAACGCGCCCTCTGGCACGTTGTAACTTGGAGGATTAAGTCCCCTTCAATCCTGAGGGTCTCTGGGGGCCAACTAGTCCACCAGGTAACTCCAGTCGGCGCCACAGAGCTGCGTTGCAGAGAGGTGTAAAAAGGGGCGTGGCCTCGGTCCACCTCTCCGCAACGCAGCCCTGTGGCGCTTACTGGAAGTACCTGGTGGGCTAGTTTTCCCCCAGGGACCCTCAGGGCCATAAGGCCTAACAGGCCACGCCCACTGGGGCGTTTGAATTGAATTTAAGCAGTTGCATATTCCGGTCGAGTGTTACGTGAGCCTTCTATGCCATGGAAGAAGAGTCAGGAGACTCGAAACGCGTCTGGCAGGGCAGCTGAATTTTGAAGACTTCTTTGCCAAATTTGTGTGCAGCCTTCGTGAAATAAATAAAGAAGGACTATAACCTCCCTGTTTGTGGCTCTTCCACTGGGGGCAACTCTCATGGATTGATATATATATATACCAAAAGTCATCCGTCACATCTCGAGCTGCCTGACGCGTTTCGGATAAATCTTCCCTTTTCAAAGGCTCAGTAACACAGAGTTCACAGCCTTTGTAAAAGGAAGATTTATCCAAAACGCGTCAGCCAGCTCGAGATGTGACGGATGACTTTCGGATGTACACTGCTGCCCGAGTGCATCTTGTCTTGTAGGCAAGTTGGAGCGTCATGTATCACACGGCAGCCTAGCCGTGGGGAATGCACCACCGCTTTGAATCACAGCGGGCCATGGAGCTGGGAATTTTGTCCAGTTCATTATGGGGCAACAGCACTACTCCTTGTTCGAGCTCCGGTTGTGCCTCTACCCCCTACTCTTGTTCCTCCCCTCTTCCTTCCAAGGAGTCTAGACATTCTTTGACCTTGATCTCGGACATGAAGAAATACGTTTTGTCTTGTATTGTCACCTTCGGTGTAGCCGGGCTCAGCAAGAAGACTTGAGCACCCTTCTTTTGGAAGGGTTGAATCATCTGCCTCAGTCGCCATCTTCGTTCTACCGTAGTGTGACAATATACGCTTCTGGTCAGGCCTTGCCTTCTCAAATATTAGTTGGCGGAGCAGGAAATTTCCAAAGAAAACCAGCATTGCCCTCGGCTTGCCACCTTCTTTAGTATGCCATGTTTTTTGCTGGGAGGGGGCGGGGCCTGATATGGCAAGTGTGCAAACGCGTCCTCTGGCACGTTGTAACTTGGAGGATTAAGTCCCCTTCAATCTTGAGGGTCTCTGGGGGCCAACTAGTCCACCAGGTAACTCCAGTAAGCGCCACAGAGCTGCGTTGCAGAGAGGTGTAAAAAGGGGCGTGGCCTCGGTCCACCTCTCCGCAACGCAGCCCTGTGGCACTTACTGGAAGTACCTGGTGGGCTAGTTTTCCCCCAGGGACCCTCAGGGCCATAAGGCCTAACAGGCCACGCCCACTGGGGCGTTTGAATTGAATTTAAGCAGTTGCATATTCCGGTCGAGTGTTACGTGAGCCTTCTATGCCATGGAAGAAGAGTCAGGAGACTCGAAACGCGTCTGGCAGGGCAGCTGAATTTTGAAGACTTCTTTGCCAAATTTGTGTGCAGCCTTCGTGAAATAAATAAACAAGGACTATAACCTACCTGTTTGTGGCTCTTCCACTGGGGGCAACTCTCATGGATTGATATATATATATACCAAAAGTCATCCGTCACATCTCGAGCTGCCTGACGCGTTTCGGATAAATCTTCCCTTTTCAAAGGCTCAGTAACACAGAGTTCACAGCCTTTGTAAAAGGAAGATTTATCCAAAACGCGTCAGCCAGCTCGAGATGTGACGGATGACTTTCGGATGTACACTGCTGCCCGAGTGCATCCCGTCTTGTAGGCAAGTTGGAGCGTCATGTATCACACGGCAGCCTAGCCGTGGGGAATGCACCACCGCTTTGAATCACAGCGGGCCATGGAGCTGGGAATTTTGTCCAGTTCATTATGGGGCAACAGCACTACTCCTTGTTCGAGCTCCGGTTGTGCCTCTACCCCCTACTCTTGTTCCTCCCCTCTTCCTTCCAAGGAGTCTAGACATTCTTTGACCTTGATCTCGGACATGAAGAAATACGTTTTGTCTTGTATTGTCACCTTCGGTGTAGCCGGGCTCAGCAAGAAGACTTGAGCACCCTTCTTTTGGAAGGGTTGAATCATCTGCCTCAGTCGCCATCTTCGTTCTACCGTAGTGTGACAATATACGCTTCTGGTCAGGCCTTGCCTTCTCAAATATTAGTTGACGGAGCAGGAAATTTCCAAAGAAAACCAGCATTGCCCTCGGCTTGCCACCTTCTTTAGTATGCCATGTTTTTTGCTTAAAGGGAAACCTATGGGCTCTTTGTATTTCGGTCTCCAAAGACCAGGCAGATAGTTCAGGAAAGGCCCCCTTGAATAGCTCAATGATGAATCTCCGTAGATCCCCTCCCTCCACTCCCTCGGGTATACCCAGTACTCTCAGATTGTTCCTTCTAAGCCTGTTCTTTAAGTCTTCCATCTTCCACTGGGTATACATCATCTGAGCTTCCAGAGATCCCACCACTTTCTTGTCCTTCTGTGCTTCATCCTCCAGGGTGCTTTATCTTGTTTCCACTTCCGTTATGCGTTCCGTGAATTCAGTACATGATTTTGCAACTCTCCTGATTGCTGCCTGTATCTTTCTATTTGCGAGGTGGGCTCTCTTACTTTCTGAGCGCATCTCATCCCGAAGTGCCATGATGCTTTGGTATATTATATCCAAGGTGGGAGTGTCCGACCCCCGAAATCCTGTCTGAGGAGTTAGCCCCTTCTAGGATAGGATAGGATGAGGATTTATAAAGCGCACTAAAACCCGAAGGTGCCAAGGCGCTGGGCGGAAGAGAAGAAGAGAGGAGAGTGACAGGCTTCTGACTAAACTGAGAAAAGCCAAGTCTTCAGCAGTTTTTTGAACACCGGAAGGGATTCCACCTGGGAAATCGAGGAGGGTAGGGTATTCAAAAGTTTTGCAGCCGCCACTGAGAGGAACGGCCGCCCCATCTGGCTTTGCGGACTCTAGGGATGATCAATTTTCTCTGGGAGGAAGATCTCAAAGTCCTCCCAGGCATATACCATTTAAACATGGTTTTCAGCTGCTGCGAACCTATATTATGCAGAGCCTTGTGAACCGTTCACAAGGCTTTGAAGGAGATTCGCTTCCTAATAGGGAGCCAGTGCAGAGTGCAAAGCCCTCCTTTGAGAGTGCCTTTTCGGGATATTAAGGATCAGCCTGGCAGCCGCGTTCTGTACAACCTGAAGCCTGTTCAGGGAGGCCCTACTAATATTCAAATACAAGGCATTACAGTAGTCAAGCCGGGAGGTAACTAGTGCAATGGCCGTGGGCCGATGGAGTGCTGATGGAATATACGGGAGCACCTTTCTGAGAGTCTTCAGAATGTAAGAGCAAGTGCTGACAGTGCGACTGACCTGAGCCTCAAAGGTCAGGCCCACGTCAAAAATAACCCCCAAGTTTTTGACTGTCTTGGCGGGAACAGAAAGGGGACAGCAATCTCCCGGCCACCAGGCATTCGACCAGGTTGAAGTCTGAGGACCAAAAACTAGGACCACAGTTTTTTCTGCATTGATCTTAAGGGAGTTATTTTGCATCCATCTGATAATACTGGCCATGCACTGGTTAAATTTCCCGGCGACCGACTGCAGATCATGAGAGATGGAAACAATGATCTGCATGTCGTCAGCGTAGGAAATCACCTGGAACTCAAAAGCCCTGACCAGCTTGGCCAACGGGGACACATACACATTAAAAAGGGTGGGGCTCAGGGATGAGCCCTGGGGAACGCCACAGGGTAGGCTAAAAGCCTTAGATCTGAAACCCCCACAGCTAACAACATTAGTTCTCTCTGTCAGGAAGGAGTGGATGACCTGCAGGGCCTTACCCGAGATTCCCACCTCTTTCAGACGTTGAACCATCCGAGTGGGAGAGACAGTGTCAAAAGCCGCCGACAAATCGAGCATAATCAGCACTACCGACCCACCCTGGTCGACCTGCATGCGGATGTGATCAGTGGCAGCAATAAGGGTGGATTCGGTGCTGTAGTTGGCGCGGAAACCATTTTTAGACTGATACAAGAGCTCATGGGAATCCAAGTGATTCATCAACTCAATGTTGATGAACTTCTCTAGGATTTTTGCGGGGGCAGGAAGATTTTTCAGTTCAGAGGGGTCTGCATTGGGCTTCTTAAGCAGGGGTGTAACAATTGCCTCTTTCCAAGCGTCCAGATAGCAGCCGGAACAGAGGATGTTGTTAAACACCTTGCAAAGAAAGTCTGCAATCGGGTTGGAGGCCATCTTGAGAGTGAGGGGCGTGCAAGGATCAGAGGGAGAACCGGACTTGAGGCCCATAAGAAGACCCAGAGTTTGTTGAACAGTGATCAGGGGAAAAGTTGCCAGAGTAGCAGGGGAACTCACCATCCCTTGGTCCTGCATGACCTCCACGCCCTCTAATTCTGCCGTTTGCATATGGTTGAGGTCCCTAAAGATTTTAAGGATCTTGTCCTCGAAGTAGGTAGCTATTCTATCAGAGAGAACTTGAGAGGGGGGGCAACGCTTGCGTCCCAGAAGGTTCGGAGATCTCCTTAATCACCTTGAAGAGCATGCTAGAGGAATTGTCTGCAGCGAGGATCTTATTAGTGAGGAAGTGAGCTTTAGCTTGTAAGATGGCTAGCTTATATTTCTGAAGCAGAGCTTTCTGCTTGTTTTTCTCCTTAATACAAGGGTCTAGCCGCCATCTACGTTCCTGCCTGCGACATTCCCTTCTGAGTGATCTAAGTTCATTCGAAAACCAGGGTGACGTAGGTTTGGCTCTCTTAAAGGTGCGCTCTGTATAAGGAGCGACAATATCTAAGGCTTGAGTAATCCAGTTGTGAAAGCCCTCTGCCGTAGGGGAGAAGGGACTGTGCCTCCCAGCCCCAGCAGAGGCCAAAGCCGCCTCCCAATCGGGAGCAGAAAGCTTGCTCAATCCCCTGTAGCGGATTCTAGGCCTGGAGTGCCTGAATAATCCCATTGAAGCTCCTAGGGTATTTTCCTTCTAACGGTCAGGGGCTCTCCTTGTGTTTTACTATTTTCCGGGGGTGCGCTTTCATCACTAAGGGTACTCTCATGAGAGCCTCTTCTACTTGAATGATCCAGCAGATCAAGATCTTCTTCATTACCATCAGAGTGATCGGACAGTGAAAAGAACAAGTCTACGGTATCAGCATCACAGCGCCCCCCAGTATTGTTACTGCATTCCTGGTTGACAGATTTCTGCGTGTTAGTGGAGCCCGGAATATGAGACCCCCCCTTAGAGAGGTCCAGCTGTGACCAGGCAGTTGTAGCCCCTTTAAACATGCTTTCCTCCACTTTCTCTGGTGCTATAAGCCCGGCCTGATCAGTCCTCCCCTGCTCTCCCATTCCCTTTGTACTCACACTGGCCGGGGTGTCCTCAGCTGCTCCAGATTGTTCAGGCTGAAATAAATCTGTGTTCCCATCTTGGCCCCCTAGTGCATCAGAAATTCCCAGTGGCTCCTTGGCCGCTTGTTGTGGCATTTTTCCCTGTGGGTTTCCTTTTGAAGGCAGGTTATGCTCAGCCTGCACCTTAATTGCTGTTTTTTTCTTTAAGAAACATTCTGCCGGAGGTACTGGTTTCTTCTTCAACATAGCCGTTTCATGGCTTGGCAAGACAATATAGTTGTAAGAGACAAGCATCAAAGAAAGAGGTTAAATTGTGTTATTGGGGGGGTGTGGTGTGGCGAGCTGCAAAATGGCTGTACCATAGAGCGGCTCTGACAGCCAGATGCCAAATCTGCCAGAAATCTGTTACAAGACGGGCTACCTGTGACTAAAGCCAGCCCACACAGAGACTTCGATCATTTGGGGGCCCAGCGGGCGCAATCTGTGGGCTCTCGGCGGCTGCTGGGATCCACGGCGGCGAGGTGTAAACTAAGGCCTGATGACACCGGGATGTGGCCTACCACGTGTGCCGCAGAGGAGCGAGGGGGACGTGCTCCGAGAAATCGCGGTGCCCCCAATCCGGTAAGCAATTGTCGCCGAATATCAGCTTGTACCCTCTGCTCCCTCACCTGGACCCGCACGGTTACTCCCACGGCCACACAGACTGCTGATTTTGGCCCGATTGTTGGTTGGGGGTGCATGGCTCTGCCACAGTCGAATTTGGAGAGGAGCCGGCGTTGCACGCTTGCTGCTGCCCGGGGTGCCTTGTGGTTGCGGCACCGGCAAAGACTGACATCACACTAAGTTGAGGCTATCTGGGCAGACCTGTGCGCCCGATTGCGGTGGATTTGGCCAGAGTGGGGATCACTGCCTGGCACCCCCTACATCCTCTATATTGGGTACCAAGGAAAAGACCGGTGGCTCCCCTGCCGATGGGCCGCAAATATTAAAATCACGCCCCAACTGCAGCAAGCTATTGGCTCACATATGGAGGGGTCCAAAAAGTGGTCTTTATCTTTATCAGTGTAGGAGTGCTCTCATATACCCATCTGATTAGCATGGAGCCTGCCTACTGCTCTCTCTACATATCCCCACCACTCATTATGATTGGGGATCCGTAATTTAGACATTGCACCTTACTCCTGGATGTATCATCACCAATGTGGCCCAGTGGGCGAATACTGCTATAGAACGCTCGCTGTCTCCCTCCAGGGCCGCTTGTCCCCAGCACATGGGGGGAGGGGGGACTGTATTGCTCACCTACGTAAACATTCCCTGACTGATGGGGTGACTCACTGTGACTTACGCCTTACACTGGACGCCCCAGGGGCGCTTGGTTTCTGCCTTGTGCCTTGCAGAGGGTGCACCGTCAAATGCCGCTGGACCCCAATACTACTCACCACCATCATGACAAACTCAGAGGAGCTTAGTGGGCAGTCTTCTAATCGGAGCCTGCTAGTGCCCCCTGAGGGGACATCCTGGAGGTTTGTGCACTGCAGTGACGTTGGTTTCGCCGGCTCTACCTCACTTATCTTCCCTTGCTGCCCCCGGGGAGACTGTGCCTGCTGCGAGGCTACTGGACACCCAGATCATGGGCAAACACAAAACAAAACAATTCAAGCTCTCGTTCGAGGGCAGGCGCCTCATCAGGCAGGTGGACCAGGACCTCCATTCGGAGACCCCGCCAAATCCATCCGAAGAAGACAACCAACAAGAAGCTGATCTCAGGGAAATCCTAATTGATATCAAGACAAGCCTGAAGACTATAGACGCCAAACTAGATCTGCTCACCAGCCATTTAGAAATGGTCAACCAATGCGCCGATAAACAGGACAACTGACTAGATCACCTTGAAAACCGTGTCTCTGATACTGACGATGTGCAAACTGAGTCCAAAGAACACTTGCTACGCATGGACAATGTCTTAAAACTCATCAAAACTAAAAACGAGGATATAGAGGCATTCTCGCAACGCAACAACCTTCGGATTACAGGAATCCCTGAATCGACAGCAATCTCTAAAATGGAAGACTTTGTTGAGGATGTGATTAAGGAACTCTTCAGTGAGGGCCTATCCAAGGTCTTGGTTGTGGAATGCGCTCACCGCTCTCTGGGCCCACGACTGCCCACAGGTGGACCGGCTAGGCCCCTAATCGCTTGATTACTGAACTACTGTGATCGCGATGCAATTCTGAGACTAGCCTGAGAGCGAGACTCCTTACAACATCAAGGGAACAATATCTCCTTTAACCTGGATTTTCACACTATCAGTACAGGCGGCTCACCATGAATTCCTGCCTGCTATACGACTCCTCCAGAAAGCGGACATACCATATGCCCTCCTCTATCTAGAGGAATTGAGACTCTCCTTTGAAGGTAAATCGCACTTCTTCACAGATCCCCCCTCAGCCTTGAAATTTCGAAAGCATACCTCCAAGGAAGGGGGGCCTCGGGGCACGCCCTGCGTGCCACAGAAGATGTCTGACTTGGCGATAATAATTGACCTCCACTGCCTTGTAATGTTTGGATCTCATATCTTATTTTCTAGTCTTCACCCCATAGCGGTCAGCCGAGCTGTACACCAAGTCCATTGGGTGTTAAATGTATACATAATGCAGCATGTATAAATGTATACATGCTGCATTGTTAATATTTCTTGCCTAGTGTGTGCTATACAGTCACCTCAATTGCAATGGGTTGCCCTTGACATCACCGTTTGCCCACTCCGCCGGCCTCACACGGTTGGATGCTTAGCTTCTCCTCGCCTCTGGCGATAATTCCCAATTTTGTCAGTAAGTTCCATTGGGTTACTTGGGTAGGAGGGTGGGTCGGATCGTCTCAACCAAGTTTGTAGGTTGGAGAGGGTGGAATGGGCTACATGTTTTGTCCTTTGGTTCTTTGTTTTGTTTTTTCTTGCCTCGTAAGTTTCAGCCTCAACACACCATGTGCTCTGCTCTCACATGCACCTTACATACTACACTGCACAGACTCCCTGAATGCATTCTCCTATACCCCCGGTTATGATCCACACAACATGCCTTACCTGGAACATTTGTGGCCTTAATTGCCACAAAAAAGCACGTTTAGTACACACCTATCTCAATAGACACGAAATAGATATATGCTTCCTTCAAGAGACCCACCTCAAAAGTGTGTCTGCCCCCAGATTGCACGTTGGATGGTGTAGGGAAACCCACTCTTCGGTCTATTCCAACTATGCCTGAGATGTTGCAATACTGTTATGCAGAGGACTTCCTTGGCAACTATCCCACTCCCTTATTGACCCGGATGGGCATTATGTAATCCTGCCGGGATTCATACACAGACAGCCGGTGGTATTAGGCACCATTTATGGGACGAACACTGAGGACACTGGATTTTTTTCCGGGATATGGAGGCTGATCTTCGCACTCATCCACGACAATTGCTTACAAGACATCTGGCAATGCACACATGTAGATACTCTCGAGGGCACCTGCCTAAAATTTCTATTCAATTTAAAAATGCTACCACACTAGCCACAGTTTGTAATAAAATGACTGAGTTCCAGGAGGAAGCCACTTTCGAGACAAACTACCTACATAAAGATGCACAGGTGCGACGATATGGGGAGAAAGGCCACCCAGGTAGGACTCTCGCAGGGATGATCCGCAAGCCACATGCCTCCACCTATGTATCAGAATTAATTGACACAGAATCCACAGCAGTTTCTTTCCCACCTGAGCTTTTACACGTGATGTCATCACTTTGTTCCCAACTATACACTGCTACCCTGATCCTTGGTTTGGTTGAACTTACCTCATATTTTGACACTATACAGCTGTTAAGGCAAAACCGGGCTCATAGAGCATACCTGGACTCTACCATCACCACGAGGAGATTGAACAGGCCTGACATCACTTTGTTCCCAACTATACACTGCTACCCTGATCCTTGGTTTGGTTGAACTTACCTCATATTTTGACACTATGCAGCTGTTAAGGCAAAACCGGGCTCATAGAGCATACCTGGACTCTCCCATCACCACAAGGAGATTGAACAGGCCTGACCATAGCCTTCTACAAAGATTTTGCTTCGCTGCACACCTGCGGGCAATGTACCAGGCTTCCCTGGACACGGGTTCCCTCCCTCCCTCATTGAGAGAGGCAGTCATTGTAACGCTTCTCAAGGAGGGCAAGCCTGCTGAACGCCGCAACTCTTACAGGCCCCTCTCATGAATAAACGTTGACAATAAAATATATGCTAAGGTGCTCGCCAACCGCCTCCTACCTCTTCTTCCACTAATAGTAAGACCAGATCAGTCAGGCTTCATCCCGGTCTCTCCACGTTCCATAATCTCAGCACCAACTTTGCGGCAATGCACTATCTTGACCCCCAGGTCTCTGCCATCACCGTGCTCTTAGATGCCACTAAGGCATTCGACTCCTTAGAATGGGACTATCTTTTCCCACTCCTTGCACACCTAGGTTTTAGCCCACAATTCATCAAATAGATATTGTTACTATATACCTCCCACACCATTCGCGTGCGTCTCAATGGGCAACTGTCCGATCCATTTCCAATCACCCGCGGCAGAGCTGCCCACTGTCATGCTCCTTTCTTCCATTGCAATAAAGCCCCTCGCACCAAGGCTTCGCAATGTCACGCAAACCGGAGGATTAGATTCACCACAAGATGACTGGTGGTCTTAATGTATGGAGACAATGTTACCTTATATGCATGCGACACACAGGAAAACTTGGCTCCACTTACTTGCGAGGTGGTGAGTTTTGGGGCTACTCGGGAAACCAGATAAACTGGTCCAAATCTATTATTTTCCCACTAACGGATGGCACAAAACCCTTCACAAAGGAGTACTCTTTGACATGGGCCACAGAGCCAGCAAAATATTTAGGTATATGGCTCAGTAGAGACCTGAAGAGCTTTGGAGGGCCAATTACGGTCATGCTGTCGACTGGCTGTAAGATAGAATATCGATTTGGTCCAGGTTATGCCCGCCATTGCTGGCTGCATCGCAATAGCAAAAAGTATTATCCTTCCCAAGTTCCTCTATCTTTTCCTAAATGTTAGAACTGGGGGTCTCTAGTTGGCAGAGGTAGGTACCTTTGTCCAAAAAGGGACCCTTGCTTCTAGTCAGGGTAAGGGGGATACACACTTTAGATAACCCCTGCTCACCCCCTGGGTAGCTTGGCACGAGCAGACAGGCTTATCCCAAAGGCAATGTGTAAAGTATTTGTACCAACACTCACAGTAACACAGTGAAAACACCACAAATGGACACCACACCAGTTTAGAAAAATAAAGTATCTTTATCTAAACTACACAAGATCAAAACGACAAAAATCCAACATACAAAACTCAGTAGAATGACTTTAAAAAGGGTTGTTGCAAAAATAAACTTGTAGATCTCAAATGCGGTACTTTCAGTCTCAAAGTACCTGGGATGCATAACGCAAAATCAAGCAAAAAGGTGCGCAGTGAAGGCGATGCGTCGGTTCTTCCTGCGCTCAGGTGCGACAAAATGGTGCCTTGATGCGTAGCGCTGATCCGGTGCGATGCGATGAAATGGCGTCTTTGTTGCGATGCGACAACGTAGATGCGATGCGTGCACGCCCGACGGCCGTGCAGCTAACTCGGTGAACTTCTGAGCCACGACAGGCCCTGCGACACGCTTCCCTGGTGATGCGACGACACCCTCGGTGACGGCGACACGCTTCTCCGGTGTTGCGGCGGCGAGCAGCGGCAGTGCGCTTCCTCAGAGATGCGACGGCCCTGCGACACGCTTCTCTGGTGATGCGACGACACCCTCGGTGACGGCGACACGCTTCGCCGGTGTTGCGACGGCGAACAGCGGCAGCGGCGACACGCTTCTCGATGATGTGACAGCGGCTGCTGCGGCGGCGTCACGCTTCTCTTTCTCGTTGTGTCGCGCTTCCAGCTCCCAACAGCATGAGAGGCCTCACACACAGTTACAGGCCCTCCTGGCAGACTGGAACTCCCAGCAAGGAAGTTCAGGGTAGCTGGGGGTGAAGTCCTTTTGTGCCTGGGACTTCAGAAACAGGAGGCCAGCTCTACTCAGGCACTCAGCAAAGTCCTTTCTTCAAGCAGGGGGACACAGCACACAGCAAAGTCCTTTAGATCTCTCCTCAGTAGAAACAGCAAACTGCAGGCCAGCCCTAGACACACTTGGGCAGTGCTTCTCCTCAGGCTCTTCAGCTGATCTTCTTTGGCAGGGATTCCTCTTGATTCCAAAAGTAGTCTAAAATTCAGGTGTTTCAGCTCTAGTATTTATACCCCAAAAGTCTTTGTTCTCCATGTGTGAGGGGTCCTGGACCCAGTCCAAACCAGTTCAGGGTGCATTCTGCCAGGGCACCTCTCCTTCCTTTGCGAGTGTGGGCCAGGGTCATCAGACACACCGCAGGAGGTGGAGCCAGCATTGTGGAAGGCAGGCACAGCACTATTCAGACCCAGGTGCTACTCCTCCCACCACTCCAAATGCAGATAGGTATATTCAGCCTAGTGCTGACTCACCCAGCCTCCTGCAGCCACCCCCAGCCCCTGTCACTCACAAACCAGACAGTCAATTCACAAACAGGCAGAGGCACACAGAAAGGTTGAACAAGAAAATAGCCACTTTCTAAAAGTGCTATTTCCAAACTTAGAATTTAAAAACCATCTTCACTAAAAGATGTGTAATTAAATTCTGAGTTCAGGGGTACCAGATTCCAACTTTCTATCTTGCTGCTATGGGAAGATATGCAGGTAACCATGTTACACAGCATTCCCCATGTTATCCTATGGGCAAGATAGCCTTTCAATAGTGAAAAACGAAATTGGCAGTATTTCACTATCAGGACATGTTACCCACACTAGTACATGTCCTACCTTTCACATACACTGCACCCTGCCCAGGGGGGTACCTAGGGCCTACCATAGGGGTGTCCAATGTGTGAGAAAAGGGAAAGGTTAGGCCTGGCAAGTGTGTACACAGGCCATGACAACATGGCAGTTCACAAACTGCGCACAGGGACTGCAGTGGCAGGCCTGAGACACCATCTTAGGGCTACTCCTGTGGTGGCACAATCAGTGCTGCAGGCCCACTAGTAGCATTTGAATCACCAGCCCTGGCACACTCAGTGCACTTTACTAGGGACTTACTGGTAAAGCAAATATACCAATCATGGACAGCCAATCACAATAACAATTTAGTCAGGGAGCACTTGCACTTTGGCACTGATCAGCAGTGGCAAAGTGCCCAAAGCATCTAAACCAGCAAAAACGAATTCCAGCACAGTGTCAAAAATACAGGAGGCAGAGGCAAAAAAGTCAGGGGAAACCACGCCAGGTCTAACACGAAACATCCCCATCACACTCACAATAGTGACACTAATCTGGGCATCAAGCAACCCCAGGTTGCCTAGGAGCTCTTAATCCTACAACTCAAACAGGGCGGGCTGGGAGCACCAGATATGCAGCTATATGCATTATGTGCTCAAGCTCAATTCCTTCATTACTGGATACACTCGTCACCATTTCAACCTCACGTAGCAATAGAAATGGATTGGGCATCCCCATGGCCTTTACAGACCGCACTTTATTTGCCCTTCAAGCCTCCCAGGGTAGAGGTTGATACGGTCAAATGTGTCAGGTAGGCCTGGGATAGGAGTTTCTGAGGAAAAGGGGGCAGGATTATCGATCTTATACGCTCCCTCTATCCCCCTTCCCAACAATCCCACTATGCCTCCCCTGCAAGACAAGGGCGCATATCATGCGCCACCAAGTGTCAGAACAATCTTGGACCTTTATCCCGAAGATTGCTTCACACCACCATTTGTTGACACAACATCACCGGTCCGCACTTTTCTAGACTCATTGCTAAACTATCAAATGAGGGCCACATGTCAGGCAGCACACGATACCTTTCCATCCCCCCCACTGACCCTCCCAGCATTCAATCAATCAATCAATCAATCACGTGTTTGTTAAGCGCGACTACTCACCCGTAAGGGGTCTCAAGGTGCTGGGGGGGAGGGAGGGGGAGAGGGGAGTGCAGGTTCCAGTCCATCAAGGAGGGGGTCTGTCGAAGAGCCAAGTTTTGAGGTTTCTCGTGAAGATGGGGAGTGATGTCTGTCTGAGGTGGAGTGGTAGGGTGTTCCAGGCTCTGGCCGCGAGGATGGAGAAGGAGCGGCCTCCCAATCTGGTCTTTCTGGTGCGGGGGACCACGGCGTAGGAGAGCTGGGCTGATCGTAGGGTCCTTTGGGGTGCGTGGAATTTGAGTCAGCTGTTCAGGTATGCTGGTCCGGTGTTGTGGAGGGCCTTGTGTGCGTGGGTGAGAATCTTGACGGTGATTCTAGCCTCGATGGGGAGCCAGTGGAGTGTGCGCAGGTGCTGGGAGATATGGCAGGTTGAGGACCAGTCTTGCGGCGGCGTTCTGGATGTTTTGTAGCTTGCGGGTGAGGTTTTTGTTTATTCCGGCGTAGAGTGCGTTGCTATAGTCGAGTCTGCTGGTGACGAGGGCGTGAGTGACGGTCTTTCTGTGCTCGAGGGGGATCCATTTGAAGGTCTTACATAGGAGGCGGAGGGTGTGGAAGCAGGAGGATGCGACGGAGTTGATCTGGCAGTCCATTTTGAGCTCGGAGTCCAGGATGATTCCAAGGTTGCGTGCGTGGTCCGTGGGGGTGGGTGGGCTTCCGAGGGCGGGGAGCCACCAGGTGTCGTTCCAGGCGTCGGGGTTTGGGCCCATGATGAGTACTTCTGTCTTGCTGGTGTTGAGTTGTAGGCAGCGGTTTTTCATCCATTTGGCGACAGCTTCCATGCCTTCTTGAAAGTTGTGTTTGGCTGTGTTGGGTTCGTTGGATAGGGAGAGGATGAGTTGGGTGTCGTCTGCGTATGACACAATGCTGAATCCGTGGGTTCTGACGATGGGGGCGAGCGGAGCGAGGTAGACGTTGAAGGGCTGAGGGAGGACCCCTGGGGGACTCCGCAGGTGGTTGGTGTAGGGTCCGAGAGCAAAGGAGGGAGTCTGACCCGCTGCGTTCTGCCGGAGAGGAAGGAGTGGATCCAGTCGAGGGCCTTGTCCCAGATCCCTGCGTTGTGGAGTCTGCGTGTTAGGGTGCGGTGGGAGACTGTGTCGAAGGCCGCTGAGAGGTCGAGGAGGATGAGGGCTACTGTTTCTCCTCTGTCCAATAGGGAGCGGATGTCGTCTGTTGCGGCGAGGAGGGCGGTTTCTGTGCTGTGGTTTTTTCTGAAGCCGGATTGGGAGGAGTCGAGGATGTTGTGCTCTTCGATGAAGGTGGCGAGTTGGCTGTTGATGGCTTTCTCGATGACTTTCGCTGGGAACACATACTTACCTCTCCATCCCCACGCAAACTCATTACTCGCCTATATAACCAAATGCAACTATCCTCGCCTATAATATCCCCCAAAGCGCTTGAAATGTGGAACGCAGACACAGATCCACCTATAACCGACAAAAATAGACCTTCTGTTTTAGTTAGTTGACACTCCTCTCCCCAAATTACAGACTGCGTCTTATCCACTTTAAATATTTACAACGACTATACCGCACGCCATTGCAACTCTTCAAAATGGGGCTCATTACTGATCCACGCTGCCTGCGCTGCGGCTCATGGCAGCCTACATTCCTCTTTCTTGCATGGCAATGTCCAAGAGTGTTATTATTCTGGGAAGAGGTATATGAAATCATACACACAATCACAGACCGCTCACCCCCTTCACTGTCCTGATGGGATCGTTGGGCTATGTGAAGAACGTACCCACAGCCCACCATCGACTTACGGCTATGCTACTCATCCTAGCCAAACGTAGAGTGGCCATACACTGGGGAAGGAAACCAGCCCCTACTATAAAAGCATGATTGGCTAATGCAACATACTTTCAGGACCAATTAACCCATTATTGGGAACTTATGCCACTTCGCTCTCGCCCTAAAGACATTTGGGAACCTTTTGGTTCTCATTTGCGCCAAAGACACCCAACTCCGATGGAGACTGAACCTTTTAGTGGTGGGGGGGATCACCGGCATTGACGGCTAGCCATAACTTCATATGATGTTTTCAGCGTTCTTGATATCATACTGATGTAATCCCCATTTGTGTCACGTGTTGCCACCCTCAATTACTCATTTAAAACTTCATGCATATGGTGCGAAAGGTTACTTTATTGTGTATTTTCTCTAAATGTCTAGGTAACTGGAGATCTGTGCTCTTTTTCCTACTCGACTACGACAAATGTGCTATTATGGGAGCTATACCATGTCTGATGTATATTGGCAGTAAGTGTGTGTTATGTGGTTTCATTCATCATGGCTGATAAAGTTATATGGTTTGTTTATGATAAAATCAAATAAAACCAATTTTAAACAAATTTGTATTATCGGGGAGTAACCTTCCATTCTTTAATAAGCCAGGATGCAAATGTTAAAACAGTGATTGCAAAGACTTGGGTGGCTGCTAAAGGGATACTTAGCTTTAATATGTTATGTGGTGGCCAAAGTCTGCCTTATTATTACTATCAGGGCAACAGTTCAAGGTACAAATGTGACCTCAGGCCACTTTGAGAGAAGAACAACCATCACCAAAGACTACTGAGAGTCACCTAGAAGGCAATCAAAAGACCCAAAATATCAAATCCAACCTTTTCGCATAGAATCTGAGGCCAAGGGACAAGAATAAGATGATTCAGACAGACCCTAAACATTTTCTCTCAACTACACTGCTGACACTCTTGCACCCAATGATCTGCCATTCTACCCACCCACAGCCACCAAAAACGTAACAACCTCTTGATTGCCGACCCTCCTGGATAACTTTCATAAACTGCCTCAAGTTATCTTTCCCTTAGGCTGGAAGGAGGTACACACTTTCCATCTTTGAACAAAAGGACACCTTCAGTCCTTCAATCTCCCACACGCAGGCAACCAACTCCTTCTCAATGATAGCATACCTACGCTTGGCGTTGGACAATGTCCTAGACACAAAAGCAACATTCCAGATTTAATTTCCCGCAACCTGAGAAAGCTCAGCACAGAGTACGTTTGCATCCCATTTTTTGCATTACACATTTTTCTCCATACAAAAGTGTTTCAGTGTAGGAGCAGCAAATCCTCTTGTTATACATCTGTCCACTTAAAACCTGCCCCTTTACTCACCAACATCCTTTATGGTACATATTTTCTGCAAAATGGCTTACAAACTTGCAGTAAAATTTACAAAATCCAGAAATTGGCAATAGCTTTTCCGTATTGTCTGTCAGAGAGGCTTTAAGAATAGTCTCAATAATTGCTCCTTAGGTACATTCCATCACCTAAAATGGTATGACCCAAATAATCCATTCTTTCACAGAACAATTTACATTCTTCTTTTTAATTAAGGCCCTTTTCCTGGAATCTAACACATACTAGTTCGATATGCCTCATGTGGTCAGTTTAATTTCTGGAATAAATCAAACCATCTTGGAAGCACTTCACAAAGGTTTCCTTGTCCTTAAACACATGTTACATTACTCATTGAAAAACCAAAAAGAGCTGAGGCTAAGTCGAACAGCATTCTTTTAAAATAGAAAAGACCTTGTGGTGTAGGAAAACAAAATCTGTTGGTAGGCCAAGTGGAGATCCAAGGTGGGCAAGTCAAATGTCCTTATACTAAACCAAGTGGTACTGGGCAGGTCTGGTGCTGTGGGATGAGACCAGTGCACAGATTCAGAGACAGCTGTACCAATATTATACAGAGCCGAGATGGAACGGACACTTGACTGAGAAGACCGAGGAAGTTAGTAAAGTGTCACACCAACGCACGTATTGTACAGCACTAAGGTGTGGCCCAATCATCAACAAAATGTTGGAAATTACACGCTGAAAGCCAAGAACATTGTAGAAGCATTTATTCATCATGGTGCGAAGGCCATACTGACAAATAGTCTTTCGCCGTGACTGAGCAGCTGAGTGCTCAAACAAGAAGTAAAACATACTTACAAATTAAATACAAATTAAGTTTTGCAGTATGTAACACAAAACACACACTGTTTTCCCTTGCGGACAATTTTCAACCTTACTTGGAGCCCAACAGAGGCCACCAAAACTTAGCAATCAACTCTCTCTTGACGTCCAATAGCTAACTTAGTCAGACAAAAGTAAAAAGGCTCAGATCATGAGACAAAAGGAGGAGATTCTCCAAGAACATTGTTTTCTTACAGATCAGCGCTTGAAGCACTCCCTTCTCCATAACTGGTGAATCCTTCTAACTCCCACATCAGGTCCCTTCTTAGAACCAGACGTGAGTCTATATGCTTTCCTCACCAACTGTCCATCTGGATTAGCTGGAAACCCCTGAAACTTACCAGCACATTCATCATCACATCTGGCAATGACTTTGCCAAAATAGTTGAGGAATCACTCACCACATGCAGCTAGGTGTTTTTCATTAGATTCCTAAGCATTTCAAAGTTAATCTAACTTGATTAAGGTCAGCATGAATGGCACCAATGGATTTTAGTAGCAATCTTTCCCCTTTTGCCAAATCTGAATCTTCAGGAGATTCTTCTTTGGCCATTTCCTCTTCCCCAAAAAGATAAGGTTTAGGATTCTTTTTTATTCTTCATCTAAGCTGCCATTATAAACCCCCTCTAGTACCGGATGTTAAATCGTACAAGCATCCACTCTTGATACTCTTCAAAGAGGAAACCCCAAAAAACAACACATAGGTGAGGACGGCTCGTCAAAAAGATACAGCTTGCTATGGTTAGTTTAATGGAGAGCCTCATGCTCTCCAGAGACATCCAGGGGGTCTTCATCTGTCTCAGGAGGGCAGTGCTGGATGGCTTGCCTCTGCCTGAGGAGGAATAGCAGAGTAAAGGCATATGACCGGCAATGTTGACAACAGAATCACAAGGTAAGCTGGTGACTTGTCACAGCTTACAGTCCCTTCTCCTTCAGTCACCTGTTGTTTTCCTGGGATGGATTCCCCACACTCCCTACAGACCCCTAGATTATATTCTTTGTGGTGACAATAAATATGATACGAGTCTTGCCCCTTATTATCCCACTCCATGCTAAGAATATCAGTATGAATCTCAGCTACACCCCATTATCCTGCATACACCTTGTGATAAAGAGTTTGGCTTGACCAGTCTCACTGGAATAGGCAAGCCTTGTAGCGGACTGTTGCAGTAGACATCAACTGGTTGCAATTTTCGGCTAGTGTGGCAAATTTCTGTATCAAATTCTTGGGTCTCCAGACTACTGGTAACACGAAACTCTCCGTTTTGCTGGGTTGGGATATCCACCGCCAACTACCCTTGCTAGGTTCAGGATCAGACACCTGGGACCTTCGCTCTGATCTGTTAGGATATGCCACCTGAACTCTACTTTGAAGGAAAGAGCTGAACAACTACCCATAAGGGATGCCGAAACCTGTGGCATGCGGTTGACACTGCATGAACAAATGAGGAGTGTAAAGGAGAGTATACGGGACAGGCTGCCGTTGTCTGCTGTAGATCTGAGAAGGATTTCAACCGCTTTTCAAGGGTGAAACTCAGGAGGCCCGGAGGTGTTACTACAGCGTGACCAGACTGTGTACCACCGGAAACAGAGGGTACCTAGGAACTTCAGTCTGCTCAAGTTCCCCTATAACTTCCAAGCACCACAAAGGTGTGAGGTGCTCCGAGAAACCGGCCTACTGTCTTCACAACAGTCAAGCCACAGTGCCAGAGAATAGTTGCCATGATGGAGAGGTCAACATCAGGAACTGTACAGCTGGTGTGGGCACCTACTTGTCTGGGTGGTGGGGTTTGTGCATGGGCCTGAAGAATATTCCTAAACTGCAAGATACACCGAGGCACGAGCATCATGACTTACTTACCACTTCAATGACGAGTGATGCCTCCGCTCACCTGATATCGGCATGGTACCACAGATTCTGACAGCATAGCAGCTGAGTGAGCCAGGGTGAGATTACAGCCTCTGTGGATGCTGGGGCCAATTCAGCATACACATCAGGAGTACAACATTCCCACAAAGGACACAAAGCAACCCAGACATGGACCGTTTCAGTCCATCAGATAGCACAAAAAGTCCTGTGTACAAGGGAGCCCAGAGTGGAAAAGCAAGCTAACACAGAGCTCCAAACGCATCATTCACCTTCTAAATAACTTCAGAAGTCCCACACACATTATCAGGGGGTACCCGAGATACTACCAAGGGATTGGGGCACAAAGAGCAGCATATGAGGTTGTCCCAAAGAAGCAGCATAGGTTAACCCCAACAGTACCCGACTCAAGGGAAATATTAAGTCACTTTAATTTGTTGCTTCTGTACCACTTATGTACAGTATATGTACTTTTTCATTTTCAAAAGGCTAAACACTGGCTTAATATTTAGTTATTAACGTGTAGTACTTGATGTATTAAGGTCTGAATCTTTAACCCCACATTATCTCCAAGAATAAGCTGTGGATTGCTCAACTTTGCTACTGCTAAACCGGTGTGCTTGGTGCTCATGTTTGAGGCTCCGTAGTAAAGTCAAGCTCTGGGACACCAGTGGTAAAATGCTCCAATTGTCACCATCTGAGTCCAGTAACACCTGTCTGCCATGGGACTCCAAAAACATTCCCACATCACTGCAGTACTTAGGGACAGCTAAACATGCCACTGTCAATTCCTTTTGTACACTCACAGTTCAAAGAACAGGAGGGAGTGAGGAGAAGCCAGAGATGTGGTACCTAGGAGCGTTCTCCACAGAACCGAAAAGCTTGGACACTGCTACGCTACCCGTATCACAAGAGCAGCTCTTCACATGGGCACAGGGCATCCCGAGCCCGCCCGAGCTTTGCTGGAAAGTTGGGTTTCAGCAGGAACCCAAATAAATCACAGCTATATTGGGGTTCAGCAAGCCAGGTCCCCTATCCACCACACCTTATATACATAAAGTATTTTTTTTTAAATTGGCTTCACTAAACTAATCTAAGAACAGGAGGAGGTCAAGGGAAATATGGGAAAGGGTGAAAATGTTAATACTGGACTGCCCATTATGGGAGGGTTTTCAGCAATATTTTGCCTCAGACAAAGTTATGTCCATAACAGAATGGATAACAATATGTAAACATGTATTAGTGATTTAATAAGGTAGGTCATTTGTTATGTAATTATATGTTTTTAAATACTGATTACAAGCTATACAAAGCTGAAATTAAACTTCGAACATCACTCTAGGACCAGCTATTGCTTCACCTCGTTTTGCAAAGTATAAAAATAATTAATTGTGGCACATACCCAGACACAGACCCAACATGACAATGGTTATCACCATCGATGTCTTCGTATTCTATTCCTAGTAACCTTCCCAGGCACCTTCAAAAAGATTATATTGTCTATCCTCCCTAAATGCCCTCTATAAACCCAAACCACTGCTCCGTCTCAAATTTTTCAATTTGTTTGTTTGGTCGTTCTTATTCAGTTCTTATTCGAAACATCAACAATTTACATACCCAGCCTGTACTAGATCTTAAGTTCAGCGATCAGCAGAGATATCCTGTACAGTCGTATCTTATGAATTTGTTTGTTTTAGACTGACATTTTTTCAAATCGATTCTGTTATAGCAACCTTTAGAAATCATTCTGTTTTTACCGATACTCATTGAATCACTTGATTTCACCAATTGCACTGCATGAGCAGGTTTTTTCAGGTTATATTAGAAGCAGCCTTTTCTGTTTGTTTAATTAATGTATTCTTGATACAGTTGTATTGAATACACCAAAGGAACGTAAAACGAGACCCCTGGGTTTTCCGGAAACTGAGCTCATCTTCAGCCATCCATAAAATCAAAGGTAAAGAATTCAATAATTTTGAAACCAGGAAAGAGAAAGATGGAACTATACTCCAACATTTCAGCAATTTTGGAATGGCTGCTAAATAAGAAGAGGATCTCAGGTTGTCGTTGAACTATAAGCTTCTTTCAAGTGCTGTAGAAGGATAGGGCCCTTTTTATTATAGCTCTATAAGCGATGCAAAGAGCTTTAAATTGGATCCTCTTTTTTATATAAAGCCAGTGAAGTGTGGCTAGAGATCCTGAAATGGACTGATGTCTACATAGCTTTAATAGAATATGTGCTGCTGCATTGTGTACCACCTGCAGTCTATTTAATACATATTGTAGACATCCCAGATATAGTGCATTCCCAAAGTCAACGAGAGGTTACTAAAGCCTGGACAATGGTCCTCTGAGCAGAAGATGGTAGAAGTTCTAGAATCTAAGTTTAGAGATTTAGTGTGTTTTTTCAGAGCTAGAGAAATAAGAATCTGAGGATCATCAGCTTAGGAAACCAATAGGAGACCAAATGATTAAACAATACCTGCAGGTGGACGAGCATACAAATTAAACAGTGTGGTGCTCAAAGAACAACTTTGCGGCACACTTGAGAGGAAGTGGGTCTGAATATAAAGGTTTATCATACATCTGGAAGCTCCGGTATTTCAAAATAGAGGAAAACGACTTCAAGACCAGATCAGTTACCCCTGAGATCTGTAATCTTTCCAACAGAATTGCCTGAGATACAGTGTCAAATGCGGCACTAAGATCTAACAGGATCACGGCCGCAGAACAGGCTTGGTTCAGAGTCATTTTGAGTTCTTCCACAACTGCCAGATGGACAGTTTCGGTCCTGTGGCCAGGACGAAACCCAGTGTGAGAGGGATGGAAAAGATCATTACGCTCCAGAAAATCCTATAGTTAGTTGTTCATGTGTTTCTCTAAATTCTTGCCCAGACAAGGAAGCTGGGATATAGGCCAGTGATTTTCCACTAAAAGGGAATCAAAGCTGGTTTTTATTTTTATAGGGGTTTTTACAACTGCATGTTTCGAGGTTGTCGCAACTACCCACTCAAGAGGGAGAGGTTCAAAACCCCTGGAAGGGCATGGTAAATGGTCGCTGCTGCTGGACTGTAGATATATGGAGGAGAAGAATCCAGTGGTGAACCTGATTTTACTTCATACATGAAGGGATCTAGATTCTCCTCCTTAATAGGAGGGAAAGCTGGAAGGATCTCTATCATAGTTTCAAATTGACATGATGTTTTAGCAATCACTGGTCCAATTACCTGGTCCGGGAAAGTGGCATAGATCTAAGATACTTTTTTTGAGAAAAAATTGGCCATCTCATTACAGTGAGCATCAGACGGCATTATAACCGAGCCCATCTCAGGTGCATCAATAAAAGAATTTACTATTGCAAACACCTAACTGGTGGAATTAGCAGCATTTACGATTTTGAGTGCGTAGTATGCCGTTTGTGTACTCCTAATAGCATAATTATTTTTTTTTAGATCTTTTTTATTAGTAGTATGCATGTGAGGATCAATGTACAGACATCGTTACAAATATCAATGTAGTATATTGTGACCCAGCCGTAAACAGCAACTTGACGCAGTTCCCAGCTCGTGGAGCGCTGCCTTTAGGAGGTGCCATGAAGGAGTTCGTTTTACAGCGTGACCTTGGCCGTATTGGTGGTACAATTTTCTAGGGACCCTTTATATCCCACCATCATAATAGTCCATTTGCAATTGTGTCCTGTAATCACATTACTACTTTTTTGATTTGCGATTTTCTGAAACGAAAACAAAACAAAACAAACAAACTTCTATCGCTATTTGACAGCTTCTGGCGGAGTGGGCGACCCTCTCCAAGTTTTAGTGGTGCGTCTTTCTTCAGTATTTAGGCAAGGTTCTAGCGTGGTACAGTATCCCTTGTCTCTGACCCCTGTACTCAGTAAAGGGTATATCTGTGCGGGGGGTCGAGGGCACGTGTGGGGAAGTACACTCCTAGGGCGGACTGGCAGTGAGGGCCTAGCTCAGCTGTGGGGCCATCTAGGCATGAGCCCGGGGATCTATTGGATCAGGGCGTGGGCGTATATGTGTCGCTGGGGTACCGCCCAATCCTAATAGCATAATTATACTTTTTAACTGCTCTCCTACAATCGTTTTTGTTACTGGTATCATAGGTTTTTCTCCATTTTCTTTCTAGTTTTGTTTACAATCCTTCTTTAATCGTTGTAGATGAGACTTGAACAAAGGTGCCAGTCCTGCAGATCTCGCACATACAAGCTTTCTTTACGGGACATTCATGTTTAACGATGAGCTAATCCACTCTCTTTGATCCGTCACTACGATGTTATCACCCATGTCCTTTCTGGATTGGAAAGTGTGTGCTCAAATTCAACTAGGTCCAATTTTGACCAGCAGAATTCTGTACTTGATAACTTGGATGAAGGACAGAGTCTATTATAACATGGTAGAATAATCGGAACCACAAGGTGGTCGGACTATGTAACCGAGAAAAGGCCTTTTACCTGTCATATTGGGCAAATGTGTAAAAACTGCTCAAGATGTCCTGTCTCGTGCGTCGGCAAAGTCGCCAGTTGCATCAGTTGAATAGCAGCTAATTCTTGTAATAGATCTACTGCCATAAGGTCAAAAAATTTGCTTTTGAATTGCCCTTTTTAGGTCGAGCCTCGAGTAGCGCGCAAGCGCTGCTAGGCGAGACTTTATGTTAGGGGGTTTCAAAAGCTGACCAGACGCTCGTGCGTCATGGCCTTTTTCCTGCGGTTACGCGCGCAGGGCCGACATCTGTTTCCCATTATCGTGCCCAGACGCGGGCGCAATAATTGGAAACACATGCCGGCCTTGCGGGTAATCGCAGGCAAAAGGCCATGACGCACGAGCGTCTGGTCAGCTTTCCAAAGCCCAGGCTGCCGCGCTCGCTCGCCCCCGCTCCTCTCTTGTGTTTACTTCCCTTCATTTGCCATGTGCTTAAACTTTCTTCACGGCCAGTGCAACGCACATGATTAACTTTGAGGGGCTAAAAACAACATGCACTTACGTTATTTTTAGGTTAATTTTGGCAGCATGTTTTCTGTGTTTTTGTATGAGATGTAAGCCAAACCGCACTCTTAATAAATTTACACGGAAAAACTTTTTGCTGGTATGTAAAATACGCATTTTTAGTTCATTTTGTTTGTATTTTAGAAACCACTGCGTGTATCTACATTTGAGCACTATAGCGAGTCTATTGGCGTTGTTGAGCCTTTGTTTGTGCCTCTGACCCCGGGCAGCTGAAGTCTATTGGTTTTTAGGCGGCGCACAACAGCTGACATAACACAACAACCGGCGAGCTAGAAAGCTGAAGCAATGCAGCGAGCTTGGGGAAGAGCTGATGAGCTGCGGGCTCCGTGCATCCCAGGCACCGCCAGGGCCCTGTTTTCCATGGTTGTAAAATTTCGTGATTGTTTTTGAGGGAATGCCTCCTCTCTTCTGTTAGCTTATGTTGGTTTTTGCCTTGCGCTTGATAGGTGTTGCGATTTTAAAGGCTTTATCAGCTGCAGCAATCTGTGGTCCTGAAGGTGAGGGTTTGGGAATAGTGTGTGCTTCTAATAAGACTACGTCAAAGGAACGTGTTTTTTCTTTTGATGTTTTTAATTTGCTTAATGACCATGACTCCTAAGGTGAAGATGTGGTCTGCTGTGTGTGTTTAGGGAGGGAGCCTGGTTGGTTTTGAGTGAATTATTCCTGTTTGGTCGTACATTATAGAATCCTCTGTTGGATAATACTGTAAAAGGCTTTGCTCATGTCGCTGCTGACTCGGAGTCCTCTTACATGGCATGACTAGATTCTCGGCCACATCCAGGGTGTATCTTGCTCACAACGGCACCCCACGACCAATCGCTTGCACTATCCCCTCACACACGCCTAACCTACTGCCACCAACATAACTAGGCACTCCAGTGTATACTATGAGTGTATATAGTTTTCTTTATGGCATTGTTCATCTCCATTCATCATTCGCCCGGAACCATCCGAAACTCAGTAAATGTACCCAACTAGCGAGTACATGTTCTTATTCTGCTGCATAATGCTACGTTTTTGTAACAACGGATTTGTATTTGTCAGCCTGTTTCTGCGATTCTTCCTGTGCCCGACTAGTGAAGTCAAGTTCTTGAAGGCTACTTTTAATTTACCCAGGTCATCCACTGGGATTCTTGTTCTAGGGAGTTTTACTGCAAGCCTCTATTTATTAATTTCTTACCCCATGGCGGTGTTTTTGAGCTGTCACAGGTGGTTTATTTGTGAATGAAGTATTTGTTCCACATGTCCTTGAAATCCGTGCTCTTGGTGGCCTCCTCTATTTGATATGTTTTTATTGTAAATTAATAGTCTTCCGTTTTTGTTTTATTTATTGATTTTTCTCTTGCTGTTGGCTATAGCTGTGTTTCTAGTAGGTCATCCATGAGTCCTCCATAACAATAGTTTTGCGTATTTACCGCTCTGTCAGATGAGTCTTATAGCACTACTAGGTTGAAACAAGACAATCAAGGATTTATTAGTTCCCATAGATTCAGCAAGATGTTTCCAGTCAAGTGTCTCTCACATGTACTGCAAGAGAGCACTACACAATGAAAACTACCCACACAGATCCACGCCACACAATACAACTCAACACATTTTCAATCCACACCACATAATTCAACACCAAACCACAAAATTCAACACTAAACCACATAATTCAACTCAACACAATTACACACCACACCACATACATCCAATCTTCACCACCAAATTCCTTACCATGCAATAAAATACAATAGCACACCACATACTTAAACCCCAATACAAACCACTCCACAGCACAAAATACCATTCCACATAATTATGCTCCATAACCGACAATCCCTCTCCACATAATTCCAATACACTCAATACCACATAATTACGATCTACATAATTCCACTGCACGCCACATAATTCCACTACACAAATCAACTCCACACCATACAGTTCCACACCTAACCATTCCAATGCAACCCACATAATATACATCCACTCCACTCCACAACAAAACACATGGGTAAAAGTCATTGTCGTTTACAACGCCAATAGCTCTAACTCTCTGAAATGCAAGACCAATTGAATTGCAAATGCTTGTTCTCTAATGGGAGGGGAAATAACCGGACATGGTATTTTAGAGTGGATTCTGCTGTGAAGCCTTGTTTATCCACCTTATCGTGAGGAGGAGAAAAAACAACTAGTTTTGTATGGATACCAATAATATGGTGTATTAAGATACTTGTTTGCTCTGACATATTAGTGGTTTTCAAAGCTGAACACTAAAAGTCCAGATGCTGCTGACAACGTAACAGGCAGCAGTATAACACAATATGACACGATCTTGAAACTAAGTGCGAAAGTACAAATGAGCAACAAGCAATGCAATACAATCTAATATGAATTTGGTGTTACTCCAATGACAAAAGTTATAACAATTATATTAAACCTACACAATAGTATTAGCTCACAAAATACATTTGAAACTTCAAAATTAAAGCACTAAAAAAATGTTTTAACTTAAAAAGAAAACTATTTTTTTATAGTAAACACAACATAAGTAAATACAAAATGTAAAAGAGTTATACTTCGGTTCCAAATTCCACCTGGGAAAGGCACATGGCAGATGGCAGGCCACATTGTTTCAATTCCAACTTGTGCAGGCTTATACAAAGTAATTCCGGGTACTCAGTCTGTTCAGTTTTATTCGCCAAATGGCAATTAAACGACAGTGGACTGCACAGACACTCTGGGAATAACAAATATTAACGTGTCTAACAATTTAACGGAAAAAACATCTGCAACTATCAAGGTTCATAAAATAATCACAATCAATTTAAATCCATGAATCCCGATAGTTGGCAACACTTACCAGTAAACCAACCAGAACGTAGAGTCACTCTTGCTCTGATCAGGGAGGAAAAGATCCGAGTTCAATATTAAAAACAGACAAAAGAGTAAATAGGATAGAGAAGGCAAAATTGCAAAAAAAATGACAACTCTTAAGGTTTTGCAAACATTTCTTAAGCAGAAAATTATACTTGTGATCCTCGAAAGAATGATAGTGAGCTTGATTAACTGAGTGCCGCCACACCTCCAGTAGCTACAGCTACGTGCCTCCCTACCAACTGGTAACAACACAGTCACTGTCCGTAAGAAGCCAGCAATGAGAAAGGCAGCCTGTGATCACTTTTTAACTACCATTTTAAAGTCTGTTGGAGAATTAGCAAAACAAAGCAGCAGGAAACCAGTTCCACCTCAGGGGAAATTACAAACTCAGGGCCTTATTAGTTTGGCGGTCTTCCTGTATGACCGCCTCCGCTGTGGTGAACCCGCCTGCCAGATTCTGAGTTGAATCCAGGGTTGGCGGGGTGTCACGCCGGTGGCAATGTCAGGTTCATAGGAGAGCCTAAACAGCATACCACCGCCGTGACAGCGCCTAAAGCACATTCGTGCACGGTGTGGCATGCACCATGTTGTGCATGCCACACAGTGCACACACGAGCGTGCCCTGTTGGGGGGGGCACATCATGTGCCCCCGCACGCCCCCTAATGGGCAGATGTGCCATGGGGCCCTGTTGAGGGTCCCATTGCATGCCTTTCCGCCAAGCATTTCATGGCGGAGTACCCGCTACAAAATGCTTGGTGGAACGGCAGGTCGGAATCTGCTTGGCAGTGCCGGCATCGGCACCGCTGCAATTCTTGCCTGCTTTCCACACCGCCACTGCCATGGGATCCTGGCAGTGGTAGTGGTCTTGTGGCGGTCTCACCGCTATCATCGTAATACGGCGGTCGCACTGCCAAGGTGGTGGCGACTACGGCAGTCCCAGGACCACCGTACTCGTAATAAGGCCCTTCGTATCTTCCACTGACAGGTAGCAAAAGGTCTTCTTAACATAGGTAAGGAGGCTTATTTCTCTCACGTGTTCCGAGCAAGTTATGAAGTGCAACTGGGCCAAACTCCAAATCCTATATTTAATTGAAAGTAATACAGTTTCCAATGCTACTGACACCCAAACTTTTCCAAAGTAATCTGAACTCTAAATTCAAAGATGTAATAAACAACCAGAAATTTAAATAGCACTAAAGAAAAATGCACAGAAACAGGCCCAATGTCATTGGACAGAAGTTAAAATATTTTAAGGATTAGACTATAATAAAAAAATGGCAAGAAAGGCCAGGGATGTGAATTGAAATGTGTTCTTTTAATTATGTGGTTGAAGAATGTCGATTATTATTCAGGATGGGCAATTGCCCACTTCAAATAATCAGAACTCTTGCCAGGGTGAAGTCGTAAAGTCACTACATTAACTTGAACTTAAGCCCCTGTATCTACGACACAGATCAGACAGGTTGAACTGAGGGCAATGTGCAAAATATTTATTCAGTACCAAAACAGTAATACATTCAAAATGCAAAGCAATAAAAATCCAAAACTGGATTTTAAATCTAGAGTAAAATTTACAAAACAAAATGACACCAAATTTACAAAAATCCAATAAGAGCGACCGGTGATATGAATTTATAACGTTTTAAGTAGAAATGGCACCAAAAAGCAGAAAGTGCCAATGATAGTCAATAGTCGTGGTGGACCGGCACCTAGGCGAATTTGATGCCGATTATGAAGGAGCCTGGGTTGGTTACACCAACTAGGTTTGCCCTGGTCAACTTTACCTTCTGACTTAGGGGAAAATATATTTCGATACCGCCAAAACTGTGGTCGCCCGCCAATTTATATGCATATGGACCTTAATTCAGATGGGTGGCATTAGAGGTCAGTTTTCATTGCCCATCACCGCTAGGAAAACCCTGGTGGCAAGGGGCAGTGAAAACTGTTAAATGCTCCCCTCGTCATGGGAGAGGAGTCCCATGGCGAGGGGAGCATTTTCTTATTTTAAAAAAAATCCTGGTACTGGATTTTCTTTTTGATAATAAAAAAGAAAACAGTTTGGTGTAGGGCTCCGTCATGTTGACAGAGCCCTGGACCAAACTTTTAACAGCATTGGCAGGAACCGCAGTGATGGCAGTTCCTAATACTTTAGAAAAGACTGCCAGCTTGGCTGTCATTTCTAAATTCGGGGGGTGGAGCAGTCTTGGCCTGGGAAATATTAAGTGCTCTGCCAGCCCAAAGGAGATTACTCCGTCCGCCAAAAAATAAATTGTGCCCTTACTCTTCTATGTCCCAATCCACCAAATGAGCACACTTTTAAAGCCCCCCCCCAGGACCTCATGGGAGCCATTTAGAGATTCCAATGTTGTCAGGTAGAGGCCAACAGCAGGGTCCAGTTCAGGTCCAGTTACCACTGATCAGCTGGGTTGTTCCAGGAAAAGGCCTTCTGTAGCTTGTTGTCTCCCTGTAGCCACACAGGACATCAGCCAACTGACTCTTGGAATCTTTGTCCTGGGGACAAGAGGGAGCAGGTCCAGCCCTTCGGGGATCTTCTCAGGTCCACTCCACTTATGGTCTTCAGAAGATTCAGAAAGTGTTCCGAAGTGGGTGTCTGGAGATGCAACATTTATGCCTTGCACCAGATAGTGGGTGTGAATGGCTCCTGGACATGACCCAACCAATGGGGTAAATGTTCCAAGTGGTAACCCTACCCACTTTTGCAGTAGTTCCTGTTTGCGTTACTGCAAACAGGCCCAAAATGCCACGTCTGGGCATTTTTAAGATGCAAACGTTTTTGGCCAGACTAAACTTTGGATCTGAGGGCTGGGTGTGTGCATGAGGAGTGTACAGTAGTAATCCTAGTGTCCTTCAACATCTAAAACTAAAATCCAGTTAGAGGCAGCCACTGTATCTATAACAAATCTAGAGACAGAAGTCTGGCAGGACAAAAGCAAGGTCCTCCAGCAACCAGACAGTGGATACACAAGAATTGTCTTAGCATCCTGTTCTCTCTTAGGCATGCCCTGAGTTACAAGTGGCTCAACAAACCTGCCAAGTAGGAGTTTGCAATACGACACAACAGGTAACAAAAAATAGAATTTCTCAGCAAAACACTTATTTTAAACACTGTGTTTTTACATCACATGATCTTAGCCTCAACGGAAGTGATGTTGATTCATCCAATTTTTATTTGTACAAAAGACGTCTGTGAAACAGTTGTATAGTTGAGAGCCCTACAAGCCTACTTACGTTAACATCAGCAAGTGCAAGATGATATAAATATGATGACTCTCACACTGCCTTCATGATATCAGGCAGGTTAAGATTACGAATTTGACATTTTTGCAATGTTAACTAAGTCTAGGGCTGAAGTGTATTTTTTCTTTCTCACCATCTCCTACTCCATTTTTGGTGTTATGCATGAGCTGTGACTATTCATTTATGCCCAAGTGCTTACATGAATGACTATAAAACAATATCTCCCTAATAGCAGAAATGTAATAACCTGCTCAGTACTGCTTCAGAAGGCCTAAATATTCATCATAATTGAGAAATCGATTCTCCCTATTTACCGCTGTTTACTGTAGATACCAAAAAAGGGGCTTATGTTTTATAACTTTCCCCATGCACGCTAAATTTATATTTTAAAAATGAAAGCCGTGCTGAAGATAACTATATGGAATATTGGAAGTAGAAAATCAAGCTGAGCATCTAATGTCATAATTTACTGACATTTTATTTTGGCTATTTGATTATTACAACACTGGGATGGCACCATGTCAGTGTTGTGCAGCTATAACCGCAGTATAGCCATGCAAAGTGGGAGGAAAGGCACCGTTCATAAGAAAGTGTATTTTCAGTGCCCTCTGAAGGTCATAAAGGAAATGATTGAACTGATATATTCTTGCCAGGCGGCGCCTGAATAAAACACTTGTTTCCTCTTCCAAAGTATATGGACTTAGACAGCGAGAAGGTCTGATATGCGGATTGTGTGGTGCAGAAAAAGAGAGAAGGGACAACGGGCTCATTGAGACTCAATTTATCGACAACACGTTGTTTCCCAACACGTGCATCACCAGCATCTACTGAAATGAGAGAAACTAGAATGTGCTAGAGCTCTGAAGTATTACAGGCAGAAACATGAGACCACGCTCAGAAGGGCAGTGGGTATGCGGCTAGTAGCGCACAGAGTTGTACCACACATCAAGCTTGCAGGATATTAATAGCACTGAGAGACCCAATAAGCCAGTCGTTAAGTAATTCCATGATATAAGAAACTGTACGTCGGCCCATAATGTATTCATGTTTTAAATTCTTCACACTTGCACCTCACATGACTGACACTCGAAAGGCTGTCTTGACATTGTTTTAACGAAGAAAAGATCTGTAGGTGCCACGATTTACTACCTGGATTATGAGACGATAGTGCTCGGTGTTTGTTATCAATTCCCATAAGACACAACTTTATTAAAACGCTGAAATCCTGACTTCCAGTGCCTAACAAACACAGTGCTAGATTTCACACGTGCAATATTCAGTCTATGAATCTTAATCGAGGTTTTCAGATTCATATATTGTTCTATTCCAATCCTTCCAATTTGCATACTTTAGCAATCCTCCGATTGTACGCATGACATGTCTGCAAGTACTGCGTGACCTTGACATTTATGCACACTACATAAACAATAACTATATCGCTGTCTGCACTTTGATCTACTCCAGTATATGCCCTTCTTCAAGTCGACACCTTGGGGACATTTGGAAAGGTTCCCTGGGAATGCATTCCGTCCATTGCTTACCATTGGCTTTGTGGTTTGTAACTTACATTTGCTTGCTTTCTAAGGGCCATAAGTATAAAAGGATTTAGCATTTCTTAACGGTCCGAAGCGCTATTTCGGGCCGTTAAGAAATGCAAAACTGCCTTTCCTAATGCAAAAAGGCCTATGTGGCGTCGCAAAATGCGTTTTCTACCCAGTAGAAATCCCATTTTGTGATTCGCAAAATAGAAAATCGCAAATAGGGATTTCCTATTTGCGAATCGGAAACCGCATATACATAGCATTTCCTAATTGCGAAAAGGGCAATTAGGGAGTGTAATTACCATCGCCTTGGATCTGACGGTAACCAGGTGGAAACTTAAAAAGGTACCCAAAATGCATAAGGATCATTCCCAATGGCGGCTTTGGACTTCCTGACAAGGAGGATAAGGATAAGTAGTTTGCTGGTAAGTGTAAATGTTGTAATAAAGTAATGTCAGTAAACTAAATCTATATATATATATATATATATTCACTGAAAAAACCAAAGGTTACAGGGACGTTATAGTTAGGCTCAGGTTTTACTCGCACAACACCATTGAAATTCAGCAGTTATAGCTACCGTAGCTAATTATAACTTACACCCCCACAATCCACTGTTTAAGACCTCACATATTACATCACTCATGACATGGTCAGTGACATCACTGATGACACCTCAAATGGCATCACTGATGACATCATCCAGTGAGTGAAAATGTTTCGTAAATGTTTCTGAGACTTGAAGAAATATAGTAAGCTACTGCATAAGTTAAATTAATATGCTTTCTAAACTAGTAATGAGGGATACTGTTTCCAACACATGTAATCAGAGTGGGTCGGTGACTGCATCAGTGTGGGAGTGTGAGTGCTGTATGTGTGCGAGTGGGTGAGTGGATATATAGGCGAGTAAGAGTGTATGTGAGTAGCTGTATGGGTGCGTGAATGACTGTGTGGATGGCTGTATCAATGATTGAGTGTGATTGGCTGTATGGGTGAGTGAGTGGCTGCCTTAGTAGCTATATGGGTGTGTGAGTGGCTGTTATGGTGACTGAGTGGCTGTATGGGTGGGTGAGTGGGTGTGTTAGTGGCTGTTTGAATGGATGCATGAGTAAGTGAGTGTATGATTAGCTGTTTTGCACATTAAGTGTGTGTGACTGGCTGTATTGGTGAGTGGGTGTGTGACTGCTTGCATGGATGTGTGAATGGGTACGTAAGTGGTTAACTGGATTAGTGAATGGATGTGTGAATAGCTGTATGGGTAAATGAGTGCCTGTGTGGGTAGCTGCATGGGTGAGTGAGTGAGTGCTAGTGTGAGTGGCTATGTGGGTGAGTGAGTGGTTGTGTGAGTGGATGTATTAGTGAATGAGTGGGTGTGTAAGTGGCTGTATGGGTGGGTGATTTGGCTGTATGAATGAGTGGGTGGGTGGGTGTGAGTCGTTGAATGGGTATGTGAGTGGTTGTGTGAGTGGACATATAAGAGGTTGTATGGGGGTGTGAATGGTTCTGTGGATGACATCATCAGTGATGTCATTTGAGATGTCATCAGTAATGTCACTAACCATGTCATGAGTGATGTAATATGTGAGGTCATAAGAAGTGCAGTTAGGTCACGTAACGCCCTTGTAACCTTTAATTGTTTTCAGTGAATTTCAACAGTTTTTTTTAACTTTTTAATCCTAACTGTAATCTCTCACCTTTGAGAGTGGGTGTGTGAGTGGCTCTGTGAGTGCCTGTGAGGGTCTGTGAGTGGGTGTGTGAGTGCCTGTATAAGTCTGTGAGTGGGTGTGTGAGATGGCAAGATAAAAACCACTCATCACAGTCACTACACATCAGATTGTGTTCCAATAGATCAATGATCAAATCACCTTCATTTAGGATTTCATATAGTTTTCAACGTGGAATACAAGAAGAAACACACTTGCTTTGCCTTCGCCAAGACAAAGAAGTTAGGATTGTTTGTGCTTTACTGAAGCGGAGCTTCAACTGGGGCACTGTAAATGCTTCCTGTGAGGTTTAATTTCTGTGAAATCAGCACCAGGGCCAGAATCAAACCTCATTTTTTCCAAGAAGAGTCCATAGTTTTGCCGAAAATGTCTACCCAACTGTAGTACTTTCATTTGATTAATTAGTAAGTGCTAACTCGTTGGGTAAATGTCTCATGCATATTCTACACTACAGCTGCATAAAGGACCACGAGGTGTGCATGTAATTTAGGCAATGTGACTGTTCCTCGAGCGTCTTCATCTACAAATCTGTGATAACGTGAATCCTTGTCAAGAGAAGACGAGACTACAAAGAGGTGAATCTCCACCAAACAGGAGTACTTCCCCTTAACTAAATGAAGTAAGTGCTTCTTTGTTTGGTGGAGATGTCCTCATATTCCTACGCATCGATAACGCATCACCAAAATCTGCGGGAAACCCACTCGAGGACCTTTTGTTAAGCGGTCTATCAATGTGGGAATAGGCGGGAAGAGCTTTACATACTACTAAGGAATACAGGGCGTGACCAAATAGGTGGAGCTTGCAGATGATTTTATGCATTTGCATACTCAGGGTAATTAAAAGTGAGACCCGCGGTCTCGGTTCTTATTTTTTTCCAAGGGGAGGAGGGCCGCGCGGACCCCCTCACCGGGCCGATGTTGGCCCCGGGGACCCCATCCCCAGGGGCCCAGCCACATCTAACTGGGTGCATTGTGTATTGTTGGGGACCGCAGGGGGAGCCTCAAGTCCCCCATGGTCCCTGCCAGCTCGCCGCCTCCTGTGGGAGCCGGCACTGCTCCTGCACGCAGAGTTGCTAGAAATGCAGCTCCCTGAGTGCGGAAGCAATCGTTTCATCCATTTCCCTGCCTTCATGACAGCAGGCAGGAAAACAGACAAAAACTTCGCTCCCTACAAGTGGGAGCAGTTTGGCAGCTCCCGCTTGCTGGGAGCGGAGTTAATGTTTGCTCTCCTATGGTGGGAGCTGCCACAGCTTCCGCCTAGTGAAGGCAAACTGCTATCTCTTGAGAGTGGCCACGTCGGGAGATAGCACGGGACGGCCCTGGGGGGTGGTGATCCCCAGGGCCTTATGTGGCCCAGGATGGGGGGCCGCGCGGCCCTCCTCCCACATCTATTTTAATTGATGGCCCGGAGGTGGTGGTCCCCATCGCCCGCGTGGCCCCCGGGGCTCTAAAGAGCCACAAGAGTGGGGTCCACAAAGCCCCCCTCCATATTACATTACAAGCCCCAGGGAGTTGGTGGTCCCCAGGGCTCAAAAGAGCCCGTGGAGGGGGGGGTCCGCACAGCCCCCCTCCAATATAATAAATAAAGCCCTGGGGAGGTGTTGGCCCACAGGGCTCAAATGAGCCTTAGGAGAAGGCCCTGTGCGCCCCATCCTTTTTTTTTTTTTTTTTAAATATACTCCCACATGCCTACGGGACCTGGCCCACCCGAGCGTTATACTGTAAACAAGCAAAGGACACTGCGCTTTTGTTTTAAAAATGTTATTTTTGCTGCAAATTCACAACTCCATCGAGATTTTGCAGCAAAAATAATATAAAAATGCTTGTTGGCACTGGCGGGGTTCCCGTAGGAGCCCATGGCCAGGGCGTCAGGGTATTATTCCTACCCTGACCCCTTTCCTTTTTTTGGGGGACTCGGTTAAAGCAGAGTCCCAAAGGGGGGGGGGCTGTGTGTGTGTGTGTGTGTTATGCGTGTGCGTGCATGTGAGTGTGTGTGTGTATAAACAAATCAGTACCCTTGGTGATGACATTTCCATACATTATTGTTTGTGCACTGTATGCTTTTATCAGTAAAGCTTTGTCTGGGCAAACGTGGTCATTTCTATTGAAAATGTGTTGTCTGTAATGGAAGTGTGCTAACACACAATGCACACACCTTCTTCCGCCACTCCACTCTACTCTACTCTGCTCTCCACTATTCCACTCTACGCCTCTCTACTGTGCACCACTCTTCTTTATGCCAATGCACTCTACACCACTCCAGTCCACTCCATTGTGCACCACTGCACTTTACTCTGTACCACTCCACTCTACGCTACTGCACGCTAATCCACTCCACACCACTGTAATCTACTCTGCACCATTCCATTCTACACCACTGCACTCTAACAAGCACCACTCAACTCTACACCACTTGACTCTACACTTTGAAACAATCTACTCTATGCTGCTGCAATCTATGCCACTGCACTCCACGCTGCCCCACTCCATTCTACGCCTCTCTTCTCTACTGTGCACTACTCTACTTTATGCCAATAAACTCTACTCTGCACCAGGGCACTCTTCGCCACTACACCCTACACCACTCCAGTCCATTCCACTCTACACCACTCCACTCCACTCTACGCCACTGTACCTACTCTGTACCATTGGACTCTACCCCACTGCACGCTACCCTGCACAACTCCACTCTACACCACTTCACTTTCTCTGAAACAATTTAGACTGTACGCCACTCTGCACCACTGCACTCTATGCTGCGCCACTCCAAGTCACTCTGCTCTGCACCACTCCACAGCACTGCACTCTACGTCACTGCACTCTACATCAATGCACTCTATGCCACAGTACTCTGTACAACTCAATTCTACCCTGCAAGATTCTACTGTAAAACAATCTACGCTATGACACTGCACTCTATGCCACTCTACTCCACTTCACTGTACTCTACTGCACTCTATGCCACTCCATCCTCACCACTCTACTATATGCCACGCTACTCAAAAGCAATTCACTATAAGTCAATCTACTCTGCATCACTGCAATCTACGCCACTATAATTTACTCTGCAACAGTCTACTGTATGCCAATGCACTCCATGCCCCATCGACTCTGCAACACTGGGCTCTATGCCACTGCACTCTATGAAGCACCACTCTAGTATACGCCACTCTAGGGCACTCTACATAACTCCACTCTATGCTCCTCTACTCTACACCACTCTATGACACTGCACTCTACGACACTCTATATCACTCTACTCTACACCACAGCACTCAGTGCCACTGCACACTAAGCCACTCTAGTCTACTCTGCAACACTTTAGTCTATGCCACAGCATTCTATGACTCCACAAGACTTCACTCTACGACCCTTTCCTCTAGGTCACTCCACACCACTCCATGACACTCCACTCTATGTATTTCTACTCTGTAACACTGCCCTCTACGCCACCGAACGCAACGCCACTGTATGCTACGCCACAGCCCACTACGCCACTGCACTCTACACTGCACTACTCCACTCTACCCTATGCCACTCCAATCTACGCCACTTCACTCTACTCTGAAACGGTCTACTCTACACCACTCCACTCTACGCCACTCTGCACTCTATGCCACTCCTCTCTATACCACTGGAGTCTACTCTGTACCACTCCACTCTACACCACTGATCCAGCGCGATATTAGCAAACAGCATTCATACACCAAATACTCACTTGGGCCCATACATTCATACTACGCTAATACGTACGCTGGGTTTTATCAGTTGTTACTCTTTATCAAAATCCCTGCTACCAATTACCTTCCGAATGAAGAGTAATGACTTACCAATGAATCCTTTGCTAATTGGGAAATTTAAAATGAGTGACATTCATTATAGTACATAATCCTGAAATAACCACTGAGTCAGGAAGTTTTAAAATGTTTATCTAAAGATTTAGCAGAGTAAAATACAGAACCACACGGTACTTAATCGCAATACCCAAGATGAAGCATAGAATAAACTATTGCTAATCAATGACGGTCCCTCAAAGAAGGAGAGGATAGAGACAGCAGCGCAACTAAAGGTTGCATTATATTTACCTAAGTGCGAGAACCAAACCCCTTGGCCAAGGAGTTGAAAGAATAGGACCCAAGAAGGATGAAGAGCAAAGACTTCTTCCAGGATCAGGACAGGACCGGTGACCTCTCTACAACGACGCCTGCGCCGTTCCCCTCTCCGATACTCGACTTCTCCTCGATTCTCCCGTGCCTTCCTTCTAATGGACTCCGCCGCCCCTCCTCAGGACCTCTCTGGACAGCGGTTCAGTCTGCAATCGATCAGCTTGGCAGTCTGGAGCTCTTCTTCCTGACAGCATGGACGCCTGTTCCTCTCTAATTAACTAATGCTATAGTCTATTATACCCTTCTACACCCATGTACCTCCCCTTAATGTTGCTAAAATATGGGACCACTACTTCTGATTGGACAGGGACAGGGGGTGGATTCTCACACCATATTGATTTGCCTTGTATTTCTGAAGCCTATTGTTTTTAAACTACCGCCCCTTCAATGTAATACATTTGCTTTATTTCCCACCCGTCTCACGACAAAATTTACAATTTATTCATATAAAATGTTGCTTTTCGACGAGAACATCTTGGTATGTAGTGGTGTCGGCCAGCAGGTCATGGCCTTGGGTGATGTCCAAGTTGACTTCATCTTTTTCTTTCTCGTCTGCCTCTCAGGGCGCATGTGTGGAATCTTTGTCACACGAGCTTTCAGTTCACCAAAACCCAGGCCCAAGTTTGCGAACTAATAAAAGTCAAAGAAGAAAACATTAAAATCACAAATAAAATGTTTCACTGTATGCCTACTCTATTCCCATTTAATTATAAATACTATCCCGCATTAGTAGCGTTAAAGAAACGACAGTTTGATAATGACATGAGAGCAAGCTGAAGCATGTGAAAATATCAAGCAGCCATTTTAATGCACACTGCGCAGAAGCAGAAATTTCCCACCAAGCAAAGAAAGACGTCACAACACGTGATGTGGTTGGGACATGCGCATTAGGGTTCCGCGCTTTAGCGGCCATTTTGGATTACAGACAAGCGTTATTCATTAGTAAAACACATAGGCAAGCATCCTTTCTATTCGTGTAGTGTATGCAAGGATTAGTAGAGACAATACAAGTTTAATAAATTAATACTATGAGGAGGTTGCAGTACGAGCAAGTCTCATTTATGAGTCCTTGCTCCATCAATCCCTCTCTGATGGCTTTTCTGAGCCATCAAAATACTACCCACAATCAGATGCCAACTTCTAGCAAATAGTTTCACTCTTATTTTTACATTTTCTATTTTTACCATCTCCTTTCAATTTCTTGTATAATTCACTTCTCCATTCTTCAAGTTCTATTTCATCTAATTTTCTCTTCTTTCCTTTTCCTGTCACATTATATGTTCCCTTCTTTCTACAACATTTGCACCATATTATTATTGTCAGTGCTATTATTGCTATCCCTGCTAAGGGTACTAATATTTGACCTATAAGTCCTTTTCCTACGTTAGCAAACCAGGTACCAATTGACGCAATACTACTTGTCAATCTTTCCCATACACTATCAACTTCCAGTGGTTTAAGTTCTTTCTCAAGTTTAGTTATATTCTGTATATACGTTCCAATTTCTGCACTCTTATCAGGAATATAAGTGCAACAATGTTTCGTCTTTAATAATTTACAGACTCCGCCCTCTTTTGCCAATATAATATCAAGAGCAAGTCGATTTTGCATCACCATAGATCTAATCGCAACCATCTCCGCATTAATCATTAGAAAACCTCCAGCAGTATCCGTTGATAAACGATCAACCACTGTAGACAATTTACATATTTTCCTTGAGTTCAGAATTATTCCCACTGAGGGTATCAATGCACCAAATATATCACCTACAATTTCTGAAAAACTAGCTCTTTTACTACGTATTAATTCACTATTGTTTTCATTGCTCCCAGTGTTTCTTTTTACGTGGTATATCTTTGGAAATACTATTCCAAAATAACAACTTCCATACCACCGTGCAGGAAGCCTAAAGTAAGCCTTATTCCCACACACATAATAGATTCCAGGAAAAACTGAATCTGTTCCTCCTTTGATTCCCCATCCTCCAAGAATTAAGAAATTATGTTCACATTCACTGGTACCGATGAAAACATTGTTATAATCAGTTTTTAACCTATGTAGACAAATTTTCCCTGTCTTTACAAAATCCAGAGCCATAGCAGCTTGAGCCTTGCCTGGTGTGTAACTCCCTTCTTTCTCAGCCCAAGGTGGCAAATGAGCCTTATACTCAGAAGCTTTCTTTTGGAAATCTTGTCTTCTATCTTCTACTAAATTCAAAAATATCTTTTCTTCTTCGTGTAAAGAACATGTTAGATTGTGTCTATGTGCATGTGTTATGTCTATTGAATTCATTGTTAAGAAAAATTCTCCCATAAACTGTGCGTCTTGACTACTAAGCACTGGGTTCATACTCTTTCGAATCGGAACCTCAGAAAATATCACATCTAGGTTTGAATAATAATGCTGAAGTCTCCCTGTTCTATAAAATAAACTAGACAAAACACTACATGATATGCCATATATCAGTGGTAAGTGATGATATGTTAATCCTTCTGCTACTGATTCAGGTAACTTCATACAGACATATCAATTACTAACTTCCATTGTCTCTACATACTGAAACAATTTTGTAAAAACGTTTAAACTAGTGTCGTTATCAGCTATTTCATGATGAAACTCTGGTTCATTTTCTGCCATTAGTTCTACTCTATTGCCCTTCATGTTTGCTGTCCTCTCCTTAGTTTCAATATTATTTCTTTTATCCATTATCATAAGGTAAGGAACTGCTACAATCAGGACTAACCATACTATAAGCACCATTACTAGAATACATATGCATATTGCACAGCATCTTCTACAACATCTCTGTTTTGGTCTCCCAGCAACTCTATCGTCAGGCATTTTCGACAAGGAAGATCGCTCTTCTTATCTATTTCCTCTTTTCTTTATATGACTCTCTTGCTTAGTCAAGGTGGTCTTGTTTCTTTCTCGTACGTTAGCTCTGCACTTGTTCCTTCGTCACCACTTTCACTTGACTCTGAACGTTCGTAATCTTCAAGAATGATGTAAGTCCAATAAGGACCCTTGAATTTATTATTCACAAGTTTCAGTCCTTTACTTCTTCTTTTCTCAGTTTTATTTTCTTGTTCAGTTTGGCTTGTCACTTCATTTACTTGGTCTGGATCTTCACTTCTGGTTGTTATGTGGTATTTTACTCTTTTAATGACACTTGGCCAGTGATCTCCTTTTCTTGTTTTCTTTGTTTGTACTGTTTCTTTATCTTCGTCTTCAGAAATCTTTTTATTTTCACTTTCTGACACCCTTTTGTTTTCTGCAATTACTGTTTTTCTTTCTTGCTCTTTTTCAGGACTGATTTGTTTTTCTTCAGCAGCTCCACTGTGAGTTTCCAATAATTGACCTTGATCTTGATTTATTTCTTCATGTTCATTTTTCTCATGATCTTGTTCTTCTGTGTATTTTTCTTGATCTAACTGATTCTGATCAGGGCTTATTGCACTTTGTACTTCTGCAGCCTGACCGGATTCTTCTAAACCTGTCTGTCCCTGCTCAAAAGTTATTAGTTCTTCGTTAATTTGAGCCCAATTTCCTTTCCTTATCTGACCTTGCTCAGGTTCTCTTATTGTCTCTTCTTCTTTTTCCTGAGCTGCTCCTTCTTCACCTATCTGATCTTCTTCGATTTCCTCAAATCTTGTTTGACTTCTTGTTCTGTGGTAAACTTCAGGAATTTCTACCACCGGTATCCAGTCCTGACTTGTGCTCGGTTGTTCTTCTTCAGCTTCTCTTGAATCTCGAGCCTGAGATTCCTCTGCTGGGCAACCTTCAGCTCCCTCAGTGATTGTTGCTGTCTGAGGATTTTCTTCTTCAGGATCTGGTACTCTTTTGGTGTGGCTTACATGAATCCAATTAGGAAATCCTGCACACTTCACTGCTGTATTTGTAGTCAGTATGACTTGACAAGGACTGCTCCATCTGGGTGATAGACATGTTTCTCTGGTGTGATTCTTCACTACCACCCAGTCACCAGGGTTCAGATCATGTTCTTGTTCAGGCTGCCTGGAAACTGCGTCTTCTCCAACCTGGTGAGAGACAGAACGCACTAGGTCAGCCAGTCCTTTACAATAGTCCAGTACCATATCATCAGATATATTCAGCAGTTTGTTTGTGGGAACATGTGTTTGTCTCATTGCTCTTCCCATCATTATCTCGTGGGGGCTCAATCCTGTATTTCTGTCAGGTATGCTTCTGAGTCCCATTAAAACAAGTGGCAATGCATCTGGCCATTCTAATGATGTTGATGCACACATTTTTTCCAATCTTGACTTTATAGTGCCATTCAATTGTTCAACCACTCCAGAAGCCTCTGGACGATATGCACAGTGCAGTTTCTGTTTAATTTGGAATGCTTCGCAGATTATTTGGATCACTTCACTGTTAAAATGTTTTCCTCTATCTGATTCCAAAGTTACTAGGAAACCAAACCTAGGAATGAGCTCTCTTAGCAACAGTTTTGCTACTGTAATGCTATCATTTCTCCTGGTAGGGGAAGCCTCCACCCACTTTGAAAACAGACACACTATGACTAGTACATATTTCAACCCTCTGCATGGTGGTAACTGTATGAAATCAAACTGGTGTCTTATAAAAGGACCCTCTGCCTTTCCAATTTTTCCAAATCCAATTATTGTCTTCCGCCCTGGATTATGCATCTGGCAAGTTAAACATCTCTGGCAAAGACTCTCTGCAACAGCCCTGAACTTCGGATTATACCAGTTTTGTCTGAAGAGCCTAATCATTACATCTCTCCCTATGTGTGTGTCTCCATGATACATTCTGGCCATTTGTGAGAGTAAACAGTCTGGCATGACTGGTCTGCCATCAGCACTAATCCACACTTCATCATCTCCTCTTTGGGAACAACCTACTTTGATCCACAAATTCTTTTCATTTTCATCAACATCATCTTGTAATCTCTTTACATCATTCCAAGTTTCAGGTGGCATATACAGCATAAGTTGGCAGCTGATTCCCATTCTTTCCACCCTCTTATTGACTGACAATCTATTTTTGGCACAATGTTGAGCCACCAGATCTGCGTATCTGTTGCCGACTACCACCCAGTCATCTCCTGACTGGTGTGCGCACATTTCACCACAGCCAATTCTTTTGGTGATTGTATTGCTTCCAGCAATTCCTTTACAAACTGTCCATTTTTAATGGGGATCCTGAAGAAGTCAGGAAATCCCTCTGCATCCATAGTTGGCCAAAATCATGCACAACCCCGTAACCATATTGGCTATCTGTAAATATAGTTACTTTTTGATTCCTCCCAATTTTGCAGGCTTTTATCAATGCAATCAATTCAGCTACTTGTGCAGATTTGACTCCTGGTAAATAGGATGCTTGCAGTTAATTTACCGTCTTCATGTCGTTGACATGAACCATCAACAAATAGCTCCCTATCTGGCTTTCTGAGGGGCTGTTCTTCTATATCTGGGCGAGGTTTCGTACATAACTCTGTAATCTGTAAACAATCATGTTCATTTTCTTCGTCATCTTTAATTTTCTCATGATATGGGTCTGGTAGTAAGGTCGCTGGATTTATTATAGTACACCTTACCATGGTCACATTTTCAGCTCCCATTATTATTCTTTCATATTTAGTCAGCCGACTAGGAGTAAGATGTTGAGTTCGTGTTCTTGTCAACAGAATCACAACCGCATGTGGAACATACACTTTTACAGGATGTCCCATCACAATTGACTCACTTTGTTCAATGCTCAAACAAGTAGCTGCCACTGCTTTTAAGCATCCTGGCAACGCGGCTGCTACTGGGTCCAATGTAGCAGAAAATATGCTATAGGACGTCTGTCTAAACCGTGTCTCTGGGTTAGGACAGAAAGTGCACAATTTTCTCTTTCATGACAGAATAATGCGAATTCTCTTTTATAATCCGGCATGCCTAGGGCTGGTGCTGCGATACCAAAGGGGATGATGGACGGAGCGTTGGAGCAAATCAAACACTCACCCCCAGTCAACTGATCTGGGTTTAATCCATCATCATTCTTTAGCTCACTCCACCACCCCAGTTCAGACATGGCCATATGCAAATCAGTCTGACCCTGTGCCTCATGGGAACAGTCCAGCCCGAACTGCCAAGCCATGTCTTCCCTGGACCGGAAACAAGCATCCTGGGACCGGTTTCGGGTTCAAAACCCTCATCAGCCAGGCTATCTTGAATCCAGTGGCAAAGTGAGCAAGGGACCCACGTCTGGGCATTCCCTGCCAACTTAGGGCGAACAAAGCGATACCAAAGGGGATGATGGACGGAGCGTTAGAGCAAATCAAACACTCACCCCCAGTCAACTGATCTGGGTTTAATCCATCATCACCAAGGACTCCCTCGCCGCCAAATCCAACCTCCATGAAGGAATGAAGGCCGTCGCCGATTGGATGAAGATCAGCCGACTAAAGCTGAACACGGACAAGACAGAGGTCCTCATCCTCGGCTCCAACCGCTCAGCCTGGGTCGACTCCTGGTGGCCTACGACACTGGGAGCAGCCCCGACACCCACCGACCACGCACGCAACCTGGGAGTCATCCTCGACTCAACGCTCTCCATGGCCAAGCAAGTCAACGCAGTCTCCTCCTCCTGCTTCAACACCCTCCGCATGCTTCGCAAGATCTACAGGTGGATCCCGACAGACACAAGAAGAACAGTCACCCAGGCCCTCGTCAGTAGCAGACTTGACTATGGGAATGCCCTCTACGCGGGAGCCCCAGCCAAGCTCATCAAGCGACTGCAACGCATACAAAACGCCTCCGCACGCCTGATCCTCGACGTACCACGCCACAGCCACATCACCCACCACCTGAGGAACCTGCACTGGCTCCCCGTCGACAGGAGAATCTCCTTCAAACTCCTCATCCACGCACACAAGGCACTCCACAAGACTGGCCCAGCCTACCTCAACATACGACTCTTCTTCTACGTCCCCAACCGCCAGCTCCGCTCCGCCGACCTCTCCCTCGCCACCGTCCCTCGCATTCGAAGAACAACCACCGGCGGCAGATCCTTCTCACACCTCGCAGCCAAAACCTGGAACACCCTTCCACTAAGCCTACGACAGACCAAAGACCTGCTGACCTTCAGGAGGCTACTCAAGACCTGGCTGTTCGACCAGTAGCAGCAACACCCCCCCCCCTCTCCCCAGCGCCGTGAGACCCTCGCGGGTAAGTAGTGCGCTCTACAAATTCTGTGATTGATTGATTGATCATTCTTTAGCTCACTCCACCACCCCAGTTCAGACATGGCCATATGCAAATCAGTCTGACCCTGTGCCTCATGGGAACAGTCCAGCCCGAACTACCAAGCCATGTCTTCCCTGGACCGGAAACAAGCATCCTGGGACCGGTTTCGGGTTCAAAACCCTCATCAGCCAGGCTATCTTGAATCCAGTGGCAAAGTGAGCAAGGGACCCACGTCTGGGCATTCCCTGCCAACTTAGGGCGAACAAAGCGATACCACAGAGCATTTCTCAATTTTACAAAAGCTCCTGCACTCTCATCATCCCAATCAACTGGGTCCTTTGCTTTCTTTCTTGTCATTTGAATTAGGGGCTTTGCGAACAAGGAAAATCCTAGTATCCATTGTCGACAGTAACCTACTACTCCTAGGAACATTCTCACTTGTCTTTGGGTTACAGGCATTTGCATTTTCTTTATTAATTTTACTCTTTCAGAGGTTATTCTTCTTTTTCCCCCTCTTAATTTGGTGTCCCAGATATTTAACAGCTGTTGTACAAAACTGCAACTTTTCAGGTGAGACTTTATGCCCTTCTTCAGCCAAAAGATTTAATAGTGCTATGGAATCAACAACACAGTCCTCTCTGGTGTTTGATGCCACCAATAAGTCGTCGATATATTGCACTAGGACTGAACTTCCTGGCATCACTAGTTTCTCAAGGCACTTTTTCAGTATTTGATTGAAAATGGAAGGACTTTCCGTGTACCCCTGAGGAATACGATTCCATACATAGACTTTATTCTCAAATTTAAATGAGAAAAAATACTGGCTATCTGGATGCAATGGTATTGAGAAGAACGCTTGACATAGATCAATTACTGTGAACCATCCTGCACTCCAAGGAATTTGGTATAGAATTACTGCAGGATTTGGCACTATGGGACAACATGGTTCCACTATTTTATTTATTTTTCGCAGGTCCTGAACAATCCTATATCTTCCACTAGGTTTCTTTAGTCCCGTGATTGGTGAATTACATGGGCTACTCATTACTTCTTTTAGTATGTTTTGTTCAACCATTCGATTAATTTCTTCAATGACTCCTGCCTTTACTTATGCACTCATTTTGTACTGTCTGGTATTTGGGAAAATCGCACCTTCTTTTACAGTAATTTTAACTGGGTCTATTTTAGCCATAAGTCCTACTTCTTTTCCTGTGAAATCCCAAACTATGGGGTTTACTGTACCTTTTAATTCTTCTGGCAACTCGTCTTGTGTTAAAACCGAAAACATCTCATCTACTTCTGTACCCTGTTTTGCAATCATAATTTTATATACATGGTCTTCATCTGGTGTCTGAACTGCCACACCATCCGGTGTGCAGAAAATTGTGCAGTTCATTTTGCACAATAAATCCCTGCCTAATAAGTTTACTGGGCTAGAATCGCATACTACAAATTGATGCATTTCTCTGAAGTTTCCGATTTTAACTTCCATTGGTTTGGTAAGAGGTGTTCTAATCCTGTGATTAGCTACTCCCACTACTTGGATATTTTCACCAGAGAGAGGAAGGTCTGGAATGTCTGCTGTTCTTACAGTAGACCGGGTAGCACCAGTATCCAACAGAAAAGTGATATCATTACCTTTCACATTTCCTTCCACATATGGACCTGACTGATCTACCGATAAGGATGCACCAAGTACGCACTCCCCCTCTCTTAGGCACCGTCATGAACTGTATTGACAGAAATCGTCCTGTAAAAGAAATTGTGAGGTTATATAATCATTCTTACCACTTCCTCCTTGATATCCGATGTCTGTACCGTGCTTTGCTCTGCTTACATTACCCTGAATAGGTGCAGGTGGCAGCTGACTCTGAGGATTTACACCCTGCTGTGAGTCATTCTGCGTCTGTGGATTTAAATTTTGATTTGGGCCATTATTATTCCGGATCTTTTTACATTCATCCTTCCAATGCCCCAATTTTCCGCATCCATGACAAGGAAATTTCTCTTTAGCTTCTTCTCTACTCATTCGTCCTCTAAATTTTCCACTATTCCCAGTATCACCATTCGTTCCAGAATCTTTTCCTTGATTTGATTTTATTAGTTCATAAAAATAAAATTCTCATTACCCAATTAACAAAGAGTAACCATCCTCTAATTACCAGAAAACTGATCCAGCGCGATATTAGCAAACAGCATTCCTACACCAAATACTCACTTGGGCCCATACATTCATACTACGCTAATACGTACGCTGGGTTTTATCAGTTGTTACTCTTTATCAAAATCCCTGCTACCAATTACCTTCCGAATGAAGAGTAATGACTTACCAATGAATGCTTTGCTAATTGGGAAATTTAAAATGAGTGACATTCATTATAGTACATAATCCTGAAATAACCACTGAGTCAGGAAGTTTTAAAATGTTTATCTAAAGATTTAGCAGAGTAAAATACAGAACCACACGGTACTTAATCGCAATACCCAAGATGAAGCATAGAATAAACTATTGCTAATCAATGACGGTCCCTCAAAGAAGGAGAGGATAGAGACAGCAGCGCAACTAAAGGTTGCATTATATTTACCTAAGTGCGAGAACCAAACCCCTTGGCCAAGGAGTTGAAAGAATAGGACCCAAGAAGGATGAAGAGCAAAGACTTCTTCCAGGATCAGGACAGGACCGGTGACCTCTCTACAACGACGCCTGCGCCGTTCCCCTCTCTGATACTCGACTTCTCCTCGATTCTCCCGTGCCTTCCTTCTAATGGACTCCACCGCCCCCTCCTCAGGACCTCTCTGGACAGCGGTTCAGTCTGCAATCGATCAGCTTGGCAGTCTGACAGCATGGACGCCTGTTCCTCTCTAATTAACTAATGCTATATTCTATTATACCCTTCTACACCCATGTACCTCCCCTTAATGTTGCTAAAATATGGGACCACTACTTCTGATTGGACAGGGACAGGGGGTGGATTCTCACACCATATTGATTTGCCTTGTATTTCTGAAGCCTATTGTTTTTAAACTACCGCCCCTTCAATTTAATACATTTGCTTTATTTCCCACCCGTCTCACGACAAAATTTACAATTTATTCATATAAAATGTTGCTTTTCGACAAGAACATCTCGGTATGTAGTGGTGTCGGCCAGCAGGTCATGGCCCTGGGGGATGTCCAAGTTGACTTCATCTTTTTCTTTCTCGTCTGCCTCTCAGGGCGCATGTGTGGAATCTTTGTCACACGAGCTTTCAGTTCACCAAAACCCAGGCCCAAGTTTGCGAACTAATAAAAGTCAAAGAAGAAAACATTAAAATCACAAATAAAATGTTTCACTGTATGCCCACTCTTTCTACTCTATTCCCATTTAAATATAAATTCTATCCCGCATTAGTAGCGTTAAAGAAATGACAGTTTGATAATGACATGAGAGCAAGCTGAAGCATGTGAAAACATCAAGCAGCCATTTTAATGCACACTGCGCAGAAGCAGAAATGTCCCACCAAGCAAAGAAAGACGTTACAACACGTGATGTGGTTGGGACATGCGCATTAGGGTTCCCGCGCTTTAGCGGCCATTTTGGATTACAGACAAGCGTTATTCATTAGTAAAACACATAGGCAAGCATCCTTTCTATTCGTGTAGTGTATGCAAGGATTAGTAGAGACAATACAAGTTTAATAAATTAATACTATGAGGAGGTTGCGTACGAGCAAGTCTCAATTATGAGTCCTTGCTCCATCACCACTTTAATCTACTCTGCGCCGCTCTGCTCTCCGCCACTGCACTCCACTACCCTGCAACACTCCACTCTACTCGGAAACAATCTACTCTACGCCACTGTACTCTACGCCACTCTACTCCACTGTGCACCACCGCACTCTAAGTTGCGTCACTCCACTCTACGAAACTGCAGTCCATGCCAATTTACTCTACACCACTTTATTCTAAGATGCTTTACTTTAAACCACTGCACTCTAAGCCAATACACTCTACTCTGCACCACTCTATGCCAATGCACTCTACACCACTCTACATCACAGCGCTCTACTCCCCTCTACTCTGCACCACTCTATTCCACTCAACCCAGCACCACTCTACGCCACTGCACTCTATGTCACTCTACTCTCTTCTATACCATTGTACTCTACGCCACTGCACTCTATGCCATTCTACACCATTCCACTCTGCACCACTGCAGTCTACACCACTGCACTCCACACCACTAGACTACTCTGAGCCCCTGCACACTAGTCTACTATGAACCACTCTAATCTATGCCACTACATTCTAAGATGCTGTGACACTCCACTCTACGACACGCCACTCTACAGTGCACCACTCTACAACATGCCACTCTCCTCAATGCCAAACATTTTGCCAAGCAGAACAGCAGCCACGATGCTGTACAACATGGCTAAAACACATTGGCAAAGCCAATAGCTCTTCCATATGGGAGACCTGTTGGCTTTGCCAACGCTTGTTAAACAAATGTGAAAACCTGATTGATACCTAACCTCGAGCACCCTCCACAATGTTAGTTCCCTCCTGTTCTGGTACTCTTAATCACCTCGAAACACACAATCATATAAACACAGCTCTGCGTTATCAGAGTTCAGCTCTCATGTACAGAACTGCTTCTGATGCAAATCAAAAATTCTCTTGCAAACAAGTATGCTGCCACTTTATATAGCGTACTTGCAGAATATGGAAACAAGAGCTGCTGAATGCTGCAGTGGAGCACTGAACATCCCCAAAGATGTTCCAATATCTATTAAGACAAATCTGCAGTACCTCCACCTCATATTGTGGGTAGTGGATGGGGGTGCAAATGAATATCATAATTCCATCATGCACTAGATTCAAATTAGGGGCGAGAATTACTCAAAACAAAACTTCTAAAGTTATGGAAACCATCTGCATTCTTACCCATATTCTCCATTTATGTCATTCAGTTATCCCACACTGCACAGAGAACATTTTTAATTATTCTATCCAGTATGGCCTATGACCACTCTCTAAAACCCTTCCACTATACTTCCAATGTTCCCTTTTTCCGTTCAAACTGTCTAATTTCCATTCGAATGCCATCCATTCTGTGTCTGATTGGTAGGTTTCCCAGTGCCTAATGTATATGCGACATGCATTCCCTTTTCTAACTTTTCACATCTGCCCAGGCCTAGCAACTGTCAAATGTTTTCCATACTTTCAAGCCAACACTCTGTAGGACAGCATTTAGTCTATGGTGAACTTCTTGTCAATGGAGAGTCCAGACAGTCTGACAATCCTTCAAGGATATGTCAAACAGGTTTTATTACATACACTTTTCCTAACTGCAACACATTCTCTATAACATCTCCTCTACTCATTGAAGCATACAGGAAGCTTCCCATAACATCTGAAAAATTGAAGTTGCAGAATAATCATCACGTCATGAACACCAAATCTTCTAGAAAAGCCCTTCAATGCTATAACTACTGTGCAAACATTTACAAGTTTATTAACGACAGCAGGTTTTGATCACATGGTAGCTGATGCATATTCAACGTGAAGTCATTAGTATCTGAAACTATCGAGAATCAGCCAAGCAATATGTTTTTTTACTTGGTTTCATTCTAAACCAAAAAGGTGGTCTTTTGGCATTGTAGCAATAGGCCACAACTTTTTGAAAGCAGAGCTTGTGGTTCACTAAAATACAAATGCTCTTTGGTACTGTGGTTGTAAGCTAACAAACGGAAAGGCCACAATCACCCCAAACACGGTTTCTTATGAAGGAGAAGTCATTTTATTTGGCTCTAAAGACCAAAGGTCGATACATTCCTGAGCGGAGGTGGTCTACACAAAGAGAACTCTCCCACATGGGCTTACCAGTTCAATTCAATCACCACTATCAAATGTTATGGAATTAACTGATCCCTGGCCGCTCGCATAGTCTTACGTTTCTTTCTAAACTAAGAAATTATTTTCAAACTGCAGTGAGACAATTAACTGTGGAAAGGGATGAAGTGTATTTAAGCATGAAATCATCACTTTCCTATTTTAAAGAAATTTAGAATCCTTCCCGATATGAAGTTTAGGTTAGAGATTTTGAATTAATGTTTTGGTTTAAATCCATTTTGGCATTTACCAGAAACCATGGTCTGTGTACCTGTAGACTAAATGATAAAGCAGACCTTCAGCATGTTTTATCAGCTCACTGGTTTTTCGTATTTCTTTGCACACTTAACCTTTATCTGTTGTTTTAAAAATATAATATTTTTAATCTGGTAGTGTCCATTACATTTTTAACTCAAATATCTTCTTTGGAAATAGATATTGCTTAAGGTAATTTTTTAACAATGTTAAAGAAATTGTTTTAATGATTGTGATTTAGATTAACTGAGTAGTTTCTTAATCTAACATCTTAATAAACTTGTTTTTAAACTGAATAATTATGCTATTGTGTTTGGTAGATATAGCAATGACTTCTTGCTTCCTTTCTTTTGCACTAAAATGATTTGTATGAGTCCATCAGTTCACTGAGATGATAAAATGAATTCATAAAATCAATCAATTACGAATTATTTCCATCACAGCCTTGGAGTGTAGTAGGCAATAGTGGTGTCCCTTGTCGCATTTTGCATACAGATAAAAAGGGAGTGGGATCAGGATATTCACTCAAATCACAGGAATTCACTTCAGCAGGCTACAACATTAAGATCCAAGTGTATGCTGATGATTGTCTTTGTACTTAATGGTGTGAAACAGAATACAAGCCACTGTTAAAGATGAAGTGATTCAAAAACCCCTCAAGATTGAACGCCAATTTAAAAATGCATATATCAGGCGCGCGGCTTTGCTGGCTGCAAGATGGCTGCACCTTTAGTGGGCTCTGCTGGCCAAGCTAATAATCCGTCTTAATCCTGCAGACTGAAGGGCTCCACAGAGGCCCTACTACCATGCTGTACGTCCTGCTACACCGAGGGACATGAACAATACTAAATAGGCCAGTGGCTCACTCACGAGGTGCCCACCAGGAGACCTGGCGAAGAAGAGGGCCTGCGCGCTCCCTGGACGGTTAGGCGCGAGGGTTGCGAGTGACACGATGGCAGCACTATCGAAGCAGATTTCTGAATTCTGCTCGGTGAAACCCGGTGGAAAGCTGCAGCGATGACCATAAATCCATCACCGGAAGCATGGCATGGTGGATGACGGCCTGCGGCCTGGCTGGGCGGAGTCGGCCCGGGCACACGGCAGAGTGACTGAGGGGGACTATCGGAGTAGGCCATTGCCAGTGGGGCTGAGGCGGCGCACCGGGACGAGCCGACAGCCTGTGGCAGGGCCCGTCGGGCAGGCGCATTCCAAGTGAGGAGCGGTGGCCTATAGTATGATGGGTGGAGGTGCTGGGGGGTTGTGCGCTGCTGCAGCTGGGGCGCAGATACCGCGGTGAAGCTGGGGCCGGGGCGGTGAGGGGACGGGACGGCCTATATGGAGATCTGACGAGGCGGCCTGTGTCTCCCCTCCTGCCCCAGCGGGCTCCTGCGGCAGCGGTTCACCCCCACCTTTCCTCCCTCCCTCCTGACTGACCGGTCCACGGAGGAGAGAGCCAGCCCGCAGCAAGAGTCACTGCGAGACTGCGGGACCTGAAGGAGAGAGACGCCTGCTGGGGCTGTGCCTCTCTGGCACCCCGGAACGCCGACAGAGATCCTGAATGGAGGCCGCCTCCACACCAGGGAATCTGCTGCATTGAGGGAGGACCACGAGGGCCCACAGCGCCAGGTGGACCAGTCGCACCCACATTCAACCGCTCATCCCCCCTGCCTAAACATGTAGGTTGGAGGCGGGGGGCCGTCCGAGAGCCGCTGCTGTTCACCGCTTTAATATCGAGAATTACCTGGAGGGGCGGCAGAGCGCCCCACCACCTGGGTTGAAACCCTTGAGGGCCGGGCAGGCGACCCATCCTCTTCCAGTGCAAACGGGATACGCCATCTCCCATCAAGGGGAAAGCCGATGCCAAGCATCTTTTGAGGGCAATTGAGACATGTCAAGAACAGCCAACCACAGAAGCTGAAGAGCAGGCCACACAGACCGATAGTGAAGCGTCCCGTGATGATGACATCCATTCATTGCTGCTAGAGGTCAAAACCAGCCTAAAAACCATCGACTACAAGTTTTGATCACCTCACTGCTCGCCTTAATCAAGTAAAGCAAAGGGTGGACACGTATGATACTAAAATTGTGCAGCTGGCATCCAGAGTATCTGATGCCGATGACACACTGGCGGAGGACAAACAGCGGCTGCTAAAAATGGACAACATACTGGAGCTTATCAAAGCAAAGAATGAAGACCATGAATGGCGCTCCAGCAGGAACAACCTCCGCATTACGGGAATACTGGAGTCCACAGCAATTTCCCGGATGGATGACTACGTGAAGACACTACTCCGCCAACTCTCTGAGGCTGTCCTCTCCGCGGTCTTCATTGTGGAGCGAGTACACCGGACACTGGGGCCGAGACCGCCGCCAGGCACCCCCGCACGTCTAATAGTGGCCCACCTGCTAAACTATTGGGACCGGGATGCAATCCAGAGGAAAGCACGCGAAATGGGTGAAATAAGATAACAGGGTAACGCCATCTCCTTTTCCCCTGACTTCAAACTCACAGTACAGGCCGCGAGGTGAGAATTTCTGCCTGCCAAACGAATCCTGCAACAGCATGAAGTGCCTTATGCCCTCCTCTATCCGGCTAAGCTACGCATCAACCGTGGTGGCAAGATGCAGTTCCTTACAGATCCCAAGACCGCCCTCACTTACACAAAGAAACTTGACAAAACACGCAGGTCTCCCCACAAATCCCCAGGGCAGCACGAGGAAGACCATACAAGTGATAATGACTAATGGACTAGCATCCCTGGGACTCCCTACCGGATGCTACCGAGGTCTGCTGGTGTATAGCAACACCTTTAATCAAGCTGCCTATGATGTGCCCCTCTGGGGCGGGACACTTACTACAATGAGACTTGATCACCATAAGTCCCTGTGAGCTGACATTGCTTGGCCACCCTGTTCCTTGAGACAGGGGTGACCGCTGGAGGAGGTCGTGTCCCCCTGGGATAATTCTTTAAGATGGACTTTCCAGGTTGGGGTAAGGGGGGGTAGAGAGTCACAACCTATTTGGGGGTTGGTGTGGGTAGACGGGAGGCTGTTGGGGTTTTGCTGCTAGTTCTCTGTAAAGCAATGGTGGGGAAATGTTAGAGGGAGGGGGCGTTTTTTCAACGAGCTGGAGTCATTCTGATCCTTTAGACATATTATTAAAGAGCTCGACAGGGTCTATGCAGGACACCTGGCATACAAGCGCACTAGTGCACCACTTATTGAGTGCAGCATTGCATATCTTACTACACCGTAGCACATTAATGTTAAATTTGTGGCTACATGGCTAATGTAACGTACTTGACCTGGAACGTCCGAGGCCTCAATGACCATCGGAAATCCTGGTTAGTGCACGCTTATCTTGCTCAGCAAGGGGTGGATGTGTGTTTCCTACAAGAGACGCATTTGACGGAGAGCATTGCTTCTCGTCTCCGAGCCCAGTGGTGCAGTGAAACCTACTTGTCAATTTACTGTAACTACGGCAGAGGCGTTGCCATCCTGCTCAGAAGTGGGCTCCCGTAGCACACCACACATTCTCTCATAGATAATGATGGGCGGTATGTAATTCTAATGGGTACCCTGTTCCAGCAACCCATGACCCTGGTAGCCGTATATGGGCCTAACTCAGACGATCCAGGGTTTTTTCTGAGGGTCTGGAGGCAGGTGGCAGACTTTGGCCCGAGAGCGATGGTGTGGGGCGGAGCGGAGATTTTAATGTAGCGATATGTCAGCAGTTGGACTACTCGGGAGCCAGACAGCACCACCCACAGGCTGCAGACACCTTAAACGCACTGATCATCGACAATGCATTGACTGATAGATAGCGTTACACCCATAAAGATACGCGGAGTGGCACCTGCTAGTCCTTGTACCATGGCTCATGGTCTCGCATTGATTTCTGCCTTGTGACCAAGGATGTATTTACCTGGACCACAGCAGTGGACCACCTCCCGCGTACGCTCTTAGACTGGTCATGACGATCCCGCAAACCCTTTCACTGGCATTTTCGTGGAAGCTAACCCAGCATGCATTGCGAGATGCGGCATTCAAGGAGGAAATTGCTATTATAGACTACTTTGACAATAATATAGTATCGGTTACATCGCCCACCACGCTGTGGGAAGCGTTCAAAATAGTGATACGTGGACTTGTATCGCAAAACAAGCCATAGTGTTAAAGGCAAAAAGGGGAACCCTGAGCAGGCTAGAGTCAGAAATCTGCAACTTGGAGCTGGCGTACACTGCCGACCCGAACAAGGCCACACTGGCTGACATTAGGAATAAGCTATCGAAATACTGTGAGGAAGCGCACAGGGAGGTGAAATATTTGGGGAAAGAGGCACAGGCACGATGATACGGTAAAGGAGATCGCCCTGGCAGGACAGTGGCAGGACTACTGCGTAGACCGCACGCCTCTACCTATGTGACCGAACTGATGGATAGCAAATCACAGCTGATCACCTCCTCGTCAGCACTACCAGCTGTCATGTCCTCTTTTTATGCCCAGCTCTACACTGTGGTCCTGATAAATGACCAGAAGTCCCTGTTGGAATCTTTTGACACTATCCAACTGCTCTGGCCGGAATCGAGACACAGAGAATTTCTCGATGCTCCGATAACACCGGAAGAGAATGCCCAGGTTATAGCTGGACTGCCGGCCTGGAAAGCTCTGGGCTCAGATGGGCTCACGCCGGCATTCTATATAGAATACGCCGACATATTAATCCTGCATCTCATAGAGATGTACAATGAATCACTGGAATCAGGATAGCTCCCTCCATCCCTCAGAGAAGCTATTATTGTAACTATACTCAACCCGAAAAAGTCACCTATACTGTGCGACTCATATCGACCCCCGTCTCTGATAAATATAGATACTAAAATATACGCAAAGGTCCTGGCAAACCGCCTGCTGCCACTTATGCCCCTAATCATAAGGCCAGACCAGTCAGGTTTAGCATCGGGCGCGCCAAGTCACACAACCTCCATACCATATTCACTGTTATGCACAGGGCCGTACGGGAACGGTAACTGGCCCTGGCACACCGCTCGGCCGGCCCACTAGGGGTGCGGCCGAGCTGTTTACTAGGGCCGGTTTTGGACGATTTTGTTGCAGGCAGCCGATATTGCTGGCTCCCGGTAACAAAAGCGACCCCGCAGGGGCCCAAAACCGGCCCCCACCCTCGCGGCCTACCGGGGAAACGTCCAGTGCCCGCTTCGACCAGTCCGGCCCTGCTTATGCACCATATCCACCCCTCTCTGCCAGCCCTTCTCGATGCCACTAAGGCATTTGACTCGCTAAAGTGGCCGTTTCTTTTTGCACTATTAGCACGGCTAGGGATTAGCGCCAATTTTATATGAAAGATTCAAATATATGCCCTCCCCACGGCCCATATCAAACTCAACGGACATGTGTCCGAGCCCATCATGATTACCCGTGGCACTCCTGTCCCCCCTTCTTTTTGCAATAGCCATGGAACCATTGGCTGCTAGACTGCGGCAACACCATGCTGAACGCAGCATTGGTTTTACCATCCGGGGACTGGTGGTGTCGATGTACGCTGATGATATCACCCTCTATATCCATGAGCCGCGCAAAAAACCTCGAGCCCATGACGCACAAAATAATTCGATTTGGGGGGCACTCGGGAATACAGATCAATTGGGGGAAGTCGATACTTTTCCCGCTCATGGAGGCCGCCGTTCCATACCAGACAGAATACCCATTCAGATGGGCAACTGAACCAATTAAATACTCGGGCGTCTGGCTGAGTCGGGATGTGGAGGAGCTCTTGAGGGTAAACTACGGGTGTGCAGTAGAATTACTGGAATCGCACATTCGGATTTTGAACAAACTACCATTATCTCTTGCCGGACGTATAGCAATAGCAAAAATGGTCGCGCTTCTGAAATTTTTATACCTCTTTGTTAACATCCCTGTGCCACTCACAACGCGGTTCTTTAAGCGACTGAGGTCCAACTTAATCACGCTCGTTTGGGCTGGCCAACAGCCCAGAGAAAAATACGACCTTCTAACATTGTTCCCGACACGTGGCGGGCTGGGTGCGCCGGATCTACAATTATACGCCCTGTGTACTCAGGCGGGCTTCCTACATTATTGGATCCACCCCACCCCATTTGAGCCACATGTGGCAGCAGAGCGGGATCGGGCGTCTCCATGGCCATTGACAACGGCATTGTTCCAGCCATAGAAGGCATCCAAAGGTGAAATGGACACAGTAGAATGCATGAGGTGGGCATTAGACGGTCTCTGCCGACGCTCTCTACTTACAATATTATATGCACCATCAGCCCAGCTGACGCTCTCGCTTACAATATTATATGCACCATCAGCTCAGCTGGCGAATAACCCCACATTTCCTCCACTACAGGATAGGGGTGCGGCGGGCCGTGCAGCTGCACTGGGAGTAAAAACGATTGCAGATTTATTCCCGGATGGTCAGTTCCTCACCTCGCTAGTCAACCCCTCTACACATGCGCTCTCAACAATGGAAGCACTACTGTACTACCAACTCAGAGCGACCTGCCGTGGAACATACAACACATTCCCGGACTCCCCCACCCCCGGCCTCCACAGCACTAGAATAAATGTATAATACAACGTCTCCACGTAAACTCATTACCCAACTTTACACACTCACGATGAAGGCTTCCATGCTAGATACTTCCGGGGCGCGGGTGGCATGGGAGGGGGAGCTGGGCTACAAAATCCCGGCAGACAGGTGGGAGTACTGCTGTGGCCAGACAGAGCAACAATCCCCCAATTATAGGCTGCGATTGATACACTTTAAATACATACACAGAATGTACCGCAGACCTTTGCAACTGTACAGGATGGGCCTACTAGAAACCTCAAATTGCTCCCGCTGCTCTGTGGCCGGGGCCACGTTTCTCCACTTGGCCTGGGCGTGTCTGAGATACACACTGACCCCAAGACCACCCTCCGAGGCACCCTCATCTACAGACCCCCGGGACCACGCACACTATTCAGCGAAGACATCGCAGACTTCATCAGCCCGCACGCCATGCCCTCCGCCGACTACATCCTCCTAGGGGACCTCAACTTCCACCTGGAGAACAACAACGACAGAAACACCACCGCCCTGCTGGACAACCTCGCCAACCTCGGACTCAAGCAACTGGTGAACACGCCCACCCACTACGCCGGCCACACGCTTGACCCCGTCTTCTCGTCCAGCAAGCACATCTCCTTCAGCCACGCCACCGGACTCCACTGGACCGACCACAGCTGCGTCCACTTCAGCTTCAGAAAGACTGCGACCCACCACCACCCGCAACAGGTTCCCCGCCGGAGCTGGAGCAAGATCACCGCCGAGCAGCTCACCGCCTCCCTCAGCCAGAACACACCCACCAACACAACGGACCCAAACGAAGCAGCCAGCAACCTCGCCAAGTGGCTGACCGCCTGCGCCGACGACCTCGCACCACTAAAAACCCTCCCAGCAGACCCGGAAGCAAGAAAACCCCTTGGTTCACCAACGAACTCAAGGAATCCAAGAAGAACTGCCGCACTCTCGAGAAAACCTGGCGACTCGACCAGACCACAGACAACAGGACCGCCCTCAAACACGCCACCCGCAAACACCACCAGCTGATCCGTGCCACCAAGAAGTCGGCACTCAAAGAACGACTGGACAACAACGCCCATGACAGCAAGGAACTTTTCAGCATCGTCAAAGAGTTCTCCAACCCCAGCGCCGGAAACAACGACATCACCCCCTCGCAAGACCTCTGCAACTCACTCTCCGCGTTCTTCCACCGCAAGATCACCGACATACATAACAGCTTCGACGCACAAACCACGCACCCTACCGCCGAACCAACGCCCGCCACCACCACCCTCTGCAACTGGACCCCGATCAGCACCGAAGACACCACCCGCACGATGAACTCCATCCACTCCGGATCACCAACCGACCCCTGCCCACACCACGTCTTCAACAAAGCCGACGCCACCATCGCACCCCATCTCCAGGACATCATCAACTCCTCCTTCCACACCGCCACCTTCCCGGAGAGCTGGAAGCACGCCGAGCTTACCGCCCTCCTGAAGAAACCAACGGCGGACCCCACCGACCTCAAGAACTACCGTCCCATCTCGCTCCTTCCGTTTCCGGCCAAAGTCATCGAGAAGACCGCCAACAGACAGCTTGCCGCCTTCCTCGAGACGAATGGATCCCTCGACCCCTCGCAGTCCGGGTTTCGGGCCAACCACAGCACCGAGACCGCCCTTATCGCAGCCACCGACGACATCAGAACCCTAACCGACAACGGGGAAACAGCTGCCCTCATCCTCTTGGACCTCTCCGCGGCGTTCGACACCGTCTGCCACCGCACCCTAGTGAAGCGCCTCAGCAACATCGGAATCCGAGAGAAAGCACTGGAATGGATCATCTCGTTCCTCGCCGGTAGAACCCAGAGAGTCCGCCTCCCCCGTTCAGTTCCGAAGCCACCGAAGTCATCTGCGGCGTTCCACAAGGATCTTCACTCAGCCCAACCCTCTTCAACGTCTACATGAGCCCCTCGCAGCCATCGCACGCCAACACAACCTCAACATCATCTCCTACGCCGACGACACCCAGCTGATCCTCTCCCTCACCAACGACCCCACCACCGCCAGAGCCAACCTACACGACGGGATGAGAGATGTCGCCGACTGGATGAGGAACAGCCGCCTTAAACTGAACTCAGACAAGACGGAAGTCCTCATCCTGGGCTCATCACCCTCCGCCTGGGACGACTCCTGGTGGCCCCCGGCCCTGGGCACCGCACCCAAGCCAACGGACCACGCACGCAACCTGGGCTTCATCCTGGACTCCTCCCTGTCGATGACCAGACAAGTCAACGCCGTCTCATCTTCATGCTTCAACACCCTGCGCATGCTCCGCAAGATCTTCAGATGGATCCCCACTGAAACCAGGAAGACCGTCACCCAGGCACTCGTCACCAGCCGACTGGACTATGGGAACACTCTCTACGCCGGAACCACAGCCAAACTTCAAAAAGACTCCAGCGCATCCAGAACGCCTCCGCACGACTCATCCTGGACATCCCCCGACACAGCCACATCACCGGACACCTGAAAGACCTGCACTGGCTCCCCGTCAGCAAGAGAATCACGTTCAGACTCCTCACCCACGCACACAAGGCCCTCCACGACCTGGGCCCAAAGTACCTCAACGACCGCGTGACCTTCTACACGCCCACACGCCAGCTACGATCAACCAGCCACGCCCTCGCCACCGTACCACGCATCCGCAGAACCACCGCCGGAGGAAGATCCTTCTCCTACCTGGCAGCCAAGACCTGGAACTCCCTCCCCACTCACCTTCGGCGAACCCAGGACCATCTCTCCTTCAGGAAGCAGCTCAAGACCTGGCTGTTCGAGCAGTAACTTACCCCCTCCCCCAGCGCCTTGAGACCCTCCCGGGTGAGTAGCGCGCTCTATAAATGCCGTGATTGATTGATTGATTGAGGGCAGCGGGTTATTGAGTGACAGTGTGTGGCATAATAAGTGACATTATATGAGCTACTATCTCGCCGGACCCTGTGGCCTGCCTTCTTGGCTATGTGAAGGAAACACCTGCCACATCTCGTCGCCTTATGGCGATGCTGCTCCTACTTGCGAAGCACAGAGTTGTAATACACTGGGGCCGGAAGCCAACACCCACTAATATAGCGTGGCTTTTAGACGCCTCTCACTGCCAGGAGCAACTCACTACATACTGGGACCTTATGCCTGCAAGATCCAGACCTTTAGATATTTGGGAACCTTTTATCACATACCTCAGACACAGCGCTGACATGATGCCAGACAGGCCCGAACAGACTGCACTAGACGGGTTGACAGCCCCACCGGGGCTGCCCTGACATAGATTATGAGGCCTCACTGAAATGTTGGTTGAGGGTGGCCGGTAATGAATAATGCCACCAGGCAAAATTGTGCTGCATGTATAATATTGCTCAGAGAATTAATCCAGATCATGAGTGCACTGTCCGAACGGCTTATAACATCAATGTATTGGGTGATACAATGCCGAGGCGACATGTCGAGCCCCAATCCTGTACTGCATGCTTTAGTTTGCGCTCAATAAAGTGTTAAAAAAAATGCATATCATCAAGATGTTTCTGAAGTTTCTAAAACTATGATGGTCTGCTTTTCTCAAACCACAGGCCTAAAATATGCATGTAATGCAGTCTATTGAAAAATTGGTTCTCTAAATGCAGGGCGAACCTCAGGTTAGGAAGAGAGGTAAACTCCATTTCACAATACTTCAGCAAAACAAATAAGGTTCTAGAAACTGCATCGACTTCACCATTAAGGGACAGTGTATGTCTAACAAAACCACAGACTGCACAGTTGACTTTAGAAGGTTATCTAAACTAAATGTCAAAATCAGTAACTTATTGTGGCTGTTATTGGCTGCCATAATAACAATCACAAATTTAACAATTACCTGCTAAATGAGGAAGTCTTTTATTACCGGATTTTTATAAGTACTGGAGCCGATCACAGATTCAACATATCATTAAACTGTCAGATGTAAATGTGGTAGTAAAAGCTGGGTTGACTACAAATTAAGTTATATATCAGCTAACAAAGTTGACACAGCATTTGTTAGAACAAGACAAATGTCTAACAAGGTTCTGTTGAATTAAAATGAACCATTTTTTATTGCATTAGTTAGATCTATGCATGTTTGTAACTACTTTAGACAGATACTGAATTAACCCCTGCAAAAGTGTTTTATTTCTTTGTGAAATGCCCTAGCACATCAAAATGAAAACATTTAAACTTTGCAGGAAAAGCTGCAAGTAGTCCACATTGCAGAATTGACAGAGGAGTTTGCTACACGTGCTAGCAATGAAAGAACATGATTGAGCCACCCCTATGGTTGAACCACATGTACATGCTCAATAGGAACTGTAATTTTTGGATTAGGTAACACAATTTGACTTCATTTAAATGTTTAAATTTTTGCTGATATTTCACTTGGCTTGATCCTGTGGAGTGCAAAAAACAGTTAATTGTTGTTTAGGGGTGAAGGTTAGGTATGAGTGCATATTTTAGAAATTAATTTGTAAAAATAAAACACTGGCTTGGTTGAAGCATAGGAGTTTGAGAATGGAAATATCGGTCCTTATTAAAACGAGTGTACATTTAATAGAGACAAGTACATGGATGTCTACAGAATAGATTTTTGACAAAAAGCATTTCAGTTTTAGGAAATCGGTACCAGTAACGACAGGTATATTTGAAGACTAAATAATAATTGTGAATGGCAACTATTTATATTCAAAATAAAAATAATTCTATCATGGACTTTAATAAGGGGGTTTCATAAGGAAGCGCTTAATAGGATTTAAAAGTGATACATTTACCAAATGTATTTTGGTAGGCTTGTATTCTAACAGAAAATTATTAACAAAATAGTTGAAAGTTTCAAATGCATGCCTTTTATGGATTTCCTGTTTTAGATCAAAAACCTCTACGACAATTTCACGGACCGTCCTCCAGACACCACAGCCTCCCACCCGCCCCCCCAAGGACAACAGCCAACCAACCATCTCCAGCTGGACACCCCTCACGACCGCAGACACCGCCTCAGCCATGAAAGGCATCCACTCGGGGGCTCCCACCGACCCCTGCCCTCCTCACATCTACTACAGAGCCGCGGCCGCCATCGCACCCGAACTGAAGCGCACCATCAACACCACCTTCGAAACAGGCACCTTCCCGGACGTCTGGAAAAGTGCAGAAATCAGGCCCCTACTCAAGAAGCCAACAGCGAACCCCACCGACCTCAAAAACTACCGGCCCATCTCGCTCCTCCCCTTCGCAGCCAAAGTTGCAGAGAAACTGGTCAACAGAGAACTGACACAGTTCATTGAACAGAACTCCGTCCTCGACCCGTCCCAATCCGGATTCCGAAGCAACCACAGCACGGAGACCGCCCTACTCGCCGCCACAGACGACATCCGCACCCTCCTGGATCAAGGACACTCAGCAGCCCTCATCCTACTCGACCTATCAGCGGCGTTCGACACCGACTCTCACCACACACTAGTCACCAGACTACACGACTCTGGCATACAAGGAACAGCCCTGGACTGGATCCGATCGTTCCTCACCGGAAGAAGCCAGAGAATCAGGCTACCTCCCTTCCTCTCCGACCCTACGAAACCACCTGCGGAGTCCCACAAGGATCATCACTGAGCCCGACCCTCTTCAATATCTACATGGCCCCCCTCGCAACCATGGTACGAAAACATGGCCTCAGCATCGTATCCTACGCCGACGACACCCAGCTCATCCTCTCGCTCACCCGAGACCCCACCACCGCCAAACTCAATTTCCAGAAAGGAATGCAAGAAGTCACTGACTGGATGACCAACAGCTGCCTGAAACTCAACGCCGAGAAGACAGAAGTCCTCGTCCTTGGAACCACCCCTTCAGCATGGGACAACACCTGGTGGCCAATCGCCCTCGGGAGCCCACCTACCCCCGCAGACCACGCCAAGAACCTGGGTATCATCCTCGACTCCTCACTCACCATGAACCGACAGGTCAACGCAGTCACATCCAGCTGCTTCAACACCCTCCGCATACTCCGCAAGACCTTCAAATGGATCACCCCCACCCCCACCCCCGAGTCAAGAAAGACAGTCACCCACGCACTCATCACCAGCAGACTGGACTATGGAAACGCACTCTACGCCGGCATCAACAAGTCCCTACTTCGCAAACTCCAGACCATACAGAACACCGCAGCCAGACTCGTCCTTGGCTTCCCCCGACAAGAACACATCAGCCAACATCTACGAAGACTCCACTGGCTCCCCGTAGAGAAAAGAATCACCTTCAAAATCCTCACCCACGCCTACAAATGCCTACACAACAACGGACCCGAATACCTCAACGACAGAGTCAACTTCCACGTACCCAAAAGAAGCCTCCGTTCCTCCAACCTCGCACTAGCCGAAAACCCGCGCATCCACAGAGCCAGAGCAGGCGGAAGATCCTTCTCCCACATCGCAGCCAAGACATGGAACGAGCTACCGGCAGACCTCAGATGCATCCCCTCCCTGAACACCTTCAGGAAGTCCATCAAGACCTGGCTCTTCGGCTAAGCAAACCAGCGGATCCACCCCGCCCCAGCGCCTTAAGACCCCCACAGGTGAGTAGCGCGCTTACAATTCCCCTGATTGATTGATTGAAATGTATAGCAGAAAGAACTCCCAAGTGTTGAGACATTAAGCTTCAACTAGAACAAACAAAAACACCTGCTGCCTCATTTTAGGTACAATCATACAGACAAAGTAAGATCTGGATATTGTAATCATGTGGGTAAAGGTCAACAAAGGCATAAGAAGCAACAAGGTCAACCGGGAAGACAGAGAGCAATCGGAGATCAGGGTGCACCCGAGGCACATCACAGAGGAGAGCTGTGGAAGGAGGCAGTGCTTGATGCACTTACTGTGTCAAAGTCCTTTGCTTGAAAATGCTTAACAAGTATTGCACTTAGTTTATAGACCGTTCAAGGATGACAGACTGGGTTTCTCAGTAGGTACTTGTTAGAAATGGGATTTTTGGTAGGCTAGGGCATGTTCTACGCGGCGGACAGCGAGAGACAAACTGTGTCGGGCAACAGCTGACCTCGAAAGCAAGAGTGCTAATAGGAAGCTGTTCTCACTCCCCCACCAGGTAGAGTTTAAAAATCCAATAAACTCGGTTCCTCTCCAAGAACGAGGGGCTCTACTACTTTTTGCAACCGAGCATTGACTCGGGAAGGTGACATCCCCTTTACTTCTGGATCAAAAGGAGCGAGGGTGAGGACCTAGGGATCACAGTGTTGAGAGTCCTGAGGAAAGCCGGGGTATTAGTTTTGCCGGCTGAAACATGTCGACGTTTTAGCAGAGTGGAGGGGTTGGCGTCTCATTATAAGCTCCCCAACCTAGCATCCACATTTTTTGTTTTAAACCTGGACAGGGGACCTAATATTAAAATGATGACTAGGATCCCCTGATACCAGTTTTATATCACTTTCTCTGCACTTTTTTCTCACCTGTGATTGGACACTGTATGTTGTATTGTCTTCCCCTTCCCTATTGCTCCACCTCCAACGTTTGGCTGACGCGGAGGTGTGTTAGCAGCCCTATGATGAAGCATGACACAGCTTGCTGTGTGTGAGGGCAGTTTTATCAATTTGGTGCATTTCCCCTACACTCATCCACCCTCACGTTGTGTTATTATTCCTCTTCTTTTTGTGATATCACAAGGCTAGGGCATGTGCCAATGTCAGGCAGAAACCACCACTCTAGTCAGGATAAGGGAGTTACACTCCTAAAATAACCCCTGCTCACCCCCTTGGTAGCTTGGCACGAGCAGTCAGGCTTATCTTAGAGGCAGTGTGTAAAGCATTTGTACATAACCAACAGTAATACAGTGTAAGCACTACAAAAGGACACCACACCAGTTTAGAAAAATATCCAATATTTTTATATACTTAAGACAAGACCAAAAACGATAAAAAAATCCACAATACAGTACTTAAAAATCTTCGGTTATCAAAACATGCTTGAAAAACAGTTCCTTGATGTCGATAGCTCCGTCCGGGGCTATCACGGCGTCTTAAGCAATACAAATCCAAACAGTTCTGGCTGACCGCAGTGTCGCGGGCCAGCTACGGTGTCGGGAAGACCCGCAAACAGTACCTTTTAGAAATGCAGGGCATCGGCGACCTCTCGTTGAGCTTCCGAAAGCAGGGCATCCGCAGGCGTCGGTTCCGGAGGTCGGTGCAGGAGTCGTTGGGGTCCTCGAAGTCACACGCGATGCAGATCAAACTCCTCTCTGATGAAGTCAGGAGCGCTGGCGTCGGCAGGCGTCGGGTGCTGCGGTGCGAAGTGTAGCGGTGCGGCGTGCGGTGTCCACAGGTCGCGGTGCGAGCAGCGGCTCGGTGGCGGCGTCGGTGAGACCAGGGTCGCGGTGCGAAGTGAATGCGGTGCTCGTCGCGGTGCGGGCAGGTCGCGATGCAAGCAGCGGCATCGTCGTTGCTGAAGCGCTGTCGTCGGCTGACGAACTGGAGTCGATGGCGCCGGAGTCGGTAGGCCAAGGCTGCGGTGTGGGATGAGAGCGGTGCCTCGTGTAACTTTACAAGCGGTGCCCTCGAAACACGGTGCAAGCAGCGGCGTCGATTTTGGCGTGGAGCGGCGTCGTCGGGGATACCAAGGCGTCGTCGTGAAGCGAGGCGGTGCGAAGTGCGGGGCTCACAGGTTGCGGTGCGAGCAGCGGCTCGGTGGCGGCGTCATCAGACGTCGTCGGTGATACCAGTGTCGCGGTGCCGCGTTGCGGCGGTGCCTTCTGCGGTGCCTTCAGGACACGGAGTTGGCAGCGTCGTCGTCGACGTCGTCGGGTTGCTTTTTCTTCTGTTGAAGCACAAAACACACAGTTCCCAGTGCTGAGGGCAGAAGAGCTTCAAGTCTTTGCTGTTCCTGAGACTTCTTGAACAGGGGACAAGCTCTACCTCAAGCCCTTGGAGAAACTCACAAAAGTAGATTGCAGAAAGTTCAGTCCAGTCCTTTCACAGCCCAAGACAGAAGCAGGCCAACACAGCAAAGCACACAGCAATGTGGTAGTCCCTCCTCACAGCTCCTCCAGCTCTTCTTCTTGGCAGTCTTCTTGGTCCAAAAGAGTTCTAAAAGTCAGGGCTCTGGGCCCCAATATTTATATCCCCAAATCCTTTGATCTCTTAGGCAGAGTGTCTGTGCCCAGCCAGAACCAGTTCTACCTTCTCTGGTGTGACTTCCTGGCAGGAGGTGGAGACGGCATGGTCAGAGGCAGACCAGGCCCTTTGAGGTGCAAGGAAATCTCCTCCCCCTTCCCCAATTGCAGCCCAGGTCTATTCAGCCCTTTCCTGACCCACCTAGACTATCTGGAGCCACTCCTGCTCCCCAGCCTTCTGTCATCCAAAACCCAGACAGGCAATCCACATTCCAGCAGAGGCACACGGGATGACTGAGCAAGAAAATACCTACTTTCTAAAAGTGGTATTTACAAACACAGAATGTAAAAATCACCTTCACTAAAAGATGCATCTTTAGATTCGGAGTTCAGGCATACTAAACTTTATTTTCCTACCTAATTCCCCGGGCCAGTTATGTTTATAAGATGTTATAAACAAACTCCCCATTCTGTCCTATGGGGAACAGGTAGCATTGCAATAGCGAAAAACGAAATTGGCCGTAATTCACCAACCGGACATGCCACACACACCAGGGCATGTCCTACCTTTCACATACACTGCACCCGGCCCACAGGGGTACCTTGGGCCTACCTTAGGGGTGGCTGACATGTAAGAAAAGGGGAGGTGAGGGACTGGCAAGTGTGTACACTGGCCAAGTCGACATGGCAGTTACAAACTGCGCGCAGACTCCGCAATGGCGGGTCTGAGTTACCTTTTCAGGGCTACTCACGTGGGTGGCACAATCAGTGCTGCAGGCCCGCTCGTAGCATTTGATTCACAGGCCCTGGCACACTCCGTGCACTTTACTAGGGACTAACAAGTAAATCAAATATCCAATCATGGAAACACCAATCCAGAAACACAATTTACTACAGGAGCACTTGCACTTTACCACTGATCAGCAGTGAGAAAATTGCGCAGAAACACTACGCCAGCAAAAACAGAGTCAAAACCGGGAGGTCAGAAAGGAAACACGCCAAAAGATGCCAAGTCTAACAGTACTTGTTTAAATTACCTATGTTATTAAAAATACGTACAACAGCAAAACAGGTTCTACTTAAGGGGACGATGAAATTGCTGTCATGTGTAATGCGCTTTCAGTTCCAAGATCGGGATTTGAATCCAATGCTCAATGGAGCTCATGGGTCCTTGGGCACATTCACAAAGAAAATTAGACCTAATATGGTCAAGAAGAGAATTTGTTGACCCAGAAACACTTTACCAGACTGTTCTCGCATTCCCTTATCTGCAAAACCCGGGAACACTTATCAGTGCCTATATTAAGAATTGTGTGGCAAAAATGAAGATAATTCAACTTCAAAGAAGGGGGTGAAGAATTCCGGTCATATAGCAATACCCGCAGGCAAAGCAGCACTCACTGTGCCAACCTTGGTGATGTGGTGGTGGAGGGGTGGCAGAAGGTGTGTGTGTGTTAGTTGCATGTTGAACATGCTGGTATTGAACAAAAAGCAAAGTTGGTGGAAACCTCATATTTAACAGGGCTAAAATCAGAACCATGAATAATTTTTCATAGTTCAGGAACAATACATTATTTATGGGAATTGTAGATTTCATCCAGTGGGAGCCCTAATTTCAGTCGGATTTCTTTCTCTCTGGCCAATTTGTCCTGAGGCATGATAGTGCATTTAGATAATGTCCGTCCCAATTGAAACTTCTGGGTGGAGGGACATCTCTAGCCCACTGAGTTACAGGGAAGGTGTCCCTGCAGAGTGCATGGACTGGATGTATTTAAATGGCAGATTCATGCTGGTGGGCGTAGGGGGTTGCTTGACAGTATGATACTAATAAATGTTTAGGAGGAGTCTAATACTGTTACATTTAGTTGCAGTTTAAGAAGCTGTCAAGCAGAAAAGATATGAGATGCTGAGTTTCGGTCCAATACTCTCCCCAAGAAAATAAGGTTGTTTTTCATGGAGGGCCAAGACTGAGAAAGACTCCCCCAGAGAAAGGATTGGATTCTCAAGGGCACAAAGGAAGGATGAGATAACACTTTGTCACAGGCATGCAGATGACCTCAGGCTTTCTTAGACTGACTACGGGTATAACTAGAGGGGGAAGAAGAGTTATCTGGAACCCAAAACTTCTGAAATCTTGTGGGGAAGTAAGTCGGCAACAGAGAGGGTAGTGGCACACTAAAGGGTGGGAAGAGAGTCAACAGGAGTGAGGATCCTGGTCCATCAGCTCACATGACAGAGCCCTTACCAACCAGCTTTCTGTTGGCACCCAAAAGAAGGCAGAAAATGTCACAGAGATCTGTCCAGTGAATATGAGAGTTCCCTGAGATCTGTGTAGGTGAGGAGAGAAAATTACTAGGATTTACTAGGGCGGGTGTAAGAGTCCCAGTCCAGAGTGAGGTACAAAAATCAGGAGTGAGGAATGTCTCACTCCAGAGCGACTGAGTGCTTCTGAGCCAGAAGTAAATTCAGGAGCATATGTTTCTCCTGAATGATTGTGGCCTGCTTTGTTTAACCTAGCTATCCAGAAAGCATGGTGTCCGTTCCTAGAAATATGTTTGGATTGACTAATTTCATGTGAGCAAGTGAGGTAGAGGGTTATGGGCCCATTTAAAGCAACAGTAAAGACTAGAGTGTAGCTTTAGGGATTGAAAGTCCCTTGGTGCAGTATCCATGTGACAACCAGTGTCTCATTTTATCATTCTGGCAGTCCTGGTATTTTGTGCAGGAAACTAGCGTCACAAGTCTCCTGACCAGTGCACTGCAAGATATGGGTGTGGTGGTCACCAACAGACTGCTAGAGTCAGTTAGGGTCCTTCTAAAGTGGTACTCCTTTTTGGGTAGGAGACCACCGTCCCCATGATTAAGCCATAATACTACTAAAGGTTGGAAGGAGACGGTTAAAATATTGAGACATGTGTCCTTTTACTTGAACCCCAGTGGGAAGACTGACAACTAGGTCTCCCTGGGGTGGTGGGGGTTTGGGGGGCAAGGGAGGGAATGACCGGGCTCCTTTACTCACCGTAATTTTATGTTAAAAGTGGTTGGGCAAGATATAAAGTTGCGTACCTGTGTTGAGGTCGCCCGTATATATGTAGTCCCTTATGTTTATAGGGTATAGTACAGGGTAAGCAGTAGCTACACTTCACTATCCTCTTACTCCAAATATGTGCCCTCTGCTGCGCCTTAAGATTCCCATTCCCATTGAAAATCACTGTGGAACCAGGTACAGTTTCTGGCTTTGAATCAAAATCCAGAGGAGAGACCTTTTGTTACAAGTGACTAAAACTGAACCTGTTCCAACAAGACCTGTCACCCAGCCAGTGAGCAACACTTGAACGATAAACAGTAGCCTGGAAGCATGGCCTAGGACACACACCTAATAAAAAGACTTGGGCTCCCTGCCTAACCCACACTTTCTGCACGTGGTGCTGAGTGCCAGAACGGTCTACCTGGAATCCACAATAGAAAGGGCACTAGTTCACCTCCAAATGATTGCCACAGAGCAGAGACCAACCAAAGGGGAAATACTGTTGACAGTGATTTGTTGCCCCCAAACATTTGTTTTTCAACTTTGAACCTACTTGGAGTGAGACAACTGTCCCACCATTAGATATAAGCTTGCCACTATAGCATATGTGTTCACCATTTCACTCTAAGAACTCTGCACACCTATGTAGAGGAAGACAAGGCCCAGAGGATGTATCCTTGCATCCTCTGAAAAAGTAATGGAAAAGGCTGTCAACAGTCAACTTGCCGCCTTCATAGAAGAAAACAACATCCTCGACTCCTCCCAATCAGGCTTCAGGAAGAACCACAGCACTGAAACCGCCCTTCTCACTGCGACAGACGACATCCGCTCCCTCCTCGACAGAGGAGAGACTGTGGCCCTCATCCTCCTGGACCTCTCCGAGGCCTTCAATACAGTCTCTCATCGCACTCTAGCCCGCAGGCTCCACAACGTGGGAATCCGGAACAAGGCCCTCGACTGGATCTGCTCTTTCCTCTCGGACAGAACGCAACGGGTCAGATGCCCTCCTTTCCTCTCGGAACCCACACAGACCACCTGCGGAGTCCCCCAAGGCTCCTCCATCAGCCCGACCCTGTTTAACATCTACATGGCCCCGCTCACATCCATCGTCAGATCACACGGACTCAACATCGTATCATAGGCAGACGACACCCAACTCATCCTCTCCCTGTCCAATGAACCAAACTTATCCAAACATAACTTTCAAGACGGAATGGAAGCAGTCGCCAGGTGGATGAAGAACAGCTGCCTACATCTCAACACGGACAAAACAGAGGTGCTCATCATGGGCCCACACCCCGATGCCTGGAACGACACCTGGTGTTCCCCCGCCCTCGGGAACCCTCCCTCCCCCATGGACCACGCACGCAACCTTGGAATCATCCTGGACTCCGAACTCAAAATGGACTGCCAGATCAACACCGCCACCTGCTACCACACCCTCCGCCTACTCCGAAAGACCTTCAACTGGATTCCCCTCGAACACAGGGAAACCGTCACCCACACCCTCATCAGCAGCAGACTAGACTACGGCAACGCACTCTACGCCGGTATCAACAAGAACCTAACCCGCAAACTCCAGAACGTCCAAAACGCTGCCGCCAGACTAGTCCTCAACCTACCGTGCCACTGCCACATCAGCCAACACCTACGGACACTACACTGGCTACCCATCGTGAAGAGAATCACCTTCAAGTTCTCACGCCCACAAAGCCCTCCAGAACACCGGACCCACCTACATGAACCACCGCCTCACGTTCCACGCACCCCAAAGATCTCTCCGCTCGGCCCAGCTCTCCCTTTCGACGGTACCACGCATCAAGAAGACCAGATCAGGAAGACGCTCCTTCTCCCTCCTCGCTGCTAAAGAATAGAACTCCCTCCCTCTCCACCTCCGACAGACACCATCACTCCCCAAGTTTTTAAAAGACCTCAAGATCTGGCTCTTCGACGGAGCTCTGTGATCTTCCGGGAGCAGCACGCCCCCATCCCCTCCCCCCCAAGCGCCTTGAGACCCCTTCAGGTGAGTAGCTGCGCTTTATAAACCCGGATTGATTGGTTTCTCCCTTTCAGTTGTAAGGACTATACCTATACTGCTGAGAAGAATCTCTGCTGCTGAAGGGACTAGGAGATAAGACTGCCTAGCTTGGAGAAATCATACCCGTTCAGCCAGAGAATGGATTCAGCATGAATGCCTTACTGCAAGGGGATCTGAAACACCAAATCTGCTGAGATTGGAAGCTATGACAGCAAGAAGTATTGATGCCTGCACCCAGCATCACTTCATATTCACCACAACCAGATGATCACGAGAGGCCCAAGTGCCTGCACATTGCACAACCACCACGCTATGATCACAAGAGGCCAGCATATCTGCATCAGTGAATCATTTCTTCAAGCGAATGAAGACTAAGCAAGGCTCTGTGCTCCCAACCGTAGCATATCACATAATTTCTTCAAGTTACGGTTGACAGTGAGGGCCTTTTGTCCAGCTTACCCCTGCCTCTACCAGCAGACAAACTGACTTAAAGGACAAGCTTTTATGGCACCTCTGTCACTGTTTAGCCTCCTGTTTGGCCCAGAATGTGACTTCTGCTGCCTCCAGTAACTGTCTGGCTACTGCCCAGCAGTGCAGTCACGTGCAGCCCATGAAACTATAGACTGCCTGGTATCACACTGTAATAACTCGAACACTTGTGAACAGGTGCTGTGCCTGGCTATTGTCTGGGGATTATCCCAGTGACTATAAACCTTCTTCTAGCGCTCACGTTGAAGACGCAGTTCTGTTACTGTCATTTAGGATACACAGACAATAATGTTAATGCCATAAAACTTATAAAAGTTACTAGACATACTTCCGTAATGATAATGAAATCCTTGTACTGTTGCAAAGGAGTAATACTTCTTGCACAGTCTATTTCCTGCAAGCCATAAATGTGCAACCTGATCTACACTTTGTCCCAAACCACCCTCCAAGTGGCAACTATGACTGTAAAATTCTGCCACCCCATGAAAGTCAATCCGTAAAAGGGAGGTAGTTGGTATTTCCGTGAGCTTGCATGGGTCTGGAATTGTTTCTGCAATTCCAGGGGCACTGGCAATGCTTGATACATAAATTGCTGAAGTGCCCTTGAGTTGTGCAGGCCCTGGGGTGAAATTGGCTAGACAGTGGCACAGAGCTGAACTTGAGTGGTTTTCTTTTATATATTGGGGTAGTTAGGGTTCCTGGACCTGATACAACATTTGAAATGGTTCAAAAGACATTTAGGTACGCCTTTGCACCCACACACTGATAGAATACTGGCACCACAATTCAGGATGTGTACCTGGCCCTGTACAGGTCAGCAGCAAATGCCCAGACAGCTAATCACTACATGGAAGGGGGAGGTGTTAAATGGAACAAGGTGCTACGGTAACACAACCGGCTCATGTACTTAACATTTTAACTGTTCCCATAGGTATATGTTTAGCACGTGTTATTAAAATCCTATTTATCAGCCTCAGATTTCAGAAATGGTTTTAATAGCTTCAAATAAGGCACGTTGTGGAGGAAAGTTCAGCTACATGCTCCAGTCAAAACGTGCAGTCCTTTTTTTTTTTTTTTTAATTTTTTTTTTATTGATTTTAGTGCATAGTTACAACTCGGTATACACAAGCCAATAATCAATTCAATGAACTCAGAAAAATAATTTCGCAGTACTTCCCTCCCATACCCCCCCCTAACCCTCCCTCCCAGGCAGATCCTTAACAGATTTCCAAAACACTTTGCTTATTGCAAAAAAATCAACGTATGCATGGTGGGTGGTGACAGTGATAAAAACTCTCCTACACAGTCCACATCTATGGCCAGCCAACTCGAACACACCTGTAGTAACGTCCCAAATGGAGACAGCGCCTACCATGCTTGCCAACTGGTCCCGCTCCCAGGGGCATCCATCATTCATGCCAGGTCAGGGTGAGACATCAAATATATTGCAAGGGAGCCCAAAGTCCTTGGGGCGAGAAGACTCAGGTAGTTCTTCGCCATATATCCGAAGCTGATCCCTACAGTATAGTAAGTCCTTAAGCCATTTCTTAACAGTGGGTACTACCTTGGCTCCCCAGCATTGCGCTACTGCCCTTTTTGCAAAAGAGTCGAGAGTGCCACTAGGCGCCTGTTACATGGTTTGAGAGGTTTGACGTGGCCCAGCAAGCACATCTCAGGGGTACAGCACACAGGTTCTGACACAACCGCCGTAAGCATGGTCGTCACCGCAGTCCAGAACGCAAGCACACCCGGACACATCCAAGCCACATGAAGAAAATCCGCATCCGGGCTCCACATCTCACACAGTTAGCAGCCTCTCTCAGACCATATTTATGCAATTGTAGGGGGTGTAATATACCTGATGTAGGAATTTAAAATGAATAATTCGGAGGTTGCAATTAGCTGTGAGACGTCCCGTGAGCCGACAACACTCCCTCCAGGTCTCAGGTGTAATAGGGGTGCCCAACATCGTTCCCCACCGTACACACGAGGGGAGTCTTCTTGCTCCCGTTCCCGCAGCGAGGCGTTATACAGCCTAGTAATGAGACTCCTTCGGGACGCACCTGAGAGCATCACCTGCAGCGCCTGCAGAGTGGTTGGTTCGGTTGGATAATTTGGATATGCCGCACGGACAGCCTGCCGGACCCGGACATAGGTAAAGTTAAACATAAAAGGTCGATTTACGCCACCCTGCGCCGCCCGTAAGTCTTTGAATTTACCGCCCTCATACAAGTCGCCCAGTGTGGTGATGCCCGCAGCCGTGAGCTCCTTCCTGGCCGTCGACTCTCGTGCCGCAGAGATATCGGGATGTGAGACTAATGGTACGGATGAAGCGTATAGGTAAGAAAGTTGAGCCCGGAGTGCAAGCATTCGCCACGCCCACGCCGTGCACTGCGTGGGGTTGATCTCATTTCGTGGGCCTCCTGTTCCCCCGAAAGCGCAACTGCCTGTACTGGAAGAGGAAAAACAGCATCTGATTCAATCGCCACGTGGGGCTGAAAGCACTGTGGGAAATGCCAGTAATGTGCGAATTGCGCCTGCGCACATAGATAATAAAGACGAAAGTCTGGGGCCTCGAAGCCACCGCGGTCAAATGGCAGCACCAGCAGTTCCCATCGACACCGGGGCTTCTTACCACCCCACACAAATGTTAAGAGCGCAGACTGTAACGTGCGGAACAGTGCCATATTCAGTTTGATAGGGATGTTAACGAAAAAATACAACAGCTTGGGTAAAAAGACCATCTTCACAACGGCAATTCTATCGGCTAATGAGAGAGGTAAGTGTGCCCACCGCACGTCTTGTTCAGAGATACGTGAAACCGTGCGACCATAGTTCTCGGAGACAACGACAGTTGGGTCCCTGTGCACCCAAACTCCAAGATATTTGACCGGGTCCGATGTCCAGGCCAATGGGAAGTCCACCTCGACCTCAGCTGTTCGCGCAGTCAACGGAAACACTACGGATTTGGACCAGTTAATCCCCAGGCCCGAGAATCTTTCAAATTTTACGTATTCTCGCAGCAGCACAGATAGGTACGTAGCAGGTTCGCGAACATACAGCAGCATGTTATCTGCGTACAGTGAGACAATTAAGGGTCGCAGCCTGAACCTCAGAGCCGCCGCAGCATGTTTCTGACGCAGCATACAGGCGAGGGGCTCCAGCGCCAAAGAGAAAAGCATAGGGGACAGAGGGCATCCCTGCCTTGTACCCCGCTCAATGCAAAACAATGAGGACACCCATCCATTAACCCGAACGCGAGCCACCGGTCCGCTGTAAAGCACCCTAATCCACTGCAGAAAAAGGCGGGAAGCCCATGCGGCCCAGCACGGCAAACATAAATGGCCACTGCAACGAGTCAAAGGCCTTAGCCGCATCAAGTAATACGGCCACCACCTGGAAATCAGGTTCAAAGTAGTGTAGCGTGGCGAAGAGCGTGCGCAAGTTGTGTGTCGTAGAGCGCTCCGTGACGAAACCGGACTGATCAGGCAACACCAGTAGAGGAACCAACGGCTGCAGCCTGGTGGCGATCATTTTGGCGAGAATCTTTGCGTCGATATTGATGATGGACAAAGGTCGGTAGGAGCCGCATTGATTTGGGGGCTTATCTGGTTTCAATAGGGTGACCAGGAGGGCCTCCCGGAGGGAATGCGGCAGTGTCCCACTATCGTAAGCCTCTGCATATACAGCCAGGAGCCGAGGGGCCAGGTCCGCTGCATAGGTTTTGTAAAATTCGCCAGGTAGCCCGTCAGGTCCTGCGGCTTTACAGGTTGGTAACGACGTGATAGCTTCCCTGACATCTTCCACTCCGAATGGTTGTACGAGGTGTTCTCGATGTGCTGGAGATAACCATCCTAACGCTATTTCGTCGAGATAGGCATCTATCTCCACCGCCGATGGAGACTCTCTTGTGGCATAGAGACTTGTATAGAATTGCAAAACCGTATCGCAGAGGTCCACAGTTGAATGACGGGCGATCCCATTTTCATCCAACAGCTCCGCAATGTCAACTTGACAGCGCGGTTCCGAAAGTTTTTGTGCTAGCGAGCGGCCCGGTCTGCCCCCCTCCCCGTAGTAGCGTGCTATCCGCCGTCTGGAGCAATGTGAGAGCTCCTGATCCACCGCCTCATTGTGTTCCAAGACAAGCTCCCTCATGGCCGCAAGTTTAGCTGAGGATGGGTCAGACTCGAATTCTCGCTCCTGCTGAGAGATATCAGATGTCAATTTCCGTATTCTACGGCGAATATCTCGCAGGATACCAGACTGCGCTTTGATACAGGTTCCCCTTATGGTAACCTTAAACGCTTCCCAGAGCGTGCCCGCGCTGTCTACCGATCCTTCATTTTCCAGAAAATAATTCCTGATTGCCTCAGCCACGGTCTGGTGGAAAACCGGGTCTTTGAGCTCTGAAGGTTGAAGCCTCCACGCAAAGGGCGGTCTCTGGTAGGTCGGGATCTGCAGCTCCAGAAGTACAGGGAATGGTCCGACAGAGTACGTGCCTCATGCGACACTACTGTAGTCCAATTACAGACCTGCGCCGAGACGAGCCAAAAATCAATGCGGGACCAGGAACCATGGGCCGCCGAGGCGAAAGTGCTCTCTCGGGCCTCTGGATTCCGTGAGCGCCAGATATCAATTAGTTGACCAGTATCCATCAGGCCTAGCAGCATATCTGTCGCAAGTTTAGGCCGCAACATACCACTACTTACCCTATCCATGGCTGCATCCAAACACAAATTAAAATCTCCCCCACACTATCGCCGCTGGGGGAACTTCGATATTCTCCGCCACACATCAGAATAAAAAGAGGGGTCATCCACATTCGGACCATAGACATTAACTATCAGCACACTTTCACCCCCAAGCATCCATGCACCATCGCCACTCGTCCGCTGTCATCCGTCTCAGATTTAACCACAGTGAAAGGCACACCTCTCTTTACCAGGATGAGCACGCCCCTAGAATAACTGGAGAAGGACGAGGCAACCTTTACGCACGACCAGCGTGCGCCTATCTTACCAGCTGACTCCCAGGTTAAATGTGTCTCCTGTAGTAAGGCAACATGGACACCCACCCGATCTAAATAGGCAATTACAGATCTAATCTTTTTAGGTGTGTTCAAGCCTCGAACATTCCAAGTCAGGAATTTAAATGGAGAAGTCATTGCAGCCGGCCGGCCGGCCATAGTGGGACATTAGAAACATAAGAATGGACAATCTTCTTCAAGGATAACCACGAATCCGTGCCCACCCACACATTGATAATTTGATCAATAAACCCCCACGTTCTGCCTGCCCAGCCCAGGACCCTTCCTCCCCCCACCCACTTTAGCTTCCCCAACACGCCAAAGCCATCCCATAGCTCAACCCTTCCCCCTCCCCTATCCCAATAAACAAAACGCAACTTTGGGGTATACCCATTTACGGGGGCACTGAGTGCTACTAACCTCCCACAAAACAGGAGGTGGCCGAGTAGGTCTACTAATTGCCAATACAGGGGAATCGCCCATATTTACAGTCACAGATGTGTATGAGTGCCATGACCCCGACACCAGCGCCCACCCCACACGGACAAACAACCAGCAGGTCCCAACCGGCTACGGTCAAGCAGCGCCAATCCCCAAAACTATAGGAAGAGTTATAAGGCAGCAGCCCAGGGGAGGGAAGCCAGTTAAGGACAATAACCCAGCCAGCTCCGATGTCCAGTAACACATGTTGTATAGCGTCCACATGTTCCAATAGAGTTAAACGCCCTCGTCTACCAGCCAATATAAAAACTTAATGTGCGTGCCAGTTCAGGTAGGTGTTCCCATCTTTTATTTCTATTCGTCCTCGGGAGCTGTACCAGACTCTCGTCGCTGTCGCTTCAGATGTTTAGCGTGTTCCATCGCGGCCTTAGGAGAAGCAAAGATCTTGGAGTCACCGTCCCCGCCAATGCGAAGACGAGCTGGATACAGCATGGCGTTTGGGACCCCATTGGCCTGTAGGAGCTTTTTTACGGAGCCAAATTCACGGTGGGCAGCCTGTACTGCCACCGTAAAATCGGGAAAAAAGGAGAGCGCGTTGCCCTGATGTACTATCGAACCCTTCTCCCTGGCGAGCCGTAAGATTGTGTCTCAGTCTCTGTAATTTAGGATCCTGGCAATTATAGGGCGGGGAGGAGCCCCCGGGGCCGGACGGGCAGCTAGCGAGCGGTGGGCTCGCTCCACAATGAACATTCTGGAGAGATGTTCAGGCCCGAAGATCTCTGATACCAGGCCTTCGATATACGTCTCCATTTTCCCCACATTTGTTGACTCCGGTAGGCCTGTGATGCGGATGTTGCTGCGCCTCGATCTCGCCTCTAACTCCTCATTCTTGGCTTGAATCACGGCCAGTATTTTTCCATATTCAACGCTTTTTCTGCGACAGTGCTCAAACCATCCTCGGTGTCAGACACCCTCTGCTCCACCTCCCCCATGCGTGCACTCTGTTTCTCCAGCTGGGAGGACACATGATCAAGGCGGTTGTTGACCGAGGCCATCGTGCCTTCTATGGTCTGTAGAGAGCGCTGCATGGCTAGCAGCGTGCTTTCTAGTGTGGTAGGGCCGTCCGCCTGCGCATCCGCCTCCGAGTCAGAGGCCGCCTTTTGCGCAGTTTCGCGGGCTTGCGCAGGTCGAATGTCAAGCGCGGCTGGGACTTGTCCGTCTTCCCCATTTTACACCTGCACTCCCCTCACTGAGGGGATCAGTGCCTATGTAGCCCCAGTAGCCGCTTCAGCCCAGTGCGCCGATCGCTGTTCAATTGTATCTCCCAATAGTGTGCCCAGTATATGCCCCTCCTGGCACCCAGAGCGAGTAGGCAGCACCACCACAGAGCGCCGACACCACGGCGGGAGGGGGTGGAAAGGTTGCAGCGTCACCCACTGGGCATCAATATGGGACCCTCCAGTGCAGACCCACCAAGTGCGCCAAGGGGTAGTAGCGATGTTGCCCCAAGATCACACCTCAAGCCGGGGGGAGTACTCGCCACAGACTCTCATGTATGCCAGCATCCAGCGTTGTCGAATACCCGGGACAGCAGGCAAGCAGCGATCTCCTCCGTGGTCCCTGCGTAGCCGCAACAGCCAAAATCCCCTATGCCCCGCACCAGCCACAGTTCGCAGGCCGCAGCCCAGGCCCGGGCCCGCACCCACCTACGCAGCTGTAGCCCAGGCCCAGCCGTGCACCCCACTCACCGCAACCGGCGCCGATGGGCGTCCGGGTCCACAGGTAGTCGCAGCCGATGTCAGTGCTGCCGATTGCGTCCCCGCCGCTGCAGGCCCAGCAGTCAAGTAGCGTTCCGCCGCTCCACTGCGCAGTTCCCTCACCGGGCCCTCGGCCTCACCGGGGGAGGGCCGCCGCTGACGCAGAGTCCAGCACACAGCGTCGCTACGGACAGTAGGCAGTTGCAGGACAGCAACACAGCATGCCGGCCCAGGGAGGCCTACGCCCGAGTAGCGGTCGCCATTTTCTGAGTGGCAGCCTCCGCACTGTCAATCGCCGCCAGCGTGTCCCCACTGGCGTCGCCGACCCAGCTATCCTGCCCTATGGTGCCGCTTCGGTTCCGGGAGGCACTCCAGTGGTTTGCGGGTACTTTTACCCCGTATGGCAGCAGATAATGGTCGGATAACGGCTCGGCCGGGCAGAGCCTCACACCAGTGCGGCCATTTTGCCGTGCGCCCTCTAGCGCCCCCCCAAAACGTGCAGTCCTTAGATTGGAAATTGGAAGCTCATAAGGACTAGTCAGAAGGGACTAATAAGGTCATGCAGGTCCATACCCTAATTACATCCTAAATTTCTATCATTTTCTAACCTTCTTTTGTCCTCATTCATTCATGGATTTTCTATTTTGCTGACAAGGGGGACTTACCTTAGCTATGGAAGTATCCCTCACTACTACTAAATACTTATTTGAGGGCTTGTGTCCTCGAATCAAGGTACTCGTAGCCCTCTGCTGCCCACTCAGTTCCTTTGTGGTAGTATAGATTGCAGCTCTACATTAGTAAAAAATCTCTTTATCTTAGTTCAAGGCAGATTTTGTAAAACCATTTGCTTCATTAGTACCTTTATCCAGTCTATGTTTAAATTCCCCATGTAACTCAGCCAGGTAGTCAAACACTTTATGTAAGCCTATTTCCAGTCTTCCCCTTTTTATTCTTCTTCTCAAACAGAAGACATAACCCGTCATGCCCCAATATTTATATTCCCCTTGGATGCTCTTTCCTTTTTACTTGCTCGTTCTCCTTACACCTTTATTCTAATGCTACTAACGATTCTAAATTATTTTATTCTTCTTATTTTCTCTTTGTTTCAGATTAAAAGAACTCTGGGATCCTCACCTTTTCTGTTTTGACTTAAATGAGTTGCTTTAATATGATTGGTACATTTCTTCTCTGTTTTCTCTTCAATGACTAAATCCATGATATTTCCTGTGCTGAATTAGTCGCCACACCCCACTTCTGTCTTATCTGCTGATTCCTTTCCCAATGTTTGCAAAATGGATGTCCAAGTATTTAATTTTGTGCATCTGTACCCACTATTTGGCCATTAAAACTATCACTAATGCTACAACTGTGTGCATCAAGTCAATCATGCTGAAGAGCTCTTTTGAATCAGTTAGGGACGCATGGTTTACTAAAAATCTGCACATGGCTATGGTGACCTGATATGAAGGGCCTTACATTAACTCCTCAATTTTATTGTCGAATAGCTTTTGTAGATCACACAATTTGTCACTAGTAAAGCAACGCATTGTGGTAGTCCAGGCATCTTCTCAGCAGTTTTTGGACATTGTTCTCCTTGCTCCTTACGCACTAGCAAATTGTCTGACAAAGTAATATAACATGTCAAGAGGGCAGACATTCTTAGACTTTCTACGAAAGCACGCCATTAACATACTCTCCATTGTAAGTTTTACTCCAAGGTTTCTGGTGGGCTTGATTCTGCTGCACTGGAGGGACAGAATTCTGTTCGAGCCCAATCCCTAGCATTGATAACTATCAGTTTTAGGATTATTTTTCTCCATTTCCACTGAACTTGCATGTCACTCTGATAATCTGCTACATCTAACCAATCTTGTTTGGCTAGATGTAGCAAATTATCATTAATTTCTTTGTAGAATTTTCTTCTCTGCATAATGTGAAACCATTCTTCCTGATACAGTTCAACCTGCTGTTCTTTTCCAACTGAATTTGTGGCAAATGACTTAATATTTTTCTATAATTATGTCCCCAACTGACAATTTAGAACAGTAAAAAGCTCAAAAGTGATTTACCATGTTCAGAATTCCTGGGATTAATCAGTGATATCCTTGTATGTAGTATTATTAGTGACTCCCTCATTTGATTTCCTGTAATGTTGCAGGAACAATAAATAATTTTATTTTTAAGCTATGTTAGGTGCATTTATAAAAGTGTAGTGTAAACCGTTAGTCAATATAGCACTCTTGAATGCTATACAGTACTTTTAATAACAGTAGTTGTGGCTCTGCTCTATGTACATTATTTTTTAGTATGTGCTTACACCTCCTAGTGGATGATTCCAAATTTCCAACACCTATCCCTAACTTGACAAGCAGCCAATCAATGATTTAATATTTTATACCATTTTAGTACTAGTCATTTTATTAAAGTTTTAGCAAGCCTTGGGTAGAACTTTCAGAACACTCTGGACCTGTGGAAGAACAGAAGAAGGACTGCACCTGCTGTTTGAGACCTGTGAGGAGACCGGAAGGGCTGGACTTGCTCCCACTTGTACCCTGGACAAGAACTGGACCCCAAGAGTCAGCTGGCTGACCTCCTGTCAACCGAAAGGGACATTACAAGCTGCAAGAAGCACTTTTCCTGCAGAGCCAAGCTGAACACTTCCAATTGGACTTGCCCTCAAACCTACTGGTGGTTTCTGCTGGAGTGAGTCTTGACCTCCAAGTGCTGTTCCTGAGGTACTTGTTTGTGTCAAAGTGTATTCCGCCTAACATCCTGAAAAAACCTGGGAGTTAGAAAATTTGACCCCTAAAACCTCTGGAGTACTCCGACAAACCTGCCAAGTCGATACGCCCAGGGTGCGCTTCCGCTGCGATTAAGATCCAGGTTGTCCTGCTCACAGCTTTTCTGCAGCAGAAATTCAGTTTCAAATGGACCTTTCGGAGAAGGTACATGGTATATTTGAGCCCCTCTTTGGCTTCAGCTTGGAGCCTTGCCACACTGGCAGAACCCGAGCTAAAAAAAAAGTAACTAAGTCCAAACTTTAAAAACTTGATTGGGCAAGGGCACCAAAAGTATCCGGCTGGGGAGAGGACTTCCCTGGGTGGGAATTTCAAATGTTCCTGCTCTGAGCTTTTCCTGACTAAACCAACTGCTTCACAGGGACCTCATCCAAAGCCTATCCAATGTCATGGAGCCCTTTTCTGAAACAGCCTGCTGCTTTGCCATGTTGAAGGATTTTGATTTCCAGAAAAAAGACAAAGTCCCCAGGTAAACCTTCCGGCCGGGATAAACCCGGTTGGTGTTTCTGATCTACGCTTCATCAAGGTTGGCCTCAAGTCGCACCGAAGTCCCGGTCTACTGTGACCAGTTGACTGCAGTTGGAGCTTGCCACTTTTCGGTGCCATTTTCAATTAAGGCCTAAAAATTCATATCTTCAGTTCTCCTTGTTTATTGTCATTTTGTTCATTATTTTTTTTAAACTGAGTTTCATTAAGTTTTTCATAGAAACAATCAACCGTATAGTGAAAACCATCAAGGACAGTTCCAGTAGAATACACACATACAGTAATCTCAAGCAGATCATTTGAATCCATAGTATGCCCTCAATCTTCTCATGTTTGTCTTGGCATCCTCATGCAACATGGATGGGCTCCTCCACTTTTGCACACCAATCCATTGCTTTGCGCCATGCAGCTAGCACAAGTGAGTTGGCAAAGTTCCACATTTAGTCAATATCCCGTTTAGCCATCAGCATCCCCAGTCTCACCAAAGATTGTTCATTCCTGAATCCCCCCACATCTTCCAGTAAAACAAATAGGGTTATACGTGATGAGAGGTAGATGGGACATTCAAGAAATGAGACAGAGATTTAGAAAACAGCTCCCCAATAGCTTCCAATCACAGGACAGGAAGAAATGTACCCACTCTTCGCTACAGTGGGGGCATTCCTGAAAGGGGCATTTGCCTGCCCTCCATAGCTACACTGGAGTCAGGTAAGTAATGTGCAAAGATTTTAATTGGATCAGGCAGAACTGGAAGAGAATGCCAGTCTTCTTGGTCCCATGAGGGCTTCCCTCCATTCAATGTTCTCCGGGGACCTACCAAGATTTCCATTTCTCCCTCACCGGAACAAAGAGGTCTGGCGAGTTGATAACTAATGATTTATGCACCCAGGAGATACCTCCCTGTCCCAAGGCCCCCATGAGTAACCAAGCCTCCAAGGGGCTGAATTTGTGTTCCTCTCCAATAAACTCCTGGTGGGACATCAGGGCATGTCGGAGTTGAAGGAACTTATAGAACTGGGATCTATGTACAGTAAAGTGAGCTTGTAATTCTTGGAAGGATCACGTGAGAGTCCTGCCACGCATCCCCCAAATGGGACATACAGATAGATCCCACTTGCCAATGTCCTCCAGGCAAGCCACCTGGCCAAGCCGTCTACCTCTCCAAAGGGGGATCTGGAGAGTAATCTTGCCATCACTCCCTGTCCATCTCGTTGCCAACCTCAACACTAATAAAACTCACATTAGAAAACTCTGGGAGAGAGCGGGCCACGGGTGCTCCGTAAAATCATGTCTAGTATAGCTTCCATCCCATAAACGTTACTTCACCCCTAAAGGCAGGGTCCTCCCATCCCCCGTGGAGCCAGTCATTTAGAATAACAAGCTGGGAGGGCCAGTAGTATAACTGGACATCCGTCGCTGTTATGCCCCCAAAGGTGGACTGAACGCACTCCTCAAAGCCAGGCATCTTGTTTACATTACTCACACGCTCAACACATAAGTGGGCTCTGAATATTATAAAAGTTTACATTCAACCCACTTCAAATTAAAAAAACGTCATCAAGAATATTAAATCAATTATTTTAAATGAAATGCACCATGTTTCGGAACCCGATTTCATCAACACAGGAAACTTTAACATGAACCTGATTAGCTCTGGTACAACTGATGACTTTTTTATCCTACAGAAAGGCTACTGGAACATACAACCCCAGGTGTCAAACTCCAACAACCAGAAGGATAACCGCGGGGAGAAATTTGTGTCAGACATTGAGCACCTTGGGATGAGAGCACTTATTGGTAGATCACCCGACGACTGCTCAGCACATCTTACTTACTTACTTTGGCCCTCGGTCTGAGTCCACCACAGATTACCCCTTCCTAACGCTCCCTCTATTTCCCGCTGTCCGCTCTTTTCAAATTGTGGAGCATTGTGAGAGTGGCCATATCTCACAAATACTGGTCTTAGAACGAAGAAGAGAGGTTGTCGATAGTGAACCTGTCACGTTTGGCTCTCAATTCACTGTACACTACAAGAAACTGAAATAGATACATCTCTAGTGAAGATTGCCAATAACGCTAGACAGTCTTAGAAAAATGTGAAAGATACAACCTAACACTATTAGCAACATGGCAAAAATTTACAATCGACTTACTGGCAAATTATAACTGCAATATGGATGGACCACCAAGGACAAACTTCCCAGTTCCCCCAGGAAACTGTAAAAAACCCAATAAGGGATCAGTTGCCTGGTCAAGAAAAAACTAAACCAGGCATTAAGGCTGGTTCGAATAGGTAATACCAAAACAAGATACAGTATGGGCACCCTAATGGCCTCAAAACAAAAACAAATATGAATACGTCAAGTCGGCCTGGGCTGACAACAGGAAAAATATGGATAACTTCTGGGCCAAACTGCTAGATGATAGGAAGCAACCTAACTCAGGAAACTTTTGGTCAACTGTGAATAACTTAATTTGTCAGCAGCAGCCCCTAGGGAACACTCCCATCAGAGAAGAATTTCTCGGCAGTACATGACCCAGTGCCCACAACACTCATAGAGGCACATTCCACTCTGCTACTGTTAGACAACCCAGCTCCTCCCTGTAAAGAGCCTTCATCAGCACCAAATCCCTCCTAAGTGGCCATCATAACAGGAGATCAACTCGTTGATGGGGCCATACACTATGGACCAACTTGGCATGGAGACAACAGCCCACAGGCCCAACAGTCTACAGACACAGATATACATTGCTCCCTCACTCTAGACTGAGTTTTTCTGTCTGAACAAGAAACCGCCAAATATTATCACAAAAGGAAGGAGGGACGGTGCCACTGGGCCAAACTGAATACTCCAGGCCATTTATAAACAAGATCCGCAGTACTGGGCAGGAAAGCGGACTCCCCACTACTCCAACGTAATTCTTACGGGTGTTATACCCGACTCATGGCGAGTTGCAGTCATCCCCCCACTCCACCAAGGAGGAGATCAAAACCTCACCAGAAAATTACCACCTCATTACACTCTTAGACAATAAGGAAAATACTTTGCATCTCGTCTTAGACTATCTGACTGCCTGGATGAATGCAAATCGATTAATTCCAACAAGTCAATCCAGTTTCAGGAGGGGTTCTGGTACAATCACTAACATTCTGGCCTTGTCCATTTTACTGAACCAAACAGGAAAGCAGAACCGCATGACTTACCTCTGTTTTGTCAACTATATGTAGGCTGACTGTATAAAGCGAGCGAAGCTAGGGAGGAAGCTTAAGGCTTGGAACATTCCACCACATCTGCTCAGAACCATTGAGTCGCTTCACAGTCAAACATAGGTGCGGATCAAAATCGGAGATGGCTCTCTACTGTCAAGGAAGATCTGCACTCAACAAGGCTTATAACAGGGGTGTGTGCTGGCTCCATGCCTTTTCAGCCTTTTATTGTCAGATCTCTCACCTGTTATTAACAAAACCAATAGCCACACTCCACATCTCGGCACAGTAGCTTTTTTTAACCATTTATTATACGCAGACAACACGGACCTATGAAGCCTAACAAAAGTAAATTTGCAGAGATTGATAAAAACCCTGCACGCTACACAAAACGACCTGGTCAGTAACTGAAACAAAACTAAGGTGACAATGGTCAGCAAGGCAATCAAGAATAACGTATCCTGGTACACATGTCACAGAAACAGTAAAAGAATACAAGTATCTAGGAGTACTGTTAGACGACAAGGGAACAGCTAAACGACAGTTTCGAGCCATCACAAACCAGAGCAACGCCTTATTCACCACCTTTAAAATCCTGTGCAAGAAACTGAAAGGCCCGACACTCAAGTCACTATTGAAATAATGGCGGCAAAAAGCCTGCCAACGTTAACCTATGGCAGCGGGGACCTTCTTGGTCGCACCTCAGCCCTTTTGGACAAGCTTCAATCAAAAACTTATTGTTATGTGTTAAACTTAGCTCAGAGTTCTTATCCAAGTCAAATCCGGCTGGACTTCTTCAGCCTTATGACGCAATCAATCAAACAGGCAGCAGGAGAAATTTGTTAAGTGCTGCTTTAAATTAAAACATGCAGAGCCCAACACTTTAAATAACATCCTATGGTCTGCAATTGACAACTCGGGTAGCAGTTGTCATAGGAGCAGCTTTAAAGAGTACCTATACCAATCCCAAGCAAACCTGCATCTTGGGAACCCCTAGGCTTTGCCCCTTTCTTATAATGTCTTTAAAAAACTAGTAACTCTGCAATGGCCAAAATCTCTCTTCTCAAGGATAAAGAGAAGCTCGTAAAAAGAGGTCATGCCTGGACGGTCATCAACAGCTACCTGAAGCTAAAGCGAGCGTCATACTTCAACTGCACATATCTGCTTCACTTGAAACTAAAACTGTTGCAGTGCCGTCTGGGCGGTCCACCTACACTAGAGGAAAAACCTGCATGGCTATATACCAGTGACAGACGCTGCTGCTTATGTGGCTGAAGCAAATAGAACCTCCTGCATCTAACCTGCATCTGCCCAACATGGCAGCACAGAGAAGGTGTCTCCTGAAGCCCTTATTAACAAGCAAAGTGATCTGTACTTGTAGGCAGGCTGTCATATCCTGCCTAGAGCCTGACATCCCCATTCTGAACTGTCATTTCATGACAGTTTTAAACACATTTGAACAAAAACTACCTAAATAAGCAAGTAGTGAAATAGATCACCCGCCGGGGGCTGGTCATTGACACAAAACATCCGGTAAAGGAGCTAGCCAAGGAGAAAACACTAACATCAAATCCCTGAGTTATGCTGGTGTCTTGGACATCCCCGATAAAGTTACACGTATCACCTGAACAAAGTTTCCAACCTTATCAGACAGTTTGTAAAATCTTACTTCATCTTTCTATACTAGGTTCTCGAGAGGTTGCCAGACAAGTCTCGGGTTTGACAACCTCCAGTCAGCACCCATGCACTTTAAAGCTGGTAAACCCGCACTTTAACATTTCTGGCCCCCAGGACCTCCAGTATAAGATGGCCTATTGTTTCTAAAAAATGCTGTTAGCCTGCAGACTGGCACTTTACTAACATTCCTGGACCAGAGGTCCTCCTGAATTAGCCGCGATACCTGGGTCAGGTTGCCAGCTGGGGAACGGGTAGCAACATCAAAATCTTGGGAAATTCCTGGTCCCTGGGAACTTTTTTGACAAAGTTGAACGCTCGACTTCAAAGACAGCTGTGTGATTTTTGTCAATGTTATGAAGCAGTCCATAAAAAATTTACTCTGCACACCTATACTTTAACCAAGTGCACACGGAAGCCTTGGGACAAGCCATGTGCCTGACAAACTTCAAATAGCACTTATGCACGCTCGGATTTTATACTAGTTTTTAATCTTGCTCCGAGCTGATATTTTGTATTACAAATTTTAATTGGTTATTTCTTTTTGTAAGATTTTAAAGATTTTAATTAAATGAGACAAATAAAGTTTTTTACACTTCCCAAATGCAATGTGGGGGATCTGGCCGGCCTACAAGAAGAAGTGCACCTTGGCTTGAACCTCCTTAAATCACTGATTAGGAATCTAATATGGAAAATTTGTAAGTCATATTGAAAGCGCTGCAGAACCTGGGACCTTTAGATGATGACGACTGGACAGAGGCGAAAGGGGCTGCTAGGACCGTGGCAATATCGATGAGGCTTCGTCTCATCCAACTGAAATATCTTCACTGTGATTATTATAGCCCCTTGCGACTTTACAATATGGGAGGTACTCCTTCACAGAGATGCTGGCGGTTCCACCACTCAATGGGAACCTTCTTGTATATGCATTCTGGTCCTGCCTCTGCACTACTTTTTCCCAAATCATACATAGACTAGATCCGAAATTGTTTTTTTGGGGCCTAATGGATTCTTGGGGAGGTAGTTGCAATGAGCGATAACTCGTCGTGTGGGCTTCATCATTACAAAGAGGGATATTGCCAGACACTAGCGCTCTCAACTAGCCACACCCTTCCTTGAATGGACAAGGGGGATGGACTTTGCCACTGCAGCAGAAAAATAGGTTTATAAATCTAGGGAGTGTCTGGAGAAACACCATAAAATATGGGGCGATTGGTTACAATATTCTAAATCCTTATCTTCTACAACGTGAATTTTCTTCTTTTTTTTTTCTTCTCTTTCTTGTGTACACTTTCACCGTTATGCTAGTTGGGTATCGCAAGAATGGACTCAAAGCAGTACTGGTATTATTGTATGAACATCTATATACAAAGAGATCGAGGCAAAACACTAACCGCACCTAACACCCAAGTACGTAGGGCAATATCGGTCTGTATGTGACCAGGAGTACAATCCCTCTCTACTTCAAATTTGAAAACAATTTTCAAAACAACATTTTTTCAATGGTGGTCCAGCACCCACAATTATATTAACAATATTTCAAATTATAGGAGATCGACATATATTCATCAAAAGTTTATAATGGTGATATATCCAAACATGTGAAACACAACGTAAATCACTGTATCAAACGACAGTATCTCAGTTGAAAAAATATCCTTTAATTTTCTTCTTTTAAAAAGCGTCATTAGAATAGTGATTTATAGTAGCCATTCATGGTAGCCAACGCGTTTCGTCCTGCCCAGACTTCTTCAGGGCTCCGCTTAGTATATTAGGAACTTGTGTCATGCAATGGGGAATGAATTTCAATAAACTTTCGATGTCAAATCCCTCTATGTGATGGTAAAATTTGAGTATGTGTGCTCAAATTTCAGTAAGTGTCTCTAGCATGTTCGCAGAATATAATTGTGGGTGCTGGACCACCATCAAAAAAAATTGTATTATTTGTATGTTGGATAGTTTTTGTTGTGCGACTTGAAAATCAACAAACAGATTTATAAAAATAAAATACAATTTTACAATGATTCAATGGAATCCACAGTTGCCCAAAGATCCAAGCATAATACTGTTCAGATTGAATGGATAACACCAATTAGATAAAGCTGAAAAGAAGGTAATGCAAACATTAAATCAATATGATCATATGCACAGAACACATTACACATACAGACTTTTTGTGGCATGAATATGACTTATAATTACACATTTCAAAAGAAGTCATTAAAAAAGTATGAATGGTGAATGATGAGGTGGCCTTGCAGAGACAGGAGTTGCCAGATTAAATAAATCTTTGTTACATGTGCTCAACGTAGTGAGCTAATCTTGTGGCAAGATTCAGGTTTCTCACTAAAAACGCACTCTATGCAGGGCCACTGGAATTATGTGATTGTGCGGCCACATAATTTTTTTGCATAATTATGAATTTGCAGCATTTGTCATATAATCCATCTACTGCATTACTTGCAGATTTTAACAAAGTAAAAATGTGTTTCTAGCTCAAACAGTTTAAAAGTTACTAAAAATGCTGAGAAGTGTTGCTGCAAAGTGGAAGGCCCTTTGCAAAAGGTGCCTTGTTATCTTTCTGTTGCTTATTTCTATATTTGGGTGTCAGACTGGTACTCATGAGTTGCAACCTGTTCCCAGACAGGGTTTACAAATTTAAAAATGTCAAAATAAAGTAATACTCTCACAAAATATGGTGCATAATTTGCCTTTTCTTGCTGTATAATATAGTCAAACCTACTGCATAATTCCAGTGGCCCTGACTATAGATGAGCATTGACGGAATGAGGCAGAGTTTTACTGGCACTGACAGCTCCACACTCTAGGACACTTGCTCAGAACAGACATGAAATTTCACTTTTGCATCTCACTAAAGGATATGTGGCTCTGCTGTAGCGATGGCCTTACTGGAGTGCGAGGAGAACTTGATCAGTAGCCATGAAAGTCAAAACAGTGCATGAAGGTAGTTTCTCCACTGTCAAAGCTGTAAAAGGTCACCCCATTGGTAGCCGAGGATCCATTCCTCCCCACGCCATCCCCACTGCCACTTACACTGATCAGCCCCTGGTGGCCTGATGCGATACAACCCAGAAGCAGTGGTTGCAGTGTGGCATTGGTGTCAGTTGGTAAAGCTGATGCAGTTTTGAGTCTTAGAAAACAATTGTTTGTAGTAAGACAGCAGTAATGATGTATGCGGGCTATACTGCCTGAGCCATATAACTTACACCTGTAGCTTCATGTTTACAACAAAATATATGGAATTCATTAGTATAGTGTCAGATTTTTTGGTTGTTACTACATTTCCTTTAAGCACATGCTCCAAGCTACTATAACCCATCATCTTGGTGGTGGACATCGGGTAGGAGGTAAGATTGCGGGTGCGGAGACGTATTGTTTTTGCAATGGGCTGAGCTGTTATCGGAACAACTGTGGTGATTGAGGTTTCTTTTTGGTCTTGGCAGAAATTACGGGGACGAACTTTTGCCTCAGTATACCTAGCTGTGAAGCCAAGAGGACGGGACACTTCGTATAGAGGTACGAAGTCCAATTCCTTATGCTCAGTGATCCTAACTGTGATTGTAGTATGGTTTAGCAGATAGTTGACCACCAAGGCGAGTATTGTTGAAGGTCTTGGTTTGCTTGTCGGTACTTCAAGACGAGTTTTATTTGAAGCATGGATGGTCGTAAGTAATGGCACATAATCTTTTCCTCAGGCATAGCACAGGGGTGCTTTACAGAACATTGGCCTGTAGTGGTGATACACATGATTTGCACAAGGTTTTTTGGTACAGTACAAACACTTTAATTTAATGAGATTTTGGAAAACACTGTTTTTTTGCATTTATGAGATATTTTTAGGATTGAACCACTGATGTACATTATTTGAGGTTTGTTTTTCTGTTAACAGGTCTGCCCCTGACGAAGGGACAGTTCGTCCCGAAATGCATTGGGCGCCGCTTCTCCCAATATTTTGATTATGACAAAGAATATTGTACAATAATTGAATGATGTAAAAAACACGATATGTGTGTAATGTATTGATCTGCATATTTTCTTTGAAGAATTTATAAAAAAGGAGAATTAAAATTAATATTCTTGAGTAAAACGGAAAATTACTGGTGCAAATGTTCTATAAATGATGTAAATCCCACATAGCTGTGCACGCTACAGCCCAAGTTGCCTTAGGAACTTGACCACTTTTCACTCACACGGACATCACATGCTAACCATAAACACAGTTATTGAATTCAACAGATACAAACAAGAAACTTCATAGCTCTCGACCAATCATAGTTGTAAAAAGATTTCTTATTACACTGAAATGTTTGGCCAACTTGACATTTCTATTTAAACTTGGTGAGCTGGATGAAACTTCGAGTAGGCAGGGGACTGATACGTTCGCTACATGTTTTCGAGTAGCTTCAATTTTCCAAGCATTAAGGAGGGGGGTATAAAAAAGGGTCGTTACTATGGGTAATGTTTGCCACCGTTCATTGCATATGGCCTTTCCTTTTTCATCACTGAATGAAAGGATGGGAACGAAAATAAATTCTTTAATTGACCAGCTTCCTTTATATTGAAAAGTCTACTCACAGCACACACCTTTCATATACTCCCTATGAAAGCAAACCTTTCCCCACAAAACAGCCGACTGAGAGGAGGACCGATATGCTTTTTGCTGCTTTGTTGTAACACACACACACACAGAGCTGATGGTAGCAGTGAATAGCATGGATCCAGTCAATCAGATGTTTTAAGGTTGGATAAACAAAAGGAAAACACTTAACAATTTTCTAACATGATGTCCAGCTTGACAGTCTGAGTATAAGCAGAAAGAACTAACTACCTCTGAAAAACACGCCCTATGTTGACAATTGCTGTTGAGCATAGAAATTCCAAGAGTTTGCAGTTTTAATCAAAGGACATATGCTTAAAGAAAGCTAAATTTACACCGACCACAATACAAATTCCTGAAACATAAAAATATTAAAATGTACTTTTCTTAACACTGTATTTCAGAGGGAAAAAAAAAAATCACAAGAACACTTAACAAGTGAAAAAGCATATCTCAAAAAATGCGGAGTTGAACGTTAGACCTATTCAGTGTCACATCACATGTGACAGTAACGCAAATTGCCCGCCCCGGCTGTAGCGCTCTTGGTGCCCAATTTGACAATATTTGTTAATCGCCCCCAGGCCCCATTGACATCCTTCTCCATGGATTCTCTCACTACCACCCTCCAATTGTGCTCCTCATTTCTCCTTAGCCCTCTCTCACATTTATTTAATTCCTTTTATTGTGATACTCATACCAATGTGCTTTTCATTACACATATATCATACAGAGATAATTAATGGGTAAATCAGTATATAGGAAATGTTACATAAAAAGTGAGGGCCACATAGTCTAGCATTCACACGTCAACCGTTCTGGTACGCATTATATGTTAAGCGTGCCTCATCTGGAGAAATGAAGGGGCAGATTTACTACGTTTTCACGCACCACAGCGCAGTAAGCACTGTTGCTGAGCTGTGCGAAAAAGAGAAAGCATAACAGTGTCATCTCTACTAAGATATGGCCATCTCTATTATGATATGGCGCAGTTGCTCTTTTCCCTAGTGCTGGCTTATGTTAAGCTGCTTTGTGCCAATGCACACACCCATGCACCATAGTGCAAGGATGAGTACATGATGTCAAGCATAAGCTTTGTACTGAAAGGGTACCCTTCGGTTTTGTACTGGAAGGGTACTCTTCCAGTACCAAATTATATGCTTGGACAAGGTTTAACACTACCACTTTGTATGTGTGCTGATCAGTTACGTCTGCTTTGAAGAGGTGTACTTTTTTATACAAATCCCTTTCTACCAATGATAGTAGATAGGGATTAGCATGAAAATCCAGCAGATGGTTGCATGAGATGAGAACATCCATGCACCACCCATCAAAATCCAGGGGTGGTTGCATGAGACCATCCATGTGTCACCCATGATATGTTCCCTTGACACAAAGTAGCGCGAAGTAGAGGCTAGTGCTACATCACGTTACTTTAGGGCTACTATCTAGTACAACTCAGGATTTGGGCTGGAGCTATATCCCAAAACAATATTTTGCACCAGGTTTGTGTCACTTTTGTGATGCAAATCTCATGCAAAGTGTTAGTAATCCTGCCCCACAAACTCAGGATATAAAACGTAACACAGTGGTTGGGGCGGTCTATAATACAAAATGGATTACTATCCAAAGCAATCCTTTTTTACAAACTTAGAATGACGAAAAAATGAGAAAAAGCAAAAAAGTTCTAAACCTATGTCTTGCCGATTACATGCAGCACTATCATGCCAGTCCATAGGTCACTGTGCTATACGGAAAGGATGGTAAATTATCAAGAGCAAGTAAAAGAATCCTCTCAGTGACGTAAGCAATTACCTACTGAGCTATTTACAAAAAATACAAATCTGTTATATGCATACTACAAGTTGTGCTTTGCAGACTTAACTCTCTATGCTACTTTAGAATAAGTCAAAACTATCACTTGACAAATCAAAGATCTCTATATTAAGTGTATTATTCACCGAGTTAGAATGCTGTTGTTGTTATCCCCCTGAAAAGCGCAGCCCACACACAGATTTCTGCAGGCTGCTCTTATCGCATCTTAGCCTGTCATTTATGGGCAACCCCTCAACCTTGGCGCCCAGTGCGATGGCACCAGTCTCCCCGCCCTAACTAAAAATTTACTATTTTAGTTGTTCATGTACGTTCAAATTAAAAGCATTAATATTTCACATGCCAGCTGATATTTAAAGAGTTTCATAAATTCAACGATTGGACTGCAGACGATAATCATCACATCACTCACACAAGGGTTGCAAATAAAAGAGTGCCTGTAAATATTTCTTAAACCTTTTCAACTTCTTTATGCAAGAACGCTTTATATGTTGCTTTGACACCGAACGTGCCAATGAAAATGTTCACATTGCTTGAACCAGTTTTATTTGGTGAAAACAATTGTTAAAGAACTTGGGGTGGGTTTATTCAAGAAAACACTGGAGTGCATTTTTACCGCGTTTGAGAAACACAGTACACGCATACATTAATGCAGAAACCGCCCCACATTTAAACTGCGAACTCAGTCTATGTAAGTAGATCACCAAAAGTCTTTTTACTTTACATTAATTTCTGTTACACATGGTACTGTTTCTATGCGGACATACAAAAGAAACATCAGAATGCAACTAAAAACAAAGGACTGAGTGAGGTATTTACTCTGACATGGAGAATTTGGAGGTCAATTAATATATATCATGCAAAAAAAACTGGAATGTCCGTTTGCTTGAAATACATTTTTTACTGTTCCACAGAAATGCAAGTATAAGCCGTAAAGAATAAAGTACACTACAGTCTGACTTAAAACAATTTCAAAGATAGTATCTTGGTTTTTCCAGTGGACCCATGTCAGGAGTTAAGTACTTCATCCAGTCATTTATTTTTAAATGCATTCTGGGACTTGAAGTTTCAGTGTTTCATTATAAACACAAACCTTCTACTCCCTGAATGCAAACAAAAAACAGGACTGTCGATGCCAGAACTCCACCACTTTTCAGCTTTCAATAAAGTGTCCCTCAAAATGTCACATACACATTCAACCATCACACACAGGGCACTGCAAATATCGAATTGCACATGCATACAAAAAAAACTTTGCAGCTGCGATATCCCTTATTCCCAATGCATTCCAGTGGGCTATTTCAGGATCAGTATAGGTCCTGCAAAGTGTTTGGTGTGATAAGCACCTGTCCGCTACTTACATGTACAGTTCGTGAATTCAGTCTAATGTCCGTCGTCCATTGTTGATGTTTTAACGAACGTCATTTCGCCTTAACGTTAACTCTTCCGGGTTGTGTAACAACACATTCACGGAGCGGTCTTGGACTGGGAGGCAAAGTAATATGTAAGGCGACCTAGGATTGGAGCACCTCAGCCAAACCTCGAAATGCTGTCAAGGAATTCCGAAGTGCTGATTGGGTGTGGAGTCCGCACGTGCTTTTGTCCGTGCCGCCCTCTTTGCAGTCGGTGTTTTACTGCCGGAGAGCGGATTCGTAGCGTGCTGGACCCGGCGATGATGGCAGGATAGTGAAGTTGACTGATGCCGCCTGACACTGTCGTCGAGGGGAAAGAGCGGAGGGAGGAAGGGAGTGGGCTGCACGCCTTAGGGTCCTTGGTGGTGAGATGTCACGGCCTGTTTACAACGGACAGCTGGGCATACTCTTTTGACTCTTTCCTGGGGCTCAGAGCAAGCGTGCCAGAGATACGGGTTGACAGTCCTCTGAGGGCCGTGTAACCTTCTAGCCAGTGCTTTGACTGACATGAACATGGAGAGCGTCTGCCAGGCGCGCAACGCCCATTGGGCTCAAAGGGCTTCAGCGCCCCCACCCCGTCGCGTGTCAGCCCGGCTGAGACAGTTTCCCAGGCACACACACAGCCGCTCCCCAGTACTTCACAGGTCTTTAAACGAGGCTCTGTTGTGTTTTCACCCTTTCTTAGAGCCTCTGCATATTGCTGGAAGAATCAGCTCCCTCCCCCCCCCGAACTTTTTGGTAGCCCCCCCACCTCCCCCAAATTTGGCTCTAGTTGAGCCTCTGGCGTCTGCGCACAAACATATCCTAAAATCCAACTCGTGGGGTACTCTGAAGTCCTTATGTAATGTAACTGATTCTATTTTAGAGCGCTCTGACACGTACGGGTAAAGTACGAGTTATATAAAAACGCATAAATAAATGACCCCAGCGGCTTTTTCTATTGGATTAAGCTCAAATTGCACAATAGCAGATGCTGAAACATTCTTATAAGAATGACAGACAAGGATTGTCATATCTAAGCTTTATATAAAGAATTAATAGGCAGGTTACATAGAACATGCCATTAGTAAATTTAGCAGCAAAGCATAGAAATCATAAGTACAGAGAATTCCGTATAGTTCTTAGTAAATTCTGGCATAGATTTGCCGTAGAATAAGGTCTTCTTAATACAGAAAACCGCATGTCCTTTTATAGGACGTTAGACAAAGACATTCATTTATTCTGCACAAATACATGGTTCTCAGTGTTTGCACCAATAGGGAAGGAGCAAAAAGAAACATTTTTACTACAGAATACATTCTAGGTCTCTCTCATGATAGTAATGCATTGGGTTTGCTGGTATTCTCATAGTTTATTCGAGCACTTAAATTGATGCATTGTATCGCGATAGCCTGGGACAGTTGACATGTCCTTGGTACTCTGGAAACACTGTTTATAAGTGTGGACCCTAGTAATGCTTTATTTAGAACGAGGAGAACAGCAACAGTCAGCACTTGATACTGTGACACTGGTGTAAGGTGGACAATGTAATCAATCTAGGTTAGAGTAAGCTCAGTTTATGATGCGATTTAATATGAAGGAAGAAAAGCAACTCCCACAAGAGTTTGTAGCGTAATAATGCTCACAGACGTTGCTTCCTTAAGTGTGGGTTTATACAGTAAACTGGGGAGCAGTGTGTTGCAGCACCTAGTTCCACAACAGTTTCCCATCTGCTCCCTGGAGACTCCATCCATTCACCAGATGGATCTCTAGATGTCACTGTAGTGGCGAGTCTATAATTAGCTTGTTGAAAGTGTGTTTATTCTTAGCACACCTCAGTAAGTCTGCACATGTTAAGATCCAACTATATTTCTTAACTCCCCTTCCCACCCACCCCCAGCTCACATTCCAGAATGCCCCCATCAGCTTGGCGACAACACGGCATGAGGAAGTAAGTCAACACAGCACTTCATCCCCCTTGTTAGAAATGGGGGCCTCTAGTTGGCAGAGGTATGCACCGTTGTCCAAATTTCGACCCTTGCTTCTAGTCAGGGTAAGTGGGATATACACTTTAGATAACCCCTGCTTACACCCTTGGTAGCTTGGCACGAGCAGACAGGCTTATCCCAAAGGCAATGTGTAAAGTATTTGTACTCAAAACACAGTAACACAGTGAAAACACCACAAATAGACACCACAGCAATTTAGAAAAAAAAGGTATCTCTATATAGGTCAAACAAGACCAAAACGACAAAAATCCAACATACATATATCAAAATAACACTTAAAATAGTTACTTGCAGAAATAGCACTTGTAGAAACAAATAGCTCCACCTGGGGCTATTACGACATTGTGACAGGCAGAAATCCAAAGTACGGCGCCGACCCCGAGTTGCGCGACGTCGGACATGGAGGCACACAGACCTCCAAACAACCGTACCTTGGAAAACGAAGTCTGTAGACGATGCACGGCATCGTGGAGGTGAGGCGTCGGTGCCGAGGCCGGCTCCCTGGTTGCCACGGACGGGGGAGGCGAGGCATCGTGTCTGCGAGGAGGAACTTGTCGAGTCCAGGACAGGGGAAGACGGCGGTGAGGCGATGTGAAGTCGAACAGTTTGTGAAGTCACCCTCGTCGGTTATCGACTCCGCAATAACGGGATGCTGGCGGTGACGGTGTCAGTGCAAGCGCTGGTGTTGGGAATGCCGATAACTGCAGGCGTCGGAGTTGCGGTGCAGGCGAGGCGGTGCGTTGTGCACTTCACGAGTGGTGCCCCTGGCCTCGGTGCAGGTCGCGGTGTCACTGGCGGCGTCAGTGTTGTTTTTCTTGCTTTTCTTTAAGTTTCTTCCAGCTCCCAACAGCAGCAACAACCTCCAGAGGCCCAAAACTGGAATAGGCACCTCCTGGCAGGTCAGAACTCCCAGCAGTGGAGTTCAGGGTATCTGGTGGTGAAGTCTTTGTGTCCCTGAGACTTCGAACAGGAGGCCAGCACACACAAACCCTTGGAGATTCTTCTTCAAGCAGGTTCTCAGCAAAGTTCCAGTCTTTGTCCTCTTCCTTGGCAGAAGCAGCAACTGCAGGCCAACCCAGCAAAGCACACAGCAAAGGGGCACTACTCCTCCTTACAGCTCTCCAGCTCTTCTCCTTGGCAAAAGGTTCCTCTTGAGCCCAGAAGTGATCTAAATTTCGGTTTAAGGTCCACTACTTACACCGCATTTTGTCTTTGTTCCCTTTGTGGCAAGTGTCTCTGAGCCCAGTCCAAACCAGTTCTGTCCTCTCTAGTGCAGCATCACTAACGGCGGTGGAGACAGCATTGTGGAGAGGAGACACTGCCTATTCAGGTGTTGGTGAAACTCCTCCCACCACTCTAAATGCAGCCAAGGTCTGTTCAGCTCTGCTCTGAATCATCCAGCATAGGCAGGACACACCTCATACCTCCACCCCCCCCCCCGATGGACGTCTACAGTGAATGCACATCCCCAGCCCCAGTCACTCCAAAACCAGACAGTCAATACACAAAACAGCAGAGGCACACAGAATGGTTGAAATAAGAAAATGCCTACTTTCTAAAAGTGGCTTTTTCAAACACACAATTTAAAAATCATCTTCCTAAAAAGATGTTATTAAATTCTGAGCCTAAACTCAATTTCCGCATCTTGTACCAATGGAAAGTTATACTTGTAAGATGTTACAAAGTAACTCCCATGTTAGCCTATGGGACAGATAGCCTTTCATTAGTGAAAAACAAAATTGTCAGTATGTCACTATCGAGACATGTAACACACACTAGTACATGTCATGCCTTTCACATACACTGCACCCTGCCCATGGGGGTACCTTGGGCCTACCTGAGGGGTGTCTTACATGTAAGAAAAGGGAAGGTTAGGGCCTGACAAGTGGGTGCACTTGCCAGGTCGGCATGGCAGTTGGAAACTGCATGTGCAGACACTGCAGTGGCAGGTCTGAGTTACATTTGGAAAGCTACTTGTGTGGGTGGCACAATCAGTGCTGCAGGCCCACTAGTAGCATTTGATTTATATGCCCTGGCCACACTTAGTGCACTTTACTAGGGGCTTATCGGTAAATCAGATTTGCCAATCATGGATAACCAATCATGATAGCAATTTACCCAGGGAGCACTTGCACTTTGACTCTGATCAGCAGTGGCAAAGTGCCCAAAACATCTAAGACACCAAACCGAAATCCAGCACAGTATCAAAAATACAGGAGGTAGAGGCAAAAAGTAAGGGGAAACCACACCAAAGATGCTAAGTCTAACACCTCTTAAATATAAGAACAGGAAAATAACAAGGAATAAAAACCATAACATAACTAAATATAAATCATTACATAACATCATACTAACATATAGATGTTATATGTTCAGTTAATGTCTAAAATGTGCAAGAAGAGTAAAAGAAAGGCATTATCCCATGACAAAATCTTTTAAATCTCAGGTTGCACAACGTCTCTTTCTAGTCTAGTAGTGCAAGTCAATTGTTCCCTAGTGTCACTGTGACTCCCATTGATTTCCACATCCCTTCCTTCACCGGGCATGTCTCCTTTTCTCACATCACCACCATCACAATCTTCATTCCAAAGCCATGCTCTACCCTGAGCACCAATATGATCCTCAGGATCCTCTCTTTCCTCTCCACAAAAATATCTTGTTGCATTTGGCCAGTTTACTGAAATGCCAAATTTCGCCATCACTTAACCTTCCTGAATTGGAAAGTTTCTGTCACTTGCATTGGCTTACTGAACTTATTATGACTCTTCTTGGGTTTGGCAGCCCCTTTGGTCTGCACTCAATTCCAACCTCACCTCTTTAACACCATGTTTGTGATCATAATATTCTTTGCATAATATTCCTGGCAAACCTCTTGAGTTCTCTTCATTTTAGCAAGGACAACAGAAGGAGACCCCTCCTTCAGGCGATCTCCAGACAACTAGGCAACATTTTCTTTAGTAAAAGGCTTGCTACTTCTCAATACTCTGAAGGGACTGTAACCACTCAGGGTTGGTGTGATCCTGTATTTCCCAACACTTACCACCGGTTATGGCTATTAGCACGCTACCTATTATCACACTGTGGAAGCACGCAACAGTACTGTTGCTAGCAGGATGATAAAGCGAGATGCGCTTATATTTGATACCGTTCCTGGAAAAAAGCTCCTTAAAAAATCACACACAAACTGTGATTTAATTATTACTCAATAGTGATTTCTGAATGCCTTCTCCAAGGAAAGTTTTTTCAAGGAAAAGACAACAGATTTAGAGAAAATTTCAGTCTCTGGCCACTTGGAGAACAAATCCAGCAACACCACTGCAAACGAGGGTACACCACTGTGATCCAATATGGGCCCTAAAATGCCTATGGCCACGGCTTCCCATGGACCCGCAGGATTTTCCACAGCTCCAACTGGCGGTCTGAAAACAACCTGGGACCTATCAGTATCATCACAATTCCTAACATACCTTTCAATCTCCAAGTCAATCCCCGGCTACCAATAAGATCCCTTGATTCTTACATTAGACTTAATAATCCCAAGATGTCCGTCATTCATGATACTTATGATCCTAGACCTTAAGGAGAATGGCGCTATTATTCTACTACCTTAAAGAATGAATCCTTGGGCATTAATGGAAAGTTAATCACTCAACTCCCACAAACGTTTGAAATCCTCATCATGGGCATTCTTCCTAGGCCAATCCCCAAGAGTATGCTTGTTCAATACATTGTCACATACCCAATTCTCCAATCTTCTTCTGAAATAGTGCATTCCTCATCATTCGTCAAAAACCACACAAAAATCAACTCATTCCCCCCCAAAAATGTTCTAATGGAAAGAACACAAAAGCACTTTCAAGAAGTTGAACGGTTCACTCCTGTCTTGCTGATCCTGAGGTCCTGCTTCTCTCCGTCAAACAATGAAGAAAGCAGCAGCCACAGTGACAAAAGAGCAATTTCAGCAAAGTAACACACTAGATCCGCTCTGAGAAGGTGGATAGGTCCACTCGTCACCAAATTGTAGTGACAATTCTACAGTGAGCTTGTTGAAAGTGTGTTTATTCTGAGCACGCCTCAGTAAGTTTACACAGGTCAGCATCCGGCTATATCTCCCCACAGCTCACATTCATGAATACCCCCCTGTCACCTTGGAGACAACAGGGCATAAGGAAAGTAAGTCAGCACAACAATCACACCTTCTACATTCCATCATCCTAAGCCAGTATCATAACTGTTGTAATGGAGTGACAAACGCAGGTTGAATTATCTAGATACTTTACCATGGACTGGACAGATAAATCACGATCGCCTCCGCTCCTCACTCTCCTCATTACTGTCGGAGTTCACATTCCCTGTTATAAGACCACAAGGGAAACCCATGGATATCTAGGGAGCAGGGGTACTTAATGCTTTACGGAACAAGGGTCCCTAAACAAAACATATATGAAATGTTGCACTGGGGAAAATGATTATGCCCAGACGAGATGTCCAATCAACAATTTATAAACCACATTTATTTATCAAATTTATCAAATAAACTAAAAATTGGTGAGTAAGGACCCAGCACACAAAGTTCACATTCCAGAATGGAACATTCCATAGACACAGACAGAAGAGGGATAGTCAGAAGAGATCATAGGAAAGCACAGAAGATATAACACATCTCCTACTTATATGGTACAAGAAAGAACAGAGCAGTGCAGATAAAATAAGAGAAAGAGCAGGAAAACACAGAGACAAAACTAATTGGAGTTAGTAAAGGTAGAAAATACGAAACAAATGAGTGAAAACGTATTCCATTAAATCAAGGGAAAATTTGCACTATGAAAATACAAGAGCTATGAACTGTATAACTATAGGAACTAGAATAAGGTAAGTATAGAATATAGCTTAAGCTATTCAGCAATAAAATTAAATATATCAAACATCAAACTACCATATACAAAATTCTTGACCTTTATTGATGCCATTCTCAACCTTGAAGATCTCCTTTTGAAATGTCTACTTCTGACCATTTAATTTAATTTGACAGAAGCATTAGTTGACTCTGGATTCAAATTTACAAATACGATCTGCACTCCATACTTTACCATTGTCCAGCTTGACTACATTTTTACAAACCCTTGCAATATGTGCTGGCGATGAGTACACTGATTTTTTTATTTCAACTATATCCCCCACGTTCTAACACTTCTCTTTCACATTGTTGTCGTAATTCTTTTGATGTAAAAGAATTCTATTCATTATATTACTTCTGTCAAGCTCAACGTGAACTTTCATTTGAATCCATGTAGGAGGTAATTTGCACCTGGTTGTCTTCTTTTGAGAGATACAAAGGGATACATTTGAATAACATAATTGGTTATAGTACAATATGCCCAAATCATGTTTTAGGCGCAATTTTCCAAGGTAGCCTATTAACAGAAGCATTTTGTAAGCATTCTTTTTACCACGCAATTTTTCCTTTCCACTAGTCTATTAGCTCTAGGACAATAGAGAGCAATCTTTTGATGACATATATCCAGGACCACTGGAATTATGCGATATGGTTGAGTAAATTATGCGACAAGAAAAGCCAAATTATGCAGCATAATGTGCTGCATTTTGTGAAAGTATTACTTCATTATTTTGTCATTTTTACACTTGTTAACACTGCATGGGTATTGATTGCACCTCATTTGTACCAGTACCCAAATATAGTAATAAACAACAGAAAGGTGACCACTCACCCTTTGTAAAGGGCCTTCCACCGCGCACAAACGTGTTGCTGCGTTTTTAGTAACTTATGGACCATTTGAGCTAGAAACAGAGTTTTTTTTGTTAAAATCTGCAGATGATGGATTATGTGGCAAATGCGGCAAATCTATAATAATGCAAAAATGCTGCAGCCACACAATCTCACAATTCCATTTGCCCTTCATGTAGCTAACTTGCTTAAAAACTCTTTCATCAGTTCTGAAGTGGATTGTATTCCATAATCAGTGACTGGATTTTCAGGTTCACCTTCGTCCACGAATGTATCTTTAAGGAATTTAATTAACTCATTTGTGGTAATATGGTTGACAACCCTAGTTGTAACCCATTTGGAATGTTAGTCTACCAGAACTAACACAAATCTACTTTCCAGTCCAAACCCTTTCATAAGACCAATAATAACAAGATCAAGTTTATGCCAAGTAAATCAGAAACCTCTACTGGACTCAAAGGGACATGGGAGGTTGTTTTAACTTTGACAGTGGTCAAGCAACTGATGCAATCTACAACCTTACAATCTATCATAGTGTCCATTCTTGGCCACCAATAATTATTCCTTATCTTTGTTTGGTGACACTTCTACCAAGATTAGTGTGCTAAGTCAATAAGTCTATCTCTCAGAGATGTGGAAGGAATTAATCTGGAACCATATGCTAACCTGTCCCCTAGTATATTGATCTCATCTCTGACGTGATAAAAAAGTTTCTCATCTTCATTTTCTCTTTTGAGTGCCAACCTTTGTTCACATATGAACAAATCTTTTTGAGAGTACCATCACACTCATTCCCCGGCTTCCACTCAATAGAATCTATACTCCTTTGTCCAGTAGACAAAACTAGTTCTTCCATAGGTGGTTGTAGTTCACTTTCTTTAGATATTGTTAACCTGGATAAACAATTGGCTAAACAATTCTTCAACCCAGGAAGATATTCTACAGAAAAGTTATACCCCTCAAAGCCTAAAACCCAACTGGAAATTCTGGATGTGGTAAAGTTGGAAGTTTTAGTGGTGAAAGTGTGAACCAAAGGTTTATGACCTGTAAGGACCACAAAAGTTAGACCCTATAGAAAGAACTTGAAATGTCTAATTGCCCAGAAACAAGCAAGTGTTTCTCATTCACCTAGAGAGTAGTAATTCTCATGATCTTTTAAAGATCGGGAAGCAAATACTACTGTTCTTCCTTTATTGTCTATTACTTGGGATAAAATGGCTCCTGCCCCCTTGGAATTCACATCTGTTGTGAGAACAGTCTTCCTGTTTATATCAAAACTTCCCAAAAATAATCTCTCCCTTAGTTTTTGAGAATGCATCTTGACAATCCTGAGACCATATATAAGGATTATTCTTTTTTAGTAGCTCCTTCATTGGGTGTACACTACTGGCAGAGTTCTGAACAAATCTTGAATAACACTCAAAGTCCTAGGAAGGGCTTTAGTTCCTCTTTATTGGTGGGCGTAGGATAATTTTTTCTGCTTTCACTAAATCTAGTTTGGGTTTTACTCCTTTATGTTGTGATCCAAATATACGACTGATCAAACACCAAACTGACACTTTTTCTTTTGAATAGTTAAACCTGCTTTAGTCAACCTTCTCAGGACTTCCCAGGTGCCTTTCAGAGTTTGTTGCATGACTCTCTGGAATACTCTGGGAAGAGGGTGATTATCCAGATTTGGGAATTAAGATATTTTATGTCCACACCCCACTGTATCCCTCTGCCACTAGCTTTCCGAGCTATAACTATGGGAGCAATCCACTCTGATTCATTGAGCCCAATGATTCCCTTATTGATTAATCTGTTCAGTTCTTCTAAAGGTTTCCTCATTAGATTGGGAATGGAGCATACTTATGTGAAACTGGTTGAGATCCTTTTTTCAACCTAATTTTATGTTGAAACTCTTTAAGATGATTAATCTTGTCAGAGAACAAATCTGGAAATTCATTATACCGATTTTGCTTGTTCAGAGATGTCTCAATAAGTAAAACCGAAACTGACCTATTAGGGTTCAACGTGATTCCCAAGTCTTTCTGGTGTTTCTAACCTAAAAGTTTAGATCCTTGTACAGTAATATAAACTTTACCGAAAGTGGAACTACCATTAAAAGAGATTTTCATAGCAGTCATTCCAAACAATGGAATTGGATGTTTATTTTAACCCCCGGGTGTTTGCCAGGGACAGCAAGCGTTTAATCTCTCATGTCAAAAGTGTTTTAAAACACATTGTAATCAATAAAAGTATAAGGTGAGCAAGAATCAGCTAATGCAACAGGCTTCTGGTCATCAAGAAGTATTTTACATGTTGGAGGACTTACATTTTCTGGGTTACTGGTGACTTGAAACACAAACTTTGTCTCTTCCCCTTTTCATCTTCTACAATATTAACATATTTATATGCATTAACTTTACAAACCCTTGCCTAATGTCCTCTTTTTTCACACTTCCTACAAGTACTACTATGGGCAGGAAAATTAACATAGGTTGCCATGTGATTAGGATTGCCACACTTAAAACACATTTGCTTATTGTTGTCTGTGTCATTTTTGTTTTTCTGAGGTCACACTGTTGCAATTATTACCCAATTCTTTGTTGAATACAGTCAATTCACAAACTGGAGGTTCATTAGATACTTTAATTTCCTTAACATATTCAACAGTATGTCTAATACATTTGGTTTTAGATCTGGATGTATGACGAAAATATTTTCTTGAATTGTTGGATTGCTGGTGCATCTCACCAACTGGTCTTTTATAAGAGGGTCACAAGCGTAACCAAAATCACAAGTGTTGGATAATCCTCTCAATGCTGCAACAAAACATATAACTCTCAATTTTACCCTGTGTGCGACAGAAAAACTTGTGCCTTTCTAGAACAACATTTACTTTATCTCCAAAATGTTCCTCCAATTTGTTTAAGGTATATTGAAATGCATCTAATTGTTCCCCACTACCTTCTTCTTCCTCAGTTACTTGAAGATCTTCATTTACGTTTCTCCCTTCTACTCCTAAGTTATGTAGAAGGATATGTTGTTTCCTCAAAGATGAAAACATTTCCCCTCCAATTGCACTTAGGTAAGATTTAAATAGTTTGGTTTATTGCTTCTATTGTATGGCAGGTTCTCCTCTTTCAATCAATCAATCAATCCGAATGTATAAAGCGCACAGCTACTCAAGAGTGTTTCGAGCGCTAGGACCATATACACAATTCTTGCACAACAGTAATCACTGAAAATTTGATGTAAAAAGCAGGTCTTGATGATGCGCCAGAAGCGTTTGCAACCCTCAGTGCATGCAAATCCAGATGGAGGGCATACTAAGCCAGCGCAGCAAGACAGGAGAAGGACACACCGCCCCATTTTTTCTTCCTAAGTCTTGGTACCACTACCGTCGCTGGAGCAAGAGAATGAGGGATATAGCTAGGCCAGAATTGCTATCCCATGTAGAAGGGGGCGAGCCGAATAGCAGAATCTCAGTTTTGCTAGCATTGCATTGTAAGTTGCTAGCCCGCATACACTGAAAGACGGCTGTCGTACAGTTCTTAAACATTTTAAAAGCATCCAGTAGGTCGCTATCCATGGTAAGAAGAAGCTGCGTGTCATCAGCATACAACACTATCTGGACCCCGAAGGACTCCACAAGGGAGGCCAAAGGGGCCATGTAGATATTAAAAAGGGTTGGACCCAAGGTAGAGCCTTCAGGGACTCCAAACTTGACCCATTTAGGGTCGGATGCAAATGGTGCCATCCAAAACTGCCCGCAAGAAAAGAGCTAATCCAGGCTAACATCGAGCCACTGACTCCTATATTTTCCAAGCATTAGAGAAGAATAGAGTGGGACACCATATCAAAGGCTGCGGATAAGTCAAGTAACCAAGAAATGGGCCTGAAATTGCTCAGTATAGATTTTCGTTGAAAAACTGAGGTGGTTGATTCATGCTAGCAGCTGGCATGAAGATTCATATGAGGGGAAGAAGAATGATCTTCAATTATCTGTAAATTGTTCAGCCTCTCTCTTCCAAACTAGATAACTGTGTGAATCACCGACAGAATTATAGCGATGCACTCCAGAGAGAAGGACACATGTATTCCAGGATAGTAGAATTATCTAAAGAACACAGACGTGACACCAAATAGTTCAAAATAAGGTTGAAATATATTCATAAAATAGAGTGCATCTGAAAACACCAGAGGGCACTGTGGTATTACATTAGCAAAATGAATCAAACTCCACACTTAAACGAACTATATGAACTGAAGTGCCCCAGCCTTTCAGATTAAATGAAACAGGAGAACTAGTCATAGAGCAACTTTGTCACATTGGGGCGGTTAGGCTTAATCCCTTACTTCCGGTACTCTGATCAATTGGAGCTGGTGTAGCCATACAGAAGCTGACTCACAGACAAGATAGCATACTTGACACAGCAGCAGTTGAAGGGCAGCTGTAACCAAGGAGCAGTTGCCGAATGGAGCATTACATATACACAGACAGGAGAGGGGTAGCAAGAAGAGACCCTTGGAAAACAGAGAAGATGTAACAATACCACATTCCTCAATCTAACCAATATATTTAGTAGTAGCTCAGGATGAGTTTCATTAATCAGAAGTAACTCTCACAAATGGAAAAGAGTGAAGACCTCTGCCCTAAAACAACGAAGAATCTACTAAGTACTAAATAAATGTGGAAAAAATAAGGCAGAGTACAGAATTGCATCTTACCACTAGGTCCAACAAATGTGAATGAAACGTTTAAAATGGAGAGTCCACACAATAAATCACATCACACATTCTCTACGTCCTCTGTCGCGTCCTATTAACAAGGTAAGCCGCTATGATGCGTTTGTCCCCTTGCTCCTGTGACCCACTCATGCCCACTCAGGTATTGAATCGGGCGGAAAGACCACGAGCGGTCTCTTCCCATTTATTTATAGCCTCGTGCCACGCCTGGCCCGAGGGTGAAGTGGGAGTACATCCGGGGTACCGGAGAACAAAATAGCAGGACTGCTAACCTTCTACATCCCATCTCAACTCAGTCTTGAAAACAAACAAGTTCATTTCAGGTGACATGCAAAATCTTTGGGTTGCAGGCTGGGTCGAAGATTGGGCTAGAGGCTGTATCGGGGGTGTTGATCACGACAGGGCGGCTTAGGGATGGTGGGTCTGGATGGTGGGCTGTCTGATGGATCTTCCTCTCTTGTCGGCAAACAACTGCTATCTGCCTCCATGTCAGCACCATTGGTTTCTTCAACATCTGACCAGCCGCCTTCTTCCTCCTCCTTTCCAGTTAGCACTGGGTATCATGGTGCAGCTTCGATTTTCTTAAACCACGAGATGTTTTGGGCCACCGTTTCCTGTCCTTTCCTGGCAGTCACCATGGTTCCATCACTTCTCACTACCGTCCACACCCCAGTCTCATATGGTGTGCCTAACTTACACCCTGGTTTTCGGTCTTTGATGACCACCTGGTCTCCTGGCCAGAGATCACGGGGCCACGCCCCTCTCCTGTCACTGGCTGCAGCATTTTGCCTCTCTCTGCGCGCTTGGGTTTCTCTAACATCATAGGGAGGAGGTGTCCACCCTGGGCACGTAGGGATCCGGTCCCGGCAAGGCCCATTAAACATCAAGGTCCATGGGGCCTGGTGGGTGGTACAGTGAGGCGTGCCCCAATACTCCCTCAAGAAGGTTTGGAGGTGGTGCTCAGGGTCGACCTGTTCAGTTACGGCAATCCAAAGTGATTTGTTTAGGGTCTGCATAAATCTTTCGATCGCCCCATTGGCTTGTGGCCTTTGGGGGGTGATGCGGCGATGATGGATTCCAAGATGTTTTAGAAAGTCACTTATGATCTCAGTGGGAAAACCAAACAGGGCAAGCGACTTCTCCAGGATTGGAGCCACCTGAGTGAAAGCTGTTGAATTGATTACCTCCACAGTGGGGTATTTGGAGTATGTGTACATCATGACTAGGGTGACTCTCCCATCCCGGAACCTTCCAAAGTCAAGGCTTACATTCCCCCACAGGATAGTGCATGACTCTTCCATGATTATCAGCACTGGCCTCTCCGGGGCGCTTGTTAGTTGACACGCTGGGCACTTCCGGACAACTTCCTCGGCCAGATCTTCAAGTCTGGGAAACCACACCTTCTCCCTCATCCTAAACTTCACCTTCGTTGATACTTGGTGTCCCCCATGTGCTATTGGGAGTCCCCCATTTCACCATTGGTTTCTTCAACATCTGACCAGCCGCCTTCTTCCTCCTCCTTTGCAGTTAGCACTGGGTATCATGGTGCAGCTTCGATTTTCTTAAACCACGAGATGTTTTGGGCCACCGTTTCCTGTCCTTTCCTGGCAGTCACCATGGTTCCATCACTTCTCACTACCGTCCACACCCCAGTCTCATATGGTGTGCCTAACTTACACCCTGGTTTTCGGTCTTTGATGACCACCTGGTCTCCTGGCCAGAGATCACGGGGCCACGCCCCTCTCCTGTCACTGGCTGCAGCATTTTGCCTCTCTCTGCGCGCTTGGGTTTCTCTGACATCATAGGGAGGAGGTGTCCACCCTGGGCACGTAGGGATCCGGTCCCGGCAAGGCCCATTAAACATCAAGGTCCATGGGGCCTGGTGGGTGGTACAGTGAGGCGTGCCCCAATACTCCCTCAAGAAGGTTTGGAGGTGGTGCTCAGGGTCGACCTGTTCAGTTACGTCAATCCAAAGTGATTTGTTTAGGGTCTGCATAAATCTTTCGATCGCCCCATTGGCTTGTGGCCATTGGGGGGTGATGCGGCGATGATGGATTCCAAGATGTTTTAGAAAGTCACTTATGATCTCAGTGGGAAAACCAAACAGGGCAAACGACTTCTCCAGGATTGGAGCCACCTGAGTGAAAGCTGTTGAATTGATTACCTCCACAGTGGGGTATTTGGAGTATGTGTCCATCATGACTAGGGTGACTCTCCCATCCCGGAACCTTCCAAAGTCAAGGCTTACATTCCCCCACAGGATAGTGCATGACTCTTCCATGATTATCAGCACTGGCCTCTCCGGGGCGCTTGTTAGTTGACACGCTGGGCACTTCCGGACAACTTCCTCGGCCAGATCTTCAAGTCTGGGAAACCACACCTTCTCCCTCATCCTAAACTTCACCTTCGTTGATACTTGGTGTCCCCCATGTGCTAGTTGTGTCACATGGAGTGTTCCTGGGATGACTATTCGGGATCCGTATAAGAGGATTCCTTCTTGAGTCATGCTGAACTCATCCCGCACTCTCCACATCTTTGTTAGACACTCCAGAGCAGTCCCTGACCAGTCGTTTGCATCTCACAGAAAATTCTGCCATGTGCCGCTTTGGACGGCATTGCGTACTCTGTTAAGGACCGGATCTTCTTCAGCTGTGTCCTTTATATCATCTAGGGTCAAGGCCCATGGGCAAGAGGCACTTAAGATCATGTTGACATAGGCTTCTACGATCTCAGCCTCATGGCCGTCGACTTGGGGTTCTACAGGCACTGGGTGGCGAGAGAGAAAATCAGCAGGTTTTTAGGCTCCAGGCCGGTAGACAACATCCATCATGTAGTGCTGCAGCTGGATGGCCAACCGTTCGATTCTTGGGGGTGGATGTGGTGCTGACCCCCGGAACAGTGGGATGAGAGTTTGGTGGTCAGTGACAACCTTGAACGACTGACCACTTACATAAAGATGAAAATGTCTACATGCCCATTTAATTGCTGGAGCTTCTCGCTCAATCTGGGCATATCGTGCTTTCGTGGGTGACAATGCTTTGCTGGCAAATGCTAGCGCAGCCTAGCGCCCGGGCTCCTGTTCCTGGGCGAGCACAGCCCCTAGATCCACTGGGCTAGCATCTACCAGTAGTTCAGTGCGCTTATCCGGGTCAAAATACACTTCCTCCTGGTGACCCCAGCTCCACTTGGTATCTGTCCTGGTTAGAGCCTCAATGGTTATGCGAGGGTTGGGAGGTCAGGGATGAACCTGCCACAGTACGTGGCCATTCCAAGGAAACTTCGTACCTCTAACACGGTGGTGGGCGGTGGTGCCTGTTTAATTGCCTGTGATTTGCGAGGGTCTTACTGTATTCTGTCTTGGTTATATGTGTCCGAAGAATTAAATTGTCGACTGGAAGAACAGGCATTTTTCTCTATGCAATGTGACCCCATGATCTTGGAGGTGTTTCAGGGTGGCTTGAAGATGTCTATGGTGCTCTGCAGCTGTGGCGAAGTGAATGAGGATGTCGTCGCTGACATTTAGGACGCCCGGCAGTCCCGATAGGGACTCATGTATGGTATTCTGGAATACTTCAGCCGCTGATGAAATGCCAAAGTTGAGGCACCGATAGCGGCGCAGCCCTAGATGTGTGCTAAACTTTGTTATATACCTGATTCCCTCAGCCAGGACTAGTTGGTGGTACCCAGCGTTCAGGCCGGCTTTGAAAGCCACCGGGATCCGTTGACGTCGACCACAATGTCGTCAATGTTCGTGGTTATGTGGCGTTCCCTCTTGATGGCTCGATTTGGGAGCCTCATGTTGATGCATCGCCGTATTTTCCCTGGCTGTTTCGGCTTTTCAGCGATTACTATTGGGGAGACCCATGGTGTTGGTCCGGATACTTTCTCTATTACTCCTTGCTCTTCGAGCTTCTGTAATTCACGCTCAACCAGCGATCGAAGGTGAAATGGGACACGGAGGTGCCGAAGTGCTGTTGGCACCACCGTCAGGTCAATGTGCAGTTTCTCTGGAGGGTGCTTGAGGCACCCTAGCCCTTTGAGAAGTTCTGGAAATTGGTCTAGTAGATCGCCAATCTGATTTGACCTCAAACTTCTCGCTAAGCATACTAGGCCTAGGTCTCCCGCAGTGTGGCTGCTGATCAGTGTGTCTGCCTCTTGATCAATGACATGGATCGTTGTCATGATCTGTTGGTCATCAGATTGGACGAGTACAGTCATCCACCCACGGTGTGGGAGAGGTGATTGCCTCCCATATGTGAATATCCTGGTATGTGACGGGTCTAGTTGAGGCCTTGGCCGGTGACGATTATATTGTTGGATCCCCATGACATTTACGGAAGCTCCTGTATCGAAGACGGCTTTCACTTCGGATCTTGCAATGTGGACCATGCAGGTAGGCCGTGGTCTACGGTGTTGTTTCAGCTCTCTCGTGAACGATATGAGGAATGTTTATTCCTCTTCTTCTTCAGGAGATGAGTCTTCAACGCGACAGTCAGGTCGTGAGAGAGGCTTCATTTTATTCTGGCATGTGAGATTCGTTATTGATAGTCCTCAGTGGCTTGTTGTCCCTGGGGTTCTTGTTTTGGGTCTTCCCCCGGCAGACTGAAGCAAAGTGGTTGGGAATCCCGCAATGTGAGCATGTCCGGCCTTGTGCGGGGCACACATTAACCGGATGTTCCTCTTGGTCACAGTAGTCACACTTGTTCTTCTTGGGTTGAAACGAGCGTCCTCTGGGGGTGTTCCCTTTTTCTTTCGTCCTAACAGCTTCTGCTCATTCGGATTTGACGGTCAAATTTTTTTCAGCCGTTCGTGTCAGGGCCAGATCCATCTTGTCGGCCGATAAGTCATGTGATCTTGTTAGAATTAGGATATTATCGAGGCTTATGTTCGGTTGTCTCAATATTAGGCTGTGTAGTGTCTTGTTATGACAGCCCTGGATTAATTGACCTCGGATCTCCTTGAGCTGGTCATCTGCTGTGCAGGTACTCACTAGCTCACGTAGCTTAGCGAAGAATGTATCGATCGATTCACCTTCCCACTGGCGGGCTTAGCGCAATTTGAATCTTTCAAAGTCCGGATTTAATTGTGGGTCAAAATGAGCATTGAGTGCACTTACTGCTGCATCATAGTCGGTAGGTGGGCCTGTATTCAGTAGGTGCTTGAACAAAATGTAGATCTCCTCCCCAGCTTAATATAAGAGCAGGGAGCGTTTTACTGCGCCATCAGTCTCTTGTGTAGCAATAAAGTAATTGTCCAAACGCCCTATCCATGTCTTCCACCTGGGGAATGCAGTTGCGGGGTCAGCTAGCTCGCTGAATGGGGGTAATACTCTTGTGAGCGCGTGCTGTGTGTTAGCCTGGCTGGGAGGTAGGGCCACATTTGGTTCGTCTGCCATGTTAAGTAAAGTATGTATTCTTTTCTGTCCTCTCATTTTCTCTGGGATGTGACCTCCTTTAACTGTGGTACCTGTCGACCAGTGTCCTGTTAATTCACCTTTGCTCTTTATAAATTGTTATCTCTATTGTTTTTTTTTTCTTCTGCTTGGCTATGGGATGTGAGTTGGATTAGCCATTGCTTGTTGGGGGCTCCCTCTCTCCCTGGAGCTGCAGTCTACCTTGTATTGTAGGCCTTTGGTGGAGCCTTGCTCATGCCTGCCATCGGTCTGTTCTTTGTTCTGGGGTATTGTGAAACTTCCTGTTCCTCGTTCCTATAGTTAGTAGTTTTTCTCTTCTTTTTTAATTTTTTCTTCTCTATTATGCCAGAGTTCTTTCTGTAGCTGTCCCTCCTTGGGGAAGGCCTCACGCAGCAGGGCCGGGTCTCGTGGTGACGTGGGTCGTCCACCAGCAGCTGCTGGTGTGTTTCACTGGGCCGCCGGGTGTCCCAGCGCTGCGCTGCAGGAGTGCCTCGGCGGTGCAGCAGGACGTGTGGGGCCACCTCCCCCCCCCCTCTTCGCCAGTGTCGGGTCCCACCTTATTAGTAAGGTAGGCCGCTATGATGCATGTGCCCCCTCGCTCTTGTGACACACTCACACCCACTCAGGTATTGCATCGGGCAGAAAGACCACGAGCGTTCTCCTCCCATTTATTTATAGCCTCGGTCCACGCCTGGCCCAAGGGTGAGGTGGGAGTACATCCGGGGTACCGGAGAACAAAACAGCAGGACTGCTAATAATAATAATAACCTGCTACACTCTCCACAGATGTAATCTTTTAACAGTTAGGAAGGGTTTCTGCACCTTTTGTTCACTGATACATCCTCGTGATGACCATGTGCTTGTTATTCCACAACATCTGCTTCACAACTTTGAAAGATTGTAGCAAAAATCCTCACCAAAAACACCACCACCACAGTTTCCCTCTACAATCTTCAGAGTATCGTCATTGTCAAAAGAAACATTAATATTAACTTCCATACAATAATATTTCTAATCATTAAATCCTTTGGCAACTCAGTTCTATACTTTGCCATTGCGGAACGGCATGGCATCCCTCAAAACTTCCATAGGGTAAAAAAACTGACTTTCTCCTTTAGGGACTTAGACAATTTCTTTACTCTGACAAATTGTCCAACCTGAATATCAAAGGATTTAGGACATGGCTGGGTCTAATCTGAGGTGGCATGTGGCATGGCAGGCAAGAGAGGTATAGATTGGAATGCTACCCGAAGCGATTGACAGTGGTTATACTTATTGCAAGCATTCTCCCATCACCTTTTGTATGTTTGATGTAACGCCCTAAGTGGCTATGGGTATGCCCAGGCATTAGTCCCTTGCTCACTGTGCCACTGGGACCAAGCTTCACCTGACTGAGGAGTCCCAGTCTGGGCAAAACCTATCTTGGGTTTCTTGCGTTCCAGTTCAAAGAAGACCTGGCTTGGCATTTTGGTATGGACTGTTACTGTTGCACCAGGGTCGAGACTGATTTGCCTATAGCTGGGTCAAATCTGAGGTAGCATGGTGGGCAAGAGAACAATGGGTTTGAATGCTACCAAAGCAATTTCCATTGGTTAGAAATATTAGAAACAATTACAACAATGACGTGGCAGGGTAACTTCTGCGCTCAATTTTATCATATATTCAGGAACATTAGATTCAAATGGTGCTCAAGGGATATGAAGCTGCTACTCCACGCTTCAAAACAGGAGACAAACTGCCCCACAATCACATTCAGAATTTTCCCAAGCCCCAATGTCCAAATCCCAAGTCTCCACAAATAGTTGATGTAGTTGTGTTCTCCACTTTATTTTCAATCTTCATGTGTCCCATATTTGTCCAATACATCCAACACGAAAATGTAGCCAACACATGTTTCGTCTATGGTAGGTATACCACTGACTTCATCCGGGCTACAAAACAAATCATAGTTGACTTTGATAACTTTCTTTGTTATCACAACTCATAATTAGTCATCACCACAGTTATAATGACCATAAATGAAAATTATATAGACCCCAGGCCAGAAAGTAGCTTTTGGTAACATAGCATATTAAAACCCAATGGAACAATGGCACAATGCCATAGTTCCAACTCAGAATTATCTAATCACCAGTGTGAACAGTAATGAGCATAGAAATAGTTAAATGATAAAGATAAAAAGATAAAAGAATAAAAAGATAGCTGAAGGAGGTGCTAATGTGCCCATGTGTATAAGAGAATGGCATGCTTCTCACCTCAATATTGTGATCAGACCCGAACCAATCCAATAGCAGGCTGTCCTACTTTCAATACATTTAAACCTACTTACCTAGCGAGTCTATAGCAGATGGTCCAAAGTACTGCGTATAAAAATAATATCTAGTGCCTCCTAGTATCCTAAACAAGTGAAAGTAATACTTCTAATGGCCCAATGCTGTGATTTTGAGATTAATTCCATCTGTGCCTTGAATGGTTTATTATTGGCAGCACTGGCTGATATATGACGTGACTTGGTTGTGAGTGTATATATGCACGGATATGATTAACATAATATTAGGTTACAGGGGATGAGGTGAATAAGATAAGGCTAATTTCCTGAATAGCAAATGTTTATTGACATATCATAGTGTTTGGGTAGAGTGTGTCGCTATGATGTAATTATTTTTTTACAGAAAGACACAAAAAAAATTATTTGGAGAAATTGCCTGTGATAAGGGTTGGCCGCCACATAGAAAAATACAGTAAGAGGCCAAAATTAATGTTTCTGTTACTTACATTGGACCTTTGACCGAGCATTGGACCATTAACAGTATTACTTTTGTTTGTTTAGGATACTCGGAGGCACTAGATATAATATTTATATGCAGTACTTTGGGTCATCTGCGATAGACTTGCTAGGTGAGTAGGTTTAGATGTATTGATAATAGGACAGCCTGCTAACGGGTGGCTTCCGGTGGAAAAAGTTCTGAATATTGGTCATGAACTTCAGTATTTCTTGGGCACATGATTTGTATGAAGGGTCTGGTGACACTACCTTTATACGAGTCTACATATTCTCCTTTTTCTTCTCTTCTCTTTCTATGATTTCTGTCTGGGCTCAGTGAAATGGTTGTTAGCTATACCGCAAAATTTGTGGGTGGTTATTACTTTGACCTCATGTCACACTGGTTGGCATAGGAATTGTACACCACATCTATGAGACCTTATGAGATAGGAGCTTCATTTTAAATCATGTGACACGGCTGTGACATATTTTAGTGTGTTTGGGGTCGTAGCTATGTTCTTGTATTTATGTACCTTCCCTTTGGATACACTGATGTAATGGGGATCATAATTTTGAAGCATTTGATAATGGTCACTCCTTATCACGAACATAGTCCATGTTCAATAATTATTATTAGCCGGTTTGAATAGTGTTAAGGTTTTTAATAAGCACCACATATGATTAACGAATGAGTAATTTGGTCAATATGTCAAAGATGACTTATGTGATCATGTGGCGAACAGTGTTATGTAACCATACTATACTGCATATACAATTGACTTATATATGTGCGATAACATGTGTCAGCTTAATGCATGATTAGTAAATGAGCAATAGTTACAATATTATTAATGTGTGGTTTCTGTTATCAAATGACAGAGTTATGTATCCACATTACACTGCATGCAGTGAACGGATTATTGGCTGATCTACTTTACAACATTGCTTCGAGTTGGATCATGTATTCAGTCTGAATAAGTTAGGCCGGAATGTTGTTGGGACATAGATAGATAGATAATGATTAAGGACACTTGGCCCATTTTGACTAAATATTGTATTGTTTTAACATGTGAATATGTATTTGCTTACGATGTTAATTGGGGGTTGTTTTATGGACCCCTGGAGGTTTTTTCTTGAGTTTCATACATTCTTATACCACGTTTACATGCACGCTAACTCACCAATATCATTTAAGATGAAAGAAGTGACCCGAAAAGGTCCACTCGGGTCACTCACGACCACCTTCTCTGCCTTCCTACAAATGAAGAGTCGGTCAGACAGTAGAGAATACAAACCAGATATTTATTGAAATTACTCTGCAGCGGAGCCCAGTCTGACCAGCCTCCTGGGATGGCTGTCGAGGGACTGAACCCTGTAAGCATACAATTACATTATGTACGTTGCGAAGTCCACAAAGGCCCGCCTACTATGGAAAAACACTAGCAGGTGTCGTAATACAATGGGGGTACAGAACATAAGTTTCGATTCTGCAGCCGGGCATAGGCTATCTACTGCCCAAGGTCGTCTGGCCTATCCTCCCTACCAGACAGGTGGGAGAAGGGCTCCATCTAACAAGAAAGGCATGCACTAACGAGGACACTTGCAATTACAGAAAAAAGAAAAGCTCTACCTTGGGAAACGAAACTTACCAAGGACCGTTTCTCGAAAATAACCAAGCAGCAGTTTCGATTATAATACAAAATGGCGTCCAGATTACAAGATGGTTTCGCGAATGCTAAAATATACAGACAAAAGGGCCCCCCAGTATTAACAAACCCTCCTGTTAGCATGAGCTAACCATCTACAATCGAAAATCAAAGCAGAAACATAAAGGAATAATAAAGCACATAGCTTTTTTATGCACATGTCATGTTGTCAACCGTGGGAGTATATTCCAAGAGAAGAGAAGCTGTTTCGAAGACACCCTCATCTATGGCCATGATGTCATCTATTTCTTTCTGTAACATTATTGCAGCATTAGTATAGTGAATTGATATCTTCCTCTTTGGAGTCAATACAGAGATACAATATGTGCAGCACATTGGAAGACATTGAATAAGGACGCAGCAAAGTATCAATATAGCAATGAAATATATTGCTTTTTCTATTAGCCACCCCCATGTTTCAAAAAGGGACCAACTCCAATTACCTGGTTCCATACCTTTGACATTCTCAATAATATCCAAGATATGCTTGGTGATATTCTTTTCCATATTTGTTATGCCCACTACACACTGATCGCCTATAACTGCGTCTGCACCACCATTTTTTGCTAAAATAAAATCCACTGCACATCTGGTTTGTTCAGAATAGCTCCTCATACTCTCCAATTGAATGGTGATGTCACGTAATGCTGCTACTGTGGTATTTGACAATATCTGCAATTTACAGCCAAAATATTCCCGAGCCTTTTCAGTCCTACTCATAGCCATTCCCCACAATGTGAAAATAGCAGACAGGCTATAGCCAAAAGTAATACCATTACTGTAACTGTTGATCTCAATATCCGTCACTCCTTCGCAAAATTCCTTTGTAAGTGTTCTCTTCACCCATTTTACCTGTCTGTGGGCATACTTGCAAGGGACCCCCAGGGGCAGCACCATCCCAAGAGCTACATCATTGGTGCCATTATGAACATTTGAGTATGTTCCATTAGTTAAAAAGAAGAACCCGGGATGGGCATATATTGGTCTGTCATAGTTCACAGCTGAATAGCGAGAATTACCATGATGGTGTCAGAACATTTCGAACTTTTCAAGGGGAATGTCTCTTTAGATATGATCAACCCTGAGCAATTGATATACAATATGGTATCAGTACTATTTATGATGGGGCAACAGGCAGGGTAATAGCCAGCTTTTCGGGGAACCATCACTTCTTTATAATGCCAACCCACCAACGTAATATTTTGCTCTTCCAAATAGAAGTTATCACAATACGTACTATTATCACAACCAGGATAACCTGTTCCTGTGGGCTGACGATGGTACAAGCATGGCTTTGGGTAAGCGAACCCAAACTCCCCGTTTACTTCAACAAAGTTTGTCGGCTTAGAATATGTTTAATTTATCAAAGACAAAGGATAAGTAGTCCGTAGGCTAGTTACAGATTCAGTAGGATAACAAGCAACACCATTACCAAAAAATCTCTTATGAGTATCTAGAAAGACATTATTAGAAAGCATTCTTTTCCGTCTTGGTGTGAAAAGGATATCATTGTCAGGAGTAGGCGAATTACTTGCATATTCTAACGCCCAAAGAACCCCACAAAAAATAATCATCAGCAGAATAGCAAAAAGAAGGAATAGCACTCTCCGCTGCTTCACCCATGATGATCGGGGCAAAACAACAAAACCCAATGGCTGTTCTTCATCAATCATTGGCCTGCCAAAAAGATGCATGATAGCAGAACGAAGAGGTACTATTAATATAGCCTCAATGAAACCCCACAAACAATCTTCTTTCCAGCGTCCGTTTTTTTTTTCTCCCTTTGAGCCTCGCTGGCAGGCTCCTATTGTTCATCCACGGTGGTGCTATCGAGCACTTCTCGTTGGAGCTACACGATTGCAGCCCTTTTTGAGGAAAATCCACTTCTTTCAGGATAAGGTACCCTCCCTCCTGAGAAGACACCCCAAACTTATCCTGTCCAGTGTCTCGAACAATGCACCAATCTCCCTGTCCCAGCTCTATTGTCCCTATTCTTCATCCATGAAGTCTATCCCTACCAATCTGACTTTTCCTTTGGTGCACTGTTCCTTCGTCGAGGACGCAAATTGTACTTAACAACTCCAGGAACAGAGGGCTCAAGAAACAAAGGTTCACTTTCAGCGGTATTGACTGATTCAGATTCAAACACAGACGGGCCGGCTGACTGGAGCTCTTGGCTGGCCTTAATCTCAGGTGGCACTGCTTCATTCAAGACTGCATCACTCTCCTCCTCGGGTGCCCACGTTATTCTGGCATCGGAGAAAGGAATGAAATGGGGAACCTTCTCCGTCTCAGAATCCCCAATGCCGGGCAAGCCTCCACTGATCATAGGGCAGAGGGAGCGGCACCTTCTTACAGTGTGTTGAGTGGATCCAGTTCTTCCGGCCGTCCACTCTCACTGCAGTACGTGTGGCAAGGAGGATCTGGAAAGGCCCCTTCCACCGGGGCTCCAGGCTGCTTTTGCGCTGAAAATGGTGAACCAGGATGTAGTCCCCGGGCCGAAGGTCGTGGCCGGGTCCCTCTGTAGCGGATGGCAAGGCCTCTTGAATCTGCTGATGAATGGAACACAAATTTTTAGTCAACTCATATAAATAGTTTATCAACAAGGGGTGATCTATCTCGGAAAAGTGACGGGGTCTTGGAACTCCCCATTAGCGGGCCTACCAAAGACAACCTCATAGGGGGACAACCCTATTCTAGTATGGGCTGTAACTTTCGTCGACAGCAAAGCCAATGGTAAAGCATCTGGCCAGTTCAACCCTGTACTCTCCTGAATTTTGGCCATCTTTAGTTTGAGAGTACTATTGTACTTCTCAACTAAACCTGCTGACTGGGGGTGATTCACAGCATGAAACTTTTTCTTAATGTGCAAGCCATCACACACCAACTGAATGACTTTCGAATTAAAATGACTACCGTTGTCACTCCAAATCAAACGGGGCAAACCAAAGCGAGGAAAAAACTCCTTCAAAAGGGCTTTCGCCGTCGCCAAAGCTGTATTCTCCTTGGTAGGATAAGCCTCAACCCATTTACTGAATGCACAAACCACCACCAACACATACTTCAGATTGTTCACCCGTTCCATCTCAATGAAGTCCATTTGCAGGACTTCAAAAGGGAAAGAAGGGGGTGCCAAATTACCGGGAGGTGTAGGAGTGCCCTTCCCTTGATTGTATAGCATGCACACCATGCAATGTTTTACCAAATGGGCAGCTGTCTTTGGAATATTATCATTCTGCCATACCGGGTCGAGCAATTTACAGATACCCCTAGCACTAATGTGAGCTTGTTGTATTCCTCTTAGCACCTTTCCAGGCAATACTCTGAATCATCCCGAACTTTGCACATTCGGTGTTTGGTGGCATACCATTAATTCTAGCACTTGTTGCCGGAATTCTATTTCTCTTCCTGCTATTACGCTATGGCCAGCCTATTCGCAGACATCACTCCGAGCGAAGTGGAGAAAGCTCTCCTTGAACGAAAGTGCCGTGAGCGAATAGTACAGCTTTTGGGCATGACTCGTCTACGGGAACTTAATACCACGTGGTTCCTGTCATTCAGACCAATCTGGCAAGATTGCATCTTACCTGTTCTACGATGCCTGCTATGTGGTGAAGAATGCGTGTTAGACACCTGTCTAACATTTCCATCAGCAACGCCAACGGATATCGATACTCTGCTGGACCCGATAACGGCCCATGCTCTGTGTTGTCCCCAGAGGCTACCAATCCTGATGACGGCATTCATTGAGATCTCACAGACGCTTCCAGCTGCTGCTGAGGTACGAGATGGATCTACAGGCACACAGGTAACAACGGACGCGAACATTGCTGCGGCATCCTATGCTGAAAGCGATGCTTCACATCTCTGTGCAATTAATCTACTACACGAGGTGTTCCAAATGTCACCAACTTCAGTGGACGATATTTTGTCTACAGAAATAGATGATCTCGTGTTTACACCAGACCCGTACACCGACTCTGATTCAACCCACAGTGTACCAGAGACGCAGTAAAATTTGGCTTTCATATTTCCAAAAATTGGAACTCTTCCCAAATTGAACTTTTTTCAGTTTTTCAAACTGAATGGCAATTCAATCTGCTTGAAGTAGAACTAGTCTTATAGTACGGACTTCGCGGTACTTCCTCAGACACTTTGTCATCTTATTTGTCTAAAAAGTTCATTAATTTTCATGACATGAAATGACTTTGATTTTTGAACAACTTATCGATCATTTTCTGTCACATGTATATATTACTGCTTATTTCATTCAAATTGCATTTTATTTCTAAATATATGCCTGAAATGAATAGCAATGCTTAAAATGTACAGTACCTTTTGCATTTTAATAGGTTTTTAAATGCTTTTTAATGCTTTTAAGAAATATTTTTAGCAATATGCGGTACTCCATTTTATGTTTAGCATATTAAATGTTTAGCATTTTATTATTATCGTACACACGAAAGTGGAGTGGGTGTTGTATTCCTCTTAGGGTGTCCGTACATGGGTTTTCCTGTATCATGTCCTTATATAGGCACAATTATCCCTGCCCTTATATAGGCATAAAATCCCAGTCCTTATTTATGCATTAAACCGTGCACTCCAAATACAGGCATGGTCTCCGACATCCGTCCACCCTAACGTCACAACGAGTTCTTGAAGAACAGACCCTTAGGCTTCGGGAGTTTCCCTAGCACAGGACTATTGATTTCTTCAAGGACTCATCTATTATGCATGAACCGTTATACCTTAAGGGTTCATTCATGATGTCTTCCGCTGTCCGATTCACGTCAATGCTAACATTCTGAGGTACCTCTCAGGTATAAATATACCTTCCCTAGCCCTTGTAAATCAGAGGAGACCTCGACTTCAGAGGAGCCCGTTTCCCGGCCTGACGCACTGAGAAGACGCTGTCATCCCTGCACGCAGAGTGTCCAGCTTCCAGTGATCTGACTTCCCTCGCGGGGAGTTGGAGTTGGAGTCTGGCAAGAGATTCCCACCTCTCTCATTCTTAAGGTACGGAGCTGACTAGAAACCTAGAGGGACTCTTGGCATACTAGGCATACTAGGCGTAACATACTCTTAGTATACCATAGTAAGGAATACTCCACCTACTTCATACCTCTCCCTACACCTAGGTTAGGTTAGGTACATTGGGGTAGAACTAGCTTAGAAACGCATCGTATGAGTACTCGCATTTTTATCTATGTTATTTATGTAAATGAATATCTACTAAAGATCATGCTAGCGCAGTATTATTTATTTCTACTGCTTACGCTGTACATTATTTATCTTGCATATTGTCTTGTGATCATAACAGCACATATTACTTACACGAGAAACAAGACTGTTCAATAAATCTTTTATTGAAACGCCCGTCTATTCTTCCTGTGTAACTTTGAGGAAAACTAAGCATGCACGAGTGAGCTGAGTGAAACGGTTATCTATTGTTTCCACGACTCTGGGACACGTTCTGATTCTAAAAGGGAAACAAAGTTGTCATGTTTTGCGGCTGCCAGAAACTACTCCCTTCTTGTTTATCAAGGAGTTTCTAGTGGCCTCTGAGCTAGCTGGCACAAGTAATTAAGTTTAATATACTCGATAGGGACATATTGACCTTAGTCCTATGTCAAACCTGTAGGGTATATTATTCCAATGCGCAGACCCTATTAGGGAAATAGGAGCTACACTACAAGCTGGTCCATGAGCCATAGTAACTACGGGGAGAACATATGCATCTGGCAACATCCATCTCTGTTTCCCCTACTTATCTATCCAGCACCCATCATCATCCAATTGCGCTGTACTTTCCTGCCATATTGCTAATTCCTCAGCTGTCACCTCGCTCTGGATTTCCTTCACGCTATCTAGTGTGTCCTCAAACATCGTAACTTCTGGCACCCATCTAGCAGGACCTGCTACAAACATCTTTTTCATCTTAGATCGGGCCGCCTCTTTAGCTGTTTGATCTGCAAAAGCATTCCCCCTCCCTACATCATCAGTAATTGCTTTGTGAGCGCTATACTTCACTATTGCCAGTTTCTTGGGCAGGGTCAACGCCGACAAAAGTCTATTTATCAAAGGGCCATGGGAGGTAAGGAATCCTCTCTCTGCCCAGAGCCGCACAAAATTATGAGCGACTCCAAAGGCATACTGGCTGTCAGTGTAAATATTAACCACCAATCCCTGACTCAACTCACAGGCTCGAATTAGAGCTGCCAGCTCTGCAGCTTGGGCCGACTGATAAGGAACTCGTGATGTCTCAACTATCGTGTGCAAAGTTGTGATCGCATAAGCAGCAGTTGTGGTGCCATCTGGTAATTTAAAACAAGAACCATCGACATCTAGTTCCCCTTGGGGGTCAGATAAGGGAACATCAGTCAAGTCTACCGTCCCTTCGTCTCCTCCTCCGTCCGAAACATACAATCATGTATGTCTGTCTCCTCACTCTCCGAAAGGAAGGGGTAGTAATGTGGCAGGGTTCAGAGTGGCACATCTTTTAATCGTAATATGTGGTGCAAAAAGGGTTAGCTCATAGCCAGTCAGACGTGCACTGGTAAGGTGCTGTGTCTTTGTTCTGTTCAAAAACGTATCCACAGCATGAGGTACCATAACTGTGAGATCAGTATCAAGAACAAGCCCTGCCGATTGTCGAATAGAGACGGCCACAGCCACAGTCGCTCTTAAACAGCTCGGGAGGGCTTTCGCGACGGGATCAAGAACAGCAGAAAAGTACGCACACAGCCTCTGCTTACCTCCAAAGGCCTGTGTTAAAGACAGAAAGCGCACAACCGGCCGACTCGTGTACATATAACACGAACAGCTTGTTGTAATCAGGTGTGACAAGCACAGGAGCCGAACAAAGCGCAACCTTCAATTGCTCAAAAGCTTGTTGACATTCAGGCGTCCAAGGCAAAGGTTCATGCACATCTTTAGTTGTTAAATAGAGCAGAGGCTTCGTTAATAAAGCAAAATTGGGTATCCAATGACGACAATAGGAAGTGATACCAATGAAGGCTCGTACATCCCTTTGGGTCTTTGGAACAAGCATGTTTATTACGGCATTAATACATTCAGGAGTTAGTTTCCGACCCTCCTTCGACAGTAGGTGACCTAAATAGGTGACCTCCTGTCGACAAAATTGAAATTTGGAAAGGGACACCTTGTGTCCATGTTGAGCCAAATGCAGCAACAATTTGACTGTAGCTTCTTTACATCCTTCTTCAGTATCGGACGCAATCAAAAGATCGTCCACATACTGTAGCAATACATTACCTGAGGGAAGGGTAAGAAAGTCCAATTGACCCTTCAAAGCCTAGCTAAATATGCTAGGACTCTCAGCATAGCCCTGGGGAACTCGACAAAATCTAAAACTACGACCTGCCAGGGAGAACCTGAAAAGGTGCCTGCTGTTTAGATGAACGGGGATGCTAAAGAAAGCATTTTTCAAATCAATAACAGAAAAGAATTTGGCAGAAGAAGGAATCATAGTCAAAAGAGCAGTAATGTCAGGGACCACGGGGAACTGAGGGACTACAATTTTATTAACTTCTCGCAGATCAATCACAAAACAATAAACATCAGCAACATCATCAGGAGAGCCCCGGGGGGCCTCTTGAGAACAGGAAGGATGGGGCTATTGCACACATTCGCCGCTGTCTCCTCTACAACTCCTGACTGAATCAAATCTTGTATTATGCACAACCACGCCTGTTCACCTGCGTGCGAAATTTTATACTGAGGGATACGAGGCAATATTGCATTTTCTTTAACCTGGATAGAAATTGGAGGTATCTGCAAAAGCCCTACGTCTGTATCACTTGTAGCCCACAACGTCGATGGAACATCCTTAAACTCAACTGGGAGGGGGGCATCTTTAGACAAACATTGTATAGTACTAACCACACTCGGACCCATTGTCAAATGGACACCATCCGGAGAACAGTACATAGTAGCGGGTAACTTCTTCAACAGGTCTAACTCCAATAAATTCTCTCCACAATTTGATGTTAGTAAAAACGGCGAATCAACTGTAAAGGGGCCTATAGTCAAAGCAAGGGGTTTGGAGATGGGGCTTATTACCGGCACACCAGAAAAGCCAACCGAAACATTGTTATGGCAAGACAGGGCTGCCCCAGGGACCAGTGACCTCGAAACAGAACTATTCATTGCTCCTGTATCCACCAAAACACCAAAAATCTATTTTCCAAGCCCTGCAAATCCACACTAATATAAGGTCCATGCTGATCTACAGGTATCGGAACTGGTCCCTTACCCTGTCCTTGGCTGTCCTAGCTGTAAGACATCCCCGTCACCTCATCCAAATCATAATCATCATGATAATACTGTCGCCCCCGAACGTCATCAAGATAATTCTGATCGGAACGGCCCAATGATGTCCCAGTAGCCTGATCCCCACCCTGACTGGCTGCTCTCCGTCCTCGCCCTCTCTCTCCCCGTCCTCTAGGAGCCGCAACCTTTTGCAGCAAAACCAGACATTCGCTGTGCCAGTGCCCTTCCTCCTTGCAATGCATACATTGATTTGGGCCTACAGATACAGCATTCCGGCTCGTACGAGGAAGCTGCCTGGCCGGTCCAATACCTCGACCCTGTCCCTGCCCCCTGGATGCCTGCTGCATCAGTACCTTAGTCTTCAGCTCCTTCGTCTTCTTTTCCACCTTCTCTTTCTCCTCGTTTTCTCTGTGCTCATAATACTGAGCCACACTCAATATCACCGAAGGGGTAGAAGTAGTCCATGTGCTCTCAGCAGCCTGCAACCGTGTTGCAATCTCTGGTAACAAATTTGTGACAAATCTGTTAACAAACAATCTGATACGCCCTTCCAAAGACAAATCCTGGTCACTAAAATCCCAAAACACACCTTCAAACCGAGTAAAAAAATCAGACACACTCTCATCTTTCTTCTGACGACATGCGGCTAGCTTATCCCAATCCACCTTCTGAGGTGGAATAAGAGAGTGCATATAAGTAATGATGCGATCTGGCAAAGCCAAGATCTCAGCCTTAGGCTTTTTCCCAGGCTTCCTCTCCTTATCCCACGCCCTAATCTCGTCCCAAGTACCACCCAATTCTAGGGCATGGTTTTGAGTATGCACCTGTCGCCAGATATCCACTGGTACCAATAAGCCAAAAAACATTTAGATAGCTGCCAACGTCATTACCGTTGATGCAGCAGCCTCTGTCAATTCTTTATAGTAAGCAGTAGGATTTTTCCTGGGGCAGGTAACGGCCTTAATTGCGAGGACTTCACTCCTCTTCCATGGAGTATAAACCCATTAGTCTTGAAAACGGGCCTCTACTTGATCGTGCTGATCACCTAACTCTGATATCTCCGGGTGAAAAACGGGGTGAACTTCCCTCATCGGAAACTGAGATATTGTCGTCGGGGATTTTTGATGCAATCTACCTCGATATCCAATCAGTGTGGTAACACTAGTTAAAACCTCATTGGGAGCCATGCCCGCTGCATATACCTGGTCCCTAATATCGTAAACAGCCTGGGGTGCAACACCTTTAAAACACTGTTTCCATAGTCCAATCAAAGTGGCCGACATATGTTTGAGGGCATGCTGCTGAACAAATGGCTCATAATCCTTTAACACACTCCAAACATCTTCAACACCATAAATAGGACTACAGGCCCACTGGGCAGCCTGATTGGCCACCATATTTCTCTCCATATCTCCCACATCAGACCGAATCAACACCCGTCCTAATCGCTCCTTTGCAACTGCCCCAGCTCCATCGTCCTGGCCACGAACCGGTGTCTCGGCATTTAACAAGGGGGTAGGAGTAAGAAAAGGGGACAACACAGTGATCGAAGAGGGGGGCATCAAGGTCAACATCAGCTGAGTAATAAGTGTCTGTGAAGGAGAAAGTGACGTCGTAACAACAGGAGTGACAGGAGGACTGACAGTCACAGTGACTGTGGGGGACGGAGCCAAAGAAGAAGTTGGTGATGCCGGAACCAAAGCACTTTGATCAATACCAGAAACAGCAGGAACAGGGGGGGCAGAGGCAGATGACAAGGGCTGCGGAACAACAGGATATATTCTATGCGGGGCATAAGGGGGAGGCGGTGTGTCTTCCAATAATTCTTCCATAAAAGTGTCTGCTTCCTCTCTAGCAACATAAGACTTATCACATTGCAGTCAAAACCTCCTATCTGCACGTTCTATACCCTTCTCCACTTTCTCCTTATCATGCGCCACTGCTTTCTGAGTCAGTGTTTGCGTTCTCTCCCTCCGTGCCTCCCTTTCCGCCCTTAACCGTCTCTGTTTAGCTTCCTTCCGCCACACCTGAAGATAATCAAACATCGACTGCCTGCTACGTTTAGCGAACAATTTTTCTTCCAAATAATTCAATTTCTGTTCATCAAAGGTGCCCGTTGACGGCCACTGCAATTCAGCCTTGTCCCTGGTATTTTTGTGCCATAATGTACTAAATATAATAGGGCCAAGACCGTATTTGACATACATGTCATAATTTGGAGTACCTTCCGCAGGTGGAGGCTGTTTTTCCTCTGGTCGAGCATCAGCAGAACAACAACGACACCTCACACAACACAACTTACTCCAACAAGGCATTCTGTTCACACAAAGAAACACATGCACCACACAATTAGTACAATACACTCATGCCTTTACCAAAAATCGCTTCCGCGGATTGCATCAATTACAAATTAGCAAAATGGTACCATGTTTCAAAAAATCTTTAAAATCAAATGCAAGCGCTTGTCAAAACTGATTCTTAGACCAATCAAAGTACCCGCCAAACAAACGTCATGACAACAAAGAACCAAACAAGCTCACCTGGTGCACACAGATCAGACTAATTTATTCTCCACTGCCGACTCTTCGGACCAAACGGTCAGATCAAAGGGTTTCGCCATTCAGGACCCCAGTCAGGATGACCACTGGGCAGAGCACCGCCCGATCAGACAGGCGGGGCAGCTGCGAGTGCGAAACTCTATCATGCAGGGGTCCCCCGATCTGCCTATCTGACCCAACGCGGCCCCATCCTCCTCACCCGTCCGCGGGCGAGGATGAGGTCACCCGATGGAGTCCCCGTTCGGGCGCCAACTGAAGGAAGTGACCCGAAAAGGGCAACTCGGGTCACTCACGACCACCTTCTCTGCCTTCCTACAAATGAAGAGTCGGTCAGACAGTAGAGAATACAAACCAGATATTTATTGAAATTACACTGCAGCGGAGCCCAGTCTGACCAGCCTCCTGGGATGGCTGTCGAGGGACTGAACCCTGTAAGCATACAATTACATTAGGTACGTTGCGTAGTCCACAAAGGCCCGCCTACTATGGAAAAACACTAGCAGGTGTCGTAATACAATGTGGGTACAGAACATAAGTTTCGATTCTGCAGCCGGGCACAGGCTATCTACTGCCCAAGGTCGTCTGGCCTATCCTCCCTACCAGACAGGTGGGAGAAGGGCTCCATCTAACAAGAAAGGCATGCACTAACGAGGACACTTGCAATTACAGAAAAAAGAAAAGCTCAACCTTGGGAAACGAAACTTACCAAGGACCGTTTCTCGAAAATAACCAACCAGCAGTTTCGATTATAATACAAAATGGCGTCCACATTACAAGATGGTTTTGCGAATGCTAAAATATACAGACAAAAAGGCCCCCCAGTATTAACAAAGTCAGTGATGGATGCTAAAGTTACAATAGCTGTATTTACACTGGAATAGTACTGTTGTATTGAGGATTTGGGCGATCCAGTGCATGTTTCCGACTTCGGACCCTTTTAGGTAAAGCTACCATTGTTTTATAAAATGATAACCTTTAGTACACTTGTCACCCTGAGATGACGCCAATGAAGGGCATCGATAATGTGAATAAATTTCTTTTGAAAGTTCGGTGACTGATATGTTTGGGAATTGGATTCGAGTCCTGGTAGATTGCTACTGTTCTCCCAGAATCATATATGTTGGGAGACCATAAAAAGATGACACTGGTTTAGGACACCGGCATACAGATAGTCCGTCATTTATGTCTCTGATCCAATACTAGTATAAAAAGATAGTACTAGATGGAGCGGATGTGGCAAGTCGTTAATCTGAAGGGAGTACTCTCCTGTGAACGACTCACAAATTTCGGGTAAGAGTAAGATATTCTAGCATCTCACTAAGAAATGGGGATTTTTACATTATGTTTGTATTGGAGTTACGATTATTGACACTGGACATGTGGAACGATTATCTTGTTTGGTTTGCCACTTAAAATAATAACGTTGATGTTATACGATTGAAAGGACGAGTTCTATTTGCCTCAGAAATTGTATAGTTCTTTGTCTTTTGATATACATAACAGCGGGAGGGGGTCATAATTCTCACCTTAGATCACTACTCTTATCTTCACAATAAACACGGTACTGTTATTTGGTATTATCACTTTTAAATTTGGGATGTTTTATGCGATCGTTTTTACCACTTTGTTTCTGTTAAGTGGTAATGATAGAATGGTATGTACAGTGGGACGGGGTTTGATTTAACCTTCGATACTGGTGCATTATACTTATCTGAGATAGATCTATCAGAGGTGGGATGTTGTAACCCACACCACATGTATTTGCAACATTACTCGTTTTTGAATCACAGAGTTAACAATGTTGCAAATTTGAGATTAACTCTGTCTGTGCCTTGAATGGTTTATTATTGACAGCACTGGCTGATATATGACGTGACTTGGTTGTGAGTGTATATACGCACGGATATCATTAACATTATATTAGGTTAGAGGGAATGAGGTGAATTGAATAAGGCACATTTCCAGAATAGCGAATGTTTATTGACATATCATCGTGTTTGGATAGAATGTGACGCTATGCTATGATGTAATGAATTTTTTTTACAGAAAGACACAAAAAAATGTAATTGGAGGAATTGCTTGTGATAAGCGTTGGCGGCCACATAGAATAGTATGGTAAGAGGCCGAAATTATTGTTTCTCCTACTTACATTGGACCTTTGAGCATTGGACCATTAACAGTATTAGTTTGTTTAGGATACTAGGAGGCACTGGATATTATTTTTATACGCAGTACTTTGGGTCGTCTGCGATAGACTCGCTAGGTGAGTAGGTTTAGATGTACTGAAAATAGGACAGCCTGCGATTGTTTTGCTTTGGGTCTGAACACAATATTGCGGTGAGAAGCATTTAATTCTCCGAGTTGGAACTGTGGCACTGTTACATGGTTCCATTGGGTTTTGATATGTTATATTACCCAAGAGCTATTTTCTGGCTTGTGGTCTATATCATTTTCACTTATGGTCATTATCACCACGATAATGACTAATTATGAGTTGCGATAGCAAAGAAAATTATTAAAGTCAACAATGATTTGTTTTGTAGCTCTGTGAAGTCAGTGGTGTACCTACCATAGACGAAACACGGCTACATTTTCGAGTTGGATCTATTGGACACATATGGGACACATATGAAGATTGAAAATAAAGTGGAGAAAACAACTACATCAACTCTTTATGGAGACTTGTGATTTGAACATTGAGGCTCAGGATAATTGTGAATAGAAATATTATAAGCATCCTCACATCATCTTTTGTGTGTTTGATGTTTTCATGACATGTGCAGCCAGGTACCAGTGCGAGCACTACTGCTCTCCAATACAAACCTCCAATTGTTGATTTGTGACACATGCAAGCGGGTAAAGACACAAGCGACATCTAATGGTTTGCAGCCTGATGCATTTCTAGGTTCACTGTTACATCAATTTTAGCAACTTTTCCCACAAAGTAAAATATTCCGGATGGATAGCTCATTACCTTGCCACAATCATAGTGTAGAATCACGTAGACTCATTAAATATCCAGTTCCTCTGACCTTCAACCCATAAATTCCTTATCACCTGTGTGAGTCACTCCCCAGTCAGGTCCAATTGTCGCCAATTTATGTAATAATGCTCACACACGTTTCTTCAAGTGGTAGTTTATTCTGTAAACTGGGAAGCAGAGCACCTATCTCCACAGACGTCCTCCTCTGTTCTCCCTGGCAATACTATCCCTCACTAGATGGAATCTATAGTTGTCACCAACTTCTACATTCTATCAGCCTTAGCCCATAACATACCAGCCTTTCTTATATCCTAGCCCTCTCTCTTCCCTTCGTTTCTCTTCTAAGAGGCGTGGCCTAAGTAATTAAGGATGTATCTTAAATCATGAACTAAATTCCTCTGCTTAACACAGCGTGCCACCTGACCAGTGTTTGAAGGCTTCTCTGTGAATTTTCTGATACTTCAGTTGAATGTTCTGTCTCTTCTATTCTTCAGTTTCTGTTGGAAGGGTTCCATAAAAATCTTTCTCTTTCCACTTTGAAGTCACAATGGTAAGCAATTAAGGCATTCCATGTGAAGCATGACTTGGTCAAATGCGCAGTACCATTGATTTCTGGATTATTCCACAGCTTTACTATCTTTTCTCCTTTGTTGAAGTTTACTTTTCCTTCTTGCGACCTTCCCTTGGTTTTGAAGGTGTTACAGAATCCCCTCTTCAAACCTTTGGATATGGTGGATTTTAAATTGCATTCATTTAAGGTCTTGTTCTTGGTGGCTGTCGCTTGTGCCCGACGGTTGGGTGAACTAAAAATAGATAGACCATGTTATCACCTTTATTATTGAGAGCCTCTGGTATATACATAATCAATACTAAGATTGAATATATGCTCAATGGCTTAATCCATCCACATTACCCCAACATGTTTCTGCACTTTTAATTGCCTATTCAGGTCACAGGCATTCATCAGGTGCTAAGGATCCCTAACGGACTGGCCTATTTGTCATTACAAGCTACAATGTATAATCAATAGAAACAAGGTGAGTCCTACCTTGTCTATGATTAGCTGTTCCCTAATTTAAGGGATACCATCTTCCTGGTCTGGGAGGAGCCAGTGTCCTCTGTAGTCACACATTCGTTAAGAGGCCCATCATGCCTGACACCTATCTGTGCTCCTCATCCAGCCGCTGGTACCAATGCCCGTGACCTGAATAGGCAATTAACAAGGGCATAAACATGTTGGAATAATGTGGATGGATTAAGCCATAGAGCCGATGTTCTATCTTGGTATTGATTTTATATGTACCAGAGGCTCCCAATAATAAAGGTGATAACCTGGTTAACGCTAGGCATTTTCAGTTGTCTGGATCCCTCACTGTCAAGTAGAAATTTTATCTATGAACTCCCTCCCCCTTTTTCTCGAGGTTGGGTCCATGCTGGTGATACTATCCTACCAGGGTGAGGAAAGGTTGCCTATGATGAAACATGCCACATAATGTGGGTGAGGCTTCTTCTTCCAAACATATTGGTCTCTTGCTAGGGAATTCTAAGCCCAAGTAGGGTACTGTCTGAGGAGAAAACCATTTTGGTTAAACTCCTTCTGCAGCTTTCGCACCCTTTGTGTGTTTTTCTATTTGATCAGTTTTTATCTGATGAGAACTTTTTATCTTTTGTGGTCCTGCAGGGCTCCTCTCTCAGCCCCTCTTTATTTATTGTGTACATGGCCTCTCTCATATCAGTGATTAGCTCAATTGGTATTTCAGTTACTTTCTATACCGACAATACTCAAATGATATTGTCTTTGGACAAAAACCCCTTTGGGTCAGAACTGAATTTTAAGAACTGTTTTTCTGACATTATTCACTGGATGGAAAATAATCACTTGAAATGCAATACAGAAAAAACTGAAATACTCTTTGTAGGAAAGTGCCCCTTTTTGCATGGTTACCCCTCACTTTTTGCCTGACACATGATGCACTTTTGACTTGGTGTGCCCTGGGTCCCAGGGCCTGTGTTCTTTCCCAAAGCTGTACCTCTGTACCCACAATTGGCACATCCCTGGCCACAGGTAAGCCTCTTGTAAAAGGTACTAAGGGAACTGTGACCAGGGAAGGTCTCTAAAGGCTGCAGCACCAATTGTGCCACCCTTAGAGGCTGTGTACCTTAACACACACCCTGCCTATGCAGGCTGCGGGTTTAGGTGCAGAGAAAAGTGAAGAGTCGACATGGCACACATCCCTGTGTGCCATGCCTGCAACCATCTGCCTGGGGCCTAGGTTAGCCACCCCTCTAGTAGGGTGCACTAGCCCCAGGTGAGGGTACAGTGGCATGGGCCCTGTACCCTTAAAGTGTCTAAGTCCATTCTTAGACATTGTAAGTGTAGTAAAGCCATAAAGAGTATATGGTCTGGGAGTTGGTCATTACAAACTCCACAGCTCCATAATAGATTTACTAAACCCTGGGAAGTTTGGTAGCAAACATCTCGGCACATTAAACCCACACTGATGCCAGTGTGGGATTTATGTAAATTGCTCACAGAGGACATCTTAGAGATGCCCCCTGAAAAGCGACCAGCCATGGTTTGGTTCCTGAATGGCTACCCGCCATTTGCCACCACCAGACAGGTTTCTGGATCCCTGGGTAGAGAGCCTCCACTCTCTGGGTCCAGAAACAAAGCCCATCCTGGGCAGAGGTGTCATGCCTCCTCCCCCAGGATGGGTTGGGTCCATGAAAGGGGAAGTTTCAAAGGCCTGCTGCCTTTGTACACTGTCCCTGCCTTTTGCTGCCCCCAGCAGCTGGCTCCCACCGGTTCCTACCCCCACTTTGGGCGGGAGAATTGGCGGGAAACCTGAGCTAGGAGGAGAGGTGTGCCCACCTTTGCCAACCCTACCCCTCAGGTGGGGAGGTGAGGTGAAGCTCACATTTCAGTCCCCTCCATCTTGGAGATGCGGGAACCCAACCAATCAGGAAGAGGCTCATGGCCTCTCCCACTGGAGGGTGGCATAATAGGGGGCGTACTCCCCCCAAAAAAGGGACCCCTGTAACACCCCTAAATTTAGTATTTAGGGGCAACCCTGAACCTTGCTTTCTCAGATTTGAGGAAGAAAGAAGAAGGACTGAAGAGCCGTGCTGACCCAGGAAGTAGAGGGCACCTACTGCTTTGGCCCCAGCCCTACTGGCCTGTCCCAACTCCGACCTACCTACAGCAAAGAAACAGGCGTGTCCAGCAGCCCCCCAGAGGCCAGAGGACCTGCCCTCACCTTACAGACTTTGTCTCCTGTGAGCTCCGGATTTGCTCAACCAAGACTCCAAGATCAGAACCCAGACCCAGGAGGCTCTGCGGTTGCACCACTCTGTACCCGACGCCCACAGCCCGAGTTCGAGTGGCCCAACACCACAAGGAGATCTCCCCAGCGATCCTGACCTGGGATCTGGTGATACCCGACCTCCCTCAAGCTTTAAGACCACGCCTGCAGCCTCAACTTGACGGGACCCCCGAGCTAGTAAGAAGACCCGACGCCAAAAGACACCCCTGCACCTGACTGCCCAAGTCCTTGGGTGGCCCAACCAGCGGTGTCCAGGCATCCCCCAAGAATCCAACTTACCTCTCCAGCCAGTGGTCACCTTCAGGAAGTCTCCCTCCCCGAGCCTGCAGCCTCTTTGCCGAACCGGAGATCTCCATTGGAATCCAGAGGGTTCCCGACGTCTTCTTGGCACCCTGCACCCAGCAGCCCGGTGCCGCTGGTGGTGCAGCTCCTGTGCTGATTGTTGGCCCCTGCAGTGCTGACCTTAACCCCAGGAGCTTTCCCGAGTGGCCTACTCATAAGCAGTCCTTGACCAAAGGCCCCCGTAGCCCCATTGGCTAATGTTGGGCCCCTGCACTCTGCACCCGCCCACCCTAGTGCCGCTGGTGGTGCAATTTGAGTGCCTACCTAGACATTGGGGAACCTTGGCCCTAACCCCCAAAACTCCCACTCGTAAGTCGTTTACTTACCTGAGAAACCGCTAACACTTTTTCCCATGCTGTGATGTTTTGTCCCTAAAAGTGTTGAGCTGAACGTTGTATGAAAGAAAAAGTAACGAAACTGCAAACCTTAAAAAGTGTTACTTACCTTGTATTATGTGATCCCCGGTGTGGTATGTAGGCATACCACCCCGAGTAGTCGATGTAATCCAAAAGTAATTTAAAAGTATTCCTAAAAGTAATTACTGTGTAATTTCAGCTGTTTTGAAAGTCAATACAAACCTGTACCAATTGCAAATTCAACCACAACTGCACTTCCTTGTAAAGTCTTGTATTTGAGAGTATATTTTACTTACCTGTGCCAAGTCCTGCTTGTTTCTAAAAATAAAACATAAGTATACTTTTTTTATACTTACCTAATTGGTCTGGATTTAGTCTCTGAGTGTGTGCTATTAGTCTTGAGTGAGTGAATACAACAAATGCTTAACACACCCTGTGGATAAGCCTAACTGCTCGCCCACACTACCACAAAGAGAGCTGTTAGTACTTACCTAATTTACCCTCTGCTATACCTCTGGGGACTCCCTGGACTCTGAGCACCCTATACCTTACTTTGGAATAGTATATACAGAGCCAGCATCCTTCACTCTTGTTCAGGAAACACAGGGCCAGATGTACGACCGCTTGAATTTGCGAGTCGCAATTTGTGAAAAATTGCGACTTGCAAATAGCGAGTCACAAAATTCAATGTAAGTAGCAAGCTGGGCCCCAAATTGCGAGTCGCAAAAGACTTGCATCGCAATTTAGCGAGGAGACTAATTGCAAGTCGGTAAGCGCTTGCAAATAGCGTCCGCAGCAGAAAAGGCCATTTTGCGCACGCAAATAGCGACCGCGGTTGAAAAATGCAGAAACACTTCCTGGGACAGCAGAAGGACCCCAAAACAGGAAGTGGTGTCCCTGGAGGTTCCTGATCAGAATTGAAAGCACATGGTTAGGTGCAACAGCACAGACCAACACTGCAGGCAGCCTCCAAAAGAAAACCCAAAATGTCCAGCAAGCACAGTGAGAAGGCAGGAAGGGAGCGTCTGCCCAAACTTAAATTCTCCGAAAAGGAACTGGACATACTAATAGAAGAATGCTGCAACAACCATGAGCAGCTGTTTGGGAGGGCATCTCACACTGTCCCAGAGTCGGACAAACGAAAAACTTGGAGGGAGATGCAGCTGTGCATAAATGCCCTGGGTGTGGCCGACAGGTCCCTGGATGATCTAAAGAAGAGGTGGTACGACCTGCACTCTAGGGCCAAGGAGAGGGTGGCAGCACAGCTGAGTAAAGTCAAAGGAACAGGAGGAGGTCCATCCAATGTCTCAAAACCATCAACAGCAGAGGCAATGGTGGAGAGTACCCTGGAGAGAGAGGCAGTGGTTGCATTCAGGACCCTCTCTGCCTCCACCACCCCCTGGTAAGTGTGAAATGTGTACCATATCAGCATTTCAGCCAAAAGCCTGCTCTACACATGCATGCCACACACCCACACTAAACTACATCTAGATGCTCCAACTACATGAACCAAATGTCAGTTGGTGCATTATGGGAAACGTAGTCAGTGACATAAACAGTGCAGTTAAGGTCTGACATTAGCTGAACAACATAGTACCACCACTGAGATAGTGTCTCACATATTAATTTTCTTTATTTGCCTATTTACCACATAGATACACCTCTGGGAGGAGAGCAAAGGGCGGGTGATGCAGACGAAGTCCATGAGCAGGGCCAGGTGGAGGAAAGGCAGGATGAGGGAACAGCAAGTCAGCCAAGTTGTTCAAATGTCCAGGCTACTGCTACATCCAGGTCACCACAGGCTCCAGCGATAGATGTTCCAGCATCCCAGCAGCCAGCACCTATCCAACGCACTCCGGTCACCAGGGTCTGGCTGCTGCGTCCAACACAGCAGTCAGGAAGACGGCTGCAAGCAAGGTATCACATTTTCTCCCAGACTGGAGCAGCCATTCAGATGGTGTTTGGTGGACTGGAACAGGCCATGCTGAAGGTTCAATGCCTGCAGCAAAAACAGCAACCTGAGCCAGGGCTTTGTTAATATCACCCAACAGATGGCAGAGAACCAAGCACGCGTTGAGGGAAAATGTGATGCCCTTACAGGAGCTATTGGGCAGCTGTGTACTAAGTTGTCTGAGGAGAGAGGGCAGCAAAGGTACAGGGAGCGCAGCCGGGCACACAGGATGGACGTAATGACTGGGGCAATCGGGAGGTTGGCGCAGGCAACCACACAACACACCAAGCTCACCCTGGGTCTGCAGATAGAAATGGGCCACTACAGTGGGGACGTTGCGCGAGGGCTGCAACAGATAACAGCTGTAGTAGATGCAATACAAACCAACACGTCTGCCAGTGGAGGAGCAACAGAGGAAACAGACAGTGAGGTGTCCAGCCGCAGTAGTGTCTCTGCTGCAGACGCACCAATGCAGCGTAGAAGCAGCAGCCACCAGCCTGTAATTCCACCTGCCAGATTCCCCCATGCCGGACGTAGAGGCAAAAAATTACTTGTTACCACAAATGTACCATACAGTGGGCCAGGTCATTGTTTTTTGGGTGGTGCAGTAACCACATTACAGTTATACACTTTTTTTGCTATGCGGATGAAGATGAACAGGTTGTCCAACAAGTTTTTGGCATGCCCTCAAAATAAAGGAAAAGTTTAATTGTGCAAATCACATTTCGTATTGTCATTTGTAGAGGGTAATGTGTCAATGAGTAGGACGTACCTTGCAAAATATGTCTGGCTATGTGGTCTATGCGCCTTCTCCCCACTGTTGCTGTGCTTCCCTCGCTTGGCTGTTGGGCATGTGGGCCAGGGTCATCCTCCTCCGAGTCAGATTCAGACACCTCCAAGGGCAAGCAACCCCTGCAGGCAATGTTGTGGAGTATGGCACAGGTTGCCACTTTTGTGCAGGCAGTCTCAGGCGCATAGTGCAAGGCTCCTCCACTCTTGTGAAGGCACCGGAAGCATGATTATAGGATACCAAATGTGCGCTCAATCACAGACCTGGTGCGCCAATGTGCCATGTTGTACCGCCTTTCATGTGGGTTGTTGGGAGACGGGTATGGTGTGAGTATCCATGGTCGCAGGGCATGCTCACTGTCACCTGGTAAGAGATATATGATGGTGAGACATCATGCAGAGAGAAATGAAAGTGCCAATACATCTCACTGTGGACATGAAAGTTCACTACCTTGTAGATATCCTTCATCAAAGTCACATCTTTCAAATTTCTGGTATATGCCACTGTGCCTAAAGATGTATAAGTCACGGGTGCTTCCTGAATATTTGGCCACAATGTCCGTGATGATGTTGTATGCATTGCAGACAACTTGAATGTTGAGGGAATGTGTGCTTTTTCGATTCTGCAATATGTATTCAATGCGAGATGCGGGACATATGGGCACATAGGTCCCATCTATGCACCCAATGACCTGTGGAAACCTTGCTATTTGGTATTTTCTTATTCCACATCATCCCTGGGCAGGTTGATGTGTTGGTGTATGTGGTGGAGCATGGCATCTAAGAAATTGTTAAAGAAATGCGAAAGCGCACTCTGCGACACCCCTCCAGCCACTTCAATGACGTCTTGGTAACTACCAGTGGCCAATAGGTGGCGGGAGCACAACACCTGGACATGTGTGGGGATTCTATTGCTGCGCTGGGTTCTGCTTTCTAGTTGTGGCTTCAAGGTGTCTATTAGCTCTAGAATCACAGTGCTACATATAGCTCTTCCTCTGTCTTCTCAGCCAAGGTTAGCCTGACTCTGAATATCCTCTCCTGCCTCTGCCTCCTCTGTTGAGCAGCTAGTATCCGCATCCTCCTTGCTATCACGTGCAGGGCAGTCATTGTGGAAAGATTTCTGATGCATTCTGGGCTGTTTTTATAGGTTGGGCCCTGTTACCACCTGTTTTTGATTCATGGTAAATTGCCTGTGTAAACGAAGCCAATTTGCGCATGCTCGCAAATTGCGACTAGTTTGTAAATTCTGATTAACGACTCGCAATTTGCGGTTCGCGTTTTGGGACTTGCAAATTCTGCACGCTATTTTTACGAGTCGGTTTTCAATCGCAACCCAAAAAATTGATTTGCGGGTGGCTGTCGTACATCACGTATGACCTATTTAGCAAGCGCAAATCGTTTTGCGACCGCTTTTAGACTTGCAAAATGGTCGTACATCTGGCCCACAATCTTTTGTCCCCTAAAATCTGGTGGCCTGACTCTGTGCCTCCTTCGCCTGTAGAGGTGGGTAGAAACTTAGGAGTTAAATTTGATAATGTTCTGTCCTTTCAACCACAAGAATTGTCAGTGGAGGGAACGTGTTTTTCTTTGATCAAATCTTTAAAGAAAATTCTTGCCTTTCTTCCTTTGGCCAACCGGAAAGCGGTGTTTTTGCACTTATAACCTTAAGGCTGGACTACTGTAACAGCCTCTACTTAGGTATTTCCAAGCAGCTTCTTCACAGGTTACAGGTTGTTCAGAATTTAGCAGCTAAGCTTGTGCTTGGACTTCCGTGGAAAGGATCTGCTACAAAAGCACTTAGAGAATTGCATTGGTTGCCAATTCACAAGAGCGTTCTCTTTAAATCTTTGGTCCTGGTCTTTAGGTCTTTCCATGTCACTGGACCTAAATAATTATCCAATCATTTCTCTCGCCATTGGCCTACGAGAACCCTTGATTAATCTAACTCTAATTTGATAAATCCCCCTATCTTCAGGCTAAAGTCAATGGGAGGAAAATCTTTTGCTTCTTTAGGATCTAAAGCCTGGAACCAACCTCCGGGTCCTTTTCGGCTTATGACTAATAGGGAAACCACCTTTACCACGCAGTAATTACCATGCATTACCATTATCACGCAGTCTTTACCACGCCATGCCTTTACCATGCATTACCTTTACCATGTAAGTCTTTACCACGCATGTGCCTTTACAATGCATGCCTTTACAGCGAAAATATAATTATATTTCAAGTAAGTGAAAACCGTTTTATATATCTATATATATATAAATATATATATATATATATATATATATATAAAGATACAAATGCTGGTTCCTTCTTTCCAAACAGCACACCGTAGACCAAAAATTGCAAAGCGGTTGTTTATTTCAGGCTTCTGACACACTCAACGCGTTTCGGGAAAACCCCTTGATCACGAGTAGAAATGTCTCTAGTTAGTTGGTTTAAATAAACAATCATGTGATTCAAAAACATAGTGAAAAGACTTCCACGAGTTACATCACTCGAAGTTACATCTTAAAATAACGATACATTTACATTCACAATCTCTGTACAATTGGCGTTTTCTCATATCTCAATGTTACAAATTGTAATTAATACAGGAACGTTTGCAACATTTTAAATGTAAATGATTCAAAGCTACAAAAACTTTATTGTCCACCGATGTTACATGTCACAAAAAGTATTAACAGAGTCTGTAATAATGTGTATGGTTTATCACAAAGGAATTCATGAGTAGCCCACAGGGGTGTGATTAGATTAGATTTTTAATTTTGTGTATTCTTATTGTGCCGCAACACTGGTTATACAAACAAGATTAAAAATCTTTTACCTTATCAAGGCGGGACCATATGAGAAATGCGGGCTATATCGTCAAACCAGTATCGGTGGACAATAAAGTTTTTGTAGCTTTGAATCATTTACATTTAAAATGTTGCAAACGTTCCTGTATTACTTACAATTTGTAACATTGAGATATGAGAAAACGCCAATTGTACAGAGATTGTGAATGTAAATGTATCGTTATTTTAAGATGTAACTTCGAGTGATGTAACTCGTGGAAGTCTTTTCACTATGTTTTTGAATCACATGATTGTTTATTTAAACCAACTAACTAGAGACATTTCTACTCGTGATCAAGGGGTTTTCCCCGAAACGCGTTGAGTGTGTCAGAAGCCTGAAATAAACAACCGCTTTGCAATTTTTGGTCTACGGTGTGCTGTTTGGAAAGAAGGAACCAGCATTTGTATCTTCATTTAGGGGCTCGCCGTCCCGCCGTAGAACGCCGCCGCAAGTGGCAAGGATAGGCGACTGCGTTGCTCAGCAACGCTCAGCTGTGGGATATATATATATATATATATATATATCAATCCTCGATGTGGCTTAGTTGGCGTGCATCCAGAACGCCGGTGGTGCAGGTAAGAGGCGAAATGCCACGCACGCCTCTGAACATCCAAAACACTCCCCTCAAATCCAGAAGGAGCCTGCACTCAAGATGGAAAATTCAAAGTTTTATTAGGCAGCACTTGCTTTAGAATAACAGGAACACGTTTCGGCTGTCCTTGCAGCCTTTGTCAACCTGAAAATTGCGCGATGTCTACTGCACATTATATAGTGTCCACAGGTGTTGCATGTTGAAACGACATAGAAGAACTACTGCCGTTTTATTGAGCTTAACATTAAAGGCGCAATCCTCTTTTCCAGCAGTCCCTTGTGAACAACATCAATAAAGTTAATTTGTTTGAATACAGCAGTTAAAATTCCGATGTTTAAATGCATATCCATTACTGGCAGCATGCGCATAGGTTTCTAAATAAAAGTTTCCATGTAGACTTTCATTTTTATACTGGCAGGCATTCATGTAATTTGATCCATTATTTGTGCAAACTTGCAAAAGGTATTTTCATTAAAGACAATTGTCTGGTCTCTGCCTGCCACATTTTTCAAAATTATGTAATCGGATTCAATAAGGGAATACTCATTGCTTCGTGGAAAACTGCTGAATCAAATCAATAAAGCAATTGCTGCCTGATGCCCATTTCCATGTTACTCACAGAATTGTAACCGCAAGACCCGGTTCCGAGCTTCCTTGATGTCGGGGCTCCCTGCAGACTACAAGTCCCCTTCAAGGGCAGCCCATGCGATAGAATGCTCGGGGGCAATACCAATCCTCGATGTGGCTTAGTTGGCGTGCATCCAGAACGCCGGTGGTGCAGGTAAGAGGCAAAATGCCATGCACGCCTCTGAACATCCAAAACACTCCCCTCAAATCTAACCCTGGGCGGAGTTCGCATAGGCGCGCTATGCGGAATCCCGCAAAGTTGCAGAAAAACTCAGCGCGCTACGCGGAGTTCCGCGAGCGCGCGGAGTTGCTTGTTCCGCTTGTTCGCGATGCGTTTTTGACGTTCGGGAACGCGTATTGGGTGTTTGGGGACGCTTATTGTGTGCTCGGGGGAAATATCGCGCATACTTCACCACGCGGTTGCCAAAGGGCGCGGCCATCTTGTTTTTCACTTTTTGCTATGGTTTTGGGCCTGTTTTTCTATCCTCCCTATATCTTTTCAATCCTTTGTTTCTAGAAACTTTTTTCTGATCTTTTTTATTTATTATCTATCCCTCTCTATTCCTGATTGTATATTTTGCGTTTTTTCTACTTTTTGTGTGTTTTTTAGTGCGTTTTTCACTCTTTTTCTATTACTTGCTTTTTAAAAAAATGTTTACTTACTTTCTAACTTCCTACATTTTCTTTTCCGCCCCCCACCTACCCAGAACCATGGCGAAGAGTCTTAAAAAGACTAAGGTGCAGGAGAAGAGGTCCACAAGGAGCGAGAGCCGCGACCGCCTTCCTTGCGGAAGGCGGCCCCACAAGGGGCGCAGCCATGGGCCTTATTCTCCAAGGTGGAGGTGGCCGCACTGGTTTTTTTGTGCTGCGCCATCTGCCCTTAACACTGGCAGCAGGTGGCAGGCCCAGGTCCGGGAGAGTCACCGGCGGTGGGAAAGGGTGCACCGGGCAGTGTTTCGCTGCTCTGGGGTCCGGCGCACCCATAACCAATGGATGCACCGGTGATCCGACATCCTGGACCGAGAGCAGGACCTGCTGGACCTACTAGGTGTTGAGGTCCCGGATCTTGGTGAGTAGCTAATTATATTACTATTGTGTTCTTCTGTTCTGTGATATTGCGAATGTTATTTTTTTCGCAAATAGCTAACATGTTGCTGCTGCATGCAGGTAACTTATGTTTAAAAATCTTATATTTTGTGATTGTTACTTCCAGACAGGTGCTCAGCACTACTAACTAATCGTACTTGTTTGCAACTTTGCACTCTCTTGGGCTGGTTATGTAAGAGAGGTTAGAGAATTTAAGTTAGGTAATGCAGATAGGAAAGACTACAGTCCTTTCCTTTGTCCTGTCAGGCTGTCCTGTCCTGTCACTAAGATAGTGGTAGTAGTTAGTTAGTTAGTATTATGTAATTTAGCGGACTACGTGACACGTCCTCTCATATGACTTCAGTCCTAGTAGAATCTTTTGTAGTTCGTATAGTGAGTGAATAGCAACCAACCAATTTGGTGTATGCAAAAATGCAATATGCATGCGTCCATCTATGCATTAAGAAGAATAAATGCAGACTTAGTAATTGGCCCGTCAAAGGAGGTTGGAGTTGAGACTGAGAGATGATTAGGAATGAGATCCGAACTTAAGCACATATAATTTTTTTGCAATTCATTCCAAAGTCTGGAATAGGCGGGTTGGGTATGTTTAGGATTCAGGAATCGGAATTGATCTGTGGAATAATAAAGATAGGATGGTGCCCGACTGCGATACTAGTCTACTACTAGTCGATCTGATTTAGGATAGGTCAATGTTATTGCAATTGCCGTTTCCTGTCTAAAAATATTTTTAGAGCGATTATATTTATTTATTTCACACAAATAATTTTTTGTCTCTCTAATTATGTCTTACATGATCAGCATCCAGGGGCAAGAAGAAGACTGGGTCTGCTGGCAGTGCTGAGGCGGGTGCGGGAGCCGGAGGGGCCTCCCAGGAGCAGCAGGAAGCAGCCTCAGGCGCAGATGGCTCTGCTGCCGGCCCCAGTAAGTCCTCCTGGTGTTGTTATATTAATATTTCCCTAACTTTTACCACTCTTATTTCCATTTCCTAATTTTAATTTTTCCAAAATCCTCTTCAATCTATCTGTTTCTAAATTCTTGTTTTTGCTCCATTACCTACTACTACTAGTACTAACATTGTTTCTAGTGTCTGTTTTTTTTTTACATCACATCAAACTGCCTCTGACTAACCTCTGACTCTATATTAGTCTGTCTGTAGCTTGCTTTCATCTGGGTAACCACTCAGCTTTCCCTCTCCCCTTATATGTGGATTGCCTAGTAGTGGTACTGTAAGACTCTCAGAACCCATTGGTCCTAGACTACTACTAGTACTAGTAGCACTAATCTGCTGTGCAGATTGTGCAGATTGCATGCCCAAGTAAGGTATTCTATGCAGGTTTGTGAGATGAGAAGGCTTTGTTTTACTGTCTGATGTACAATCAGTAAATGGTGGTCACTCACATTGGACACCCCAAAGTGGTGTATTCTACTTTTTGTAATCCAGGCTTGATACTTTTTTTATTACCAGCAGTTGATGGTGAACACTGATCAACTGATTACCGTGCACCATGGCAGGAAGTAAGTATGAGGAGGAGGACAGCACCATTATTTTCCAACTTTGAGAGACCTCATGTCCGCCCAGTTAGCCACTCTTTCTTCTTTTAAAAAAATGTGATGCACCAATAGCTCTAGCCACTGAGTCCAGTCCTTTGGGTTGTCCTCTTATTGAGAGGCTTTTCAAAAATTGCCACCAACAAAATGCCCAACCGGATATTGTTTTGTTATTTTTGATAGGACATACTGTCTACTCTACTCTAGTATCCGAATTGTAGATAGTGATGTGTATGGTGTATGTATTATTAATTATGTATTTTCAATCTTGCTAATGAAAAAAATAAATAGGGGAGGCGTATGCCATCTAAATAATTTGAAATGTTTTGTCCAGGTGTACCGACCACCAGTGACGGGGCCAGCGGTGAGGGCCATGCCACTCCGGAGGGAGCGGATGCGGCAGCTGCAGGGGGTGAGCCAGCAGCAATGGCGGGCGGTGGTAAGTCATATTCCTTACTTATTGAGAATGATGAATACACTCGCTGCAAGGGTGTACACACTCAGTAGTACACTGTACCTCTGCTGAGACTAAGTTGTTGTGAACACTGAACAGTTCAAGAAGACAACCTTTACTTAACATTAGCGGCGGGGGTTGAGTAACTAATGGCCTATTCGATTCTATCTTCAACTCAGCAGAGAAAGTTTTGTGACGAAGACAAAGAGTCAGACGACATGTAATATATAACTGGTAGAGAAGGACGCATGGGTGAAGGAAGGGGCCCCGGGATGCATATAGGTGGCTAATGATAGGATGCATGGGTAGTTGAAGGATGGGTGAAAGGTGAAAGAAAAGAAAGCAGAAAGATTCCTGCCTGGCTGGGTGAAACTGTATGGGTGAAAGGAATCCTCCAGGGGGTGTGAGGGGTCAAACTCAAAGGCAAGCAAGGACGCATGAGTGGTGGTTGGTTAGGTTAGTTATATCTATGACAAATGTATGTTGTCGGTGAAAGGTTTATGTAGCCATGTGTGGATGGATGGATGCCTGGATGGTATCATAGTAGGGGAGAAGAAGAGTCAGACTGGATGAAGAGAATGTAAAAGAAAATTAAACCCTGCCAGAGTACCAAAGCCAAGGGTGAAGAATAAAATAATGCTAGAAGAGCAATGCAATGATAAATGAAAAAAAAGCCCTGGGAAGAACAAGGACTGTTTTTTTGCAAGGTTTTTGAATCTGATTCAAAGGTTTGAGGTTGTATTTCAGAATGGAATACTCCCTTGACTCACAGTAGTTTGCAAGCACAACATATATATTGTTGTGCATGACTATAAATTATGTACCCTACCCACCCATCATCAATCGCCTCCCTCCGACTCCGAGGCCCACTTCCGCTCCAGTCCCTACCCATGTCATTTTGACCGTGTCAGCCATGGGTGGCCTATCGGCTGCATGGTAACTACTTACAAATCAGTATGTCATCATCATCATTGCGTGAGTGACGTGATGTTGTGCCGAATATCATCATCATTCATAAGCATGTCATGTTGTGCCTTATTGCAGTAGTCAGGGTGAAAGTGAAATTGAGCATTTGCCATTGATTTAACAGAGTATGGCCGTAATGGAAAAATAGATAAGTGTGTAGTACAGGTGCCCCACCTGCAACAGTAGTAAAGTAACGTGAGTCTACGACACAAGTATGTCTGTCTAGGGCACAAGCTGACTGAGCTGGCATGCCTACAAGATTAATTGTGCCAAACAAGAGAGAGAAGAAGAATACTTGTCGACTCCATAGTGTCTAGTGCCTGAAAGTCTAATCATCACATCCAAATCTTGGGGGCAGAGGAAGTGAGGAAGATACCACAACTGCTAGTGCTACTGTGCCACTATAATTTTTATATGTGTAATTACTAATTTTGTGTTACTGTTTTGCTAAGAGTATTGGTTACAATTGTCTTTTTTCTTTCTTGATATAGCTAGTCCTTCCCAACCCAACAGGCAGGAGTTAGCAGCCAGGGCCCGGCAACAGAAGCTGGAGGCCATCCGGCAGGAATATCGCCGGCTGGTTGTCCTGGCAGGGGAGGCGGAGGAGGCGGCAGCTTCCTCCAATGCCCTGGGTCCCAGCCAGGCCCCCCACGTGCCTCCGGTGGTACGGCGCCGTGCTCTGGCAGCTGCCTGCCGCCCCATCACATTCATCATTATCCACTGCTGCCCACCCCTGTTGTTCCTGGAGGAAATTTCGGCGCTGCATGCTCCTCCGGATGGCGCGCCTAGAGGCCAGGCTGGAGGAGGTCCTGGAACACACTAGCCGCACCCCCGCCGCTAGACCTCAGTCTTCGACCCTTGCCCCTTTTTTAAACTGTTTTTTGTGGCTTGGAGGTTGGGAGTTGGGGAAAGTTGGGGTTTTCTTGAACTTCTTGACAATCATGGACAAATTTACTGGACATTGGTTGGGGTTAGGCAGAGGGGTGGGTCAGGTGTTGTGGGTTTCTTCTTATAGTTTATATTTGTTAGGGTAATAAATTATTTATAGTTTTACAATACATATGATGTAAATCTTCTCTGGGGGGGTTACTCTTTTACGTCGCCTTGTTTGTTTCCTCCTTTTGCTGCAGGCTGCAGGGCCGCAGCCAGTTTTTGAAATCTGCCAATAGTGTAACACATGAACAGATAGATGCAGTACCCTCACTTGTCCTACTACTGTCAGTCTCTCCTCCTAGTCTATGCATTCTGCAACTAAAACCCCTTTGTAGTATGTACTGGGAAGGATGTGGGTGTGTGAATTAATTAATTTCCATAGTATATACATTATTGCCTCCCCCACACTTCTTCTTTTACCTGTGATTGATGTTTAGGCGAAGCGATGGCTGCATGGTGATGGTTTGGTTTCCTAAGGTGCCATGGTGGGTGGTGGTAGCAGTAGTAGACAGTTGCATTTGCAAAAAAAGAAAATGAGACAGTCAGTCACCTGAGGGAGACTAGGGAATGAGTAGTAGAAGTACAGTACACAAGAAACCATGATGATGATTGATAAGCAATGCTAAAGTAAAATAAAACATAATGGTGGCAGGGCTAGTCTAGTACAAGTTACAAACTGAAGTTGATCCGACCTATGAAGTGGAAAAGCGTAACCTTTGGTGCTGGAAGGATGATAAATCGATGCCGGCAATTAATATTTATGATGGGTTAAATATGTTCCTCTGGAAAAAAAATTGAATAGCGAATACTGAGTATGGGTGGGCAATCTAATCTATATGTTGCCAGTGTGGCCGATATATATATATAACTTACAGCACAAGAAGATCCTCGCCCTGCCTTGAGTTAGTGTTGCTTTCACCACATCCGCCCCCGCAAGTGTGTGATCAATTATTGGTGTAAACTTAATTTAGTTACACCTCAATATTATAAATCACACAGCCCGAGGGAAGAGGGTTAGGGTTTGATGAATGATTGGGAAGGGGTATTTGAGGGAAAGATTTGACAAAGACAAACACTACAACATGGACAACACACAATCTTGGCAGACGACCATCATAAATCTGTTAAGGGAGAAAAAGGAAATGCATGCATGATGATGATGACTTGATGATGATGAGTAGTACTAGACTAGTAGTACAGGGCAGCAGTATTTTATTAATTATTATTATTATTATGCAATTGCCTTGCCTGTCTGCCCCCAGAGAGAGTCGAGAGACCCAAATTACATACATTTTATGTTCTGTTGTACCAGGCATCCTTAAGTTTTAAAGCTAGCAAAGAAAATTAAAAAAATAGCTGTAAGGGTCAAATATATAAGCAAACATAATAAAAAACAACACACAGTCGTAATGATTGAAGACAAAACATGAATCAAATGAAAAATAAAAGATGATACTATATGTTATGGTCAAATTGGGAGTTGCATCTCGGCATTCCTCTTGGTCCTTCCTTCCATGGACGCTCTGTCCGTCAATCTTGGGTGCCACTGCCTGCCTGGCGGATGCGGATTGGTAAGGTAAGTGTGAGTTGTTTTTCCCAGTATAGCACAGGGTAAAGGCCGGCCTGTGAGTGTACATTGCAAAACAAAAGGGATATTGAAAAATCAAGGAGAAAAGTAAAAATGCATAAATTAAGGAGGAGTGCAACAAGAACACTTTCAGAGGCGGCATGGCTAAATCATGTCTACTCTGTTTCCAGCATTAACCTACAACAACAACAGGACAGAGCAGGCCCGCGGCGCCCACCCAACCTCCACTAAGCTTAGATTTTGAGCCAGACAGCACTGAGCACACATACAGAGCAACATAGCATTTTTCAAATTAAGTAACTAAATCAATGCACCGCTGTCAGTCATACCACTACACTCGCCTCCACCACTACACAGACATGTAGGTCTGGTGTGGTTGTTGTTGACTTGTTTACCTTTTAGGCCACTTCATGAAACGCCCCGTGTTATTCCATCAATCATCTCTGATCCTACTGACTGACTGCGAGTATGGTATGGTTATCATTGTGTCCAACTCTGTAGTGTACCGAGTGAGTCCAGAATCAAAAATGCAATGGATCGGCCTGCAGTAGTACAATTTTGTTATTGAACAACAAGAAGGGACACATTGACTTGAGTCACTTTTTTGAGTGCAGATTAAATACTAGTAGACATCATGCACAGCAACAACACAAACACCAATCACTCAGAGTCAGCGTCCAATGCATGCCATAATTTACCTGTTCTTACGGGGCAGTCCGTCTCGGCTCGGAAAGGAGGATAGCTATAGTCAGGTTCTTTGGAGGGACTCGACAAGGCAGACACACATGACATTTCTTGTACTAGTATTCTCCATCCAATGTCTGGCTTTAGGGAAATGGATTCAGGGCGAGTCAGGACTCAGGAGTGGACTGGAGCAGGACTCGGAGGAGTGGACTTACTTCTTCACTGATTGCACACAGTTGCAACTCCAATCCGGCAATAAAAGAGTAAGACGGTGGTGATGGATTTGTTGTGATTCGAACCAGAAAGACAGAGGCACAAACAAATAATAAAAGTAAATAAGCAAGAAAGAAAGTAACAAGTCGAAAGCATAGTTGTAGTCAGGGAAGTAGAGCTTGTCCTCAAACTCTGGTGGTTCACCCAGAAGTAGGTCATCTAACACACTACTTCCATGACCTAAGTCGCCGTCATCATCTTCCTGCTGTGCTACTTCAGGTATGGTGTATTCCGGTGGTATAAAGTGCTGATTCATTTTGATCATGGTTAACCTCTCCACGTTTTGGGGCGAGAGACTGGTCCTTCTCACTGTCAGAACGGCACCAGCAGCACTGAAAACACGCTCAGAAGAGACACTTGCGACAGGGCAAGCCAGATAGTTTATCAACAGCCTGCTGAGCACTGGCCATTGGTGCCTTTTCCCATACCAATACAGCAATGGGTTTTGATCAATGAGGACCTCTGTAGGGTCATCCAGATAGGCCTGGACCATCCGGTCAATACTCAGGGGTGCTCCCCTTTGCTCGGCCTCTTTTGCCTTTGCCTCAACACTGGACCTAACAAGCCCTTGCTGTAGAAACCATTCCTGTGCCGATTTTGGTGGGGCTGATGCTCCTGTTCTTGTTGATGTTGTTCTTGGTGTTGTTGGTTGTTTTGACTGCTGTGAGCCAACCGCACTGCTCTCAGGCTCTGAAGTTGAACTTGACGCCGGCTGCACCGCAGTACTTGTTGTGGCCTGGAGCAGCAGGCCTCTAATTCCCAGCCATTCTTGTTCTAAGCGACTGGCTTACACAGCTATCCAGGTTTTGTACTTGGCAACATCCCCTTCTAAAAAAGGAATCAATGTGTTCAGTACTTGTTTGTACCGTGGATCCAGAATTGTGGCAGAAATGTAATGGTTGGATGACACTGCCTGTTTGCACCCTTGTATTTTCAGATAAGCAAAGGGTTAAGCTCTCCACCAACTCATATGCTTCTTTTGTTTCCTCCACACCTGCGTACATTGCAGACACCCCCTTCAGCTGTTCCTGTAGCATGTGCAACAATGGGATAGCTTGGCCCATAGTACAGTCCTCCTTGCTGACTTCACGTGTGAAGAGCTCGAAAGGAAGTAGCATCTCTGTCAGACATTTAACTAGGCCCCATTGGTCCATCTCAATGATCATGCCTTTCACAGTAGCATCCCTCTTTGCATGACATATTCATTGATTGGTCTGTACTGCTCAAACAGACGTTCAAGCATGTAAATAAGTTGAGTTCCAACGTGTTGGCACCTCCTGGATGAGTGCTTTAACTGGCATTCTATGCTCACGTTGAATGATCCTCAGCTGCTTCCGGGCTTTAAAAGAATGGCTGAAATGTGTGAGTAAGTTGCTGACTCTGTCTTCTTTTTTCAGAAAGTCTTGAACAATGATGTTAATGCAGTGCGCCAAACACAGGATCCTGAAATAGCCACCATCAAACATGGCCTTCACTATATTACTGCCATTGTCCGTGGCAACAAAACCAATGTTAAGCCCTCTTGGGCGCAGCCATTCAAAGACCTTGCTGTCAAAGTCTTCCAAAATGTTTGCAGCAGTATGAGATTTCTCCATGGCGAACATGGCTACAGTTGCATGTTTCCGAGTGGCATTAAAAATCTCAGCAGTGTCAACAACACCTGCTGCAGATATCTTTTCTCTAACCACCACAAAAGAGATTCAGTGTGCAGTGATGCACATGTAATCAGTGGCTTGGCAACTGGTCCACATGTCTGTTGTCAGGTGGATAGTGTGAACAGCACTCTGCTGCAAAGCTTGTCCAAGCAATTCCAGCACGTCGTGATGTAGTGCTGGAACAGCAACTCTGACAAAATAGGTCCGGCTGGGAACCTTCCATTTTGGGCAAATGGCAGTCACAAATTCAAGAAAACCCACCCCTTCCACAAAAGAAAAAGGGAGGCGGTCCAGCGCTAACATTTTAGCTAGCTTCGCATTGTACAAACGTGCCGTTGGGTGGTTGCGTTTGTACTGCCCCTTCGACCTAAACATGCTGAGAATGGTAGGCTGGATTTTTTTCTTTTCTGGTGCCACGGATGCAGGTGGCTTCTTGACGCCAGATGTTGTTAGGCTCAACGCATGTTTTTTCGTTGTGGTACTCTCTTGCCTGGGACCCCTTGGTGTCTCAGCCTGACTCTTTCTCTTGTGCCACTGCGATGTTGCTGATGAGGATGTGGGCGGTACCACTGCACTGCTGGGGACAGGGCTACTTTGTGTATCAGAGAAAATGTCTCCCTCTTGTTCACCTTCCACCGCTATTGTATCTTCTACCTCTTCATCCCACCAACAGCAATGGGTGCAGTTTTTTGGCCGCTAAGGTGCGCCTCCCACTGGATCAAGTGGTGTTTTTTCAGATGAGTTGTTTGGCCTCTGGTACCATAGTTTCTACCAAGCTTACCCCGACTAACACCTTGTCCATAAATGGAGCATATAGCAATGTTCACCTCCTTCGTGCTAACAGAAAAGAAGTCCTAAACTGGGGAGGTCAACTTTCTGGCGCTGCTGCTGGTGCCACTTGCAGTACTGGATGAAATGGTAGATGGGCGTGAAGTTTGACTCTCTGCAGTACCTACTTCTACTGAGGTGGTACTTATGGTGGATGTACGTGGCTGCCGGCGAAATATGGAAGCTGAGGTGGTGTTGGTGGTATAATCTGTCTTGGTGGTATCCGTGCCACATCCCTCACATTAATTTGGGATGGGGTAATGTCGGTCTCCACTGGGGTGGGACTAATGTCCATGATGATGACTGGCTCGTCATCATCCTCCTCTTCTACATCTACCTCCATAACTCTAAGGCTTTCTGGAACCTTCCTTTTCCCTAGCCTTGTCCCGTGGCGTCTCACTCTCAGACTGAGGTAGTGGGATCCAAGTGGCGTCTAGATAATCAGAAGGGGGGCTTGCAGAAGAAGTTGATGGACTAACCCTCCTTTTCCTTGCTGGGGATCTGGAAGACAATGAATCTTCCGAAAGAGTGGCTTGCTCTTCTTCCTCTGCAGGAAGCTCTATCTCCTGAACTGCCCCTACTTCAGGAGGAACAACTACTATTGGGGGTGGTTGCGGCTATTGCCCACTTATCTCAGTTCCCTGCATGGATTGGGTACTACTTTGCGATAACGATAAGTCAATTTCAACATTACTGCTCGTCGGCGTTGGTGTGATTAGACTGGCTGCCTCTGTGACAGACATGGGCTTGGGCCTAGGTTGGTGGGGTGGGTCCACTGATGCTGGGGTGCTGCTCCCAGCTTGCTCCCCGGACACCGCTGCTGCAGGCGCAATTTTTGTTTTCCCAGAAAAGATCTTGGGCGGCACACCAGTCTTGGTAAGTGGCAGTTCCTTCTTCTCACTGGCAACTTTCTTGGTACTGGAGTACCTGGTACTCACTCACCCTCACCCACCCACAAAGACACTCAGACACCCATAGAGGTACTCAGACAACCAATCACTAATCCATACAGATAATCATGTACCAACCATTCTTTGGGGCCATCTTCTTCAGATGTAGGCAGCATGCAGTGGCACAAGTTGAAGAGATGTCTGTGGTCACACGTCATGTGACGTCGTGCGCAGCAGGGCTTCTGTCTGGCAGTACAATGGCTGATGACGCCTCCTCCTCTTTTGTGCACCTAAAAGCAAAGAAGCAAGAAGAACATCAGTGAAACGTCAACGTGGTATTAATTGTTGTGGTTCAATTACTACTAGTTCAAACAAACAAATATAATATATAACTGTGTGTGGTCACACTTATTAATATTATTATTAAATGTATTACCTCAGTTATTTAAAAAAACATAACAATACAGTGTAGACATTTGTGAGACTGACAAAAATAAGGGCTTTCATGGTTGGTGTACTACTACTAGTGTACAGTACAGTGCACTGAGGAAGGATAGGAAAGAAGAAGAACAATAACAAAAATACAAATGTAACGGACCCTGTTTGGCATTGTGCATCACGTGGGATTCAGCATTCAGGGAGCTGCTGATGACATGGCCGCCAGCCACATAGCCAGGCCACAACAGCAAGAAAGGGAAGACAGACAATGCAGACCTATGGCAAAAGCACACTGGCTGCCTTCACAAAATGGCCGCCAGCCTAATGGCCAGGCAGGCCACAACAAGAAGCAATCAATAAGCCAAGAGGAACAAAGGAAAGAAGGCATGCAGGTCTATGGCAAAAGCACTACTACCACCACCACAAAATGGCCACCAGCCACATGGTCACCCCCAACAACAAGAACAAGCAGGAGGCCTTGAAAACAATGAACTCAAGCAGGCCTATTATGGCCACAGACTTTACAAAATGGCCTCTGGCCACACGGAGAGGCTCAGCCAAGGCAAATGCTGGCCCACTATTACAAACAAACACACTCACACACTGGCCAGACAAAGGAGGCATGCCAAACAACTCAGCTTGACAACAATGCCAAAAACGAAAATACACAGGGCTAAAAAAGGTTTGCAATTTGCAATGCAAGTTACACAACAACCACCACACACATCCAACAAAGGCATTTATTTAACACACATGAAAAAAAGTGAAACCCCCCCAAAAAACACATTTTGCATTTCAATCCAGTGCCATCCATGCCCTAAACGATGTTTCAATTCAACAGACGCCACAGAAACAGTTGTTTCATGCACCCATGAGTAGCTCTGGCCTGGGCCTATTGGTTGGAAAACCCATTGGCAGACTAGGCCACATAGTAAATCAAATCAATAATATTGCAAATTTATTAGAAAATGTAGTGAACTGTGCTAAATGTTTTGCTGGATAAAACATAAAAGAAGAAAAAATTGCATGCAAATTTTGCAAAACAACAACCTGCAAGAAGGCATGGCCAGCACAAAGAAGGCTTGCAGGCCTAATGCAGAAGCACACTGGCTGCGCCTTCACAAAATGGCCTCCAGCCACATGGCAGGCCACAACAACAAGAAAGGGAAGTCAGACAATGCAGGCCCATGGCAAAAGCACACTGGCTGCCTTAACAAAATGGCCGCCAGCCACATGGCCAGGCAGGCCACAACAACAAGAAAGTGAAGACAGACAATGCAGTCCTATGGCAAAAGCACACTGGCTGCCTTAACAAAATGGCCGCCAGCCACATGTCCAGGCAGGCCACAACAACAAGAAAGTGAAGACAGACAATGCAGTCCTATGGCAAAAGCACACTGGCTGCCTTAACAAAATGGCCGCCAGCCACATGGCCAGGCAGGCCACAACAACAAGAAAGTGAAGACAGACAATGCAGTCCTATGGCAAAAGCACACTGGTTGCCTTCATAAAATGGCCGCCAGCCACATGGCCAGGCAGGTCACAACAAGAAGCAATAAGCCAAGAGGAACAACGGAAAGAAGACCCATGAGTAGCTCTGGGCATACTGGCTGAAAGGCCTATTGGCAGACTACTGGGCTAGTGAATTAAATAAATATTGCAAGTTGGAGAAAATGTAGTGAGCTTTGCAACATGTTTCCTTTATAAAAGAAAACTAGAAGAAAAATTACATACAAAGAAACAACTAGCCCCTACTGAAACTACAGGCCACCCACCACAATACATTTAAAAAAAACAATGAAAAGTACAAAAAATGTAGGTGCAATGCCCCAATCAAACAAACAAAACCAATTTTCCAACTTACTTCTGAAATCTCAAATTCAAAAGTCCTCAAATTCAATGATATATGATTCAGCAGACAAAAAAGGGATCCTTCCAGCTCCAAATCCAAATGAAAAGTGAACAGGAGATGGACAAAGCACTGGGAGGAGCCTGCTGGACAGGAACAGGAAGTTAGAGACACTGGGGCACTTCCTTCCTCTTAAAAAAAAAAGTAAAAAAAGAAAAAGGACTCCTTGCACAAAAAAGTACAGCCAAATGTCAATCTGAGGCGTTTTTTTAATCCAAATCATAATTTTGAGAAGGTTTTGATGCTGCTCGAGAGATATTCTTCTCCAGATTGCAAATTTTGCGTGTTCGGGATCGCGATCTTCCCAAACTTCCGCTGGAAGTCCGATGGCGCGCCCGAATTACGTGTTCGCGATCGCAGACTCTCGCGGGAACGTGCGGCCGGCTACCAAATCTCGTGGCGCTCGCGAATGGATGGGAAATCTCGTCGGCGATCGCAGGCATCCCGGTAAGTTGCTACCGCGCGCGCGAACACAAAAAAACTCCGCTCCGGTGTTATATATATACTTTACTATTAAAGAAGGGTTAAAGGAAACACAACAGAAGAAAAAAACAATCATGGAAAACACCAGTAATGAGCTTCAGGTTTCTGACATCTCTACGTTACTCACTCTACATGATCTCAGTGAAAACAAAAACATGACGAATCAGGAGGTTGAGAATTGTCAATCAACACAAGAAAGACTCTCTGATGCTAACATCATACAACGGGGAGCAGGCATGAGTCCTTTTAAACCTAAATCGACTTTCATCCCAGTAATGCCCAAAGACACATTAGACATCTTTCATGAAGTTGTCATGGGGGAAATCAAAAAATTACACCATCAGGTCAAACACAAAAAACGTTCTAGAAATTACCAAGAATCAAAATATGCCAACATGATGAAAAAACTAAGTGACAATCACGAAGTAGTTGTCACTAAATCAGACAAGGGCGGCAATATAGTGATTTGGCCGCAAGCACAATTCCTAATGGAAGCCCACAGACATCTGGATGATCAAGCTTGCTATGAGAAAACAAACTATCAGCAATATAACTTAGCCAAGGAAGCCTTGAGAAAGCTTCTGTTGCAATGGAAAAGAGAAGGGGTTATATCTATGGAAGAATACCAATTCTTAAATGTAGAACATCCAGTGATATCCAGAATATATTTTATCCCCAAAGTCCACAAGAATACCACCCCATTCCTGGCAGACCAATAATTTCAGCCATAGGAAGTGTGGGAGAACGAGCTACTGAATATGTGGACTTTTTTCTACAAGGCTTTGTGAAACAGCTCCCGACCTATGTAAAAGACACAGGAGACTTTTTAAACAAAGTACATGACATCCAGTGGGCAGAGGATTTTATGTTCATCACATTGGACATAGAATCGCTGTATACAAGCATTGAACACACTACTGGTTTAGCTGCTATCAAATATTTTTTGGATACTAGGTCGTTGGACTGTTATAACCATAACAAGATGCTGCTCAATTTAATCTCATGGTGTTTGCATAACAATTTCTTCATTTTTGGCAATGATGTGTACAGACAAATGAGGGGTGTGGCGATGGGGGCCTGCTTCTCTCCCAGCTATGCATGTTTACATGTAGGCTGGTGGGAGGAGCAGGTACTCAAACGCACGTACTCTGCAGAATTCGCGAACCATGTACAATACTGGCTAAGATACATCGATGATGTTTTTATTGTGTGGAAGGGGGATGAAAAAAGTGCCATTGCTTTCATTCAAAAGATCAATTTGAATACTGCTAATCTCAAATTTACTTCTCAGATTAGCAAACAGAGTATTGAGTTCTTAGATGTTAGGGTGTATGTCAAGGATGGCAAAATAGCCACTACATTACATAGAAAAGTCACTGCTGGCAACTCTACACTCCATGCCAGCAGTGCTCACCCTAAACACCTTATCAACAATATTCCATTTGGAGAACTCTTACGTCTCAAAAGAACCTGTAGTACTAAGGAGGACCTAGACCATTGCACCCATGAAGCACTCAATATATTTAGAAAGAGAGGATATTGTGAAAAGAGCTTGCAAGAAGCAGTAAAGAAGGTCAATGTCAGATCTAGAGATTCCCTCCTGTATAAAGAGGAGGTTAATAAAGTATCCACACCAGTGGAGGATGCCCCCAGACTTATCACAGCATACAATAGACAGGAAAGGAAAATTAGGTCAATTATTAAACGTAATTGGCCCATAGTACTAACGGATGGGGTTTTAGCTCCCAGACTCCCCATGCAACCAACCATTACTTACAGAAAAGGTCCTTCTATGCAATCACAAATTGTTAAAAATAGTCCAGAATTGTTGACTACCAAAATGTGGTTATCACCCAGACGAGGATTTTTTAGATGCACGTCCTGCAGAGCTTGCAGATATGGAGTTAATACCACGCAATACTCCACACCATTCAGCCCTGATATGATTACTATCAAAGGCAGCTTTAACTGCAGAACTGAGTATGCGGTATACGTTCTGACATGCACCTGTGGCTTGAGATATGTAGGGAGCACCAAGCTACAGGTGCATGTCAGAATACTGCAACACCTACGTGCTATCGTAAACAACGATCCAACATATCCTGTTGCAAGACATTTTAGATGTGAGCACAACAATGAACTTAAATGTTTAAATTACCTTGTTGTAGCTGCCTTCCCCAAGCTCCGAAGAGGTGGAGATAGAGAGAGAATGCCTCGACAATTAGAATCTAGAATGATCCTTGAGATGGATAGCAAATCTCCCAATGGGTTGAATACCACAGAGGACCTTCATTATTTCCTGTAAATTTGCACAGTGTCCAATATGCTACAATGATGTTATGAATTCGATCATGATTTTCAAATGTAAGAATCCCACACAAAGTTCTACTGAAATTACTAAAGGCAGTATACAGTATTTTATTATTGATTCCCTATGCCGCGCCCATATACCATCATGGCTTGCATTATTACTTTTATTCACACCACGTGGGTAGTTTTCAGCACTTGCACTTTTTTAGATTAGGATGACCTAAGGCAGCACTTTATTAAGCACACACCACTTTAACTAGTCTGCGTAATTTGCACAGTGTCTGGCCTGGCACAGTTGGATGCAAGCGAGTGGGGGCACAATGAATCGCATTCATGCAGACATAATAACAACCGTGGTTTTCCTTGTAATTTGCACTTTCTATTTATTTACATGGTTTTACTGCGATTTTGCACATTTTCCGCTTATGAATTAATCATGAAGCCGATTGGTAGTCTCTGGTTTTATATAAGTGACTTCAATGCTATAATATTTTAAAGGTGTTATATTGGCGCTATGATTTTAACAAAAGTTTAACTCATGGTTGTATGCCTTTTTTAACATATTTATTAGAGGGGCCTTATTTTTACTAATGAATTTTGCACACAGTGTACATTAGTTTTTTATGGCTCTGAAAATATATATCGCAACATATATAGCTTTATATTACCATGTACTTATTACTTTTGTGCTTTTTTTGGAAAAAGGGAAAAACGTACCATTGAACAATAACTAACAAAACAACTAAAAAGCAGACTTCGCAGTAAAAGCAGTTAGGTACTGATAGTATTTTTTTCATGTTCATTCTATCACGTGGGTGTAAACCTAAGCATATTTAAAAAACATAGCGAACTGCATTTCTCTGTATGTGATCAAGGACAAGTGTTGTCCGAAACGCGTCATTTCTGAGGATTAAAAGAATATTGCCATACCTCCCAGTGGTTCGTGTCTCTCTTCTCGCCGTCAGGAGGTTCAGAGAGTCGAAGCTGTTCTGGATATATATATATATACATATATATATATATCCTCACAGAACGGCACCTCCTTACGTCGCACCGAACAGAGACACGGTGACACCAGCAGAGTTGAGTCCAAAATTTTATTTCATTATTTTATCGGGCTATGACGCATTTCGGCAGGATCCCCTGCCTTGTTCACACATATATATAAATATTCACTGAAAAAACCATAGGTTTCAGGCACGTTATAATTAGAAATTAGCATTTAAAAAACCATAGAAATTAACTGAAAAAACCATAGGTTTCAGGAACGTTATAGTTAGTTGGACATTTCACTCGTACAAAACCATAGAAATTCCGGCGTTATAGTTAGTTCAGCTAACTATAACTCGCGCCCCCGCAATGCACTGCTGATGACGTCACATATTACATCATTCATGACATGGTCAGTGACATCACTGATGACATCTCAAATGACATCACTGATGACATCAGTGACTGTGTGTTTCTGTAAAGTTTAATTTTGTTTTATATATATGCCAAGCTGTATTGAGGAATGAGTGGGTGTATAAGTGTCTGTATGGAGGATTTAGTAGGTACGTGACTGACTGTATAAGTGAGTGATTAAATGTGTCTTACTGAATGCATGGGTTAGTGACTAAACTGTGTGAACGTCTGTATCAGTCTGTCTGTTGTTGTGTAAGCTGCTGCATGGGTTGGTGAGTAGCTGCATGAGTGTCTATATGGGTTATTGATTGCTTGCCTGAGTATTTGTATGGCTGCCTGTGTGTGTGGGTGGGTGGGTGGGAGGTGTGTGACTCTGTGCATAGATGTGTGAGTGGTTGATTCACTGGGTGTATGGGTTCAAGAGTGCATGTGGAAACAGCTGTATGGGTGGGTGAGTGTGTGTATGGGTGTGTTGGTGAGTGAATGGATGTCTCAGTGGTACATGTGAAAGTAACTACATATGTAAAAGGCAGTATATGTGAGTGATGGTGTATATAAATAACTATATGTGAGAGTCAGTAATTGTGAGAGTGGCTGCATGGATGAGTGTGTATTTGTATCAGTGATTCTATAAGAGAGTAATTATGTGTTAGTATCTGTATGAATAAGTGAGGTTGTGTCTGTATAACTGTATAGGTGAGTAAATGGAAGTATGATTGATTCTTTGCATGACTGACTAAGTGTGTGAGTAACTCTGGATATGTGGCAGTGTGTGAGTGTCTGTATAGGTGTATGAGTGCATATGATAGTGTTGTATTGATGAGTGACTGCATGTATGAGTGACTGTATGGGTGAATGAGTGGATGTGTGTGTAGACCTAGGAATCAGTCAGTGCGTATTTAGTAACTGGTATTGATGTGTCTATTTTTTCGAAAATGGTAGTCTGTATTTTAGAGTGGGTGTATCAAAGGTTATATTCAGGTGTGAGGAGGTGCATCAGATTTTCACGTGGATGATGTCATCAGTGATGTCATTTGAGATGTCATCAGTGATGTCACTGACCATGTCATGAATGATGTAATATGTGACGTCATCAGCAGTGCATTGCGGGGCGCGAGTTATAGTTAGCTGAACTAACTATAACGCCGGAATTTCTATGGTTTTGTACGAGTGAAATGTCCAACTAACTATAACGTTCCTGAATCCTATGGTTTTTTCAGTTAATTTCTATGGTTTTTTAAATGCTAATTTCTAACTATAACGTGCCTGAAACCTATGGTTTTTTCAGTGAATTTCTATGGGTTTTTAAATGCTAATTTCTAACTATAACGTGCCTGAAGCCTATGGTTTTCCAGTGAATTTCAAAGGTTTTTTAAATGAAAATTTGTAAGTCTAATGTACCTCAATCCTATGTTTTTTAATTTTATATATATATATATATATATATATATACATATATATATATATTTAAAAAAATTGTGAATAATTATTAGTTAGAAAAACTATATTCATTCTTTTAAAAAAAAAAAAAATTATACAGAAGTCGCGCACCCTTCGCGCACCCTACACGATGGCTGCGCGAATTCCGGTAGCCATTTTGAAAAGTCGCACTGGGGTCGCGACTTCGGCGTAATTTGTAAAGTATGAAATATCTTTAAATTAATTATAAATAAAAGTTTTCCTTTAGGTGTTTGTCTAAATTTATTAATAAAAGTATTTTTAAAGTATTATTTTCAATATAATTTCGACTAAAAATTATTCGATTATTATTGGATTCGGAGGTTAGGAGGGATGGCCATTTTCCTCGATCTGTTTTGCAAGATTTTTGGTCTAGTCAGGTGGACACCCTCCTCCGGGTGAGGTACGGCTTGAGGATTCTATTCAAAGGTGAGGAATCAACAGGCAGAAGTATCCATCAGAAGAGCAAGTTACTTACCTTCGGTAACGCTTTTCTGGTGGATACAGTATCTGCCTGTGGATTCCTCACTGTCCCACCCGCCTCCCTGTTGTCCACCTGTTTCTACCAAAAAGATGCTTTTACTGTTTGGCATGAATGTTTTTAATATGTCTTAATCATGCTTATGTTTTAATAGTGAGAAATGCTTGATCTGTTGCTATTTCTTTATGCCTTTATTGGTTATGCATTTGTATATATATATATATATATATATATTTAGTATACTATGTATACATGTGAAAATGTGTCGGTCCACCTGTTTACCTCGGTGGCACAGAAAAAATGGGTGGAACTGAAGTCAGCACGCCGACGAGGTCCTCTTATGGCTCCTATGACGTCATACGGTGTCGCTAGCGGAGCCGTGCTATTATGACATCGTCATCGACATGGGAGAGCTAGGAAAGAATTTCCGCGGAATGCTGGCGCAGGGGATATTCACCTAAGTGTTCAGGCTAGTCCTTTGGGAGCAACTGTTTATGTTGCCACTCCAGAAACCGAAACCAGTGATCCGAGGGCAGAGGCCCTGCAGATGGCACACGAGGTGGGGAGCCCAGTCGTATGCACCGGCGGGGCAGCGAAGTGACAAGCACCACTACCCACAGAAAAGGTAACGAGGGCACTGAATAACACAGGATCTTCTCTTTGTATCTGGCAGGAACAACAAGGTTAAAATGCCCTAGTTCCAAAATGTAGAATTAGTGCTACAACGGTCTTCAAGAGGACCTGCGATGGATGCCGCTTCTGCCTTCCGTACACTGGAGGCGGCACATGGGTCACGCGGAACGGTCATACTGCGGTGGGACGCACACTCCTTGACCTCTCATGGCACTGCTCCACACTTCAGGGAGGACGCTTTCCATTAGCTGTGTTTTCTGATGACGTGTCGCGCCGGCCCCGTCCAACAGCAGAACCCCTTTATATCCAAACAGACTCTTCCACTCTCTCACCGGAAGTGAAACCAGGCCACGCGGACACTTTCACAATACAACAGCCGGGAATGCACTTTTCGGTAAAAAAAACACATTCCTTCCTCCTAATTTATCAAATAAATGACTCACTGAAGAACAGGGGCCAGCTTCGATCGGTAAACAGCCGTTACAACGACTTTTTTACTTCGCGATACCATTACAACGCATGCATTACCACGCATGCGTTGTACATCGCGAAGTCATTACTACGCATTTTTTAGAACGCATAGTCATTTACCAAGCATGCCTTTACAACAAATTTTGTTGTAAAGGTATGTATGGTAAATGACCATGAGTTCTAAAAAATGTAGACGATCCACGTCGTTGTAAGGAAACAGAGGCTGTTCCGTTTCCTCACAATGACGTGCACCGCCCCTCAGAGACGACATGAAGCAGGAACCACGAGGAGAGAGGAACCACGAGGAGTGAGAGGTAAGGGGGATTGGGCATGGGGTGGTGGTTACTTTTCTAGAGTTTAGGGTAGTGCAGTGGTGATTGGGTAGTGTAGGGGGTCGTGCTGAGGGTAGTGTTTTAGGGTTTAGGGTAGTGCAGTGGTGTTTGTGTAGTGTAGGGGGTCGTGCTGGGGGTAGTGTTTTAGGGTTTAGGGTAGTGCAGTGGTGTTTGTGTAGTGTAGGGGGTCGTGCTGGTGGTAGTGTTTTAGGGTTTAGGGTAGTGCAGTGATGTTTGTGTAGTGTAGGGGGTCATGCTTGGGGTAGATTTAGGGTTTAGGGTAGTGCAGTGGTGTTTGTGTAGTGTAGGGGGTCGTGCTGGGGGTAGTGTTTTAGGGTTTAGGGCAGTGCAGTGGTGTTTGTGTAGTGTAGGGGGTCATGCTTGGGGTAGAATTAGGGTTTAGGGTAGTGCAGTGGTGTTTGTGTAGTGTAGGGGGTCGTGCTGGGGGTAGTGTTTTAGGGTTTAGGGCAGTGCAGTGGTGTTTGTGTAGTGTATGGGGTCGTGCTGGGGGTAGTGTTTTAGGATTTAGGGTAGTGCAGTGGTGTTTGTGTAGTGTAGGGGGTCGTGCTGGGGTAGTGTTTTAGGGTTTAGGGTAGTGCAGTGGTGTTGGTGTAGTGTAGGGGGTCGTGCTGGGGGAAGTGTTTTAGGGTTTAGGGTAGTGCAGTGGTGTTTGGGTAGTGTAGGGGGTCGTGCTGAGGGTAGATTTAGGGTTTAGGGTAGTGCAGTGGTGTTTGGGCAGTGTAGGGGGTCGTGCTGGGGGTAGATTTAGGGTTTAGGGTAGTGCAGTGGTATTTGGGTAGTGTAGGGGGTCGTGCTTGGGGTAGATTTAGGGTTTAGGGTAGAGCGGTGGTGTTTGGTTAGTGTAGGGGGTCGTGCTGGGGTAGATTTAGGGTTTATGGTAGTGCAGTGGTGTTTGTGTAGTGTAGTGGGTCGTGCTGGGGGTAGTGTTTTAGGGCTTAGGGTAGTGCAGTGGTGCTTGTGTAGTGTAGGGGGTCGTGCTGGGGGTAGTGGTTTAGGGTTTAGGGTAGTGCAGTGGTGTTTGGGTAGTGTAGGCGGTCATGCTGGGAGTAGTGTTTTAGTGTTTAGGGCAGTGCAGTGGTGTTCGGGTAGTGTAGGGGGTCATGCTGGGGGAGTGTTTCAGGGTTTAGGGCAGTGCAGTGGTGTTCGGGCAGTGTAGGGGGTCGTGCTGGGGCTGGTGTTTCAGGGTTTTGGGCAGTGCAGTGGTGTTCGGGCTGTGTAGGGGTCGTGCTGGGGGTGGTGTTTCAGGGTTTAGGGCAGTGCAGTGGTGTTCGGGCAGTGTAGGGGGTCTTGCTGGGGGTGGTGTTTCAGGGTTTAGGGCAGTGGTGTTCGGGCAGTGTAGGGGGTCTTGCTGGGGTGATGTTTCAGGGTTTAGGGCAGTGCAGTGGTGTTCGGGCAGTGTAGGGGGTCTTGCTGGGGGTGGTGTTTCAGGGTTTAGGGCAGTGCAGTGGTGTTCGGGCAGTGTAGGGGGTCGTGCTGGGGTGGTGTTTCAGGGTTTAGGGTAGTGCAGTGGTGTTCGGGCAGTGTAGGGGGTCGTGCTGGGGCTGGTGTTTCAGGGTTTAGGGCAGTGCAGTGGTGTTCGGGCAGTGTAGGGGGTCGTGCTGGGGCTGGTGTTTCAGGGTTTAGGGCAGTGCAGTGGTGTTCGGGCAGTGTAGGGGGTCGTGCTGGGGCTGGTGTTTCAGGGTTTAGGGCAGTGCAGTGGTGTTCGGGCAGTGTAGGGGGTCGTGCTGGTGTTTCAGGGTTTAGGGCAGTGCAGTGGTGTTCGGGCAGTGTAGGGGGTCGTGCTGGGGCTGGTGTTTTAGGGTTTAGGGCAGTGCAGTGGTGTTCGGGCAGTGTAGGGGGTCGTGCTGGGGCTGGTGTTTCAGTGTTTAGGGCAGTGCAGTGGTGTTCAGGCAGTGTAGGGGGTCGTGCTGGTGTTTCAGGGTTTAGGGCAGTGCAGTGGTGTTCGGGCAGTGTAGGGGTCGTGCTGGTGTTTCAGGGTTTAGGGCAGTGCAGTGGTGTTCGGGCAGTGTAGGGGGTCGTGCTGGGGCTGGTATTTCAGGGTTTAGGGCAGTGCAGTGGTGTTCGGGCAGTGTAGGGGGTCGTGCTGGGGCTTGTGTTTCAGGGTTTAGGGCAGTGCAGTGGTGTTCGGGCAGTGTAGGGGGACGTGCTGGTGGTGGTGTTTCAGGGTTTAGGGCAGAGCAGTGGAGTTCGGGCAGTGTAGGGGGACGTGCTGGGGGTGGTGTTTCAGGGTTCAGGGCAGAGCAGTGGAGTTCGGGCAGTGTAGGGGGTCGTGCTGGGGGTTGTGTTTCAGGGTTTAGGGCAGTGCAGTGGTGTTCGGGCAGTGTAGGGGCTCGTGCAGGGGGTGGTGTTTCAGGGTTTAGGGCAGTGCAGTGGTGTTCGGGCACTGTAGGGGATCTTGCTGGGGGTGGTGTTTCAGGGTTTAGGGCAGTGGTGTTCGGGCAGTGTAGGGGGTCTTGCTGGGGCTGGTGTTTCAGGGTTTAGGGCAGTGCAGTGGTGTTCGGGCAGTGTAGGGGGTCGTGCTGGTGTTTCAGGGTTTAGGGTAGTGCAGTGGTGTTCGGGCATTATAGGGGGTCGTGCTGGGGCTGGTGTTTCAGGGTTTAGGGCAGTGCAATGGTGTTCGGGCAGTGTAGGGGGACGTGCTGGGGGTGGTGTTTCAGGGTTTAGGGCAGAGCAGTAGTGTTCGGGCAGTGTAGGGGGTCATGCTGGGGCTGGTGTTTCAGGGTTTAGGGCAGTGCAGTGGTGTTCGGGCAGTGTAGGGGGTCGTGCTGGTGTTTCAGGGTTTAGGGCAGTTCAGTGGTGTTCGGGCAGTGTAGGGGGTCGTGCTGGGGCTGGTGTTTCAGGGTTTAGGGCAGTGCAGTGGTGTTCGGGCAGTGTAGGGGGTCGTGCTGGGGCTGGTGTTTCAGGGTTTAGGGCAGTGCAGTGGTGTTCGGGCAGTGTAGGGGGACGTGCTGGGGGTGGTGTTTCAGGGTTTAGGGCAGAGCAGTGGTGTTCGGGCAGTGTAGGGGTTGGTGCTGGGGGTGGTGTTTCAGGGTTTAGGGCAGTGCAGTGGTGTTCGGGCAGTGTAGGGGCTCGTGCAGGGGGTGGTGTTTCAGTGTTTAGGGCAGTGCAGTGGTGTTCAGGCAGTGTAGAGGGTCTTGCTGGGGGTGGTGTTTCAGGGTTTAGGGCAGTGGTGTTCGGGCAGTGTAGGGGGTCTTGCTGGGGCTGGTATTTCAGGGTTTAGGGCAGTGCAGTGGTGTTCGGGCAGTGTAGGGGGTCGTGCTGGTGTTTCAGGGTTTAGGGCAGTGCAGTGGTGTTCCGGCAGTATAGGGGGTCGTGCTGGGGCTGGTGTTTCAGGGTTTAGGGCAGTGCAGTGGTGTTCGGGCAGTGTAGGGGGACGTGCTGGGGGTGGTGTTTCAGGGTTTAGGGCAGAGCAGTAGTGTTCGGGCAGTGTAGGGGGTCATGCTGGGGCTGGTGTTTCAGGGTTTAGGGCAGTGCAGTGGTGTTCGGGCAGTGTAGGGGGTCATGCTGGGGCTGGTGTTTCAGGGTTTAGGGCAGTGCAGTGGTGTTCGGGCAGTGTAGGGGGTCGTGCTGGGGCTGGTGTTTCAGTGTTTAGGGCAGTGCAGTGGTGTTCGGGCAGTGTAGGGGGTCGTGCTGGTGTTTCAGGGTTTAGGGCAGTGCAGTGGTGTTCGGGCAGTGTAGGGGTCGTGCTGGTGTTTCAGGGTTCAGGGCAGTACAGTGGTGTTCGGGCAGTATAGGGGGTCGTGCTGGGGCTGGTATTTCAGGGTTTAGGGCAGTGCAGTGGTGTTCGGGCAGTGTAGGGGGTCGTGCTGGGGCTGGTGTTTCAGGGTTTAGGGCAGTGCAGTGGTGTTCGGGCAGTGTAGGGGACGTGCTGGGGTGGTGTTTCAGGGTTTAGGGCAGAGCAGTGGAGTTCGGGCAGTGTAGGGGGTCGTGCTGGGGGTTGTGTTTCAGGGTTTAGGGCAGTGCAGTGGTGTTCGGACAGTGTAGGGGCTCGTGCAGGGGGTGGTGTTTCAGGGTTTAGGGCAGTGCAGTGGTGTTCGGGCACTGTAGGGGATCTTGCTGGGGGTGGTGTTTCAGGGTTTAGGGCAGTGGTGTTCGGGCAGTGTAGGGGGTCTTGCTGGGGCTGGTGTTTCAGGGTTTAGGGCAGTGCAGTGGTGTTCGGGCAGTGTAGGGGGTCGTGCTGGTGTTTCAGGGTTTAGGGCAGTGCAGTGGTGTTTGGGCAGTGTAGGGGGTCGTGCTGGGGCTGGTGTTTCAGCGTTTAGGGCAGTGCAGTGGTGTTCGGGCAGTGTAGGGGGACGTGCTGGGGGTGGTGTTTCAGGGTTTAGGGCAGAGCAGTAGTGTTTGGGCAGTGTAGGGGGTCATGCTGGGGCTGGTGTTTCAGGGTTTAGGGCAGTGCAGTGGTGTTCGGGCAGTGTAGGGGGTCGTGCTGGGGCTGGTGTTTCAGGGTTTAGGGCAGTGCAGTGGTGTTCGGGCAGTGTAGGGGGTCGTGCTGGGGCTGGTGTTTCAGGGTTTAGGGCAGTGCAGTGGTGTTCGGGCAGTGTAGGGGGTCGTGCTGGTGTTTCAGGGTTTAGGGCAATTCAGTGGTGTTCGGGCAGTGTAGGGGGTCGTGCTGGGGCTGGTGTTTCAGGGTTTAGGGCAGTGCAGTGGTGTTCGGGCAGTGTAGGGGTTCGTGCTGGGGCTGGTGTTTCAGGGTTTAGGGCAGTGCAGTGGTGTTCGGGCAGTGTAGGGGGACGTGCTGGGGGTGGTGTTTCAGGGTTTAGGGCAGAGCAGTGGTGTTCGGGCAGTGTAGGGGGTTGTGCTGGGGGTGGTGTTTCAGGGTTTAGGGCAGTGCAGTGGTGTTCGGGCAGTGTAGGGGCTCGTGCAGGGGGTGGTGTTTCAGGGTTTAGGGCAGTGCAGTGGTGTTCGGGCAGTGTAGGGGGTCTTGCTGGGGGTGGTGTTTCACGGTTTAGGGCAGTGGTGTTCGGGCAGTGTAGGGGGTGTTGCTGGGGCTGGTGTTTCAGGGTTTAGGGCAGTGCAGTGGTGTTCGGGCAGTGTAGGGGGTCGTGCTGGTGTTTCAGGGTTTAGGGCAGTGCAGTGGTGTTCGGGCAGTGTAGGGGGTCGTGCTGGGGCTGGTGTTTCAGGGTTTAGGGCAGTGCAGTGGTGTTCGGGCAGTGTAGGGGGTCGTGCAGGGACTGGTGTTTCAGGGTTTAGGGCAGGGCAGTGGTGTTTGGGCAGTGTAGGGGGACATGCTGGGGGTGGTCTTTTCAGGGTTTAGGGCAGAGCAGTGGTGTTCGGGCAGTGTAGGGGGTCGTGCTGGGGGTGGTGTTTCAGGGTTTAGGGCAGTGCAGTGGTGTTCGGGCAGTGTAGGGGCTCGTGCAGGGGGTGGTGTTTCAGGGTATAGGGCAGTGCAGTGGTGTTCGGGCAGTGTAGGGGGTCTTGCTGGGGGTGGTGTTTCAGGGTTTAGGGCAGTGGTGTTCGGGCAGTGTAGGGGGTCTTGCTGGGGCTGGTGTTTCAGGGTTTAGGGCAGTGCAGTGGTGTTCGGGCAGTGTAGGGGGTTGTGCTGGTGTTTCAGGGTTTAGGGCAGTGGTGTTCGGGCAGTGTAGGGGGTCTTGCTGGGGCTGGTATTTCAGGGTTTAGGGCAGTGCAGTGGTGTTCGGGCAGTGTAGGGGGTCGTGCTGGTGTTTCAGGGTTTAGGGCAGTGCAGTGGTGTTCCGGCAGTATAGGGGGTCGTGCTGGGGCTGGTGTTTCAGGGTTTAGGGCAGTGCAGTGGTGTTCGGGCAGTGTAGGGGACGTGCTGGGGGTGGTGTTTCAGGGTTTAGGGCAGAGCAGTAGTGTTCGGGCAGTGTAGGGGTCATGCTGGGGCTGGTGTTTCAGGGTTTAGGGCAGTGCAGTGGTGTTCGGGCAGTGTAGGGGGTCATGCTGGGGCTGGTGTTTCAGGGTTTAGGGCAGTGCAGTGGTGTTCGGGCAGTGTAGGGGGTCGTGCTGGGGCTGGTGTTTCAGTGTTTAGGGCAGTGCAGTGGTGTTCGGGCAGTGTAGGGGGTCGTGCTGGTGTTTCAGGGTTTAGGGCAGTGCAGTGGTGTTCGGGCAGTGTAGGGGTCGTGCTGGTGTTTCAGGGTTCAGGGCAGTACAGTGGTGTTCGGGCAGTATAGGGGGTCGTGCTGGGGCTGGTATTTCAGGGTTTAGGGCAGTGCAGTGGTGTTCGGGCAGTGTAGGGGGTCGTGCTGGGGCTGGTGTTTCAGGGTTTAGGGCAGTGCAGTGGTGTTCGGGCAGTGTAGGGGGACGTGCTGGGGTGGTGTTTCAGGGTTTAGGGCAGAGCAGTGGTGTTCGGGCAGTGTAGGGGGTCGTGCTGGGGGTTGTGTTTCAGGGTTTAGGGCAGTGCAGTGGTGTTCGGACAGTGTAGGGGCTCGTGCAGGGGGTGGTGTTTCAGGGTTTAGGGCAGTGCAGTGGTGTTCGGGCACTGTAGGGGATCTTGCTGGGGGTGGTGTTTCAGGGTTTAGGGCAGTGGTGTTCGGGCAGTGTAGGGGGTCTTGCTGGGGCTGGTGTTTCAGGGTTTAGGGCAGTGCAGTGGTGTTCGGGCAGTGTAGGGGGTCGTGCTGGTGTTTCAGGGTTTAGGGCAGTGCAGTGGTGTTTGGGCAGTGTAGGGGGTCGTGCTGGGGCTGGTGTTTCAGCGTTTAGGGCAGTGCAGTGGTGTTCGGGCAGTGTAGGGGGACGTGCTGGGGGTGGTGTTTCAGGGTTTAGGGCAGAGCAGTAGTGTTTGGGCAGTGTAGGGGGTCATGCTGGGGCTGGTGTTTCAGGGTTTAGGGCAGTGCAGTGGTGTTCGGGCAGTGTAGGGGGTCGTGCTGGGGCTGGTGTTTCAGGGTTTAGGGCAGTGCAGTGGTGTTCGGGCAGTGTAGGGGGTCGTGCTGGGGCTGGTGTTTCAGGGTTTAGGGCAGTGCAGTGGTGTTCGGGCAGTGTAGGGGGTCGTGCTGGTGTTTCAGGGTTTAGGGCAATTCAGTGGTGTTCGGGCAGTGTAGGGGGTCGTGCTGGGGCTGGTGTTTCAGGGTTTAGGGCAGTGCAGTGGTGTTCGGGCAGTGTAGGGGTTCGTGCTGGGGCTGGTGTTTCAGGGTTTAGGGCAGTGCAGTGGTGTTCGGGCAGTGTAGGGGGACGTGCTGGGGGTGGTGTTTCAGGGTTTAGGGCAGAGCAGTGGTGTTCGGGCAGTGTAGGGGGTTGTGCTGGGGGTGGTGTTTCAGGGTTTAGGGCAGTGCAGTGGTGTTCGGGCAGTGTAGGGGCTCGTGCAGGGGGTGGTGTTTCAGGGTTTAGGGCAGTGCAGTGGTGTTCGGGCAGTGTAGGGGGTCTTGCTGGGGGTGGTGTTTCACGGTTTAGGGCAGTGGTGTTCGGGCAGTGTAGGGGGTGTTGCTGGGGCTGGTGTTTCAGGGTTTAGGGCAGTGCAGTGGTGTTCGGGCAGTGTAGGGGGTCGTGCTGGTGTTTCAGGGTTTAGGGCAGTGCAGTGGTGTTCGGGCAGTGTAGGGGGTCGTGCTGGGGCTGGTGTTTCAGGGTTTAGGGCAGTGCAGTGGTGTTCGGGCAGTGTAGGGGGTCGTGCAGGGACTGGTGTTTCAGGGTTTAGGGCAGGGCAGTGGTGTTTGGGCAGTGTAGGGGGACATGCTGGGGGTGGTCTTTTCAGGGTTTAGGGCAGAGCAGTGGTGTTCGGGCAGTGTAGGGGGTCGTGCTGGGGGTGGTGTTTCAGGGTTTAGGGCAGTGCAGTGGTGTTCGGGCAGTGTAGGGGCTCGTGCAGGGGGTGGTGTTTCAGGGTATAGGGCAGTGCAGTGGTGTTCGGGCAGTGTAGGGGGTCTTGCTGGGGGTGGTGTTTCAGGGTTTAGGGCAGTGGTGTTCGGGCAGTGTAGGGGGTCTTGCTGGGGCTGGTGTTTCAGGGTTTAGGGCAGTGCAGTGGTGTTCGGGCAGTGTAGGGGGTTGTGCTGGTGTTTCAGGGTTTAGGGCAGTGCAGTGGTGTTCGGGCAGTGTAGGGGGTCGTGCTGGGGCTGGTGTTTCAGGGTTTAGGGCAGTGCAGTGGTGTTCGGGCAGTGTAGGGTGACGTGCTGGGGGTGGTGTTTCAGGGTTTAGGGCAGAGCAGTAGTGTTCGGGCAGTGTAGGGGGTCGTGCTGGGGCTGGTGTTTCAGGGTTTAGGGCAGTGCAGTGGTGTTCGGGCAGTGTAGGGGGTCGTGCTGGGGCTGGTGTTTCAGGGTTTAGGGCAGTGCAGTGGTGTTCGGGCAGTGTAGGGGGTCGTGCTGGTGTTTCAGGGTTTAGGGCAGTTCAGTGGTGTTCGGGCAGTGTAGGAGGTCGTGCTGGGGCTGGTGTTTCAGGGTTTAGGGCAGTGCAGTGGTGTTCGGGCAGTGTAGGTGTCCGTGCTGGGGCTGGTGTTTCAGGGTTTAGGGCAGTGCAGTGGTGTTCCGGCAGTGTAGGGGGACGTGCTGGGGGTGGTGTTTCAGGGTTTAGGGCAGAGCAGTGGTGTTCGGGCAGTGTAGGGGGTTGTGCTGGGGGTGGTGTTTCAGGGTTTAGGGCAGTGCAGTGGTGTTCGGGCAGTGTAGGGGCTCATGCAGGGGGTGGTGTTTCAGGGTTTAGGGCAGTGCAGTGGTGTTCGGGCAGTGTAGGGGGTCTTGCTGGGGGTGGTGTTTCAGGGTTTAGGGCAGTGAAGTGGTGTTCGGGCAGTGTAGGGGGTCGTGCTGGGGCTGGTGTTTCAGCGTTTAGGGCAGTGCAGTGGTGTTCGGGCAGTGTAGGGGGTCGTGCTGGGGCTGGTGTTTCAGGGTTTAGGGCAGTGCAGTGGTGTTCGGGCAGTGTAGGGGGTCATGCTGGGGCGGGTGTTTCAGGGTTTAGGGCAGTGCAGTGGTGTTCGGGCAGTGTAGGGGGTCGTGCTGGGGCTGGTGTTTCAGGGTTTTGGGCAGTGCAGTGGTGTTTGGGCAGTATAGGGGGTTGTGCTGGGGGTGGTGTTTCAGGGTTTAGGGCAGTGCAGTGGTGTTCGGGCAGTGTAGGGGGTCTTGCTGGGGGTGGTGTTTCAGGGTTTAGGGCAGTGGTGTTCGGGCAGTGTAGGGGGTCTTGCTGGGGGTGATGTTTCAGGGTATAGGGCAGTGCAGTGGTGTTTGGGCAGTGTAGGGGGTCTTGCTGGGGGTGGTGTTTCAGGGTTTAGGGCAGTGCAGTGGTGTTCGGGCAGTGTCGGGGTCTTGCTGGGGGTGGTGTTTCAGGGTTTAGGGCAGTGCAGTGGTGTTCGGCAGTGTAGGGGGTCGTGCTGGGGGTGGTGTTTCAGGGTTTAGGGCAGTGCAGTGGTGTTCGGGCAGTGTAGGGGGTCGTGCTGGGGCTGGTGTTTCAGGGTTTAGGGCAGTGCAGTGGTGTTCGGGCAGTGTAGGGGGTCGTGCTGGGGCTGGTGTTTCAGGGTTTAGGGCAGTGCAGTGGTGTTCGGGCAGTGTAGGGGGTCGTGCTGGGGCTGGTGTTTCAGGGTTTAGGGCAGTGCAGTAGTGTTCGGGCAGTGTAGGGGGTCGTGCTGGGGCTGGTGTTTCAGGGTTTAGGGCAGTGCAGTGGTGTTCGGGCAGTGTAGGGGGTGGTGCTGGGGCTGGTGTTTCAGGGTTTAGGCAGTGCAGTGGTGTTTGGGCCATGTAGGGGGTTGTGCTGGGCCTGGTGTTTCAGGGTTTAGGGCAGTGCAGTGGTGTTCGGGCCGTGTATGGGGTTGTGCTGGGGGTGGTGTTTCAGGGTTTTGGGCAGAGCAGTGGTGTTCGGGCAGTGTAGGGAGTCGTGCTGGGGGTGGTGTTTCAGGGTTTAGGGCAGTGCAGTGGTGTTCGGGCAGTATAGGAGGTCTTGCTGGGGGTCGTGTTTCAGGGTTTAGGGCAGTGGTGTTCAGGCAGTGTAGGGGGTCTTGCTGGGGGTGGGGAGTACAGTGGTGTTCGGGCAGTGTAGGGGGTCTTGCTGGGGGTAGTGTTTCAGGGTTTAGGGCAGTGCAGTGGTGTTCGGGCAGTGTAGGAGGTCGTGCTGGGGATGGTGTTTCAGGGTTTAGGGCAGTGCAGTGGTGTTCGGGCAGTGTAGGGGGTCATGCTGGGGGTAGTGTTTCAGGGTTTAGGGCAGTGCAGTGGTGTTCGGGCCGTGTAGGGGGTCATGCTGGGGTGGTGTTTCAGGGTTTAGGGTAGTGCAGTGGTGTTAGGGCAGTGTAGGGGGTCGTGCTGGGGGTGGTGTTTCAGGGTTTAGGGCAGTGCAGTGGTGTTCGGGCAGTGTAGGGGGTCATGCTGGGGCTGGTGTTTCAGGGTTTAGGGCAGTGCAGTTGTGTTCGGGCAGTGTAGGGGGTCGTGCTGGGGCTGGTGTTTCAGGGTTTAGGGCAGTGCAGTGGTGTTCGGGCAGTGTAGGGGGTCGTGCTGGGGGTGGTGTTTCAGGGTTTTGGGTAGAGCAGTGGTGTTCGGGCAGTGTAGGGGGTCATGCTGGGGGTGGTGTTTCAGGGTTTAGGGCAGTGCAGTGGTGTTCGGGCAGTGTAGGGGGTCTTGCTGGGGGTGGTGTTTCAGGGTTTAGGGCAGTGGTGTTCAGGCAGTGTAGGGGGTCTTGCTGGGGGTGATGTTTCAGGGTTTAGGGCAGTGCAGTGGTGTTCGGGCAGTGTAGGGGGTCTTGCTGGAGGTAGTGTTTCAGGGTTTAGGGCAGTGCAGTGGTGTTCTGGCAGTGTAGGGGGTCGTGCTGGGGGTGGTGTTTCAGGGTTTAGGGCAGTGCAGTGGTGTTCGGGCAGTGTAGGGGGTCGTGCTGGGGGTGGTGTTTCAGGGTTTAGGGCAGTGCAGTGGTGTTCGGGCAGTGTAGGGGGTCGTGCTGGGGGTGGTGTTTCAGGGTTTAGGGCAGTGCAGTGGTGTTCGGGCAGTGTAGGGGGTCGTGCTCGGGGTGGTGTTTCAGGGTTTAGGGCAGTGCAGTGGTGTTTGGGCAGTGTAGGGGTCGTGCTGGGGTAGTGTTTTAGGGTTTAGGGCAGTGCAGTGGTGTTCGTGCAGTGTAGGGGGTCGTGCTGGGGTAGTGTTTTAGGGTTTAGGGCAGTGCAGTGGTGTTTGTGTAGTGAGCAACGCATGCGCTGCGTCGCTAGGCGAGACCTAAAAAGCATTGCACCAAGATGGCTGCCAACACTTCCTGGATTGAAGTGTTGGCAGCCAATTAGAGCCAAGCTCGTGCTTGTGTAGTTAGGTCCCGCCCAGATATATAAAGATTTTTTCCTTTAATATCTTGAAAACTACTGAACGGATTTACACCATTTAAAAAAAGGGCGCTTTCTGAACCAAGCACTACCTTTTTGCCAAATTTGGTGTTATTCCGTTCAGCAGTTTTGGCTGTAACCGTGTCTAAAGTTTCCTATGGGAAATTGATTTTTTGACCTCTATTTTTGAATTTCTCAGGAGCTACTGAACGGATTTACACCATTTAAAAAAAAGGGCGCTTTCTGAACCAAAGGCTACCTTTTTGCCAAATTTGGTGTAATTCCGTTCAGCAGTTCGGGCTGTAGCCGTGTCAAAAGTTTCCTATGGGAAATAACATGGGGAAAACGCGATTTGGGACCCCCCTTTTTTCTCGGCCCCCGCTTTACGAATCACCCCGAAACTTTCAGGATAGGAGCTGACTGGAGCGTCCCACTAGTTTTGAAAATTTCGCGACGATTCGTCATCCGGCGCCAAAGTTATTGGGAAAAGAAAAAACGCTTTTCCTATGGAAACTAGGTCCTAACTATAACTATCTACTGGCGACCGCCAGTAGGTAATATATATATATATATATTACCTACTGGCAGTCGCCAGTAGGTAGTTATAGTTAGAACCTATTTTCCATAGGAAAAGCGTTTTTTATTTAGCCAATATCTTTGGCGCTGTTTGACGAATCTTCGCGAAATTTAAAAAACTAATGGGGCGCTTCGGTCAGCTCCTGTCTTGAAAGTTTCGGGATGATTCGTCAAGCGGGGCCGAGAAAAAAGGGGGGTCCCAAAACGTGTTTTCCCCATGTTATTTCCATAGGAAACTTTAGACACGGCTACAGCCCGAACTGCTGAACGGAATTACACCAAATTTGGCAAAAAGGTAGCTCTTGGTTCAGAAAACGCCCTTCTTTTTAAATGGTGTAAATCCGTTCAGTAGTTCCTGAGAAATTAAAAAAAGAAAACTTTCGATATCTGAGCACCGAGGAGGAGTTGCGGCTCCTCCCGAGCACGAGCTGAGTTCTGATTGTCTGCCAACACTCCAAACCAGGAACTGTTGGCAGCCATTTCTACTGAGTCACAAGAAAACAGTCAAATAAAGGTCAAAAACAAGAAAAGGGGGCAGGGTAGAAACACCCTGACCCCCTAGGCCTGCTCAGGGGGTCCCACAAGGACCCCCAGGCCCAAAGGGGGATGTGGGGCTGCGTGGCCCCCCTCCTGGAGCCCTTGATGGCCCTGGGGACCGCCAGCCCCCAGGGCTGGCTCCTGCAATGTCCCGGGGTGCCCATCCCCGGGACATTGCTGTTTGCTATGGCAGGGCGGGAGCACGGCTCTCGCCCTGTCATAGCAAACTCTGCTTTGGTTTTTGGAAGCGAGAGCAGGAAACCTGAAATGTCCAACTAACTATAACGTCCCTGAAACCTGTGGTTTTTTCAGTGAATTTCTAAGGTTTTTTAAATGCTAATTTCTAACTATAACGTCCCTGAAACCTATGGTTTTTCAGTGAATATATATATATATATATAACCTACTGGCGGTCGCCAGTTGGTAGTTATAGCTAGGACCTAGTTTCCATAGGAAAAGCGTTTTTTGATTTGTCAATATATTTGGCGCCGTTTGACGAATCTTCGCGAAATTTTCAAAACTAATGGGGTGCTCCGGTCAGCTCCTGTCTTGAAAGTTTCGGGGTGATTCGTCAAGCGGGGGCCGAGAAAAAAGGGGGTCCCAAAACGCATTTTCTCCATGTTAATTTTCATAGGAACTTTAGACACGGCTACAGCCCGAACTGCTGAACGGAATTACACCAAATTTGGCAAAAAGGTAGCCCTTGGTTCAGAAAGAGACCTTTTTTGTAAATGGTGTAAATCCGTTCAGTAGTTCCTGAGAAATTAAAAAAAGAAAAATATCGATATCTGAGCACCGAGGAGGGTTCGCGAACCCTCCCGGGCACAAGCTTCACTCTGATTGGCTGTCAACACTCCAAACCAGGAAGTGTTGGCAGCCATCTTGTGACTCGGTAACCGAGTCACAAGAAAAAGGGTGAAAAAAAGATGAAAAACAAGAAAAGGGGGCAGGGTAGAAACACCCTGACCCCCTAGGCCTGCTGAGGAGGTCCCTCAAGGACCCCCAGGCCCAAAAAAAGCATTTTTTTTTTAAATGGCCGAATTCGCGCTGGGTGCGCGAATCCGGCCGAAAAGTTTTTTTTTAAATGAAGCGCGGGCTCCCGTGCTTTGTTTTCTATGAGCCCCTGGGTGGGCCAGGTCCCGGGGGGCAATGTCTCAGAGTTACCTCAAAATACAATATATCTATCTCCCTCTGCCCGAGCTCTGCACCCTGCATAGATTGTTCTCTGTGCTTGCAGTAAATCATTGCTTTCGGCCCTTGCTGTTTAATTCTGCATGTGAATGGGAATAATACATAACTTGATTTTTCCAAACCGGACAAGTGTTGTGTGCAGAAAACAGGCCAAAAAAGATTATCCGAGGTAGAGGGAAAGGGAAGAAGACACCGTGTACACTTGTGGTGTTTCTCTGCAGCCGGCCGCTTCCACAATGCGCACGTGATAAGAGTCATTTGCAAAGAGCGGCTACGAAATGAACTGGAGACAGCGCTGACACCATTAAGCCGCTGCCAGCACGCCCGCCTTACTGCCTTATAAGCACCGGGCAACATATCTCTGTTACGAACCCCGGCGCACATAAAACGCTTGTTAGTTAAACACGTAATTAAAAGCACCGACATTCATCTCAACGGATGCTCGCAGGCCGGTATTTACACTTTTTAAAAGTCCACCCACAGTTTCAGAGAAAGAGAGTAAGGCTTCCCCACCAGGTATGCGCGACGCTAATAAAAACACGGTAAAGGAGAGCTGTTGAATTATAATGTGTTTGCATGCTGATTCCATTTAAATGTTTCATTTTCATCTTCTTTCTGCATTTGGTAAAAGGCTTTGCGTTAAGTGAGGCAGCAGCACCGTGCAGCATAATTAGATCGTTTTTTTTTTCTTCTTTGCAAAATGTTGAAATGGGGGGAAAGAGAGAGAACGCCTTAAAAAACAGATCCGCACCAATCAACCGTTAAAATAAACTGCAGTCATTAGAATTCATATTTTCTCCTACCTTTAGCTGCCTGTTTCATCTGTCCCTTTAAAGCTGCTGTTTTAGAGAATGGCTTGATCATCCTATTTTTTCATCACTATGTAAGGCGACGCAAAGGAAAACACACCGCACTTTGCCTATGTATGGAAAGGCGCTCATATAATAGCTACTTGAAGCTGTCTCAGTGAGCGTGCGTGTGTGCTCGCGAGAGGGGCCGGGAGAAAGAAACATTCCTTCTGGGCGCCTTTAGTTGTCTTTATTTAGGCCTGTCCAGCGTTTGCTTGTCCCCTTTGCCTTGCACAGCTGCTGGACGCTGACCTTCAAGTTCTGCAAAACAAAAAAGAATGAAAGAACCCCTTTTCACGTTTAGAGTTCCTCCCCGCCTCCCCTCCCACCGACACTTTCCTATTCAGCTCTGGAGATAACTTTATTCATCTGCACATCATTCTATCCAGCTCAATAGGCAAACTGCGTGCCCACGGTTCACGCACAGACAAGGCACAAATGTCTTCATTTTGGTCCCGTGCTCTGAGCGGCTGTAGTGTTAGACCTAAAGATTGGAGGCCCCAACACATTGCGAGTTCGTCCCACTGCTGTGTCCCTCTACAGTAGGGGGGTTATCTGAAAAGAGACATTTTACATGACAACTTCTTGCGGCTCATGAGCATCTATCACAAACCCATCTTAGGTGTGCATGCTTGAAACGCCTCATTGGCTCATCAAAGGTCCTGTTCAAGAGACTATTGAGAGATGGAGGTATGGCCTGTATGTGAATGGATTTGCAGGGTGCAGGCCCTATATAGTCTCACAATGCACCCCTTGCTGAGACTGGTGATCCTTTTTTTATTCCCACACTCACTCACACGCAGAGGCCCTCAGACAGGAACATGGCTCTGGGTTCCCGCTTCTGATTCCGAATGCCCTTCAGTGTTATCATTTTACACCGGGGTGACAAGCACAAGATGCCCTTCACTTTAACTTTACACAGGAAACCTTACTCAACCACACTAATGGTAAAGGAAGGGAACTGAAACCCTAATAGGTGCCCCTCAGCATGCCTGCCTCATTAATAATAACACATCTGTCAGCATACAGTGAATACTAAACCCTTTAAGCACACATTTCTTAGATATTTGACACAGCTTTCCTGTTCATTCCACTCCAACAACCTCAAGAATCAAGGGACAACCTGTGGCCCCAGTTTACCCATTTGTACTGTGGCGGACATGCTAATAAATTCTGTTTGTGTGACGGAGGTCATAGGCCTACATAGTTCCTATATGGAACCTATGGAATGTGGATGGCCACCTATATCAGTAAGTGACTGTAGAAAAAGACTTTGCAGTGAATCGAGTGTGGGGGCTTGATCAGAACAGGAGCTGGGGTGATGTCTTCAGGCATCAAGTGATCTTCACCTAGTGGAACAGCTGAGCTTGGCCTCTGCACAGCTGGGAAGGCATGGGGGAGTTTAGGTACTGGACTCACTGAACTACTTGCCTTCCCAGTGCTTCTATGAAAAGTGGCAGATGGAGGCTCTGAAAGTACTTGGCCAATGTGATTATAGAAGCATCTGGAGGCTGCATACTCTCTTCATGGACTAGTAAAAGAAGAAATCCACACTGCGCATCATTGGTTGCCACATTTTACCGCTGGATGGCCACACAACACTGTCATAAAGGGACAAACTCATTCTGTGAGATATAACTATCCTTCAGGTGACTTAAAGCGGCCTGTGTCTTGTACATGGTTGAGTTCTTTAATCGTTTAAACACAAAAGAGCTGCTCCCAGTGGGGTGATCTACGTGCAAATGCTTCTAAATTGGTGAGTGTAGGTGTCTCACAAAAAGTGAAGGACTGGTCTCACACACCACCAGGTGTCATGCTTCATCATAGACCAGTCCTCGCCCTCTAACACCATGGTTTGATAGAGGGCGGGCATACACCTGACGACAGGGATGCACTTCTAAACTAAGTGGGGGCCCTTATAGAAAAAAAGTGAGTTAAAAAGCCATTACAGATGTCAAGTTAATTTAATATTGCCGGCATCCGTATGGTATTAAAACATAAAGTTATCAGTAACTGGGGATATTATTGTCCCCCCACCGATATCAATAGGGTCGACATGTTTCTGCCAGGTGGCCCAGTAGGGTCCGCGGCATTCATCAGGACCTAAGTGAAAAGGATGAGGGCTCCGCTCTTACCAATCTGTGGTGAGAGGGTATCCACTATGTGGGGTGACAGGATCACGCTCCACTACGAAATGGCCTTTGTATCTAGTGCCTGTAAGAAAAACAACAGTTTGTGTGGCGAAACAAAGCACAACATAGAATTCACACTCAGCCTCATTCGCAGATAACTAATTGTGAGTGGCTACAAGTGGAAAACTAAGTGTCAGTCATCTGTGACTAAAACAAACATGGAGGGATGTACCTCCACATTGCTTACCCTAAAGTTGGGACAGAGTGCCCCATAGGAGGGTGAGGGCAGGAGACCCCTTTTGGTCCAGCGCTGAAAATAAAAAATGAGGAGAGAAACGACAGAATGCCTGATGTTAACAGGGTGCGTGGCAATAGTTAAGTGGTACATATATTAAGTTCCATGATTTGCCAGGTTCGAAATACCTAAAAAGGAAAAAGAGAACACAAGCACAAACTCCAATAACACATTCACACTCTTACTGATACGTGATGCGATCTCCGCTGCTGCGCCTAAGTGTGTGCTCCTCCTCTCCTCAATGTGGAAGGACTGAAGTGGCCTCTGGCTATATATAGTATATTGGCGCTCCTTAATTAGGGCCATTAGTGGAAATAAGTACCCTAATTAACTACCGGAAGAAAGGATCCTGTATCTCACAAGTCGCGCTGAAAGAGATCAAGAATACTGCCTGACCTTCCAAATAAGGACTTCCGGTTAATACGCGTGCATGTGATGACGTAACAACCTGAGTGCTGCCCATGTCAATCAGTGACTGGGCGTGCCGATATAAAAAGTGTCTGGTATATGATGCATGCGCATAGCAGCGGGCATAGTGCGCATGCGTAGTGATATGAGACGCATGTACTGCCGCGGTAAAAAGATGCGTGCATAAGTAACGTAACAGCCTGAGCAGAGCCCACGTCAACCAAAGGCTAGGCGAGGGGGTTTCATAAGAGTGTGAAAATATGGTGCATGCGCGTTGCGGCCGATGTTGCGCGCATGCGTCAGTGAGTGAGATGAATGTACTTTAGCGCAATAGACGATCTCTCATGCTAAGTATCTGGCACATAATATGATACCAAAAAAGCCCAGAAACAGTTGCATTAACAACTAAATCCAAAACGCAGGAACAAGTAGTGGGTCAAGAAGCACCCTAATCACAAACAATGTGCAATCACGGGGAATATAGTTATTGTAAAAGATAAAGTTGCTACATACATCTAACTGGTCAGAGATGTGGTATGTAATTTACAAAGGACAGAGGTACATGTTATTTTGCTAATTGTAGCCAAGGAATCTCATCGTTAAGACCTTCTTTCCATGTTCGAAGGCGATACACCCATCTCTGCTCCCTAATATGCAGAGGTCTGGTCAGATCCGCTCTTTGTTTTTTCATTACTTCAAGGATCACCCATTTGAGATCTGTGTCTTTATGGTTATGTTCCATGAAGTGTCTGGTCAGTTTCGTGTTGGTCTTTTTACACCGTATTGTACTGCGATGTTCATTGATGCGAGTCTTAATTTTACGTGTGGTCATGCCCACATATTTCAAGTTACATGGGCATGTCAAAAGGTACACCACATTTTCGGTGTTGCAGTTAGAGAAGTTATTCAGCAACCAGGGGCGTGTTGTACCAATGTCTACCTCCTTGGTTGTCAGAGTTGATGGACATGCTACGCAGTTGCCGCAGGCGTAGTGACCTCTGGGTCTTTGCATGTTCCAGAGGGTCACTTGATTATCCATCGTTATTGGTGGGTCCTTAGCATGTACCAGCTTGTCTTGTAAATTTCTGCTTCTTTTAAAAGCAAAGAGTGGAGGTTCCCAACGTTTCCCTGCACCATGTAAGATGTGCCAGTTTTTTCTTATAATTTTCTGGACAGTTTTGGAAACTGGTGTGTATGTTGTTACACACACAATCCGGTTATTTTTCTCTTTTACGTTGTCTTCGAGCAGGGCGTCGCAGTTGTTGTTGCTTGCTCTCTTTTTCGCTTTCGTAATCATTTTTCTAGGATAGTGACGTTCGAGTAATTTCATCTCCAATGTCTCTGCATGTGCGTGAAAGTTTGTGGCCTCTGAACAATTTCTGCGCACCCGGAGGAAATGGCCTACTGGCAGGTTGTTCCGTAGGGCCTTCGGGTGATAACTGTCATATAGCAATAAGCTATTTTTGTCAGTTGGTTTGTTGTGTACCTTGGTGCTAATGCCATCCGCGTTCATTGTAATGTCTAGGTCTAGAAAGATGGCATGGTCTTTATTGATAGAGTGGGTGAATCTCAGATGTTGGTCTTTGGTGTTGACCCACTCCACGAAGGTTCTGGCTGTTTCCTCATCCCCTCGCCAAACGATAAAGACATCATCAATGTACCGTTTCCATGTTCTGAGATTTTCCAAAAATGGGTTGCTGGCATGGAAGATATGGTCCTCCTCAAATTGATGCACATACAAGCATGCCAAACTCGGGGCGAAGGTACTGCCCATAGAAGTTCCGGTAATCTGGTGGTACAGTACTTCCTCGAATTCAAAAAAGTTCTCAGTTAAAGCTATCTCGGCGCATTCCATGATGAAGTGCTGTGGTGTAAGGAAATTCCATTCTGTATTCAGTAAAATGTGTTCAACAACCTCTAATGTACACATTTGGGGAATGCTTGTGTATAATGCCTCTATGTCCATAGTAATGAGTAGATCTTCCGCATAGTTCGTTTCCAAATCTCTCAAGAGGCAGAGTACATCCTTTGTATCTCGTAGATAGGATCTTGATTTTTGTACGATAGGTTTAAGAAACCAATCACAGAACTGTGATAACGGCTCGAGGATAGAACCGATCCCGTATACAATTGGTCGGCCTGGTGGAGGTATTTTCTCCTTATGAATTTTTGGAAGGGTGTAAAATCTCGGTATTCTTGGTGATTCACTCACCAGGAAGTCAGCCTCATGTTTTGTAATCCAGTCGTTACACAGCGCTTCATCCACCATGCCTTTGATCTTAGTAGACAGGCGGCGGGTCGGCTCGTCTGAGTACTTCTCATAGCTGGTGGCATCAGAGAGAAGACGGATACATTCCTCCTGGTACATTGATTTGTTCATCAGGAAAATCGCTCCCCCTTTGTCGGCTGGTTTTATTGTGAGCTCAGTATTGTTTTTTAGTTTCTCCAGTGCTGTTCATTCCCGATTCGTCAGATTTTGAAAGCCTTTCTCTTTCTTCGAGTTGATTTCTTCTATCTCTTTGAGTACCGCCTGCTCAAACGCAGGTATGTGACAGGGGATGGTCTGAGTTGGTGGCACAAATGTGGACTTCTTTCTGAGACCAGTATCGGTCTTTTCACCTTGTTCATTATTTGATTCACCGAAGTGATTACGGAGTTTTATCTTCCTAAAGAATTGCGCCAGTTCGGTATTTAGTACAAATGGGTCGTTCATTGGTGTAGGAACAAATCCTAAACCCTTTGAGAGGACAGTTTCTTCATCGTCAGAGAGGGTGTAATCGCTTAAGTTGACAATGTTTGTCATTCTCTGCTGGTTGACGGGCCGTTCCCTCTCACTCTGCTCCTTGTTCCCATTGCGACCGGAGTCTGATCTTCCCACTGCACTCTCGGGTTCTGCCTTTTTTGTCTTCCTTTTCCCCTGCCCCGGCCTCGGTATAAAAAGGCTGCGGACCTTGTGGAAACCCGTAGCCTGGCGGGTAAAAGGCTGCTGCCAAAATCCCATTTGGGGCATTGGATGATGTATCATTGGGTGATGGTGCTGTTGCTGTCGTCTCCCTTGGTGGTTGTCCGAGCTTTCGTCACTGCTACTCCCGCTGGTACTCTGCTCTTCTCCTGAGCTGAAGGTCCAGTTCTGTGGTGTAGCCCTGAATCGTTGTTGTTTCCTAATACGTTGTGGTTGAGGCGATCTTTCATAATACTCGTCAGTAGTATACGGGTATACAGTCTCCCAACTGAATTTCTGAACGTCTTTTTTTAGTTTGGTTAGCTTAGATTGGGTGAGGTATTCTTGGTATTCGGAATGGTCTTTGTTGATTTCCTCTAATTTCTTTTTGAAAACTGTTATCTGTACCATGGTTTTTAGGCTGCTCTCGCTCTGTTGGATCTCAACCAAGAGTGCATCTGCCAGTTCTCTTGCTGTGTTAATAATAAGGACTAACCAGTCCTTGGTGCACTTCCAAGCAATCCTTGACCAGTTAACACGGAATTCCTTATTATTAAGGAAAAGCCTGGGCTCGTTACTTACTATAAGGCCTCTAGGAGCACTGTTCTTCCGCAGATACTCTGTCATGAAAGCTCCGTGTAAAGCTGTCCGGATTTGTTCCTTTTTCTTGGATGAAAGGGCTTCCCATTCATCAGTGTTCTGGACTGTCTGCGCTATCACTGTTTCTGCCAAAAGGGATGGTGTTCTGAGTATTTCTGCGTAATTCTCCTCACTAAATGCTAGTTCGGTGTCCATATTTGCAATGTGACACAGCACACACCCTACACCGGTAGGTGTGTGTATTTACTGAATATATGTATCTTGGTTTTCAAGAGACGTCTGGCAATTAGTCCAGATTATTTCAGTAAGAAATCCACTCCTTGGGTGGAGGTGTATACCCCAAAATGTTCCCACAGCTATCAGCTGTACAAAATGTGTAACCACAACACCCAGAGTATATCTGGGGTGAGGGAACCAGAGGCACGGGGTACTGGGAGTCAGCAGCCTCCAACATAAATGTTTAAACACAAAAGAGCTGCTCCCAGTGGGGTGATCTACGTGCAAATGCTTCTAAATTGGTGAGTGTAGGTGTCTCACAAAAAGTGAAGGACTGGTCTCACACACCACCAGGTGTCATGCTTCATCATAGACCAGTCCTCGCCCTCTAAAACCATGGTTTGATAGGGATGCACTTCTAAACTAAGTGGGGGCCCTTATAGAAAAAAAGTGAGTTAAAAAGCCATTACAGATGTCAAGTTAATTTAATATTGCCGGCATCCGTATGGTATTAAAACATAAAGTTATCGGTAACTGGGGATATTATTGTCCCCCCACCGATATCAATAGGGTCGACATGTTTCTGCCAGGTGGCCCAGTAGGGTCCGCGGCATTCATCAGGACCTAAGTGAAAAGGATGAGGGCTCCACTCTTAACAATCTGTGGTGAGAGGGTATCCACTGTGTGGGGTGACAGGCTCACGCTCCACTACGAAATGGCCTTTGTATCTAGTGCCTGTAAGAAAAACAACAGTTTGTGTGGCGAAACAAAGCACAACATAGAATTCACACTCAGCCTCATGCGCAGATAACTAATTGTGAGTGGCTACAAGTGGAAAACTAAGTGTCAGTCATCTGTGACTAAAACAAACATGGAGGGATGTAACTCCACATTGCTTACCCTAAAGTTGGGACAGAGTGCCCCATAGGAGGGTGAGGGCAGGAGACCCCTTTTGGTCCAGCGCTGAAAATAAAAAATGAGGAGAGAAACGACAGAATGCCTGATGTTAACAGGGTGCGTGGCAGTAGTTAAGTGGTACATATATTAAGTTCCATGATTTGCCAGGTTCGAAATACCTAAAAAGGAAAAAGAGAACACAAGCACAAACTCCAATCACACATTCACACTCTTTTTTTTTAACAATTCTTTTTATTAAACAATTGCTGGTGAATGATACAGTACAAGAAACCAGGTAGTTCACTTTACTCATTACGCATGTATGGGGGAACAAACAGACAGTTCACATGTGAGGAACATCACTAAGGCAGCGGATCATCGTACTCAACAGTACAAGGTGGCGTACAAATCTCTCCTCTATACAAATTCCACGGATTCCAGACTCGACTCCACTTCCTCGGGCACCCCCTTGCCAAATACACCGTTTTTTCCCTAAACATGCACCAATCAAGGTTTCTCTCCCAGGCCTCCAGCGTCGGTGTGTGTGCCGCCCCCCAGAGTTGTGCAATGTTTCTCTTCGCCAACATGAGCCCCAGGGTGATCCATTGTGTCTGGGAAGTGTCCAAGTCTGTTGGCTCCCAGATATTAAGGAGGCATCGCCTCGCCTCGGGGCGGAGGGAAATTCCCATTACCTGGTCGATTGTGTCGTGCACTTGACACCAGTAAGAGTTGATATGCGGGCATTCCCAAATGATGTGCATGAACGTTCCAATCTGGCCACAGCGTCGCTTGCATTCCCCTGTCTCCGACCACCCCATGTGTATTAATCTAGGGCCCGTTATGTAGATCCTGTGGAGGATCTTCAGCTGAACCAATCGCAAGCGTGCCGGGATTGCCACCTCTTTAGGGGAGGATATTGCTATTTGCCACTCTTCATCGTCTAGTTCTATCCCATCTTGTGCCCACTTATCTCTCAGTGTCCGGAGGGGCTCGCCATGTGATTAATTAGTTTTTTATAAATTAAGGATATCGTTTTGTCAGGGAGATGACCATCTAAGATTCTGTCCTCCAGAGGGGAAACCTCCGGGGGATCCGCCCCTTTAGGCCATAAAGACTGAAGTGAGTGTGAGACCTGTATATATCGAAAAAATTCGGCATCCGCCAGTTTATATTCGCCCTGAAGCGTGCTGAAGGGTTTGGGCCCCCTCTTCCCCAGACATCTTTAACAGCTGAGATCCCAATAAGGTCCCACCTGTCGAAGCCCTTTGTCTTCCACAGGTCGCCCAACTTCTCCGAGTCCCAGAGAGGGGTAGCCAATGTGAGTTTGTGTTTCCATCCAAGATGATTAGTGGCATCATGCCAGATTTGCACAGAGTGCTTCGTGGGGCCAGTTAGTTTGAACCGGTTAGGTCGGGAGTATAACGCCCTACCGTAAGTGCCCCCGGAAGGAGCCATCTATCCATGGTGTAGCCCGGGTCATCCACCCGGCCGTATGTGCCATGATTAATAGCTGCCAGTTGGGAAGCCCAGTAGTATTTCTTGACATCAGGGAGACTAATGCCTCCATCATACCAAGACAACGTTAGTTTGCTCAAAGCGATCCGAGGCCTGCCATCCCATAATAGGTCTCTTTGCAGGCCCTCCACCTCCCGAAAGTAACGCGCTGGGACTACATCCAAGGTATTTTGTAGGGCGTATAAGAATCGCGGTAAGGCCATCATCTTAAACAGAGTGGCTCTGCCCAGTAGCGAGATAGGGAGCGTCTTCCAGTTATTAATATCACTTTTGAGTCTATGAAGAGGAGGAAGAAGGTTTTGGGCATAGCGAACCGCGGGGTCCAGTGAGATGTATATTCCCAAATATTTGAATCCAACTGCGTTCGTTTGTATTGGACAGTTCCGGGGAGGGACAGGAGGGTCTCCCCTCAGTACAAATAATAAGGATTTTCCCCAGTTGATAGAAAGTCCGGAGAATCGACCGAAAACCGCGAGAATATCCATCACTACTACTAGCGAGCTCCTAGGGGAGGCTAAATAAAGTAAAATGTCATCCGCGTATAAGGATATACGGTCCTCCCATCCGGGGGACCACCGCAGACCCCTTATCCTTGGGTCCCAGCGTATCCATGCGGCCAGGGGCTCCAAGGCCAAAGAAAAAGAAGGGGGGACAGAGGGCATCCCTGTCGAGTACCCCGACTGAGCATGAACGAGGCTGACACCTTGTTGTTCACCACCACCTGAGCCAGAGGTTCAGAGTATAAGAGACGCACCCACTGAATGTATTCTGGCCCAAATCCCAGCTTTGCCATAGCTGCCCATAGGTATGGCCATTCGATAGTATCGAAGGCCATCGTCGCGTCCAGAGACACAATCACCGCCGGCTCGCGAAGGGTGCCAGCCCTGTCTATCACCCCATGCACTCTACGGAGATTCAGAGCTGTATTTCTATGAGGCATAAACCCGGTCTGATCCGGGTGCACCAGGCCTCCAATCACCTTCACCAAGCGATTGGCCAAGAGCTTGGCCAAAATCTTGGGTTCAGCATTTAAAAGAGAGATGGGCCTATATGAGGCACATTCTGCCTTATCCTTCCCTTCCTTGTGGATGGTGACAATAGTAGCCATTCGTTGTTCTCGGGGCAACATTCCCGCCTCCCTAGATTCCAGAAACATAGCGTTCAAGTATGGGGCCAGTTTATCTGGTCTCAACTTGTAGAGCTCGATGGGAAGTCCATTCGGACCCAAAGCTTTTCCAGAGTTCAAGGAACGGATCGCCTGTGCGGTCTCATCGGCCGTAAGGGGGCTATCCATATAGTCTCGATCCTCACGGGAGAGGCAGGGAAGCTTAATATCCCTCAACAGCTCCTGAGAGTCTGCTTCAGCGTGGGAGGAGACCGCCGTATAGACCGACTGAAAATGATCAGCGAACCTATCCGCTATTTCCTGTGGCTCCGTGACCGAGGCGCCTCCCTGCACCTTGAGCTCCGGAACCAGCCGACTCGCCCACTCTTTCTTGTCCAGCCATGCTATGAGCTTCCCGGCCTTATCTCCCTGGTCATAAAGCCTGCCCTGCTGCTCTCTACTCAGGGCCCTGGCCCTATCCGAGACCAACGCTTTATAGTCGTGTTGCTTCATACTCAGCAAGTGGATCTTTTCCGGCGTAATCCCAGATTCCAGTTCCCTTTCTAGATTATATATGTCTGTCTCAAGCTCGAGGACCTCCTTTTGCTTGTCTCTCTTAGAGCTAGATATCAAAGACAGGGCTTGTCCCCGGATTACTGCCTTGAATGCTTCCCATAAGGTCCTGGAAGAGGGCACCGATCCCACATTGTCAGAAAAGTATTCGTCAATCGCTTTGATAAGTTCCTGACGGATCTTGGGGTTACGTAAGTACCAAGGATTAATTGGGGCCAATCTTCCCACTCCTCCCACACCCACTGACAGATGAACCCAGACAGGCGAGTGATCTGAGATACCTCTGGCCAAGTGCTTGATGTCGTGTATGTATGTCGCTTGTGCAGCTGGTACCAGGCAGTAATCTAAACGGGAGAGACTATTGTGTGCCCCGGAGTGAAAGGTGTGTTGCACCTGGCCCGGGTGGTATACTCTCCAGCCGTCAACCAGTCCCATCGCCTCGAGGAAATCAGGCAACCATCGGGCAGACGGTACTATCTCTCGAGGGGGTGTCTATCTAATGTACCCGATACCACTGCGTTAAAATCTCCTCCCAGGACCAGGAGCCCATCCGGAAGGGCGAGCAGGGCTGCGCCCAAATCAGCAAACGTTGTGCCCTGTAGGCCTGGGGGAACATAGACAGACATAAAGGTAATGTGCCGGCCCTCCCACATCCCGGAAACACCGACGTATCTGCCTCTATCATCATCCCAAGTGGCGCTAACCGCCAGGGGGAAGTTGTTCCGAGTCATAATACCCACACCCCTGGAGCCCGAGGTGAAGCCAGAGTGCGCAATCAGTTTATACCCCCCTCTGTGCATTGCCTTACATAAATTCCCAACCAGATGTGTCTCCTGGAGTAAGACTACATCGGGTGCGTGCCTCCTAATGTACTGAAGCACGACACTTCGTTTAATTTTGTCCCCTAACCCGTTAACATTCCAACTCATAAGTTTAACATTTTTATCCCCCATCATGCCTATATCGCAGAAAATAGATCCCGCCGCTCCGGGCTTGTACTTTGTCAGCAACTCTATTGCAAGTGTATATATCCATTGCACCAGTAAACCAAATATAACAATGAACAAGAAAAGAAGTCATCCCACCCCAACAACCCCCCACCCCGCTGCCCTGCACTCTAGGCTTGGAACTGCCCATCGAAAACTTGCAGAGTGCCTGTCGCCCTAGGAAGAAATTCAAAGAAAGAAAGAAGGGGGAAAAGTGAGCTCCGTGTCCCCACCCCTAGTCAGGCCAAGTGTAACACCCCTGGCAGGTAAATGTCAGGAAACATATATGTCATAACCAGTCCCCATAATAATGCGCAGATATCCCGCTCCCCCAGCCCATCTCACATCGACGACCCCATTACGTAGTTCAAAGCCGCCTTCCTCAGAGATCCACTTCAAATCGGTGAGATGTCCGCCTGTGTCCCAGCGCCGCGATCCGCCCGGCCCTTCGCTCCGCGATGTTCGATCCAGTCTGCCACTGCTTCGGGCTCGTCGAAAAACCATGCCCGTCCCTCGGCCTCCACCCGGAGACGTGCCGGGAACAGCAGTGAGTACTTCAGACCCCTCTCTCTCAGGTCCCGCTTCACAGCGAGGAAAGACCTCCGCTGCTTTTGTACTCTCTGTGTGAAGTCCGGGAAAAAGGAAATGGCAGCATTTTCATATCGGAGGGGTGCCCCCGCTCTAGAGTTCTGGAGAATAGTGTCTCTGTCCCGATAGTTCAGGACCCGAGCCAGCATGGGCCGCGGGGGAGCGCCCGGTTTGGGACGGCCGCCCGGGACCCTGTGAGCTCGTTCGATAACAAAGAATTTGCTGAGGCCTTTAGGCTGCAGGTGTGTAAGAATAAGGTCCTCGACGAATAGGTCCGGGGATTGCCCCTCCGCTTTTTCCGGCACTCCTAGGATACGGAGATTATTGCGCCGGAGTCGACCTTCATAATCATCCAGCTTGAGGTCCATGTACTTGTGTGAGTCCTGGAGTTCGTGCATCTCCCTTTGTAATTGTGTGACATCCCCAACAAGACTGGTGGTCGTTATCTCCACTTGCTTGACTTTTTCGTTAAGTTTCCCCAGATCGGACCTAATGAGGTTAATGTCAATCGCCATGGTATCCATTTTGTGCTCGAGAGAGGTCTTAACTCCAGCAATCGCCCCCATGACATCTGCGAGAGATAGCTCTTGTTCCTCTTCCCCTGGATGTCCCTGATTAGTCTCTGCAGACAGCCGGCTCCTCTGAGGATCCTTAGCGACTGTGTATCTGTCCAATTTGTTAGTCTGCACCTGCTTCGCCCCACGGGATCCGGTCCCTCTGCGATCACCGGCAGTAGCCATCACGCCCAGCCAACTGATCTAATGGATGCAGGCGGATGCACCATCCACACGGTGCCCACCAGTGACGTCTAACAGGTAGGACACCGGCAGCTATGGCACAAGCCCCAGGGGTCTGAGAGCAAGTCCAGGGGGAGGCAGGGTCCCTCAAGTCGGATCCGGACAGCCGAGCGCCCCCGGGCCCAGGCGGGTAATCAAACGCCGTTACGATACCTGTATATAGCGGATCACGGCCCCGCGATCACAGGCGATTACTCTGCTCCCGGTCGGTGCGCCTCACCCATCGGTCAATGTGGCTGCTGGTATCAACTGTCCCCCCGTAGCTCCGCCTCGATCTCGCACGGCGGCACCTCCGCCACTCAGGTCGGGACTCCCCTCTGGCTCCGCCGTTCACCGTGGGCCCCGGCGCCCAGAGCTCTCGCAGGCCACAGCGCTCCGGTGCTATTATCTCCCCTGTTGGGGCTGCTCAGTGTTCCAGAACAAGCGGGCCGGGGACCGCCAGCACTCCGCTCTCAAGACCCAGGCGGGCAACCAAACGCCGCTATGGTATCTGCGGGCAGTGGATCCCGGCCCCGGGTTCACAAGCGACAGGGGGATCCCCCAGCCGGAGCGCCTCGCCACTATCACTCTGCTCCCGGCCGGCGCGCCTCACCCATCGGTCAATGCGGGGGAGCTCCGTCAGCTTCAGGGCCCAGGGGCAGTCACCACCTCCGCTGCTGGTATCAACTGTCCCCCGGTGGCCCCGCCTCGATCTCATACGGCGGCACCTCCGCCACTCAGGTCAGACCTCCCTCCGGCTCTGCCTTTCACTGTGGGCCCCGGCGCCCAGAGTCCCCGCAGGCCGCAACACTTCAGTGCCGTTTTCTCCCCTGTTGGGGCCGCTCGATGTGCCAGACCAAGCGGACCGGGGATCGCTAGCACTCCGCTCTCGGGGGGAGTCAACTGGTGCCACGGATGTGTCCGCAGGATAGACGTGGGGTAGGGACACTCGGCGGAGCTACTGCTCTACGCGGCCATCTTCGATCCGCGCTTGGCCACGCCCCACACATTCACACTCTTACTGATACATGATGCGATCTCCGCTGCTGCGCCTATGTGTGTGCTCCTCCTCTCCTCGATGTGGAAGGACTGAAGTGGCCTCTGGCTATATATAGTATATCGGCGCTCCTTAATTAGGGCCATTAGTGGAAATAAGTACCCTAATTAACTACCGGAAGAAAGGATCCGGTGTCTCACAAGTCGCGCTGAAAGAGATCAAGAATACTGCCTGACCTTCCAAATAAGGACTTCCGGTTAGTACGCGTGCATTTAATGACGTAACAACCTGAGTGCTGCCCATGTCAATCAGTGACTGGGCGTGCTGATATAAAAAGTGTCTGGTATATGATGCATGCGCATAGCAGTGGGCATAGTGCGCATGCGTCGTGATATGAGACGCATGTACTGCCGCGGTAAAAAGATGCGTGCATAAGTAACGTAACAGCCTGAGCAGAGCCCACGTCAACCAAAGGCTAGGCGTGGGGGTTTCATAAGAGTGTGAAAATATGGCGCATGCGCGTTGCGGCCGATGTTGCGCGCATGCGTCAGTGAGTGAGATGAATGTACTTTAGCGCAATAGACGATCTCTCATGCTAAGTATCTGGCACATAATATGATACCAAAAAAGCCCAGAAACAGTTGCATTAACAACTAAATCCAATACGCAGGAACAAGTAGTGGGTCAAGAAGCACCCTAATCACAAACAATGTGCAATCACGGGGAATATAGTTATTGTAAAAGATAAAGTTGCTACATACATCTAACTGGTCAGAGATGTGGTATGTAATTTACAAAGGACAGAGGTACATGTTATTTGGCTAATTGTAGCCAAGGAATCTCATCGTTAAGACCTTCTTTCCATGTTCGAAGGCGATACACCCATCTCTGCTCCCTAATATGCAGAGGTCTGGTCAGATCCGCTCTTTGTTTTTTCATTACTTCGAGGATCACCCATTTGAGATCTGTGTCTTTATGGTTATGTTCCATGAAGTGTCTGGTCAGTTTCGTGTTGGTCTTTTTACACCGTATTGTACTGCGATGTTCATTGATGCGAGTCTTAATTTTACGTGTGGTCATGCCCACATATTTCAAGTTACATGGGCATGTCAAAAGGTACACCACATTTTCGGTGTTGCAGTTCTTTAATCAACTTACTTGATGAGTGTTTTTGCACTTTGGTGTGACAGAAGGTTTACAATAGGGGTGGGCGGAATTTGCGTTGTCGCGCTACGCAAAGCTCCGCAAAGCTCCGCGAAACGGTAAAAAATCTCTGCGAGCACGCAAAAGTTCCGTAAACATGCAGAATTGCTTGTTCCGCCCATTTGCGATGCTTTTTTCCTGTTCGCGAATGCTGTTTGCGTGCTCGGGGAGAAATATCTCGCGAACACGCATTTTGAAAGCGCAAACAAGCAAAAAATTCCGCGAATCCACGGATCACGGAATTTTTGACAATTTCGCATTCTTTGCAGAACGCGAAATTACCCAAATTCCGCAAATTCCGCGAGCGGAACGGAATTTACCGCCCAGGCCTAGTTTACAATACAGAGGCCAAGAGGTTGTATTCCATAGATCCTCAAAACATTCTTCATATAAAGGTGTACTGGCAAGAGCAGGGGTTCACACCCGAAGGCAGCCAAGAACACATGCTTACATCAAAGTAGAAAAGGGCGAAATCAAATCACATGGCCATGAATCAATGAGAACTCTTTGAAGCTCTATACCACACAGATAGGTACAGGTTCTCTTATAACCTTTAGTCTCTGAGAACCTAGACTGTAAGTCCTTATGTGCGGGAAGAAACTTTCCCACTAACAGTTAGGAGCTTAAGACCTGCTTATGCAGAGGAGTGATGCACTGGACAAACCACAAGACCCCTTCAGTATCAATCTGCAGACTTCCATAACTTTATCCGAGCTAACCAAGCATTAGGAAGTGCATTGCATAAGCTATTCAGGGCTTTAAGTGGGAAGAAAAAACTGGGGGGGGGTGTCTCTCAAAGGGGCGTGGCCAATGTAATTAAGGGCGTGGCTTAAAAACACATTAGCTAAAAATCTGTGCTTAGCATAGTGTGCCGCCCGACTTGTATTTTGCTGTTTCTGTCATTGCATCCAGATATATGATACAACAAGTAACATCATACCTACAACAAGTCAGGACTATTGGCTTTGTCAATGCTTGTGAGTTGCATAAGATAAATAAGCAGCAACTATGGCTTGTATATAATATTGAAAAAGCTTCCACTTAAAGCCCTGGTGACACCACGACAATGTTGCTGCTCCTGAGTTTCAAAAAGAGAAGCGAAAGCCAGAGAGAAAATAACTCTCCTTAAAGGATTTCCTTCCCCTACAACGCTCACCTGCATTGACGTCATGCCGTAACTTCTCCACTAGTGAGAAGTGAGCAGTGTTCGCAGGCGCACATCAATGTGCCTGCTGTCACTGCAGTCCAGAAAAAAACGGACCGCCTGTGCCAGGGCACAAAACAGAGCCCGATAGAGACCCTTTTCTAGGCCCCCTTTAAAAAACTGCCGGTGCTCAGCATCAGTGAGACTCGGCCCACTTATAGCCCTGAAGCCATTACAGTCATATGGAGAGCTCCATTACAGACAACACAGCCAAGGCCCCTTTCAAAACTGCAGAGCACTTTTTGGTTATTGAAAAGTAAGGTATCAAAACTTAGACGTTTGAAAATGTTACCCTGGCTAAGATAACACCAATTATCTCTGTGCGCATAAGTATGGAAATAGTAACAGTGAAATCGACCCCTTCTTCCCTTGAATAACCTAGTCATCTGCTATTTTGTCATATACGTATATATATATTCACTGAAAAAACCATAGGTTTCAGGGAGGTTATAGTTAGAAATTAGCATTTAAAAAACCTTTGAAATTTACTGAAAAAACCACAGGTTTCAGGGACGTTATAGTTAGAAATTAGCATTTAAAAAACCTTTGAAATTCACTGAAAAAACCATAGGTTTCCGGGACGTTATAGTTAGTAATTAGCATTTAAAAAACCTTTGAAATTCACTGAAAAACCACAGGTTTCAGGGACGTTATAGTTAGTTGGACATTTCACTCGTACAAAACCAGAGAAATTCAGCCGTTATAGTTAGTTGAGCTAACTATAACTCGTGCCCCCGCAATGAACTGCTGATTACATCACA